>JBBELK010000141.1:2400000-3000000 GCA_037783545.1 Henricia sp. BOLD:AAB3569 | reverse complement strand
CTTTCAAAATTTCAAATATGGCGCAGCACGTAGTTGCAGAGTTTATCATCGAAAATTAATTGGGTTGCCGAAGTTGAAAACAAGATTCTCATGAAGGTTTATGCACCGGGCAATACATCAGTAATATTTTTGATTAAATTTGTCGATAACTTCAAACAAGTGTTGTCCCTTCCTTTGAGTACTCTGTACTTTAAAATACAAACTTCAATAAGAAAATAATCCAGTACCCACAAGTTAAATCAAAAACAAGGAGCAGCATTATGAAATGAGAAATAAAAGAAACAGTGAAATGGATATGGCGGATGGGGATGATTAAAAAGAACTCGTGTCATGGAATTGCCACAAAAATATGAATTTGCCAAAAATTTGAATATATGAATATATAATGTATAAAGGGCAAAACAAATCATGATTAAAATTCATTCTTCCTGACGCAAGCTAACCCTCGGTGATGCAGGGTGGACCTGACTGGTAAGTGAAATCAACGTTGAAGGTGACTACAGGGGCAGAGACTAGAATAATCGATTGAGTATTACATAAAGTTTGAACAGAATTGGCCCAAAGATTTTTTAGTAATTAAAAGAATGCAAAAATGTACCTTCAGAAAGGTATATTTTGCACCTCCGTGGGCTAATCATCTTCCCTTACGCAAAACAGTGATCAAACAAAAAATGATTAAAAACTAAATGTTCCCAACTAAGAATGAGCGAGCCAGCATTACGTACCCGTGTAATATGAGTGGTGGTGGTGGTGGTATGTCCCTCACTAGAAAGGGTCTGAGCGCTCACCAACATGCCCGAATCGTCCAAACTATTATCGGGCTCAGTGCGCTCGTACGTGATGGTCGTGTTCTCCGTTTGTACGTACGGCACGTCGTGGGTGAGCTGCGAGTTTTCGTCTGGCCCCCCTTGTTGGACGATTGTCGCTGTTTTGACGTAGGGTTCCTCGCTCTCAGAGGGTGTTGCAGCTATCATTTCGTCGTCTTCGGGCTAGTACGCAATTTTTTTTAAATAAATTTAAAAATTAAAAACATTTTTTGAAAAAAGGGATAAGACAAGATTATGAATCACAGGCATTGAGATTGTCAGATTTCAATGGCTTTATTCCTAAAGGAATTTGTTCAGATATTATGGAGGTTTTGTAAGCCGACGGATACCCGTACACATACGTTTAGCTATCCGTAACCGTTAAGTGGCATTTCTGTGGCTTCGCAACTTCAAATCTACAGCGTGTCAGCTAAAAGGCGTCTATTTCCGACAGCGGGAAAACTACCCGGCACAAAACACCTTTGATACTTATTTCACTTTTAATCCAAAGCTTTGAATTGCCCAAAAAATTCGTAGACATTCATAATTCATACTCTTTTCAACCTAGCTATGTTAACACAACAAAAAATTATGGGAAAAAAATGGAAATCCGAAATTTAACTATGCGTTCAGTGCTTATGCATAGCGAGCTCGATATGCGTTCCGTTCAAACAGAACGCGGATAGTGAGACGTGTATGACGTCACAACCAATGACATATCTGTCGCGCTATCCGTATCCGTGCGCTTGCAAAACCTCTCTAGTTCCAGAAAATGTTCTTGGTTTTAACCTATCAATGATATAAAATAATTTACATTCTCTAGTTTGGATGTGGAAGCTGAAAGGTTGATGTTATTACTGCACTGCTTTATGGAACCAGATAAATTAGTTTACAAAACATAGGTTTTTTTCGCCGATATCCTTGAAAATATACAGATTTGAGAATGCAAATTTTAGAATGGTGATGAGAAAAATATGACAAATGATATGGTATCAAAATCTCAACACCCATGGGAAAAAGGGGAGGGGGGTCAAAAATGCGATCTGGACATGCTCCTTTAAAGGTAAGTAATTAGGCATAAACCTGTGTAATAAAATGTTAAAGGGCAATATGAATAGTACATTGTGTATGTCAAAATTAGGGCACAGCCGAACCCTGTTAAAAAGAGGTTCACCGCAGATTACCTTGTTATAAGGGGAACTTTGTACGTACTATCAGGAATGATTACAATGATGTACAAGGAATTGGGACCAAAGGTTGTCCTTTTTATAAGCAGAATGTTGTATTAACAGTGCTCATATTATCAAGGTTCGACTGCGTTTTGGCTCGTGTGGGGGCATGTTAGTTTTGTTGAGGTGCAGTCTCCCGATGAAGAAAAAACCATGGAATTTGATGATTTTGTGATGTTCTAGGGAAAAGCAAGAATGATTTGCAAATTTAGTTAACGCTACATAAGACAACACCACAGTCAACTTTTAAGCCTAGCGTACATCGACCTTGCAACTGCAGGCAACTCAACTGATCAGTTGCGCAACTACCGGCAACTGGGAGCATCCAGTCAGAGTCTACATTTTTAGAGCACGCACATCGACACGGCAACTCGGGTAAAAACATAGTGTACATTGTCTTTGCAACTGGAAGCAACTCAACTGATCAGTTGCTGTTGATGTGCGTTCACGTGATCAGACGAACTTGTACAACTGACAAGAACGCGTACATCGACAAAAATGACCGCAACTGGATACAACTACATGTAGTAGTTGGCATCAGCAACTCACGGCAACTAGAATATGTCCAGTTGCCAGTAGTTGCAAGTGCGCGTACATCGACCTTTTTAAGCAACTGATAAGTTGCTCCCAGTTGCCATGAGTTGCTTCTAGTTGCCGGAAACACCAGTTGCCACTAGTTGCGATGTCGATGTACGCTAGGCTTTAGTAGTAGAGCGGTTTCACAAATGTACGAATACACTTTTTTTGTTAGTACAACGTCTGAAAATAGCCATTTAAAACTGTGCTGAAGTCAAGTCCATTATAAGTCACTGCAAGCCCTTAAAAGTCCATCACCTGTGGCACAAATGATATTAGTTCAGCAAATTATGGAAGAAATGAAAATGTTAGCTGATAAAAAAGTGACAATGAAATGCTGAAAAGAATGAGTTAGGCGTTAGAAATGCAGAAATCGTGACATTTAGCAAGAAGTAGAAAGCTTATACAATAAGTAACAGTGACCAGTGCGTTTGTAAGTTGCACACATCTATCAAAGTCTTCTATTTTCTAAGTCACATACATTTACCAATTCAATTTTTTTCAGCACTCGAATGAACCCTTCTACTTATAATAATATCTCTTAATGCTATAAAGGGGCGACCCGCCGGAAAGACTTTACCGGACTACCACCGAAATTTCGGCTAAAAGACATCGATTGGACACCAAATTTCTGTTACCCTAAGGTTCCAAAAATGGTTCCACACCTAATAAAAATGGTTCTAGACCTAATAAAAATGGTTCTCGATTTGAAAAAGATGGATTTTGACCTAAACAAATTGATTTTGACTTCCAAAATATTGGGGCTACACCAAATTGTCGCCCTAATAGAGTGGGTCGCCCCAATAGGGCTCTCTACGCACAAAGTGTCGCCCCATTGGATAAAATAGAGATATATTGACACTTAATACAAAGCTTCCATGTACAAGATATTTTTCCACTACATGAGGGCGCCCTCTGTTGGTGAGAAGCTAATATCATACAGCATCGTACGCAAAAAAAGTCACGTAATGCTGGAAAGATAAGATCTTTGTTTATAAAACTTGAATAAAATTCAATAGAAAAGGACGTAGAAATCATTTTAAGATGCCAAAATTTCAGCCTAGTGGCTCGGGCCATTATCAGCGCCCAGGATCCAAGCCGGTTTTAAACAGATTGTTTAAGACTGGCCAAATCTACTTTTAATCCCATTCATAAATACCTTTTTGTGTAAATCGGTAAAACTCACCAAAATAATCTTGTCGTTTTGCCATGTTTTGCATGAATTCACTAGACCGCGTTCGTATGAACTGCTAGCTGTGCGTCGAGTTGTTTTTGTTCGATCGCGTTACGTGTTATGCAAGCGTGTTGTACGCACACGTACACGACTGGGTACTTGTCAATGTGCAAAATTTGCTGTCAGAAGCGTGCAGTTTGTGTATGCATGTGCGTGTTCCATGGGAGTGAGCCAGGCTCAAAAGTGTTTAAGACTGACTGTGTCTTTATCGCTTGTTTAAAACTGCCCATGTGATGTGCTTTTAGCCAATAGGGATGCGTAAACTGTCTAAGGTATTTATGAATGTATCTTTAAAGGTAGAATACATCATTTGCAGTGACCTCAATTTTGTTCATGAGTTGACAAGAAAAACCTCACTAAAAGTGTTAATAACAATGGTACCAAACACCACATGAATTTATTTGTCCAAAATGGTATTTTGTGTGAAAAATTAACAACTGAAGGTGGTTTTCTAAAAAACTTGACACGAGTATTACTGCCTCTATGTGGCTGAAATTTCTACACGACAGTTTTATCAACATGGGCTTTTAATCACGAGTGGAAATAAGCCCTTTGTAACAGTTTACCAATCATGTACTCCAGAAAATTTAAATATATCATTTTATTTAATAAAAACTGCATTTCACACCGCATTTTGGGAAAACTGACTTGCCCCAGAGGAAAACAAAATACCCCTTTGTCATATGTTTTGTTTTTGGGTTCAAAGTTTTAAACGACGGCTAATTTTAATATAGAAGGGTTCAAAAGCATGCTGTTAAGTTACCACGGCAACCAACTTTCACAAATCTCGTTTATCTTAAGCCCACCTGGGATTGTTCATCGAGACGCTTAATAACAGCAACTTCTCCTTCTAAGACTGGTTGCGGAGGCTACGATTAATACATACATAGAGGGCGCTGTTTATTTGTTACATCATGATTACGTAGACTCTTGGTGGAAAAATGTGCATACAAAAACGTAAAGGCTCTAAAATCAAACCTTAGGAAATCAGGTTTTAATTTTTAATGAAGCAGAATTTTGAGTTAAAGGGGCTGTGTCACGGTTTGTGCATGCGCTAAATCTTTCCGATGTTTTGGTGTACCATACATGTGCATGCCACTGCAATTGGTTACGAGCTTATTAAACGGGCGCGTTGTATGTATCATGGATGCACGCTGTTCGATTTAACAACAATACAGAATACACAGTCCATGGAATGGATAGCTCCTCGCTATGGAAGGAGTCCCAAGTTACTAGATTTCACAAATAGTGCCAGTTTCTAAAGAAAATGATGCATTCGGGATAACAACCAGACACCTGAACTACACCATAGTCTGAATTACTGACGTATTACAAAGGATGGCCAAGATTGAACAAGATATGCATTATCCGAACTTGAAAATATTGGGCCAACTTTTTCAGTTTTGCTGCCCATGCGCAGATTGTGACACAGCCCCTTCAACAAGAGTTGTAAAAAATTTACAGAAATTGTCTTTTACGGGCAAGGGGGTGCATTTAGTGACCAAAATAATATTTTTGTACAAATGCTTTTTATTTTCTCTCAAAATTTAAGAAATAACTAAGTTGTTTTAAGGAAATAATGTAAGCCCCATGGAATTGCAAATGGTGTAACAACGTGCCTAAGACCTACATGTACAAACTTTTTGTAGAAAATTTGTAGACAAGTTTTTTTATTTTAGAAACACTATTTGTTACCCTTTTGGAGGCTTAAGTTACATGCCAGACAACTAAAAAATACTTCTTTTACTCTGAAACAAGTTGAAGACCTTTGTATGAAAAAAATATATCTTGGTAGCCAAATACATATTACAACCTGCATTTTGCTATATTCTTGTTTTCAGTTAACTTGAAATGTTAATGAGGTGAACAAAAACACAAAATGAGCAAAAATGTTGGAAATGGTGCGGAAGAATTGTTAAAAGAGTGAAGCGTCAAACGTCAGTACGATAAGATTTTAGTACCTCTTGATAAGTTTCGGGGCTAACGCTGACGAACGTGTTGACGTTGGTTGTAACAGTTGTTGGCGCTTCCTCGAATGACGGCTCTAATAAAATAGGTTCGCCTTCCAAAACGACGGGCTGTTTTTGGTTTAAAAGGTTTGCGTTATCGAGAAGTAGACTTGGATATAGACAGTTTAAGCTGTGTTTACACTAGAAATAGCAAAGGTGAATTTAGATATGGCAAATATGCTGTGTTCACACTGTATCTTCAACTGGATTCAATCCAACTTTGAAACACAGAAGTTTGTGAGGAGACTGCCAAGGGGCCGTCTAAAGTTGTCAACATTTTCACAGTTCTACAAAGCATAGGAAGGGGAGTGGGGGGAGGGGGTTCGAGGGCCACGTAGGACTTTACATGCACTGTAAAATGTTGACACTTTGCGGTAGTGGCAAAAAATGTTGATAAGTAGTATTTCAGGGAGGGGGCGTCTTGAAAAATTACTACGCTCTGTAGAACCGTGAAAATGTTGACAACTTTGGGCGGCCCTACCCTAAACAAGACATAACGTCAATTTCTGTGCTGCTTATCCCAGGACCACAAATGCTGATCATAACAAATGGGAAATCATTGTAAGAAAAATTGACAGGCTTTTCAATTATAAAACATAAAATGGTAAAAATAGAGTAACAAAGATATGATTGGTCAAAAATACAAATGTTAAAATATTTACGGATTTTTGTTTTACCTCGTCTCCACTCCGTTCCACTTTGTACACGGTCTTGGTAGTGGTTGTGGTAGTCGTGGTCTGGAACCTAGTCTGTCCAGGCTCCGTGTCGTACGCTTGGTCTTCAGGGGCATCAGACTGTGCGGGCTCGTCCTCAGGTTTGCTTGCTGCAACGTCATCAGCAGATCTCTGTAAAAAGAAAATGAATCAATAAATAAATTTAAAAAAATAATTATAGATTAACTTTGAAAACAAAATAGAATTAACAATTGTTAATTGCTTGTGTTCAGAAACAGGTGTATATGTAAATTATTGAAATAAAAAAGGTGTTTATAAACATGACAGTGTCTTGAAAAGTGGGAAAAAACGAAGAAAATACAACAGAAAAGGGAAATTATGAATGGAGGGAATTTCGGTAGGCTGAGTCAAGATTGCATTCAAAGGGGCGGGGCTGTCAGTGCACTTAGTGGGTGGGGCATATACCACAACAGGCTGGGATACAATACTGCAACAAAAAATAGCAACGAACAAATAAAACCATTTGACAGTTGCAATTGTGTTGTATAGGATAAATGATCTTTGAAATTTGTGCGATATTTGATTGTAGAATTTGTTGAAAAGGTGCGTTGGTGATCTTTACGTTATTTTTGTGCCAACAGTAAAACCAACGACCTGTGCAACTAATTAGACAAATTAAACAAAATTGAAATTAAAATCATTTGACAGTTGAAAATTCTGTTGTATAGGATAAATAATGTTTGAAATTTGTGCGAAAGTTGATTGTATAGTATGTTGAACAGATGGTGATCTTTAGGTTATTTTCGTGCCAACAGTAAAACCAACTACCTGTGCAACCAATAAGGGTTCAAAGCGGAGTTTAAACATGCAACTTTAAAATCACAAGACAAAAACACTTCAATCTGTTGGAGGATTTTTACGGAGAACATCTGAAAAACAAAACTGAACAAAACGGAATCCCAGGATAATTTGCATGCACGGCAGTGGCTTCAAACGTCGAACTTAATCGCAAACTCCCAGTCGAGCTTAAATACATCCAACATGGCGGATGAGTATTGTGCACGTCATGGGGGTTGTACACGTGCGTTTTCCATTGTACGTCGCCATTTTATTATTTTGATGCACTTGTTTGTTGGTTATTTCTTACTCACAGACGCGCTGCGAGCATGTGCATTTCTTGTTGTGAAAAAAATTGCGGACCAACTTCGAACTGGAATTAAATTCGACACGGCAGAAGCAGGACGTTTGAAGCCAAGCCGTGCTTGCGCTGCACTAAATAGAGTTAGCACGGCAGACTCTGTCGAGCTAAAATCTTCTGCCGTGTCGAACTCATTTTGCCGAGCCAAATGGCTACAAACGTCGTGCTTGTGCCGTGTCGAATTAAACAAATCAAGTTGAATTTAATTCGACACTGCATAAGCGCGAAGTTTGAAGCAGGCTTAAGACACACTTATTCAAGCATGCAACTGTTGAAATCTTGGATTTTGTGCAGTGTTTTCCAAGTTTCAATGGTATTGACCAGATTCCCTTGATACGTGTACAGAATTCCACCAAAATGTTAATTTGAATGACACCGTTTTGTTTATTTGGGTTTGTTTTTCCATGGTTATGCCCTTACCGGACATAACTTGCTCAGCACTGTATATTCGGTACTTCCCCCGAGACACTATGAGAAAAACTTCATAGCATGCTCAGGTTGGACTAGAACCCACGACCTCCTGCATACTAGGCAGACCACCGGGTGTTCAATGGCCGGTTCAAATCATATAGCAGTAGGAACTGCAACTGATGAGGAAGGATTCACGTTTTATTTTACAAGCACAACGTGTGCTCAAATAAGGTGGTTATTTTAAACTACGAGTCGGTCCATACAATCTTTTAAATGGAGTTTGCATGCAGTATGCAAAAGTGTTTTCCCGGAGACACATGCTAAATACTCGTAGCGTGTTCGGGCGAGAATTGAACCCATGACTCTTGGAAATAAAATGGTGCCCAAACCATATTTCAAATGTCACTTACGTCACAACTTTTTCTATAAGGGGATTCTAAAGCCTAGCGTACATCAACCTTGAAACTGGAAGCAACTAGTGGCAACTGGTGTTTCCGGCAACTGGGAGCAACTGATCAGTTGCTCAAAAAGGTCCATGTACGCGCACTTGCAACTACCGGCAACTGAAATTATCCCAGTTGCCGCGAGTTGCTCATGTTCTACTTTCTGGCAACTAGTTGTACCCAGTTGCGGTCAGTTGCGTCGATGTACGCGTACTTGCAACTAGTTGAATGCTCCCAGTTGCCGCTAGTTGCGCAACTAATCAGTTTCTGTCGCGCTACGCACACATCGACAGCAACTGATCAGTTAAGTTGCTTCCAGTTGCAATGTCGATTTACGCTAGGCTTAACAATGATGAACAAAAAAATAAAATAAAAATAAATCGACTGAAAAGTTGCATGCCTGCATTTATAACTCACAACAGAGATGCAACATCAAAACGGAACACTAGTGCATTTTTCGGATTTGAGAAACACAGAAAAAAGGGAGGAAAACGTGGGTGGGTGTCAAAGAATTTCAAAACCGACCGAGAAATATGTCATCTTGATCTCTTCAAATTTTTGAGCCATCTCGGGATCCACTCCATCATAATCGCCCTCGTCTGAAGTAATATCATGATCTTGGGACTAAATTAGCGTAAAGGGCGAGGCGGGTTAAAAAGTCGGCAAATGGGGATAAAAGAAGATAAAGTAAGAATATAGATGAGACATAAAACAGTATTAATGGAGCTTTTCATTCTAACCTAACAATCATATAAAATACCTCCCCAAAATACTATCCATGGGAAGTAAACAGGAAATTTGCAATTTCCAATTTAGATGTGGAAACAAAGGTTGGTGTGAGCAGGCTATAATTTTTTGACACCGTGCTACATCTTGTAATCTTGCATGAAAAACGACGAACAAAACACACATTGTGCCCATTACAGCCTTTTTAGTGCTATTTGACAACTTTCACAGTCAGTTTCTCTGCAAAAAATGCACCACACACGCGTCATCAAGTGGCTTCGTAAGGACGTTTGTTTAGCTTGAAATCATGCAAGGATAGCCATTAAGAGGTGCTTGTTTTTCGACTGGTTCAGCCATACTTCAATTAGACTGGTTTATTGCAATGAGCTAAACCAGCGACTAAGCCGAGACTGGCTAAGTTGGAGAGCCGGCTATAAAAGACCGGTCGCGGTCTAAGACCATTGGCTAAGTCGATTTTATTGCAATCCGCCCATGGTATCAAAATCTCAACACACATGGGAAAAATTGGTGGCAAAAAAAATGTGATCTGGACACGCCCGTTAAAATGGCTTGTTGTGTGGCGTCGACAGAATTTCATTTAAGACTGTAAACTTCATATAAATCTGCCAAAAGGAATTGCACAGATAAATAGGCAAGTATGAAATAGTTAAACACGCTCCCAAAAAAAAACCCCGCAATTTGTGTAAAATGTTGATTCTTGAACAGAACAGATGTTTGTTGAATACAGTGAACTTGTGGATAACAAGGCACTGATTGACTAATCACTTTGGAATCACTTTCAAGACTGTTCTGCTTCAGTGATTTCGTTTGTGGACTAAATTTGGATTGTTGGAATGGTTTTCCAGTAAAGAAACAAAAAAATAAGAAGTTAATAAAAGAAATTGTAGAGAAAGAAAAGAAATTTATTAAAGATAGTATACATGATTGGTAAACTGTTACAAATAGTTTTATCCCCCTGTGTGATTGAAGATATGCATGATTAAAACCAACCTGAGCAAAAACCAGCTCCGTACTTCGTCTAACTTTTGAGAAAACGGTCAATAAAGGGTTTGCAGTCAGTTCCCCCAAAACCACTTTGCCCTGAACCATTTCGCCCTGAACCACGGCGAGTGGTTTTGGGGCGATGTAGCATTAGGGCGATGTAGTGTTTGGACGAAGTGATTTGGGGCGAAATGGCACTCGGGGGAAGTGGTTTGGGGGCGAAATGGCACTTGGGCGAAATGGTTTTGGGGCGAATTGAATTTTCGTCTCATGAGACGAAAACTAATTGTTTTACTCATTTCTCAAAGACTATAGCACTTCAGACAAAAACCATTTCAGGGTAGTTTTCTACGGTCATCATGTTTATATTGTGTAAGTTGGGCGTAAATCTGTGAACATTTCTGATTTTCGAGATACCAATCATGTATACTGCCTTTAAAAGCATCGGCCAGTTTCATCTTGAAATAAACATTCAAAAAAAAATAGAAGTATTTTACTCACTGTACCGGAAACTAACATTTTCAAGAACATACAGTACATAATTGTGATTTTTTAAAAGCCAAATTCATTCTGGAAAAAGTGTTAGATGTCTCGCTAAAAGTTATTTTCACACATTTTCTCAAAACAAACATCAGAAAACAGAAGTCTAGCAGGTAAAATTTGTGTTAGGTATAGATCATATCGAATAGCTGCCATCTTGTAGGGCAACTTTTGACATTTAAATAGGCTGTATTCCTGAATGTGTGAGGGCGCTGTTAAGTGGCCCACGCCCATCGCGCGTTATGTTCGAACACAAAATACGCTACATGCGCTACCCGTGCTCCAAACATTTAAACTTTTAATGGAAATCTCTGCCCGTGTCACAGGCCTGCGCTGCGCGTCCGCGTCTTTCCCCACTTTCCCCCCAAGTCACGACCAGTTCGAGCGTCCTCACGCGTTTAGGAATACGGCCTATCGGCCAACAATGTAAGCACAAAATGTGCAACCATGTATGTCCTCGAGGAACAAAGAAACTGCCCTACAAGATGGCAGCTATTCGATACGGTCTATACATGCATGTCAGCTGTCGCACACCAAAAAAACATTATAAAAAAAAGAGGACTGAAGAAGCCCTCAAAATATGATGTAATCTAAAAACGAAGACATATCATTCATAATACAAGAGAAGTCCTTCTACAAATCTAAAGCATACATTTCAAACAGTCACACAGATTATTCAAGTCAAAATAGAAAAAGTTTCATAAAGGAACTTTTTTTGTCAGTCAAAAACATGATGCATAGGCAATCCACAGTCAATTAAAAAAAAAAAACAAACAAACTAGAGTCTAATAAAAATCCACAACGTTAATAGTGAAGTACTATTGATAGTTTCGGCACACTGTTCTCTAAAGACAAAAATTTAAACACACGAAAGTGCATTCTCGTTAACGTTATTCAGGCAACGCAATATGCCGCATTCCGAACGGTTGACCTTTGACCTACCACTTCCTCTTTAGGTCTTTCGTCGTTTTCGTCTATATCTGGCTCTTTGTCCTCATTTTCTTTGTCTTTTTCTTCGTCATCCGAGTCGACAAAATGCAACTTTTTTTTAATCGCAAAACAGGGAAATGGGAAAAACAGAACATGGGTTCACATATCCCTACGTTCCTTTGTTCTCGTGCCAAAATGTCACTTTTTTTCAAAAATAAAAGTTGTTTTCACCAAAATCAAAACATTCCTCTTTTAAACCGTTACCTAAACCCTAACACTCAACCTAACCCCCCCTCCACCCCCAACCATATTTTTCAAGCTTAGACAACCTGACTGTTAACATGTGCTAGTCCACATAACGTCCGTTTCTTCATCATTTGTTCGCCAGTCCACAAAAAAATGTAACTTAACTGAAATATTTTGCCGTTAAAGTTGATTCTACGGTTTTCAATACATGAATTCTCTTCACGACGAAGCCCGTTTAACGCACGAAAAACAATCAGTGTGAATCTAGACTTAGGACTGGGGAGGGAAGTAATTTTAACCCCCGTTTACACCGGTAAAGAATAATAATCCCATTTTACCTTTTGTTCTTCTTCGTTGTCCGCATATTCCAACTGTTGTTCAAACTGACTGCGAGGGCGCTCTGATTCCTCCATCCTGGCTTGTGCGGCGAGGATCACTTCGTCGGGGCGTTCCTCGCGATCGATTGGTCCGCTGTAACCTAGTCAACATAAAATTGGCCAAAATTCAAATTCACGAGGGAGCACGTTTTATGAGAAAGCACATTTCTTTTGTTGCTTGAGCACAATATCTGGTATGGTGCTTGATCACCATTGAATTAAACAACCAAACTTTGGAGAAGAGAACAATTTTAAGGGCCTTATCGAGATTCGAACCCGAGACCTCTGACACACTAGGCAGATGGTCTACCAGCTGAGCTATAAGGCACAGTGGTATACTCCTTCAGGCTTTCCCCAAGACCTCTGACACACTAGGCAGATGCTGTACCAGCTGAGCTATAAGGCACAGTGCTATACTCCTTCAGGCTTTCCCCAAGACCTCTGACTCACTAGGCAGATGCTCTACCAGCTGAGCTATAATAAGGCACAGTTGGTATACTCCTCAGGTTTTCCCTACAGACCCAATTCTTCTCTCGGTGTTGCATGGTAGTGCAACTGGGCAAAGTAACGAACACAACATCTGGTACGGTGCCTGATCACCATTGAAATGTAACAACCAAACTTGGGATGAGAGAAAAATCATAAGGGCCCTATCGGTACATGTTATCGCAGTGATGTTTTTTGTTAAAGTATAAGTTTTAAAAATAAACTTTGCTGTTTGTTTTAAAATCGTCAGGTATTGAACATTTGACAAACCTCCATCCATGCTTCTGGACAAGCGACCACTCAGAGCACGGTTGAACTTGGGATTATCTCGGTCGATGGTCGTGCTTGCTTGGCGAGTCTGGAACTGCGTGCGTCCGCTGTAACGGAACTTAGAACCTAGATGGAAGAGTGTTCTCTTTGGTGGGGGCTCAGGAGACACCAGTCTAAAAAAGCAAAACAAAAAAAAAGCAAAAATCCATGAGTGCAAAAATAATTATTCTTTTGCATATAACATTTGCATAATAGCTGGCACCCCAAATTCTTTACATTCAAATAGAGGTGCAGTTTAGAAAGTCACATACTATGCTGTTGTTGCTACGTGGTGCACACCAATGCCTAACAACGAATAGTCTGGCTGCTTTATGCATCTCTCTCCTACGGTGAACACAGTATTGATTCTGTACACACCTGCCACGTGCACCACATAGCAACAACAATTTAGTATGGTCAAGTGAATACTAAGTGTGCATGCGAAAGGTAGTACGTCCGTACTCAGACGCTATTCACGTGAAACGTGAATTAAGGATAATTGGTCCGAAGGAATCTGTAAAGAAATAATTCTAAATTTAGAGGCATACCTGAAGAAAGTATGATGTTCCACACAGACCTTCCACAGGCGCTTTGCTGCTCGGTGATTAGCTAGCTTGAATCCGATAGTACTTTCAAAATGTTCAAACTGTCGAGACAAATGGGAATACAAAATGTTCGAAAGAATTAAACGACCAGCAAATCACAATATATATTCTATTTTCCCCTCATTGATTGTCAAAAACAATAAATTACAAAACCATAAGAGGCCGTCTAAAGTTGTCAACATTTCCACGGTTCGACAGAGCATATTTTTCAAGACGACCCATCCCTCCCCCGAAATACTACTTATCAACTTTTGTTTGTCACTACCATGAACTGTCAACATTTTCCAGTGCATGTAAAGTCGTACGCGGCCCTCGACCCCCCTCCCCCCTTCCTACGCTTTGTAGAACCGTGAAAATGTCGACAATTTTGGACGCCCCCTGAAACGGGAATGATCCCATACCTCCCCGGGTCTGATCTTGATGTAGAAGTTGTTCCTCTTGTAGGAGATTTTTAGAATCTTGGGCCAGGCAAAGCGGTTTATTCTCAGGCGATCGCGGTAGATGAGAAGGCCGTTGGCACAAACTCCTAGCATGATGTCAACACCCTCCGAATCCTGTTTAAAAAAACACACAAAAAAACAACATTGTCAACTGGCTCATCCCATCATAAGGATGGGACAATTTGGGCAAAACACCGCTAAATGGAGAGGTACCAATATATCCAAGAAACATGACGCACTCAAAATTTGAGACAAACTTCACAAAAAAATGAATGTAAGATGCGACCCTGCCAAAAAATTGAGCAAAAGAGAAAACTGGAATGTATTTTACTGAGACGATGGTAAAATGAAAAATTGTCAAATTTGCCCACTGTCCGCATTTTGACTTTTTTGACACGGGAAATTTTTCCGAGAGTGCGGGAGAGGTAACCGGACTGTCAATATAACGTTTTCTTTTGTCGTAAGACACGACGTTGATGTCCAATATTATCTGGGAATATTGTATTGGTAGCACCAATCAAACTTCCGACTGTATCAATAAACAATCTGCTGTAAAATATGCCACGATCGATTACCAAAAAGTACAACGACACACTGGGAACTTGTCACATGATGCGCCGCACAGCAAAACATACTTAGTGTACAATGTACTTGTCCGGCGCCCGAATGTGTATGGAGTGCGCATTCCTGAGGCATTTTTACCGACTCGCTGTGTCCGGACGGGACTTATCGTCTCAGGAAAAATTCCCTTGTCAATTTTCCTGGGCAGCAGTTGGCCAAGAAAAGTAACCACTGGACTCAGGAAAAGTTACTGAGAGGAAAACGTCCGCATTGGACTTAAAATGGGAAAAGTACCCATCGTCTCGGTAAGTTTTCCCCAAAAAAGTCCAATGCTTGGTTTTAGATTACACTCACCCTAGCATGGTGTAGGTCAACTCCGTACATCGCCAATTTCTTGGCATTTTCTAAGAAGTGCAGGTCGGCTTCAGATGGTGTCTGTCCCCTAGAAAAAGGAGAGAGAACAGTTTGTTAATGTTTTACCAACGAATATGTCCATATTTTTTTTAAAAACGCACCAAAGAAACCATTTTAATAGCAGAGTTCCCCTGGCTACTTCTCAAGATGATCTTCTCTGCCCCAGAGTTGGCTAATTCAATAAATCAAAATTCTTTGGTTTTCAAATTTACATTCTGCAGTTGAACCTTTACATGCACTGTAAATTGTTGACATTTCACGGCGAGTAAAACAAATGTTTATAAGTAGTATTTCGGGGGGAGGGGGAGGGGGGAGGGGGGTGGCGGTCTTGAAAAATAATACCTTCTGTACAACCATGAAAATATCTACAACTTTGGACGGCCCCTTATCAAAATTAAACTTTACTTTCGACGGATCTTACTTGTGGGTCTTGTGCAGTTCCATGACTTTTTCCTCGAGTTCTTGGGTCTGGTTAGGGGCGAAACGGAACTCCCGCAGATAGCTGGTGTCGAGGCCGTGCCTTTCTGGGTCATAATCGCCCAGTTCACCTTGGACGACGTAAGAACCAAGAAGCGCGTGCGTCACCAACGAGCATGGCAACTTGCCTTTCAGTATGTCGTCGCGCAGCTGTAGGCACAAGAAATATCTGCAAGAAAACAGTCAATTTGATAGAACCGATTTCTTGGGAACGTGTATATTCTTAAGATTTTAAGCTTGGCGTACATCGACACTGCAACTCGAAGCCGATCAGTTGATCAGTTGCTTCTCGACAGCAACTGGGAGCATCCAGCCATGTCTACATTTCCAGAGCACGCACATTGACACGGCAACTCGGTAAAGCCTAGAGTACATTGACCTCGCAAATGGAAGCAACTGTTGCTTGCAGTTGCTGTCGAAGTGCAGCAATTGACAGCAACTAGTTGCAAGTATGCGTACATCGACGCAACCGACCGCAACTGAGTACAACTACACTGTAGTTGCCAGAAAGTAGAACATGAGCAACTCGCGGCAACTGGGATTTTTCCAGTTGCCAGTAGTTGCAAGTGCGCGCACATCGACCTTTTTAAGCAACTGATCAGTTGCTCCCAGTTGCCTCGAGTTGTTTCCAGTTGCCGGAAAAATCAGTTGCCACTAGTTGCTTCCAGTTGCAATGTCGATGTACGCTAAGTTTTAGGGACTTTAAAAAACCTCTGATGTCCATGCATAGTTTTTGTGTTAAATGGATACTAAAAAATGAGTTTGCACACTCGTTTAAGAAAAAACAAACACCGCTATAAGGCCGAGCGGTTTGGTGCATTGAACTCAAGAGCGTGTCTAATTCCACAGTCGAGGGTTCGATTCCTGGCCGCAACAATAATGCGTGTGCCCTTGGTCAAGGCACATTTTTTTCCATATGTTGCCTCTCTCCACCCAGGAGTAAATGGGGGTACCTGCAAGGATTGCAGCCTTTGAGTGCTTGTGTCAGGCTGCCAGGGCTGCATACTCCCCAAGGAGTTGTGCCCAATGACCAGGGTAATGATATTGTAAAGTGCCATGAGTATCCCGCAGGATAGAAATGTGCTCTATACAAGATGTCACCATTATCATTATTATCATTATTAATTTCTTACAGAGAGGTAACATAATTAATGTGGTGTTTGTTACCATTGCTATCAACACTTTGAGTAAGGTTTTTCTTGTCAACTCAATAGAGTACGGTACTAAAAAGGTCATCCTTTGTGTGCTGCCAAGGTTACTGGGTCTTCACTAAAACCAGTGAACTGTTTCCCTGCATTTTAGCAATGGACTTTTCAGATTACCAGCTAATGTTTAGAGCCAGTAACATTTGTAACCGACATTACAGTTCATTAGTCTATAGTGTGTTAAGTGTGAAACATCATGAAAACCAATCTGAAACGCTCCTTTCATGGCAAATCCAAATCTCACAAAAGAAACAGTTCCTTTGTTTTCCTCCTGAATTGTCTACAAATGATGAACTGATATTCAATCACACCATTTCAGCCACTAACTACATTGTACGCATATCACAAAATCGCGAGCTAGGGCTGTACATGTAATTAAACCCCCGAAAACATAATGGATGGAATGATTCAAGTTGACAGCATCGCTGAGTCAAGGCCACAGTCTAAAAGATGATCAATTATCCTCGAGAATTTTTCAGGAGGGTAAAAATGTTCGGGCAACTGCGAGTGGGCAAACATGTTGTCAACGGTTTGGATAAATGGTGCGCACTTTCAATTGGTCTTGGGCAGGCCGTATCAATCCTTATTTGTCACCCGTTATTTATAAGTAACTCATGAACTGGTTCAACGGTGCCCAGCGTGTTTTTACTGAAACACGAAAAGAGGGAGTGCTGAGAAATGTTGATGAGTGGGCATGCACATTAATATTATTCCTCACACCAATTTATTTCTGATGAGACATTTGCCATTAAGACTGCAACACTTGGCAATGTTTCCCCACAAGAAATATATGCAGTTTCTAACCAGAAAACAACTGTCAGAATTCAAAGTGAATACATGCCTTGACATTCACCGAGGCCACCAATCCAATGGCCTCATGCCCTGCTGAGTTGGCCTGATGCCCCTTCAAGATATACACTTTCTGAGGGCCAACTTGGCCAGCATGCCCTATCCCAGGCCTTGACATTAACTGAGCCCGAGGCCAATGGCCTCATGCGCTGCTAACTTGGCCCTGATGCCCCTTCAAGGTATACACATTCTGAGGCCAACTTGGCCAGCATGCCCTATGCCAGGCTTTACCATTAACTGAGGCCACCAAGGCCGATGGCCTCATGCCCTGCTGAGTTGGTCCCGATGCCCATTCAAGATATACACATTCTGATGCCAACATGGCCAGCATGCCCTATCCTCTTAATTTCCTAAGGCGTGTATACACTAATAAACAGTACACATTTGGAACATACATACGGTAGTTGGCCGTGGTGCCCCTCCAAATGGCCTTAGTGCCCTTTTATTCTAACAAAACCTTTACAAGAACATAGCATTACTCCAAGACTGCACAATTTAAGATTCACCCACCTGGTAATGTCCTCCTTGAGCTGTGAAGGGTCTGGAGGGTAGAACTTGACGTTGAAATAAAACATCCATGGACCATCTGTGAACAGCAAGAAAAAGAAGAGAACACATAAGAAAAACTGTTTCAAATTTTTCCGTGGTACACCATGCTTTGTGATTATTTCAAATGCTTTTATCGTCTCTCAAGTCAAGTCAAAACAGAAGAAATAACTTAACTTGCTCCAAGAAGATAACTTTAAAGGCAGAGGCTCGTCAGCAATGCGCATTCGTCAAATTCGTGCCACGAAATACGCAGCTCAATAGTAATGGCATGGAGCTGCGAATTTGGCGCGCGCGTATTGCTGACGAGCCTGTGCCTTTAACATGTAACCTGACAAATGACCACTCTCACAGACGCCATCTTTGTAGGAAAAATGCTACTGCGTATTAAATGCCATCAAGTACGCGCACGCACACACTGGAAAATGTTCCAAACACGCTCGCGTGTTGCTTAAAATTTGTTCGAAATACGGCGCAGACGACGCTGTGTGGGAGAAGTGACGAACCCCCCACAGCAAACTCGAAAGAGGAGTCTGGCCCCCTTGCTAATGAAAGAGAGATTGGCACTCCAGCTTGTAATTACAAGCACGACCTTTACCTATTATTAGGTGTACATTTACAAATTTGCCTAAACCATAGTGCAATTTTTAATGCCGTAACTAAATTTGATCAATCTGAAAATGCACCGAGTCCGCTGCATACCGGTACATTCGGAGCATATACGCACCATTATTGTAGCAACTTTAGGAATAGGCCTACACTTCTCTTGCAAAAATACATTTCTTTTCTCTCTAGTTTAACTGAGCAACTCATCACGCATGAACTTTTTGAATATTCAAATACAAACAAATTTACTCGAATATTTAGTGATTGATCGAATATTCAAATAGTTAGCACGGCCCTAGTAGGAACTCTACAATTTCAAGATGGTCCCTCAGTATTCATGCTTGAGTAGTTTTGTCTATGTTCCATTAGACATCTGGCGATCTTAGGGTGCTGGACTTTCTCCATGCGAACGTTAGTGCGTGACGCATAAATTGTGCTGCAGAGAGTTGATAATGCACATGTTGGTCTATTATAATATGAAGCATGTTCAATGCTGTATATTATTTGCATGTGTGTAGGCCTACACATGTAAACGCAGTGGGCCAATTAAATCCCCTGGGACTAAAATTAATCTTGGCCTACATCCTGAATCTGTGGGACAAACTGTAGGCTATATCCAATAAACTTTTACATGTACATGTACATGTATGTTGTTTCGATGACAGCCTGAAATTAAACCAATCTGTCAAATGTCATGTGGTAACATTGCATATAATTGGTTCCTTCAAGGTCCTGGATATCTACATGTACTGTACAAATAATAACATGGACACTGTACATGTACCGGTACATGTAGGCCTACCTATGCATTCAGTAGAAACGACCATGTGCATGACATGCACATTATGTACAATACACATGTGTACCAGTAAAATAATTCATTACATTATTGAAGGTACATGTATACTGTATATGTTGTGGTGCTCTGGCAGGATTGCCCAGATAGCTCCGTTGGCCATGTACATGTAAGCCAAGGACCTGGGTTCAAATCCCAGTCGGGGTGCTGCAATTTTCTCGTGTTTCTAAATTAATCTTTAAATACATTATGAAAACATTTTGAATACATGATTATGTGTTAGTTTATCAGCAGGATATTTCTAAATATCCATGTACCTTTAAATTATTATTCAATTACTTTTATTCAAACATTTTAAATTTAAAAAAATGTACTACTCACAATAAGTTAGGGATATTGGTATGTTGTCGATTCTGGATTTTGTTTTTCAAATTAATGTTTTCACTTATTCTATGACAAGGTGTGTCTGTCATGCAAATACAATTGTCTAATCATATACAAAATCATTCAACTAAGCGGAATGCATACCCTCAATAAAATATCTGCAAACACCCCACAATATCCCTTACTTATTGGAGTAGTGTAGTGTACATTTGAAAAGGGCAAAACCTTTTTATCATCACAACAGACTGAAATATATTTGTTTAAATAACAAATTAAATTGACGTTTTCCCCCAAACCTAAGCATTTTCAGGCAATCCCTAAGCAAGCTCATGGGACCCGACCATTGGAAACTACAACTGCAGTCCACTTTATTTGTTGAACCGAGTGACCTCGCTCCAAGTTTCTGAAAGAAATAGAGTGGGCAGGGGGTGCAGCTTGTAGAGGTGACGGAAAACCCAAATACATGAAAGGATTTTGGGGCAAAAGACCAAGCCGCGAGGGAAAGGGTAAGCCGTGTTTGAACCGACAGGAGAACGGTAATGCAAGGCAATATTTCAATCTGACCCTGAGAAACTATTATGGGTAGAGGGAATTTACAAAGTTATAAGCAAATAGGCTAGATTTATTAAGTGAAGACAAGTTTTAAACAAGTAAAGTGGTGTTCGCATTGGATTATTTTTACTAAAACTCCCGTAGTTGTGCGGGAGAGTAACAAAATTTAGTCCAATGGGGACGCACGGAGAATTAGCGTCCCTGTAAAGTTACCACAACCACGATGTAAAACTTACAGGGCGAGAGAGACCACAGAAACTTTCTGCTCCGCCGTGGGAGTTTTACAGGGCCCTCGAAAAGTCCAATGGGAACAGTTTCGCCTTGTAAAATGAACACGACCCTGCAGTAAACTATGGACCTGCAGGCAAAAGTTTACTGCAAGGTCGTGGTAGCTTTCAGCATGGGCACTGAATGCAATTGCAAATGGGAACGCATGTGAAGATTACACGAAGGAATGTTACCGAAGGTCGCGGTAGCTTTCTGTGAGGCAGCGGAAAGATAAGTCCAAATCCTGTTCAACCCATGTCAGACATACCTAATTGGTTTGTGACTTTTTGACAGGTGGGCGTACATGTGGGCTAACATAGAGGGACCTTAGTCCTGGGTCATGACCTAAACTGACATAAATATGGTGTCCAGTTGGCTAATATGGGATGTTTGGAGGATGTGTTTGTGTACAAATGACATAAATATGGCATGAACCAGTGAAGGCAAGATTTGGGAGGGCAGGAAAGAATTTGTATACATAGGCCTACACCTGTAAACAAGTCATGTATCTTTTTCAGATAAAGATCTAAACACTGTGGTTATGTAGGTTAATTTTTTCCCCATTGCCAGCTTATTTTTTTCAGTCTGTGCTTCAAGTCACTTATCAACGCAGTGATCACAGCCTACATGTATGGGTACATGTGCATTGTTGGCCTACATTTACACGACTCACAAGTTAGGTACATGTATATTGTGGGGTGTACGCAGATATTTTATTGAGGGTATGCATTCTGCTTGAATGATTTTGTACATGATTAGACAATTGATGCATGACAGACACACCTTGTCACAGAAATATGTGAAAACAGTCTTTTGAAAAAAATACAAATTCCAAAAACACAACATACTAATCTCCCTATAGGCCTGTCCGCATTGGACTTTTTAGGGGAAAACTTATGGAGATGATGGGTACTTTTCCCATTTTAAGTCCAATGTGGACAGCCTAGGACGTTTTTCTCTCAGTAACTTTTCCCGAGTCCAGCGGTTACTTTTCCTGGCCAACTGCTGCCCAGGAAAAGTTCCCAGGAAACTTTTCTCGAGACAGTAAGTCCAATGCGGACACAGCGAGTCGGTAAAAGTGCTCTGGAAGGTACGTCCGGGCCGTGAAGGTCAAACTGCTAAGGGACACTACACATGCTCTCCTATGGTCTTGGTAAAATGTTCCCGTGTAAAAGAGTCCAAATGCGGACAGCAGTAAAATTTAGCCATTTTTCATTTTACTATCGTCTCGGTAAAACCTCCCAAAAAACAAGTCCAATGCGGACACAGCTTTAGTGTACACATAATTTTTAGCGTTGCATTTAGTAGTGATTGTGCACATTAGTTCACTTCAGTTGCTAACCACGAAGAGCCTCGTAAATTTGGGATTAGTCTATAGCGGCGAGATAAAATTGGTCTAGTGGGCTAGTCAAAAAAGTTGCAGAGAAACAGGGTCAACCAGTGCTTCTAGCGATTTAATACAGTTTCTGAATGATGTTCTAGACTGTATTTTATAAGAGGAACAATGATCTGTGACACCCCCAGCACGGGCTCGGCCAAATCAAGCTGTTTTCTGGGCCTTCTCTGCGGGTGAGAACCTGGGGGCTGAAGTAGACTCTGCCAGTTTTTCCTTTATAAATCGGTTTCATGTCGAAAGTCATTTTCTGTTTTCTTTCATTTTATAAACCTGCACTGTAAATTTCTTCAAGAGAACCACTTTGTGCAACCTTTGAACTGTGTAGGCAGAAGTTGTTTGGGGTGAAAAGGCGTGGGATAAGCTGTTCTAGAATTCATGATTTTTAAAGGCCCATTGTATCGTTTGTGGATAAAATGTTTAAAATTACAAATTTCTGGAAAAACGACATATATCTGAAGAATGTTGGTAAACTAGCCTGCAAAAATGTTATCTACTTAAGGCGTGTTTCTATTCAGACCCATTTACCGGAAAAACAGAAAATGTTCCCAGTAGAAACAGGGGCCGATTTCACTAACGTTAAAATTTGCGATCATCGCAAGAACGATCGCTTACTTCAATTCCATTGCACGTTAAGTTGCGATGGATTTCGAGTTTAGCGATGGATTTGGGCATTAGCGATCATCGCTAAGCGTTAGTAAAATCGGTCCCAGGTCTTATCCGCTATTTCCCGGTAAATGGCTGGGAGAATTTCCCGCAGCAATTTTCCCTTCTCGAGGAAGGAAAATGCTGGGGAATTTATCCGGTAAGTGCCAATAGAAACATGTACCGTTCCGCCCGAGTGCGCATACAGGGGAGAAAACGTAAACATGTGACTGCACAATGACTGATCCAATGCATGTGCTTGACCGCTGCATGTGACCTTTATCCAACAAAATCATGAAGCATGAGGATGGCCTGCAAGCTCTACTAATACTATTTTCCCGAAAGAGTGGCTCAGTAGAAACTTTGCGTTACTCACCGGTCAAAGGCCCTGTAGATGATCTGTTTTTGAGCGATTCTGCGAATAAAACCATTATAAATCAAAAGAAAGACATCAACAAACTCAAATGTACCACGTTTCAAAAAACATAAAAATCCATATGCGTTTTCCTGGTCTTGGCGGGGTGTTTCAAATATTCATTCTCAGTTGATCGGGTACTATGTGGCTTGCGTCATGCACTCTGTGGCACACATCATATGGGTCTTTCTATAAATTAGGGGTCCAATGTTGGTGTCCCCCGTTACATTTTACATCTTGTTTTTGTAAATTCAGGACACATTCTTTAATTACTTTCCATCTCAAAGAGTGAGTACATAAAGTACAATTCATACAAAATGGTTTAAAAGCCATTTTAATGATTTTTGTACGAAAAATGACACATATCAGGTGTAACGGGGGACACTAAATGTCACACTTTTGGACCCCTAATTTATAGAAAGACCCATATACATGTACTGCGTGTGAGCGCGATCCATAAAAATGCATCGCGTTGGAACACACACATGCAGTGCACAGCGCCTATGCATTTTGGACCGCGTAGATGCGAACCAAAAATAAGTAAATCGTTTGCAAACGATCTAAATAATTTCATCTTTACGGATTATTTTCTGGTAAAATTATATAATTTTGAGCGCAAACCTTTTATTGGGTAGTTGCTATTAATTCAATCTTTACTTTCAGAACTTTCCCCCTGTAAACTCGTCGATTACTTTTTTGGGTCATTGCAAATGATACACTGGGCCTTTAAGTGAGTTTAGCGGTAAAATTCCCGATCTGCAATGGAAACACGCTAATGGATGCAGTAATGGAAATCCATTCGGATACCACCTAAATTTTCAGGTACAGAAGTGCATGGATTTTCCATTGCTTATTTCTACAACTAAACTCCTCAAAAAAAGTTTGGAAAGTCAAGTTTGACTGACGGTTTATCTCTTGTTGCAAAATAATTGTTATGATTAAGCAATTGGGGGGGCATGTGCAGCACAGCTGAATACGGGGGCGGGTGTAAAGTGAAATGTCACAAAATGCATTGCTATTGTCAAAAAGTGCATTGACACATTCCCATCCTCCAAGCAAAAGGGGAATGCACTGAATGACAATAGCAGTGAATTTTGTGACATTTCACTTTCCACCCACCCCTGTATTCCGCTATTCAAACTTGACTTTCCGAACTTTTTTTGAGGATTTTAGTTGCAAAAACTTGCCCCAGGCTGTGCAAGAAGCAACTCATTGTCACAGAGCACATCACAAAACATCGTCAAGGGTTCAGTTGGCTTAAATCCGGTCACAGAAAGACTGCTTTGTCAAAGTCTAGGCCTATAAACTTCATGTTTTATACCTACAGTACATGACTTTGATTGTGTCTGCACCGAGTACATGTCTGACCCACTTGTTCCAGATATGACAAATGTTCTCTACGACATCCTTCCTGTAATTGTCAAGTTGATATTTTGGTTTGGATTTCCCTATGCAGTTTGCATTCAGAGCAGATATTATTTCAGCTGTTCTGTCTTTCGGCATGTGGTTTCAAGGGCAACAGTGAAACAAACATTACAGGCTATAGCCAATGGGACGTCAAAAACGAAAATATGAAATGAACATTATAGAAGTTGCATTTGGCAAACTCCATGAAAAAAATCTTACTGTCGGGCACCACTTATGGCACCAGTACAAGTACTCGAAGTAGTTTCTATAGCCGTGTCCGCATTGGACTTGTTTTTTGGGAGGTTTTACCGAGACGATGGTAAAATGAAAAATGGCTAAATTTTACTGCTGTCCGCATTTGGACTTTTTGACACGGGAAAATTTTACCGAGACCGTGGGAGAGCATGCGCAGTGTCCCTTCACAGTATGACCTTCACGACCTGGACGTACGCTTCTAGAGTGCTTTTATCGACTTGCTCTGTCCCCACTGGACGTATCGTCTCGGGAAAAGTTCCCTGGTCAATTTTCCTGGGCAGCAGTTGGCCAGGAACAGTAACTGCGGGACTCAGGAAAAGTTACTGAGAGGAAAACGTCCCAGGCTGTCCGCATTGGACTTAAAATGGGAAAAGTACCCATTGTCCCGGTAAGTTTTCCCCCCAAAAAAGTCCAATGCGAACAGGCCTTAAAACGTAAAATGAAACTTGCATTTGACAGACCAGGATTTGTAGTTTTGTACACAGAGATAAGCCACATCATGTTGCAAACACTTCAAATTACTATTTCACAACTGTTTAAACATTGCAATTCTCACTATGTACTCCGAACCAGGATGTTCAAAGGCTAACATCGGGAATAATCTCGTAAATGAACTGCATGTTGCACGCCACAAAACCCAAGGATGGAGCTAAAATAGCTCTTTTTACACATCTTACAATGTACATGTATACATAGATCTGATCCTGATAATTTTTTACGTAGGTTATGGTACCCAGATAGAATTTAATGCAGAGATTCTTTTCACACTGCACATTTTATCGCGGAGAACCAATTACCTGGCAAAACGACTGTGGCCCGACTGAATTTTCTGGGAATTTTACAATGAGACCTCAATAACAAGGGCACTGTTAAAGGCACAGGCTCGTCAGCAATGCGCGCGCGCCAAATTCGTGCCACGAAATACGCAGCTCCATAGCAAAGGCATGCAACTGCGTATTTCGTTGCACACATTTGGCGCGCGCGCATTGCTGACGAGCCTGTGCCTTTAATACAACAAATAATTGTTGCTCAATTTTTAAAGATACACAGAGTCGATTACACATCCAGAATATGATTCATAAAAATTCCTCAATTCTTAATCACGAATGCAGTCGATGGGGCGGGCTCCGTGCACACTGTGAGAGTAATGTGTGATGTACATGTAGGGAAATTAGTCCAGTAAGCATGCCAGGGCAACAGCGTGACACTGTGCTGTGGTTTGGCATGGGTCGTCACAGCTGCTACGCTACGTTATCTACTCTACTGGAAGTAATCACTGACTGTGTGGGACCGTTTACTCTCAATTCTTTTTTGTCAAATCGAACCCTGTATTTAAAATAAAAATTGAAATCCTGCATTTTCCAAATGGTGGATTGAAAAAGTTGGATTCAACTCACCTTTTGGGTAGGGTTGAACCCCTCCCCAATCCCACTCTTCTCCCCCTCCCCTCCCCCCCCCCCCCCCCCCACCCCAATCTCAATGCAAAACAGCCTCTGCATGCACAATTACATGTAGCAGTGACTTTCGTGGTTGAAAAGACCGACTGAACCTGAATCGAGATGTAAACGGGACAACATTTTAGATTTGCGGTTGGAATAAAAATGCCGGGTCCGTATCCACCTTTGCCAAAGCAGACGGGTACTCAAATCAGTATTTTTCAAAAAAGTGTAAATGCTATCCAAATTAGCTTTTTGCGTGCAACTTTTGCAATATGCCCGGCGCCACAAATTCTTGACTTTCAATCCAATTTAGAAACATTTGCATGTTCATGGTGTACTGTACATCAGTGTAATAAAATATAATGGCGTACGTGTAGAATTACATTGCTAAGACACGGACGTACTTGTTACATGATATGCTATGTACGGTACATGTACATACTATGTAAATGCACACGACATCGATTTAGACACAAGCCTATTTACATGTACTGTACACAGTATACACTGTACCAATACATGTAGGCAGCATTTACAACATGTATTTTCAGCATGTGGTCTGTAATAAGATTGGCCATGTACCAAAATAGCACAGACGGTGTACTAAATCGGGGACCGTACCGACATACATGTACCGTAGATGTGTAATTTCTCACACTTATCAAATATACTGTATTTGGGAATTTTCTTTGAAAATTTAACCTGCATTTTTCACAAGAGTTGCCAATGTTTTTGTTAATAAAAACATTTTCCTGAAGAATTGCTACATGTACTAAATAGACTGCCGAAGTGTATACCAGTACAGTCATCGTTTGTTAGTTGCCTAGGCAATGGCTTTACACTAAAAATCACTGAACCGTGTCCCTGTGCTTTTGCAATGGTACTTTTTCCGACGGCCATGATGTTTAGAGCCAGTTACCAGGGCAACTCACGTCACACTTCGGCTGTCTATATCATTTATCGATTACTCATGAGAATTGGCATGCATACAATGTACAAAGGATGTTGATACAAGTATGTACCGTATTTTCCTGCGGATAAGACGCGTCTTATCTGACTTTTTAGACCCCCAAAACGTCGGTGCGTCTTATCTTTCGGTGCGCCTTGTCTGCTGACGATTGATTTTTTTTTGATGATCACTGCGTATCCTATTTTAAAAAGAATCTAACAACCTTTTTGTTTTATTCCAGGAGAGTATGAAAAGCTATGAAAACGTTTGAAAACGTATGAAAAGGATGGTTTCCGAAAGCAAAAACCACGACAGAAGAACAAGAAAAGATCGTGGATGCGTCTTTTGTGTCCACTTATTCTAGAAGTGCCGACATTAACGGCTCCCCTTTGAGGGAATTCACTGCCCATTGATACTTGGGGAGTATTGTATTACATTGTCTGTGCTCTGTGGTGGTTTCTGTGATGTGCCGCTGCTGGCAGCTCAATGTAATACAATGTGATACATTAAAAGAAGCTTTGGCCTAGTTTATTTGGTGTGCGTGTGATTATTTTTGATAAGCCTACTCAGTCTATAGTCTCTCAAATTCTCTCAAACTTTGCTGCTGATCGTGCATCAAACTTTGCAACCGGTCGTGTGATCGGAAATCTTGCAAGTTTGGCTGCATTTTGAGAAAGTTTGCCTGCATTTTTAGAATGTTTGCCTAAAAACCATGGAATTGATAAATAGGCAATGTAGAATATTTTCGGGAAAATGGGACAGAACTCGTCGCCTGGGCAGTTTGGTCGCCGGGAGTGCAGCCCAGCAAAGACCGAGAGAATGAATTGCGGACGCAAATTTGTTTTGGACGCTGGTTTACAGCATTTCTTCGTCATACCATGGTCATACAGACAGAAACCGACTGAGGACGGGTACATGTATATCTGCATAAAACACGCCCAAAAGGTAAGCAGGAAACAGCTTTTTCACTGCATGCATGACAGCGAGCGCTAAATTACCGCAAATGATTGGAGGTGTTATTACGGGTTGTATGTAAAAAGCTTCCCTATTGGTTGTCGGTCCGTGCATGGTCTGCGTGAAGCAGCCAATGAGTGCCTTCGGGGGCCGAGCTTACCATCGGCATTCGGCAACTTGAAAGGCGACAATAACACTAAGCGGCAGTCGTGTCAAGATGGTCAGGGTGCGTGCGATGGTGATTGAATATTTGGTTGTACAGTTAGGCAAGCTGCGCACTCTTTCGTGAGATCGGCTGCAGTACCTACAATGTCATGTCAAGTTCTGTGCCACTGTCCTTTGTGGTTTTAGTTTAGGCCTATTCGGAAATCGGATGGGACCGAACGCATGACAAAAGCCATGTACGATAGTACAATAAAAAGGGAATCAAATACCTTTAAAACGTGTGGCATAGGGCCTATATATTTTATTTTGGGCAGTAAGATCGAAATCGCTGAAAAATGTACTCTGAAGTCGGCCGTACACCTTGCGTTCGGACTCCGTTGCGATTCCACACTGAGACGCGATTGCGTTTCGACGGACACGTAGGCCTACACAAAATCGTGACCACATCGCCATCGAAACGCATCGCAAAACCCGATACACCTTGTGATGCGACTGCATAACGTGCGCTATACCGCTATCGTGATCGGATCACGGACGAAACGCAAGGTATCCGGCCGGCTTTTTGCGCTTAAAAGTCACCACGTGCACTGAAACTAGCCAATCGCCGTGGGCGTAATGGAGCGACTGGGCCAACTGTTATCGTACAAAGTTGAAGGCACTGTACAGTTTGTACATGTGCCTTCATACTTACCGTGTTTTGTGCACTAGTCTGTGCACTGTGCGGCTGCCGTCGGAGAAACCGGTGAATTTGTTGACTTGCGGACTACGTCATCGACGTCTTCAACTCTCCGTACATTTTTCGAGATTTTTCTTTATTATGCACATCCTTCAAAGGTATTTTTTATTATGTCTAAGTTACATAAACTTTATTTTCAAAACAATCTACACAAGATGCATGTAACTTTGAGTCTTTGACTTCATATGAACCTTGCTATAAATCATATACAAACATGTGGCGGTCCGGCGGCCGCTAGCGGTTTCATTCATGCTTCGAAAACAAAGTGTGAACGCTCCAAAAGGCAACAAAATGACGTCTTTGTGTCAATGTACCGACACTGGGTGGCGCCTGGTGTTCTTCTGTGTGCGGTTAAACCTGCGCCTTATGCGGCGGTGCGCCTTGTCTGCTGACGTTTGAATTTTTTTGGGTCATTTTAGGGTCCTGCGTCTTGTCCGCCGAGCGTCTTATCCGCAGGAAAATACGGTAAGCCTACTCGTACAATATTCAGATATGAATTTGCAGAAAAAATTTCAAACCATACACGTACAATTCACCCCCCACCCCCCACCAGCTTTTCTACTCGCAAATTAACAAATCGGCTGTTATTAAACACATGCAATTGTACGCTGAAAGCTTTTAATCTTCAGCAACATTGTTGGACAGATGTTCCAACTGGGCACGCAAATTACTCCGCTAAGTGAATTGTCAGTAATGACGTTTTTCAAGGATTTTGGTAAATTAATTTTAATAATATGATTGGGAAAAACAGTTGGCCACTGATAAATGTATCTATTAGAATACGTTGCAATTATCTTGTGTAGTTTAGCACGTGTTCACACGAGAAATAAACAAAAAAGAATGGGTACTAGGGATGGGACGTCTTACTGGTTAACGTTTAGCCGGGGAAAAAAGGGTAAAAAACCAGTTTTTCCCGAACGAAATCCTATTTTAAAAAAATTGCAAACCGGTTTCTGAATTAACCGTAAATTTCCATCCGGCATCCCTAACATGTACATGTATGATGTTCACACTACCGGGTACATTTTGTTCAAAATTCAATCCGTCTTTCAAACCACAAAATGACCGTGTTTCATATGAATGTTTTTTTATACTACCCAAGGTTTAACCCGGGTTAACTTTTACCCAGCGATCTCTGGATTAAAGTGTCATTTTCGAAGTGCTAAATCAGACCTGGATCTAAGATCACAAAGCTGATTCCAGTATGAACAGGCTTATAATGTTTGTTTGTTAATTAAATCAGAAAAAAACAAAGTACTACAATTTTTCAATGGACTGAAATCTTTATAAAAAAATAAAATTAAAAAAAATCTGATTTCTAAATCAGGTGTCACTTAAATGTGGTAGTTAAAATGCAAGAAAAAAACTCCTTAAATTTTAGCATTTTACAAAAAACAGATCAAAGTACAGTATGTTTACTTCAACACAAATTTAGACATCAGTGGCAAAATAAGATGTTAATTAATTATAATCACAGGACGTGTCCTTAAGAGCTTATGTAAGCTATTGGGTGCAGGTGCTGCAAAATGAGATTGACACAATCTTCATGTCGGAGTGCCGCTCCCGAGAATAAGCCAAGGCCGTGTATGAGCTGGAAACGAACTGTGTGCACTGCGGCGGACGCATTCACGCAAAACAGGACAAGGCGTGTTTGCACCGACAGTAACAAAGATGATGCACTTATTTGTCACCGATTGCGATCATCGGGAACTGCATGGTCGGACAATTATTGCACCTGGCTATGAATATTATAATTACTGTCCCATGTTTTAAAAAACCAAGAAACAAATAAATGAGAATGATTTTTCGATGTAAAAGGTCGAGCGTGAAATTGTATAATTTTTTAAAATTATCGTAATTATTCATCATACTAGTATTTTGTTTTTTGCAAATATACTGAAAATGACTAGATTTGAACATTGTTAATTAAATGTTCTTGGGACTCTGCAGATTACCTTGTTATAACAGGAACCTTGTATTATCAGGAATGAAAATACTGAAGGACAAGGAATTAGAACAGATGTTTTAAAAGATGAGATTTTTGAAAAAGGATGTGATGTTTTGATGTTTACCAACAATTCAGCTCTTTCTTGCAATCGTCAGAAAATAATCATAAATTGATGTACATGTTTTGCACTTTTATTAAAATTGACAGCAGTTTTAATATTATACACAGTGGTTCAAACTGTCATTCACTTAACAGTTCCTAAAATGATTCGAACCGGCCATTCAACACTGGCTAGCTCGGATATCTGCCTTGTTTGCAGGAGGTCATGGGTTCGAGTCCTACTCGAGCACGCTATGAAGTTTTCATAGTGTCTTGAGAAAGAACTGAGTATACAGTATTAATAATTACGCCGGGAAAGGGCAAACAAACCTAAGTATCAGTAAAAAACTTGGCAATATTTTATCATAATTTGGTAGTTTTTCTTTTTTAGGTTTGCCAACCTCATATTCTGGCTTAAAACAAACTAATAGTTGAGTCTTTCTTTCCTTGGTAAAGGGGGGAGGGGGGCATTTTGGCAACACAGACCATATCTTCCAGAAAATACCTTTGTCTGGTCTCAAAATAAAAGATATAAGTTTCAGTTGTTCTGAAGAGATAACTTAGGCCCAAAAAGGGTTACAAAATACAAATAGTGTGACAACATGCCTTTCTAAAAACCATGTGTAAGAATTTCCAATATACGCTCGTAACCAGGACGGACACTTGTGTTACATTTTAGGCCGTCCCGGTTACGAGCGTATATTGGAAATTTCTACACAGGGTTTTTAGAAAGGCATGTTGTCACACTATTTGTAACCCTTTTTGAGCCTAAGTTATCTCTTCAGAACAACTGAAACTTATTTATTTTATTTTGAGACCCGACAAAGTTGCACATGCTTTGCTATACTTTTGACAGAATTAAGTAGGTTATTGTTTTCTTCGCCAATTTTAAATCCCCATTATGGAAGTCCGAATGTTTCCTGCAAATTCACAGTTATGTTTATGAGCACAGTGTGTATAAAAATAGCCACTAATGCTACTCCGTCCAGGGATCAGGGATATACCGTAATTGAACTACAGATGAACTTGTGTTTTTTACGTAGATGTCAGTGGCATTATCGCATAGCGAGATCATTCTGATTCCCGTGAAGCTGGCGATGCCTCAAGTGTGAAGCTGCAGACGGACATGTGAAGAAAATGACGTCAATACTACAGCGTCTACATGGGATTTTCCATAAAAACGGGAGTCAATGTGTAGAATTTTGATGATTTCTAAAAAATAAGTGTTCTGAATTACCAAATTTAAAAAAAGGAATTCCTGTGCAATTTCTGAATAGTGTAGAATATTTTAAATAATTTAGTCTTGGTGTCATAGTTCTGATTAATATTCAAGAAAATTGTTTAACTGGGGAAACCAAGATATTTTTCAAATCTTACACGTAGAATTAGGCTTTTCGACCGTTTCCTTTCTGGAAAAGGTAGCTGCCGGTTTGACCCATCCAACAGAACCTGTACTTCAACATCATGAGCGAAATTACAATAAATCTTTCAACAAAAGTTTCAAAATGTCACACATGGAACAAGTTCGATTCACAAATATAGTTAATGAATAAAATCGGAAAATATAATTAATTAACGACAAAGACATGCTAAAGCTTTTCGACTTGCACTCATCAGAGCAAAATGCAAGAACGCTCGCAAAGCTGCTACACAGCCCGTCGCGGTGCGTTTTCCATTTTTGTGTTTTCATTTCTCACTATTAAACATTCACAAAACTAATCTGGAAGTGCAAGAATAAGGACAAGATGTTGAAAAAAATGTGTCGCAAATTGCATCGCTAAATCAAGTCAAAAACTGCGATGCACTTTGAAAAGTGGCATCGCAGATTGTCAAAAACGCGTCGCATTTTGCGATGCGATACAGGGAAAATCGTTCACTGAAAGGTGTTATTCGATTCCTGAGGCCATACTGTTTATATGCCAAGGGTAAACATTCTCTGAAGCCCGGTATTTCTAAAAATCAACTCCAGAAGTGTCATTATTTCATAACCACTATATCTTTTCATTACATTGATATGATTTTTATGTACATGTTGTTATATAGACAGCCGAAGTGTGACGTGGGTTGCCATGGTAATTGGCTCTAAACATCATGGCTGTCAGAAAAAGTACCAATGCAAAGCACAGGGACACGGTTCAGTGATTTTTAGTGTAGAGCCATTGCCTATAAGCAACTAACAAAAGATGACGTATTCACTTTGGCAGTCTATCAGTTATTATGGGAAAGGCCTCTAATTACTAAACTCCGGACCAGCCTGTACACACTAGCCACTAGCCAGATACTTGAAACACAATACTATCTTCTAATCCACATTTGTTGTACCAAAATAACAACTGAACAAAAAGTACTCAAACAAAATAGTTTCTCAACCTTGATAAAATAATTTGCGGTCGATTCAAAATTCCTTTGCCAGGGACATCCATTATATACGGTAGGAGTTTTGAAACCACACTGATCATGGTTATTTGTCAAAGCAAAATCTGCATCCAAATATTGCAGCAACCTTCAGGTTTTATGTTTGTAAGGTCAAAATGCATTGACGAGGTCAAAATACAACCCTACAATGTGTCAATCATTCCTCACAGATGACCAATTACCATAACCGCTGCCATAACAACATTATTTCCCTGTAACTAGTCAATCAACACATTACAAGGAGAATTAAACTGGCCATAAGCACAAATAAAAAAGGCCAGATTCTGCTTTGCCGAATCAAACCACACATTTTCCAAAGGCCCATTTACACTCTTTTCGCCTTTGCCGAATGAAACTCCGCAATTTCCAAAAAAGCGAGATGAAGCCGGGTAGGTGCTAAGTGTAAACACGACAGGTGGATTAAAAAAAGGGGATCAGACCCAGGTCTGATTCGCCTTTTTCAAGTCACCTTTTGGGTGGGGTTGCACCCCACAATTGCCGGGTTAAACATCGCAATTGTCAACGTCGCTTGTAGTGCAAATCTGAAAATTTGCTGCGTTTACACAACATCTCAATTTGGGTTCGATCTGCCTTTCCAACTGCAAAAGCGGGCTGTTTTGTGTTGTGCGAAACTGGCACTGGATTCGTCAGTTAAATCTACCATGCAAGGCGCGCACTTCGTAAGTTCCGCCCCAAGGACACTCAAATTGCCGAATCTGTATTCGAGTAGCATTTACACTACAAGCGACCTAGACAACTAAAGTGGTGTTCCCATTGGACTAATTTTGGTAAAACTCCCGTGGTTGTGCGGAAGAGTAACAAAATTTAGTCCAATGGGGACGCACGGAGAATTAGCGTCCCTGTAAAGCTACCGCGACCACGATGTAAAACTTACAGGGTGAAAGAGGCCGCGGAAACTTTCCGCTCAGCCGCGGGAGTTTTACAGGGCCCTCGAAAAGTCCAATGGGAACAGTTTCGCCCTGCAAAATGAACACGACCCTGCAGTAAACTATGGGCCTGCACGGCAAAAGTTTACTGCAAGGTTGCGTTAGCTTTCCACATGGGCACTGAAAACAATTGCAAATGGGAACGCATGGGAAGATTACACGAAGGAATGTTACTGAAGGTCGCGGTAACTTCCCGCGAGGCAGCGGAAAAGAAAGTCCAATGGGAACATGCCTTTAGAAGTTGATAGTTATTCGAATATCTATGTTAATTGATCCCATTCCTGTAATTGGCGGTCCTTCCGCTGTTGGATGTGGTGAATAAATAAAACATTTAGGGGGACTTGAAAAAGGTGAATCAGACCCGGGTCTGATCTGCCTTTTTAAATCCACCTTGCATTTACAGTTAAAGGTACAGGCTCGTCAGCAATGCGCGCGCGCCAAATTTGTAGGCATGGAGCTGCGTATTTCGTGGCACGAATTTGGTGCGCACGCATTGCTGACGAGCCTCTGGCATCAACTCGATTTTTTTTGGAAAATGCAGGGTTCGATTTGGCAAAGCAGAAGTATAAACGGGCCTTTGCGTTTACGTGTACATGTAGTTCCCCTTTAAAGTTAATCACTCCACACAGAAATAAATCAACCATCAACTACAGGTACCCATGCTGTGGGAAATTTACACAAACCAATGTAAGAAAAAAATAATGCTGGGTATTATTTCAGGGAGTTATGGTAACATAAACAAAAGCCTGTGCCAGACAGGCCCCTGGTAATGTAAAAAATGTGTGTTATGTTGGTGAAAGCATATTAAATGAGGCAAGTGGGAATGAAGGGCGACTTTGCCAGGGGATTTGAGAGGGTAGCAATGGGGGAAATGCCGTGGGTGATCCCTTGCTTGAAAGCCCCTGTTAAGCCATGCAGAAAATATACTAGTAGACATAGTACGGGTATACGAGACTGGCCTGCATACTCATGTAATGCTCGCAATGTACATAGCCAACATCAACTCCAATCAGAATATGCATAAACGTACACATGTATTTGAGCATGTACATTAGGAATGTACACGAATAGTCGAACAGTATTCACAGAATGCAATCTTGTTACAGTAATTCTTCTTGGTGTCCATGTGCATACAGCATGTACACATACTTGAATAGCTAAACATATGGTGTCCCACAGCGTAACCAATTCCATTACATGTACAATGTATTACATGTGTAGGGCCTAAAGCAGTGTCCGTATTGGACTCGTTTTGGTAAAACTTTGTACAATTTTACAAAATTTTGACCAATGCGGACAGCCGGAAAACACCCGAAATTGTAAAGTGTCGACTGACGATTGTAATTTTTACGCTCCGTCGCTGTAATTTTTACGGGGCGAGTTGGGTCACGGAAGAATTACATTGTAGATTTTACACCGCTGGAAAGTCGCGTGCGGACGGGCATTGTAATGTAAAACCAATGGAACACACGTTGTGGTTATGTAACGTCTGTGTGGACCTGAATGATAAGGTGCCACGTTTTATCCAGATTTTACGTGGTGGACATTCTGTGGGCCGAAATTAAATTCTCATGCGGACGCACGGAAGAATTACCACGATGGAATGTTAGCAGTGACTTGCGGTTACTTTTTACAAAAATTAGTCCAATGTGGACACGGCTTAAGTGGCAATTTTTTAATGCGCCACAGAGCACTTTACGCATTAATGACGATTAATGCTCGATGCGCACGTGCGACCACAAAATTGGGTGTCGCACAGCTTAGTCAATCTTTGTCAGCTCATCTAATGTGATTGGTTCCATTCTTTGTTCGAGCTTCGTTGAGTGAGATGTGAACGCACGCTTCACTAACTAAAGATGATTAACAGTGAACGATTTCATTCTGAAATATTGGATAGCAGATTTGCTATGCAATTTTTTTTTGTGTAGCAATTTTAAAATTTTGTTAAGCAATCCAGTATTTTTGTATAGCAAATTCAAAAAATGCGTGATTTCTTAGTGAAAACGGTGTCTACTGGCTACAAGAAACCACTCATTGTGTGTGTAAGACATTGGTGTACACATCGCCTTTTGAATGACAAATCAATAAAATGGTTGCATCGAGACGGGAACTAACTTTTTGTGATGGGTGTATAATGCACGTGGGTCAGTAGGAAAACAATATGCATCAACTGGTACCCATCTCCATAGGCATTATAGGCAAATTACCAGTTGCACAAGTTTGTTTTCCCACTAGCTGTCCGGACAGAGTGGTTCGCGTCGCGTTTTTCCCCCTGAAAATGTACCAATTACAATGCAGAAATTTCAACAGAAATCTAAGTTTTAAGCAATGCCTACCGACTTAGGGGATATAAAGGAATACTGCTGCTTATGCTGCAGAAAAACGGGATAAATTTTTCTGCACCTATGGCCAGGAAAACTGGGACAACTCTGACAAATTTTTTCCCACGCAATACATTGCACCCACGTGCACTTGTATACCTGCAGTAAGCCTTCGCCGTACGTTATTCTGGTAATTTTTCCATTTTCGTTTTTTTCATTTTTCACTAACATTAACAATTAAAACTAATCTGGAAGTGCAAGAATAAGGACTAGATGTTGAAAAAAGTGTCGCAAATTGCATCGCTAAATCAAGTCAAAAACTGCGATGCACTTTGAAAAGTGGCATCGCAGATTGTCAAAAACGCGTCGAATTTTGCGATTCGATATAGGGGAAATCGTTCACTGATTAACTAATCTTCGTCGAACGAAACTATTTTCCTTTTATGAACAAGGTTTTTGAAAAGTATCGACAAGTTTCACTTCATTTCACCTGATAACATTTTCGGTCTGGTACAACCTGTTTAATTACATTTTTGGTTACGTACGTCTCCACTTTATATTTCAATGTACCATGGAATGGCGTAGGTGTACATGTACAGTGTATTTTGGCTACACATACACAGTACTATAAAGCACTATCCCCACCCATTTTTTTTCACGGATTACACTCCTCAAGCACATGGTTATTGTTCGGCCATCAAGTAATATTTGTCTGGCACAGCGTCTCTCGACTTTGATCCTATTATGTTCGAAAGAATGAAGTAAACACGAAGGGCTGCGTGGCCAGACAAAAATACCCTACAGTAGGTGTGTAAAGCTTAGCGTTGGTTTTATATATTGACTTTACGATCTGGTTCTATAGGTGTTTTTTTATGTGTGGCTTGGGAATACACGAACTTGGCGAGGGATAAAAACAAGTTATACTGTTTTTGTTATGGCAGACATTAGACCATCAGACGAAGTAATGTTCAAAGTTCCATACTTAATGCCCTAAACCCCCTGTAATTTGAACAAATTCTCAGAATATTCTCCGAATTTGGAAGACGTCCTTGTTATAAATTCAGTGTAAACGTACATGTAACTACATGTACATTGTACTACGAACTAGAAATGTTAAAAACAAGAAATCTGACGTATTTATCCACGACAGTCTTAATCATAATTCAAGGTTGCGAACACAATCATCCAGAATTTGGAAATGTGTGAAAGCTATTGAGACTTCCATTGCACTGAATACGGGTACATTCACAACTGTACCGTGCACTACATAACCAAGTCATGCATGGGACAAATGTTGGCAGCATACGAGAAATACATGTATGTGAATGCAGTGACAGAAATGACAGAATAAAAAGTGTTGTTTGTTGAACTACCGTACTTCAAAATGTGAATTAGTCCGCTCTACTTTGCCAAAAAATCTTGGAAAAATTGTACCTTTGAGTTAAATTGTTTACATGTATTTCTACCAATACTATTCCCTCAGGCCCTGTATAAATCCTGCTATTGACATTTATGTGCAGTGTACACAGGTGTGTTTATCTACTGACTAATCTAAGCTTTTCTGCAAGCAATTATTGGATTAACCCTAATTCCTTTGATGTTTTCACTAAGCAGTTTCGGACAAATCTGGGGCACGCCATGTCAAATGTTAGTCATCATTCAGTGATCGTTTTAAATTTGCTTAAACTACTGGTTGAACTCAATTCTGTGCACCTTTTAAGCTGACACGGTGCACGAACGGATTGATAAAATTTGATTTGAAATTTGTGAGAAATTTATGTGTGGAAAGTATAGACCTACGGAACACTACACATGTATGTACATGTACGGGTTTGCATCTACATGTAGGTACATATACCGGTACATGTACAATAGGCCTATATACATATTGTACAATATGTGTATGTACCGTACATGTACATGTACATGTACATCATGTACCTAGTACAAACAAAATATCGACCTTCATGTATGCAGGGCGTGTACACCACATGTACATTATATATTGGCACAAATTCCAATTGCGATGAGCAGTTTTAATCATGACCAATCTCGAAATTGGCCTGATGCTGCATAATTCATGAAGCAGTTCATTTAGGGATGATACCATGCGCATGCATGCATACGAGCCTGTAGGTAGTCCTACGGTGTGTGTGAGCAGGAGAAATCAGAAATGAATTCAATTAATTCGCAGCTTAGAATAACCCAGGGGGGCGTGGGAAGAATTAGCGTGTCATGATATGCATGGCATATCGACTACTGTATGTAGCTTCGTAGACTGATAAAATTGTACATGTACGGGTACGTACATGTACATGCATTTTCATAAAGGCCAGTTTTTGACATCAGTATGTGATTTGCTTATGGACTTTCCAAACTGGTTGTTATGTTATGGTCTTGTGGCAATTTTATAAAACCAGTAACCATACATTTTCTGTTTTGGGGCCGTCCAAAGTTGTCAACATTTTCACGGTTCTACTATGTGGATTTTGTGTGCAAGTGAACTGTAAAAAAGTCCAGCGAAACCACCTTCGGTTGTCAATTTCCAGCATGAAATACCATTTTGGACGGAAATAAATTCGTGTGCCATTTGTTACCATTGCTATCAACACTTTGAGTAAGGTATTTCTTGTCAACTCATGAAAAACAAAATTGGGTCATTGCAAATGATACAATGGGCCTTTAATGCCCTTTTGGAGCTCTTGCCAAAATCTCATTTTACTGTTATCTAAACATGCTTTGTACCGGTACATTTTTCCCAGACCGTAATTAATACTAGAACATCTATTGTATAAGTAGTCTGAACAAAATTGATTTTTCCTGAAAGGGATGACACATCAATGCGTTGTTTGGTTTGGCAAATGAGGGACGTCACTGTGTTTGTGTATGCAGCTTTACAATAATGAGGAAGTTCATATCGTCATATTACAAAATGCAATCGGAATTCAAACCAACCACAGTTTCCTTTATAAGCTAAAAACAATGGCTATTCCTTACCACTGTGGTTTCGGTTAGAAACCTTACTAAAAGTAGTTTAACCTCGGTTCAACTGAAAACAATATGTCTGAAATGTTTAGGAGCCGTCCATAAAGTACGTATGCACGGAGGGGGAAGGGGGGTTGTTGACATTCCGTACACCATGCGTACAGGGGGAAGGGAGGGTCCAAGCCAATGCGTATGTATGCAAACCGAAAATTTGCTTCTAGTAAATCGGGAAAGGATGGACAAGTTGACCATGGCTTCAGACCTTGTACAAAACATATTACAGGGCTCAAATTTCACGGCGGCCACGACGGCCATGGCCGCCGATGCCCCTCTTACTGACCTTGATGCCCCTCAAAAATTTGGCCCTTTCACGGCCAAAAATGCCCTGCCTTTTTTCGCCGATGGCCGTCGTGCCCCTTTTTTGCATCAAGATAAAATGGGCGATAAACGACACTCGAAGTGTACCGCGGTACGCGTACGGCCACGGGTATAAACTCTTCCAAAATTCCTGGAAACTGAACGAACATCATATCAACAAGCGAGAGCACAGCGCGCGCCATGTGACTCGACTATGCATGGCACGCAGTCGGTCGTGAATGCATAGCGCATGTACGGTACACGTGTACAGTATACATGTACTGCACTGCATTGATAAGCCACACAGCTCATACATCGTCTATGGTGGGTACCAGCGCATGGAAGGAAAAAAGTACATGAGCCGGCATTTGCATCATGCTTTCACTGGTATTCGTCAGGTACATGTACATGTACTGAGTATACCGCCCAGTTTTACCGGCGTGGCGTGCGTGGCGAAAACGTTTTGTCCAAACAAACTCGGCCCCAATTGCCTTGTGTACAAACTCGGCCCCAGACCAACTCGGCCCCAATTGCCCTGTGTACAAACTCGGCCCCAGACCAACTCGGCCCCAATTGCTTTGTGTACAAACTCGGCCCCAGACCAACTCGGCCCCAATTGCTTTGTGTACAAACTCGGCCCCAGACCAACTCGGCCCCAATTGCTTTGTGTACAAACTCGGCCCCAGACAAACTCGGCCCCAATTCATTTGTGTATAAACTTTGCCACCAGACCTACTCGACTCCAAACAAACATTTGTTTTCATTGTTTTTGTTTGCCTTGTCGCCCTTTTTCAAAACTAAAGTTGGCCTTAGTGCCCCGCCTTGTGGCCTCGGTGCCCTTTCTAATTTGCCTTCATGCAAGGCCAAAGTGGCCTTGCCCTAAAAACTGCGAAATTTGAGGCCTGATATTACCAGGCCACACATTTTACAAATTTGGTTCGTCGAATGAAGCGATCTCTTCGTCGAATAAAGCTATTTTCTTCATCGAATAAAGCGATTATAATTATCGTCGAATGAAGAGGCGTGCGTTCACATCAGGAAATCTCTTCGTCGAATCATCGTCTCTAGTGAGAACGGGGTCATAGACACTTTAGCAGGTTGTTCGGACAGTTTCTTATCAATGCCTAATAGAGTACCAACGGAAAAACGTCTCTCTTTGTGTGTTGCCAAGGTTACCGAGTCTACACAAATATCAGACCGCTAAAACACACAAATTTGACCCAAGTTTACTTATGTCGAGAAAAAAAAATCCACAGCAATAATTGCAGTGCTCTTTTCAACATACGGTTCCTACCGTACCCTAAACATATTTTCCACGAAAAACACGTCAGAATTTGATTTAATAAGTCAATCCTTAGAACTTAAAATCACCATTTCTTCCTGTAACACCGTAACATTGGTGAGATTACCGGATCGAACCAGGCCTTAAGTGCTAACCCTATGCAAAAGCAAACACATTCACGCATCTTATGCACATTACTGCTAACGGATTTCATGTTCATGTTACTTTCTGCCAGAGACGGGGCCTATCCAGTTGCAGTATAAATCAATAGTAAGGGCTGGGTTTATTTACAGGGAGGAAGGATATATTTTTAGAAGGGCAGGATAATTATTTACTTAGCTATCAGTGCTGTACAAGTGCCAAGCTATTTTTTATGTACCGGGTATCATTTAGCCAAATCCCTGAAAGTCAAACAGCACGCAGTATTTCAACCACCACACATGATTTCATAGACTCAAATGGTTTTCCTTGGGATGCCACGCCCCACGCTACATGTACATGTATTGTAAGTCATGTCTATTGCGTTTTAGTAAGACAAGTTTATCAAATTAACAAAGGAGCGCATCCAGATCACATTTTTGACCCCTATTTTCCCATGGGTGTTGTGATTTTGATACCATATCATTTGTCATATTTTTCTCATTACCATTCTGAAATTCCACACTCTCAATCCGTATATTTGTCAGAAAACCACCAATGTTTTGTAAACTAATTTATCCGGTTCCATAAAGCAGTGCAGTGATCACACCAACCTTTCTGCTTCCACATCCAAAACGGAGAGCTTGCAAATTTTCCATTTTGTTCCCATGGATAGTATTTTGGGGAGGTATTTTATATGAGTTTAGATTGGAACGAAATTATCCATTTTCTTGAAAAACCCGAACACATTCCTTTAATAGCGATAAATTACAGCAGTGTAGCGTTACAATATCGTAAGTAGATATATGATAGGACTGACAATTGGAGATGAATTTAGAAACACGAGAAAATTGCAGTGACCCGACTGAGATTTGAACCCAGGTCCTTGGCATACATGGCCAACTGCTCTACCAACTGAGCTATCTGGGCATCCCGCCGGAGCACCACAACAATCTCGTGTTTGCCACTCTTTTTCCAACAATGCAGTGGGGCAAATCCATGCCGACCAATTTCGCTACACTGATGATGGCCTATCGTGAAGCGAGGTCTTACCTCCATAGTGGGGCAAATCCATGCCAACACATTCACTATGGAGGTCATTATTATTATATTGAAAGTAGATATATGATAGGATTGACAATTTGAGATGAATTTAGAAATATTATGCGACAGTCACCCTAAAGCATAAAACCAGTCGCAAGTTATATTTGATAGACCTTATTGGACGGGTGGCCTTGACAGGGTGCAGTCACTTTTTCACCGTGCGTCATGCGTGAGTCGGTACTTTGTGCATCTATTTTAACCTGCCCCCTGTCATGGCCGCCGTTGCAAAGGGTGTATACTGAAGAGTGCCACATTAGCAGAGTTAAGAACACAAACAATCAAACAGCAAATTCACCTTCTAAAAACTGACCACATTTTTTATGCACTACGGGCAGTTCACGAGTAACAAACACCATGAAGAAAAAAAGTGTTTTGAGATAACGTGCTAACCCTGGGGAATAAAGGCTAGCGCATCTCAGCTCAAGGCTATCGCATTCTGCGAGCTTCTGGATATGCGGTATAAACATTAATCTTAATTTACATAGATATTGGGCGACAGTAAATGTCAGACAGGATATGTGTATACCAAGGGAGAATGTTGAATGCGGCTATTTCGTTAGGCCTGCGTGTATTCCTATGAGCAGTTTAAAAATCACAATACAATCATGTAAGCCTTGCTGGTCTTTACAAGTCAATGGGCTTAGTCAAGCAACAGGCTATTTAAATGAATTGGAACAATTGTATTTTGTGCATGTTCATCCAAGTTACCGGTACTAGTCACTTGACTTCGGGTTTTGCTAAATATTGTAATAGTTTAATATATTTGATCGATAATCAAATCTTGATCCCGAGCTCAGGGTCAAACACAGAGCTCAGGATCAGCTTGTGATCACGCTCTCAGGACCAAATTGGCCCCGGATCAGACCCCGAGATTTTGGTCTCGGTTTGGCAGAAGGTTCGATCCCGAGCTCGGGATCAGTTTGCGGTTAGATAAGCAATTAATCTTTACAGCATCCTGCCGCATCCGCTCCGCATCCATAGCGGGGAAAAGCAGTGGCCTTGTACACTGTACGTATGCACAACCCATGCACACACTGATCAGTACATACATGTACCGGTAGAGCATGACTTTTGACTGCAACCTCTGGCGCCGCGCTCGAGATAAACTACAAAAATTTAAACGCGGCACTCAGTTAACAATGACGCATTCTTATCAGGGGATCAATCTTGATCCTGAGCTTGGGACCAGTGTAAACACGGTGTTGAGGATACAAATCTGAACAAAGTGTACTTACTTCTTATCTGCTTTCTTGCATCTTTTGTCGGGTCTAGCCACGTCTAATAAAAAAGAAATAAGACGTACGGAAAGTGATAATAAATACAACATTTCCTTCGTGAAAATGCAGACGATTTGAAGGGTGCAATTCATTGCCACAAATTTTTAAAAATGGCACACATAATTCACATGTAGCTTTCATGTACTTGTTACTCATAGACCCCGTTCCACTAGAGAAATCGCTTCGTTCGGCGAACATTAGTAAATCATCGTTAGTTAAAGTTGCATTGCCCGTGTTTCGGTGAAAGGATTAAAAAAATTAATTTACACAAGCGAACGAATTTAGAAAGCTTACGTGTCTCTGTAACGAAAAATATCAAAAACTTAAATTTCCGACGTCGGGAATTGGAGATACAAGCTTTTTTCTTGAAACGTGCTTCACATGTTGTACATGTGCGCGTACGCTCATATGTACATAGTATGTGTACAATGTACACATGTACGCGCACATGTACATTTACGTCATAACCCTGTCGATTAAATGACCTGCCAGCCTTTTAATCATTTTTTGTTTTTAATCGACTGGCATTAATCCTTGACGGATTTTTACGTTCTTGGTACCAAATGAAAGCTGATAACTTTTTCTATTCTAGAAAAATACCTATTTAACTTTTTAAAAAAAATTGTACGCCCAAATTGGCCCAAACACGGGCAGTGCAACTTTAATGAAGCGTGCGTTCATATATCGAGTGCTTGGGGTTCAAATGTGTTAAGTGCAATTTTGGCCATATTGAGTTATTTGCATATTCTTGGATAATTTGGGATGCTCTTTTCAATGCACACATCAGTTAAGTGCTAATAACACATTGTCATGGTGAAAACTGCATGAGAAGTATGTGCGGATTGTCAATTGCCCAAGCTAGTTTGGTGCACAAACATGTTAACTGCTTCTATCACAGATGTGTTAAGTACTTTTTTAGTAAATAACTTCGACTTTTAATTTATTTTATGACCCATGTCATATTCAATCCAAAGTATATTATTACAAGAAACACTATTTGTAAGGAGGAGCATGTGGAGTACACCCCTGATTTTTCACAACTATTACAACATTCAACTGGATTTATCTAAAAACTATAAAATTGCACTTAACACATTTGAACCCCAAGCACTCGATATCACTTAACGAAGATTGAACGAAGTGCGACCGCTAACGAAGATCGAATAAAGCCGTGGGAGGTCGTACATGTGCGTCGCGCATCAAAAACTGAGCTTCAAGCGTCTAGACGCGCTGTGTGGTTTTCCAGCGGCGCGTCAAAAACAACTCTTGCTAGGCACTCGACGAACAAGCACACAAAACTGCTTCGTCAAACGAAGGGAGCCGTTCACATAACAGATTCGCCTCGTAGAATAAAACGATCTCTTTGTCGAATGAAGCTACATGTATTTCCTTCAACGAATGAAGCGATTCTAATCATTATCGAATGAAGAGGCGTGCGTTCACATCAGGAAGATGTTGTTGATCTTACCTTTGATTCTTGGTTATCCTTGAACACGAGACCGAAGTAGTCCTTCTCCATCAAGTCAAGATGTTGACATGCTTTGTCTAAGATTCCCTGACCCTTGCAACGTTTCTGAGGAGAAAAGCAACAATATAAACATTTAAATGTTTAGCGAACGAAACAATTTCCATTAGACTTTCTCTTTCACTAACTCACGGAAAGTTCCCACGGTAACATTCCTCGTGTAATCTCACTTTGCATTCCCATTGCGATTTTTCTTCCGTGTCCAGCAGAAAGTTACTGTGACTCCGTTTTAAACTTTCCCTGTGCATGTTCAATGTTTACTGCAGTGCCAAGTAACTTTTATTGGACATTCATAAATACCTGACAGTTTACGCATCCTCATTGGCTTAGAAGCACATCACGTGGCCGGTTTTAAAGATAGTATACATGATTGGTAAACTGTTACAAATAGTTTTATCCCCCTGTGTGATTGAAGATATTCATGATTGAAACCAACCTGAGCAAAAACCAGCTCCGTACTTCGTCTAACATTTGAGAAAACAGTCAAAAAAGGGTTTGCAGTCATTTCGCCCTAAAACCACTTCGCCCTGAATCATTTTGCCCTGAACCACGGCCTGTGCACGAAGTGGTTTTGGGGCGAAGTGGCATTTGGGCGATGTAGTGTTTGGACAAAGTGATTTGGGGCGAAATAGCAATCGGGCGAAGTGGTTTGGGGGCGAAATGGTTTTGGGGCGAATTAAATTTTCGTCTCATGAGACAAAAACTAATTGTTTTACTCATTTCTCAAAGACTATAGCACTTCAGATAAAACCATTTCAGGCGAAGTTTTCTACGGTCATCATGTTTATATTGTGTAAGTTAGGCGTAAATCTGTGAACAGATCTGTGAACATTTCAAGATACCAATCATGTATACTGCCTTTAAACTCATGTACCTGGCCACAATTTACATGCGAATATGTACCTACAGTCGAGCCTTATAAGAGGTCGTGGGGACTTTACAGATTACCGTACCTCGTTATAACAGGAACCTTGTATTATCAGGAATGAAAACAATGAAGAACATGGGATTAGGAACTAAATTTTCCTTGTTATAAGCAGAATGTTGTATTAACAGTGCTCTTATTATCGATGTTCTGTTTTTAATAAACCAAAAAAAAATCAATCAGCCATGTTGTCAATATATTATAATGCTGCATGAAAAGATGCATATGTTGCCCGGCATGTGTGTACATGCACTGGCAGTGAAATTGTTTAAATGTCGAAGGTTAAATGAAGATGTCTGGTTGACGATCCTGCCATTCCTAATTAACATATAGGAACGGTTGACGCTTCAACAGCATAATTAAATGTCTGCGGACTTCATCCCTGGATTATGATATACCGGTACACGCACATGAACAAGTCAGTATTATTTTGGAAGTCAAGTGGCCTACATTTTGAGTACAATATTACATAAAACAATGGTTGTTTCGTGCCAGTTAAAAACCTTGCAATGTTCTCCATAGCCATTTCAGGCTCTGTGAATTTTGTCGCCCTGCTAAAAATTTTATGTTGCAATGATCCAATTTTGTTTTTCATGAGTTGACAAGAAAAACCATACTCAAAGTGTTGATAGCAATGGTAACAAACACCACATGAATTTATTTCCGTCAAAATGGTATTTCATGCTGGAAATTGACAACCGAAGGTGGTTTTCTAAAAAAGTCCCTACCACGGGACTTTTTACCATTCACTTGTACACAAAATCCATATAGATTTTCAAGGTTTTCTGAAGCATTGATGCAGATCTAAGTAGCTAAAATTTCTTCAGGCTAGTTTACCAATGTTCATTCGTCCTCAGATATGTTGCACTCTTATTCCACGAATCTGTACAAAGTTTTATCTTGCAAATTTATGATACGGTACATACGACCTTTAAAGGAGCTTATCCAGATTTTTCCAGAAAATGGATTTCATTTTAACCTAACAATCATATAAAAACCTCCCAAAATACTATCCACGGGAAGAAAACATGAAATTTGCAATCTCCAATTTTGATGTCGAAGCAAAAAGGTTGGTGTAATTACTGCACTGCTTTATGAAACCAGATAAATTAGTTTACAAAACATCGGTAGTTTTTTCACGATATATCCTTGAAAATATACAGACTGAGAACGCGAAATTTCAGAATGGTAATGAGAAAAACACGACAAATTATATGGTATTAAAATGTCGACACCCATGGGAAAATGGGGTTCAAAATGTGATCTGGACACGCTCCTGTAAATTTCGGGCCACCCTGTTAAATTTTGCAACAAATAACATTAACCCTTGCTTTATCAACTAAATTTGGTCTATTTTGGGCAAGAAAAAATGCCACAACCAAAATGCTTCGTTTCTGATGGTGTGATGAATGTTTATGAATTACAGGCATGTACATGTATTGTACATGTACCCCTTGCAAATTATGAATGATGGGCACAGGGTGTGAAATCCAATAATAGTACAAAGACACCAGATTGAATGGTTTCAGTGGTAGGTTTGTGTGTGTTCATGTGGCCTTGCCAATGTACATGTACATGTACATGTAGGTTACAGACACTGCACATGTACTATAGTACATGTGCATTGTACCATGCTCTAAAGACTACCAGGTATATATACATGTAGTAGCTCAGAATGCATAACTACAGGGCCTACATGTACTGTACGTTGTACTGTATGCTGCATGTTTACAGCAACATGTACATGTGCACAATGAACATACGGTAGGCCAATAATTGGTACAACAATTGGTACAAGCACCTGCTTTTCTTTTCACAAAATGCTGCCCCAATTTATAAATTTTGAAGCTCGTATTCAGGATTTGCAATGTCCCAACATTTTAATCAACCATTTAACTGGAAAAACCTTGGACCATGTTTACACTGGTCCCGAGCTTGGGATCAAGATTGATCCCCCGATAAGAATGTGTCAATGTTAACCGCAGTGATCCTGAGTGCCGGGTTTACATTCTGTAGTTGATCTTGAGCACGGTGGCAGAAGTTGCAGTCAAAGGTCATGCTTTACATGTACATGTATGTGTGTATGTACTGATCAATGTGTGCATGGGTTGTGCACTTAAATTTCGCTGGCTTTTCCCCCGCTACGGCTGTGGAGCGCATGCGGCAGGATGCGGTAAAGATCAATTGCTTAAATCTAACCGCAAACTGATCCCAAGCTCTGGATCGAACCCTCTGCCAACTCGGGGTCTGATCCAGGGTCAATTTGGTCCCGAGAGCGTTTACACTCAGTTTGTGATCTAGGGCTGATCCCGAGCTCGGTGTTCGACCCCGAGCTCGGGATCAAGTGTAAACAGGGTGATAGTGTCTTGGGAAAGCACCGTGTATACAGTGTTAATAATTACGTCGGGTAAGGGCAAAACAAACACTAATTAACATTCACTCTCCCTGACGCAAGCGAAATTAATTATTATTTTTGAAGTATAGTTTCACCTTGAATTAAGCTCAATACAGGCGCATTTTAGGGGTCCACAATGAATTCATGCAAGAGTGATGAGCCTAACCACACCCAAAACCACAATGGAATTGTGCATTCTACTTGTTAATTTGGCATTTGTTACATTACTAAATGCAGTCTCTGTGGTTAGCATTGTTTGTCCTTATGTGGTTTGGGATGCATGCAGGGCAAGGTCAATTTGAATCACTATAGAAACGAGACTAAACTGCCTGTAGCATGCATGTACCCTAGCAGACATGAAGCTGTGATATGTTTATTTAGTGGTCTACATGTAAGAATGGTGCAGAGTACATTTGGGTCAAGGTTTTCGAAACCAGACTGTCATTTTACACCCCACTTATGTACTGTAAATACTGCCTTGTAGAAATTTCAGACATAAATGCAGTAATACTTCAGAAAACTTGAAGTTGAATGAATGTTAAACAATTGTCTGCAGACAATTTAAAAAAAAAAGCACCTTTATCAGTTGGCAATTTTTCCCACAAAGGTACCATTTTACTAGACTGGTTCCCATCCACATATGAGAATATAAGGACAGGTAAAGGGCGCTTCATCTTGATCTGTGATTAGTCGTCTTTGCGCGTCGCAATGTGTGTTTTATATTTAAAAATTGGTGAAGCTCTTTGTCTTAGGCAATGCACTTTATTTACATTTGGATGTTCGACACGCACGGCCGGGTTACAAATGTCAATGCAAAATATACGCACTTAATACTAAAAAAAATAAAATAATAATAACCACGTGACCACGGGCAGATTTCTGCCCGTCATGGCCGCTCTTTACCGATCCTTATATTTTCGCAATAAGCAATAGGATCGGGAACCAATCTACCATTTTACATGGGTGTCTGATACCGGGTACCATTGTTATATGGTTATATCAACACTTTTAGTCAGGTTTTTCTGGTCAACTCGTGAAGTAAAATTTCGGGTAATTGCAAATTGTATTGGGGCTATAACACGTTGACTGCCGAGCATAGTTTCACAGGGCGTTCCCACATTTTCTGGGAGTATACGCATACATGTAGTGGCAGAATCCGGTACACCCGTTACTACGAGTATACCCGTGTCGGCAGTCAACGTGTTAAATCCAATTCCATATTTGAATTATAACTACTTTTGATTTCAGTTTCATTTTTACTGTCGAAATCCGTGTCTACTTTGGACTTAACTTTGTAAAAAGTTACAACGAGCCAATGTTAACATTCCACAGTGGCAATTTTCATGTGCGTTCGCACTTGGATTTATTTTTGGCCCGTAGTAGAAAATGTCATTTGAGATATAAAACTATGGTTAAACGTACAGTAATAAACATGTACTTGTTGATGACTGTACGTATGTTGAAATTGACTGTTCATACATGTAGCCAACAGACATTTTGTGGGAATGAATATAGATAGGTTATTTTTGTAACACAAATTCCGACAATTTCACCGACAAGATTAGCAGCACTTGTTATTCACAAGGCACCCTTTTCAAACTCCAACAAAAAATAGAAAGCCCCATGAGGCATTCCGAAATAAAACCACGAAGAATAGAATTTAATCCCATAAACCTACAAGCGTCTCTATGCAAAGTCAATCATCCATGGCTGACTCATATGGCTTTAGCAGACATTCACACAACAAGTTGATTTTTAGGCATAATGGCAAAAGCAACTGACTTTACAATAGCCTCATAATGCATGCATCACTAGGAATTCCCTTATTCAGTTTTTGGCTGGGAATTATTTTTCGAGGCAGGTGTTCAAAATAGCAAATTTGTCGAGCACCCAAGTTTACTCAAAACAAAGTACATGTACAGTATTTTAAAATGGTCCCTCAGTCTCAAATGTGACCAGTTCTGGCAGAATTAAATGTCGCACAGAATAAACCGAGTTATATTATCAGCAGTGGATCTAGGCAATTTAAATGCAAGAATATAATGAGAATTCTGGGCAATATGCGGATACCACCTAGAATTTCAGATACTGCACAGAATTGCCATTACATTTTCATGTTTTATGTGTATTATCTTGGACCGTTCATTGGTTTCTAGAACTTGACACGAAAGTCAACTTATTTTCTCAGAAAAGGGGCCAATTTCATGTCGCTGCTAATCAAAAAAATTTACTTAGCACAGCATTTATTTGCCTTATAAAATGGATTACAAGCCAAAATTATACGCCAATTTGTGTTCTTTGCAAGAGTAGGAGAATACCTTTCAATACACATCACTTACGATTTTGGCTGGCAATCCATTTTTGCAAAAATAAAGCAAACAAATCCTGTGCTAAGCAAATTATTGTGCTTAGCAGTGCCATGAAAATGGCCCCAGGTCGCAAACTAAACATATACATGTACAAGTGCATGGAGTCTCAACTGGCGAACGTGTATGGTAGTTTTCCAAAAGATTTTTAAACTAAACAAAATTGTAAGGCGGACCCCACGATTTAAAAAAAAAACAAAAAAGGAAAAGCACATTCAACTTACACTCACCTCTACGTCGCATTCAAACTTTGTGTCGTCTAACAATAAAATCGTTACTCGCTGCATTTTGCCCGAGTTATTTTGAGTTCTCTTTGGTGAACTGGACGATCTTGGTTGTTGTCGTGTAGCGGGGCGGCCAGATTCCTAAACAAAATATTTAAAATTTAAGTATTTATTGATACTTTTGTCTACAAACAAATAAAATTGTTAAACAAGCAATTCATTTTGGGACAGTCGAAAGTTGTCAAAATGTTCACGGTTCTACAAAGCGCAGGAAGGGGAGGGGGTGTCGAGGGCCGCATAGGACTTTACATGCACTGTAACGTGTTGCTACCGGTATTTCACGGTAGTGACCGAAAATGTTGATAGTAGTATTTCGGGGGGAGGGAGGGAGGGCGTCCTGAAAAATACTACGCTCTGTAGAACCGTGAAAATGTTGACCACTCGTAATGGACACGACCACAACCCTGATGTTTACTGGCAGAATTGAAGTGGAAAAATGAAAGAGGAAAACATTTGAAATAAAAACATGGCGTGAAATTTTCATCTGAAAAACAGCCAAAGCGGACGTAATATTACTTACCGATCCGGCCGTTTTCGGTTCAGTTGCTTCCTGCACTGGTGGGGGAGTATTCGCACTAGGTCCTTGATAATCTTGGCTCATCTTTAGTCAGTCAAGCTAGAAAAATCCACAACAAATATTTAGTTGATAAACCAAGTCCAAATCTTCAAGATTCAAAGACTAATATTACTGTAGAGAAAAAAATGTCATATGTATGCTTGATATGGCAACTTTATGCAATTAGGGGGAAAGTAGGCCAGGGGGCAAGCAAGCTGGGCCTTGTGGGAGGGGGAGGGGGGAAAGTCGGCGGAGGGGCGGGTTGGTGAGGAGGCGAGTTAATCAGAGGCGAGTCAGTGCAGGGGGCAAGTCGGTGAGGGGGGCGTGTCAGTGAGGGGGTTCCAAGTCGGTGAGGGGGAGGGGGCGAGTCGGTCATGGTCAGGAGGTGAGTTGGTCAGGGGGCGAGTTGGCGAGGGGCAAGTAGGTATCGTGTCGTCATATGTTTTCGGTCGTCATGTGTTTTCGATCAGCAAACTTTACACTGATTTACCGCCGGACTGTACGAGATCCACCGTGATTTGTGGCTGTTTTGCAAACGGTGAATTGGTCGCTTGTCCGTGCCTTGAACTTCTGCAAATCAAATTACCTGGCATGAGTTATCTTTCAAACTTTGCAAAATGTGTATTTTCGGCTGAAGATCACTATCACACTTTTAGACTTTTAATCAAGTGTATCATACGGACGAGATCTTTTATCAAATATTCCACCAAAACAATCCTCAGATTGCTCAAGGTCCCGTCTTTCATTCGGGCAGGATCTATTACATGATTGCCTTGCCAGTTGAAAGTTTATGGCGTGCCAAATCCAACAAATTCTTATATCTTTTTTGAAAAAGCTTGGGAGGAATCCTAACGCAGAACCTTTGTTACACTGCACTTTGCGCCCGCCTGCTCCAACCATGCACTGCTAAACTTCGCAGCGAATCCTGCAAAGCCAATCAGCACACCACTTACAAAACCGTTAGGAGTTAATATTCATTTACTGACAGAAAAGTCGGCCAGCTTCTGAACTTGGGTGTTGCTCAATTTGAAACACTTGGCACGCCATACGTTAACAGAAATGGACCATCAAACGAACGATCGAAAACATGTGACACTGCTATCACCGTGGCGCATGCAGAGCTTATCGCTTTTGGGCAATCTGAGAAAAGAAAAACAGCAGAAACTGATTGGTCTATTGTGGAATATAAAATTCAAGGATAGTGTTTAAACGTGGATAACATTTTTTAAAGATATTTGCTGTCGTTTTGGTTTCTGAGGAATTTTCACGTTATCCGATCGAAAACTCATGACGCCAGGATACAGGACAGGTAAGGGATCGAACCCTTTCCATCATATACGTGCGCGCCACTTTATGAAACCGTTTTACTAAAAAAACAATTCAGAGATTTTTTTCCGCCACTTTTGCCCCTACTTGGAACGACAATTTTACCGTTAAGTATGAAGGACTTTTGTCGAGAATTTGCCGGGCATTTGCCAAGACTTTTGAACTTTTGGTGCCACTTTTACCGGCACCTTTTTAACCCGATTTCAGTCGCAATTTTGCCATAACTTTTCCTGGCAGTTTTGCCGGGAAATTTGTTGGGAATTTTGTTGGTTTTTTTTGGGACGTTTCACAAGACGTTTAAAAAGTTACAATAAAATAACAACAAAAGGGGTACGAGTTGTCCCGGGTTCGAGTTGTCCCGGGTACGAGTTGTCCTGGGTACGAGTTGTCCCGGGTACGAGTTGTCCCGGGGTCGAGTTGTCCCGGGGTCGAGTTGTCCCGGGGTCGAGTTGTCCCGGGGTCGAGTTGTCCAGGGTGCGACGAGTTGTCCAGCATTCGAGCTGCGCCTACGAAGCAGAGAAGCATCGCTTATTTTTATTTAACAAACAACAAATATTTAATTTAAATGATACAGGCAACATGACAACATTTTCTTACCTCCTCGTTAGTAATATCCTGCGTTAAAACGCGGGTCTTCTAGTTATAAATCCACTCAGAGTAATATTCCGTTCCAGTTTCCAGACGACAATTTTTACGTTTTCGTACGTCTAGTCTGGCGCTCAAGCACTAATGAAGGACGCCATAAACGCGACGAAGGTAAATAAACCGCATCACAACAAATAAATTATCACGCTCTGACAATTTCCGGTTGTAAAAATACACGTTCTGCAAAATTAAATTATGTAACCTTTAGATTTATATTTTAAGATTATTTAATCAAAGTTTGTTGCAATTAAAGATGAATTTCGTGTTAATATTATTAATTATTTGGCACTATTTGCATTAGCGGATGCATTCGAAATAAGGCGAACGTCTGGCGTGTGCAAGGGGCATAGGACAAAACGGGAACTAGACAAGATTGATTGATGTATATAGAGGGCGCTATCACCAAATTACAGTCGAACCCCGTTAATACGAAGTCGTAACAGATTACCTCGTTATAACAGGAACTTTGTATTGTCAAGACTGATAAGCAGAAGGTTGTATTAACAGTATTATTATCGAGGTTTGTGGGGTACCGTGGCCGAGTGGTTTGGGTCATCGACTCGCAATCATAGGTGAAAACTTGGGGTTGCGGGTTCGAACCTCACCCCCGGCTGCAGTACCTGTGCCCTTGAGCAAGGCACTCAACCACACTTGCTCCATCCTTCAGAAGGGATGTAAAGCTGTTGGTGCAGTGTTTTAAGTAACGGTAGTGCATTTTAAAGATCCCAGAGCATTCTTTCGTGAAGAGCAAGGGGATTCCTTGGTGTCTCTGGCCATTTCTAATTCTTCATGGGTTTCCTCACACTTGCGAGTGACAGTGCAATGGGCACTTTTAAGGAATCCTTGGTATGAATACCAGAAAGAAATAACAATAAATGTACTGTGCACTTTCTTGCGCTTACATTTTAATCAGATTCTTTATTTAAATACAAAAACAAAATATTAAAAATGAAAAACAAATATATTTCATTAATTTACTGCATAATTTAAATAAAACATTTTGGTAGATCTGCTTAAAATGAATCTCTTTATTTCGAATATTTTTTAAAAATCTAAAATTTATCAGCTAAAAAAAAGCACTGCACACATGAATTGAGAAATTAAATTTAAGTACGTATGTCACTGCAGAAAACTACATGTATTGAAATGCAATTTCATTGGTCAATATGTGGCAATGTTTTGAAATTACACTACTCACAATAAGTTACGGATATTGTGGGGTGTACGCAGATATTTTGAGGGTATGCATTACGCTTGAATGATTTTGTATATGATTAGACAAATGTATCTGCATGACAGACACACCTTGTCACAGGAATAGGTGAAAACAGTCAGTTGGAGAAAAAAAATCCAAAATTGACAACATACCAATATCCCTAACTTATTGAGTCTAATACTAATAGACTATACCATACAATTAAACCATTTACACAACAGGTACTTGGTTTGGGCGAACCTATCTTTTTAATGAATTGTTCCCATTATCCGACGGCATTATTCACAATTTGGGTGTTAAAAGTTCAACTTTTCAAAAGCCCAATCAAATAGATATTGAAAAAAAAAAATCCTGGCATAAAGTCAAGTTTAAAGGTAAAACACATGATTGGTATCTCGAAAATCAGAAATGTTCACAGATTTACACATAACTTACACAATATAAACATGACGACGGTTGAAAACTTCCCCTGAAATGGTTTTGTTTGAAGTGCTATAGTCTTTGAGAAATAAGTAAAACGATTAATTTTCGTCCCATGAGACGAAAATTCACTTGCCCCAAAACCACTTCGCCCAAAAACCACCACCGCCCAAACACCACTACTTGGGTCAGGGCGAAGTGGTTTTTGGGCAAAGTGATAACGAAACCGTTTTTGACCTTTTTCTCAAAAGTTAGACGAAATACGGAGCTGACTTTTACTCATATTAGTTTTAAAGGCACAGGCTAGTATTTCGTGGCACGAATTTAGCGCGCGCGCATTGCTGATGAGCCTGTGCCTTTAATCATGCATATCTTCAATCACACAGGAAGATGAAACTGTTTGTAACGGTTTACCAATCATGTATACTACCTTTAAAGGCAGAGGCTCGTCAGCAATGCACGCGCGCCAAATTCGTGCCACGAAATACGCAGCTCCATAGCAAAGGCATGGAGCTGCGTATTTCGTGGCACGAATTTGGCGTGCGTGCATTGCTGACGAGCCTCTGCCTTTAAAACGTGTACATGTCTACAAAACTTTCATTTTCTGTGTGACATTATAATTTTGTCATTATTATAATATGCAATTCATTAGCATACAAATAAACATTGGAACAACTCATTACAGCTACAAGAATATGGAAATACGAAGAAAAAAAATGGAAATTCTACTTGATATAAATTGAGTACATATACTTTCAAAATACATAATGAAAGATCAATTTAAAAGCACGAGAGAATTGCAGTGCCCCGACTGGGATTCGAACCCAGGTCCTTGGCTTACATGGCCAACTGCTCTACCAACTGAGCTATCTGGGCATCCCGCCGGAGCACTACAACAATCTCGTGTTTGCCACTCTTTTTCCAACAATGCAGTGGGACAAATCCATGCCAACCAATTGACTACACTGATGGCCTATCGTGAAGAGAGGTTTTACCTCCATGGGGTGGGGAGGGGGTGATCTAAGGCAGTATACCACTGTGCCTTATAGCTCAGCTGGTAGAGCATCTGCCCGGTGTGTCAGAGGTCTGGGGGAAATCTGAGGGAGTGTACCACTGTGCCTCATAGCTCAGCTGGTAGAGCATCTGCCCGGTGTGTCAGAGGTCTCGGGGAAAACCTGAGGGAGTTACCACTGTGCCTCATAGCTCAGCTGGTAGAGCATCTGCCCGGTGTGTCAGAGGTCTTGGGGGAAATCTAAGGCAGTATACCACTGTGCCTCATAGCTCAGCTGGAAGAGCAACTGCCCGGCGTGTCAGAGGTCTCGGGGAAACCTGAGGGAGTTACCACTGTGCCTCATAGCTCAGCTGGTAGAGCATCTGCCCAGTGTGTCAGAGGTCTCGAGGGAAACCTGAGGGAGTATACCACTGTACTTCATAGCTCAGCTGGTAGAGCATCAGCCTGGTGTGTCAGAGGTATTGGGGAAAACCTGAGGGATATACCACTGTGCTCCATAGGTCAGCTGGTAGAGCATTTGCCCGGTGTATCAGAGGTCTTAGAAAAGATTTGGGGGAATATACCACTGTGCCTCATAGCTCAGCTGGTAGAACATCTGCCCGGTGTGTCAGAGGTCTCGCGTTTGAATCCCATGTGATTTTTCGCATCCTATATTTAGATGCTTCTTGGTTTGAGAGTGACTTTACAACCGTCTTTTGGCCGCAGTGTTCCCAATGTCACCATGTAGAACGACTGGTTTTGGTCCAAAATGAATTCGAAGTTTGTCAGAAGTTTGCACAAAATAACCTTCGCTTCAATCTGTGAAATAGAGAGAAAAAAAAGACAGTCATGTTTCAATTCAAACATTTATTTCAATAATTGTTTTTACAGTGTTGTAACTAAATACATTTTCTCCCAAGTCCAAGTCCCAAGTCAATTTTTCCCCCGGGTCCCAATTAAATTTCCCCCGGGTCCCAGTAAATTTTCCCCCGGGTCCCAGTAAATTTTCCCCCGGGTCCCAGGTCAATTTTCACCCGGGTCCCTAGTCAATTTTCACCCGGGTCCCTAGTCAATTTTCACCCGGGTCCCTAGTCAATTTTCCCCCGGGTCCCTAGTCAATTTTCCCCCGGGTCCCTAGTCAATTTTCCCCCGGGTCCCTAGTCAATTTTCCCCCGGGTCCCTAGTCAATTTTCCCCCGGGTCCCTAGTCAATTTTCCCCCGGGTCCCTAGTCAATTTTCCCCCGGGTCCCTAGTCAATTTTCCCCCGGGTCCTTAGTCAATTTTCCCCCGGGTCCCCAGTCAATTTTCCCCCGGGTCCCCAGTCAATTTTCCCCCGGGTCCCCAGTCAATTTTCCCCCGGGTCCCAAGTCAATTTTCCCCTGGGTCCCAAGTCAATTTTCCCCCGGGTCCCTAGTCAATTTTCCCCCGGGTCCCTAGTCAATTTTCCCCCGGGTCCCAAGTCAATTTTCCCCCGGGTCCCAAGTCAATTTTCCCCCGGGTCCCCAGTCAATTTTCCCCCGGGTCCCAAGTCAATTTTCCCCCGGGTCCCTAGTCAATTTTCCCCAGGGTTCCAAGTCAATTTTCCCCCGGGTCCCTAGTCAATTTTCCCCCGGGTCCCAAGTCAATTTTCCCCCGGGTCCCCAGTCAATTTTCCCCCGGGTCCCTAGTCAATTTTCCCCAGGGTTCCAAGTCAATTTTCCCCCGGGTCCCCAGTCAATTTTCCCCCGGGTCCCAAGTCAATTTTCCCCCGGGTCCCAAGTCAATTTTCCCCCGGGTCCCTAGTCAATTTTCCCCCGGGTCCCAAGTCAATTTTCCCCCGGGTCCCAAGTCAATTTTCCCCCGGGTCCCCAGTCAATTTTCCCCCGGGTCCCAAGTCAATTTTCCCCCGGGTCCCTAGTCAATTTTCCCCCGGGTCCCAAGTCAATTTTCCCCCGGGTCCCTAGTCAATTTTTCCCCGGGTCCCCAGTCAATTTTACCCCGGGTCCCAAGTCAATTTTCCCCCGGGTCCCCAGTCAATTTTCCCCCGGGTCCCCAGTCAATTTTCCCCCGGGTCCCAAGTCAATTTTTCCCCGGGTCCCCAGTCAATTTTACCCCGGGTCCCCAGTCAATTTTCCCCCGGGTCCCTAGTCAATTTTCCCCCGGGTCCAAAGTCAATTTTCCCCCGGGTCCCAAGTCAATTTTCCTCCGGGTCCCAAGTCGATTTTCTCCCGGATCCCAAGTCGATTTTCTCCCGGGTCCCAAGTCAATTTTTCCCCAGGGTCCCAAGTCAATTTTCCCCCGGGTCCCAAGTCAATTTTCCCCCGGGTCCCAAGTCAATTTTCCCCCGGGTCCCAAGTGATTTTTCCCCTGGTCCCAGGTTAATTTTCTTACTTTTTTTCTCAAGTTGGATCAAACTTACCATTGCAAAATGCTTGCCAATGCACATCCTGGGGCCGAGAGAAAACGGCAGATAGGAAAACAGAATGCTGCAAAGAAACAAAATACTTGTGATGAGTTCATTTGGGGCAGATTTAGCACGAGTAATTGACGGTTATAGTCACAGGGACGGTTATAGTCGCAGGGACGGTTATAGTCGCAGGGACGGTTATAGTCGCAGGGACGGTTATAGTCGCAGGGACGGTTATAGTCACAGGGACGGTTATAGTCGCAGGGACGGTTATAGTCGCAGGGACGGTTATAGTCGCAGGGACGGTTATAGTCGCAGGGACGGTTATAGTCGCAGGGACGGTTATAGTCGCAGGGACGGTTATAGTCGCAGGGACGGTTATAGTCGCAGGGACGGTTATAGTCGCAGGGACGGTTATAGTCGCAGGGACGGTTATAGTCGCAGGGACGGTTATAGTCGCAGGGACGGTTATAGTCGCAGGGACGGTTATAGTCGCAGGGACGGTTATAGTCGCAGGGACGGTTATAGTCGCAGGGACGGTTATAGTCGCAGGGACGGTTATAGTCACAGGGACGGTTATAGTCACAGGGACGGTTATAGTCGCAGGGACGGTTATAGTCGCAGGGACGGTTATAGTCGCAGGGACGGTTATAGTCGCAGGGACGGTTATAGTCGCAGGGACGGTTATAGTCGCAGGGACGGTTATAGTCGCAGGGACGGTTATAGTCGCAGGGACGGTTATAGTCGCAGGGACGGTTATAGTCGCAGGGACGGTTATAGTCACAGGGACGGTTATAGTCGCAGGGACGGTTATAGTCGCAGGGACGGTTATAGTCGCAGGGACGGTTATAGTCGCAGGGACGGTTATAGTCGCAGGGACGGTTATAGTCGCAGGGACGGTTATAGTCGCAGGGACGGTTATAGTCGCAGGGACGGTTATAGTCGCAGGGACGGTTATAGTCGCAGGGACGGTTATAGTCGCAGGGACGGTTATAGTCGCAGGGACGGTTATAGTCGCAGGGACGGTTATAGTCGCAGGGACGGTTATAGTCGCAGGGACGGTTATAGTCACAGGGACGGTTATAGTCGCAGGGACGGTTATAGTCGCAGGGACGGTTATAGTCGCAGGGACGGTTATAGTCGCAGGGACGGTTATAGTCGCAGGGACGGTTATAGTCGCAGGGACGGTTATAGTCGCAGGGACGGTTATAGTCGCAGGGACGGTTATAGTCGCAGGGACGGTTATAGTCGCAGGGACGGTTATAGTCGCAGGGACGGTTATAGTCGCAGGGACGGTTATAGTCGCAGGGACGGTTATAGTCGCAGGGACGGTTATAGTCGCAGGGACGGTTATAGTCGCAGGGACGGTTATAGTCACAGGGACGGTTATAGTCGCAGGGACAGTTATAGTCGCAGGGACGGTTATAGTCGCAGGGACGGTTATAGTCGCAGGGACGGTTATAGTCGCAGGGACGGTTATAGTCGCAGGGACGGTTATAGTCGCAGGGACGGTTATAGTCGCAGGGACGGTTATAGTCGCAGGGACGGTTATAGTCGCAGGGACGGTTATAGTCGCAGGGACGGTTATAGTCGCAGGGACGGTTATAGTCGCAGGGACGGTTATAGTCGCAGGGACGGTTATAGTCGCAGGGACGGTTATAGTCGCAGGGACGGTTATAGTCGCAGGGACGGTTATAGTCGCAGGGACGGTTATAGTCGCAGGGACGGTTATAGTCGCAGGGACGGTTATAGTCGCAGGGACGGTTATAGTCGCAGGGACGGTTATAGTCGCAGGGACGGTTATAGTCGCAGGGACGGTTATAGTCGCAGGGACGGTTATAGTCGCAGGGACGGTTATAGTCGCAGGGACGGTTATAGTCGCAGGGACGGTTATAGTCGCAGGGACGGTTATAGTCGCAGGGACGGTTATAGTCGCAGGGACGGTTATAGTCGCAGGGACGGTTATAGTCGCAGGGACGGTTATAGTCGCAGGGACGGTTATAGTCGCAGGGACGGTTATAGTCGCAGGGACGGTTATAGTCGCAGGGACGGTTATAGTCGCAGGGACGGTTATAGTCACAGGGACGGTTAGTCACAGGGACGGTTAGTCACATGGACGGTTATAGTCACAGGGACGGTTAGTCACAGGGACGGTTAGTCACATGGACGGTTATAGTCACGGGGACGGTTATAGTCACAGGGACGGTTATAGTCACAGGGACGGTTATAGTCACAGGGACGGTTATAGTCACAGGGACGGTTATAGTCACAGGGATGGTTATAGTCACAGGGACGGTTATACGAGTTAAAACATCAGCTTTGCCGCCGTCTTCCACGGTTGACGTGTAAACATGGCCATTCTCCAACATTCCTTTGTACACAGTGTGTTTTGAACTGGACAGCTGTGGATGGCCTGTCAGTGTAGCAAATCTCACATCATGGCGGCTGCCTCAGAGTGTTGCAAAGTATGATCTTTTGGCGAGAAGATTCATACAATGAATGTAGAAATGACTCTCAAGAGTCAGTATTTGTGGTGTTTGACCTGGGGCCAATTTCATCGCGCGCTAAGCACAAAAATTTGCTCAGCACAAGATTTGTTTGCTTTATTTTGCAAAAAATGGATTGCCAGCCAAAATCGTGTATTGAAAGGTATTCTCCTACTCTTGCGAAGAACACAAGTTGGCGTATACATTTTTTTTTTTATAAAGCAAATAAATCCTGTGCTAAGCTGTTCAAAGCTGTTCAAGAATCAAAGCACACAATGGTGAAGGCCAGATTCGAACTCAGCACCTGTGATCCTATAGACCTTTATCACGGTGCGGCCATCTTCCCTTTTCCCCTATTAAAATGAACGTAACGAAAGCGAGGCTTGCCGAAATAAAATAGTTTGGCTCCGTGTTGAAAATGTTCGTTGTGTGCATCACAATGAAGGCATGCGCGCGGTGGGATTAAGAAAACGCACAGCGCGGACAGTGATTCTCTCAAAACAACAACGGAAGACTGCACGCGCTATCGCGCTATCGCGCAGACACGCACTGCACTGATCATGCCCGACACGTACTCGTCCAATGCAGTGGGGAACAAGACAAAGATGGACGCACCGTGATAAAGGTCTATTGTTGTGCATGAATGAGTTTGTATGGTGTATGGGGTTGTATGGGGTTCTCTTATTAAAATTGTTTCTTTTTGAGCCCAGTTTAGGAAAGACCATGGGTAAAAACTTACTGTTCGTCTTGGTGCATGAATCTATCTGGGTCGTACTTTGTTGGGTCAGCGTAGTGCTCTTCCATACGACCCATAGAATAAAAGGAAACCTACAGATCAACACAAAGAATAAATCTTTTAAGCCAGAAAAACTAGGGAAAAATACAAACAAAACAAAACAAATCGAAACGAAACAAAATCCCTACCAATGTTGTGGACCCGGCCGGAACCATTACACCACTGATTTCGACGTCTTCAACCGTTTGCCGCACAGTTCCTCCGGCGGGTGGAAACATTCGAAGTGTTTCCTTCAGAACCTGTTCAGATCAAAGGACAAATTCTGAAGACTGTCTGAGATATGACTTTCCATTTGATCTAAAATTCAAAATGTCTATGCCAAGAAATGTTCTCAAGAATTAGATGTGGTGAATAAATAAAGATTTATTAAGAAAATCCTTGTTTAAACACATTTTAAAACATCTATTTTAAAAGGCATTCATAAATACCGACAGTTTATGCATCCTTATTGGCCAAGAGCACGTCACGTGACCAGTGTTAAATGGACTGGCCGGCATTTCTTGCCTGGCCCGCGTTTGTGCTTGCGCCCTAGTCAGCGCGTATGGAACAGGTGCACGCACAAAGAAACTGCATGCGCCCGAAAGCAAAAGGTGCAAAGTACGTGTAACACGCGTGATAAAAACAACTTGATGCACAGCTAGCAGTTTGAACGAACTACGTGATGTATACAAAAATACAAGTGGACGAATGATAATGGCCCTTCTTCTGCGGCTCGGGCCATTATCAATCGTCTAGACCCTAGCCGGTTTTAAACGCATGTTTAAGACTGGCCAAACCCACTTTTTTCCCTTAATTAAAAGGCACAGGCTCGTCAGCAATGTGCGCGCGCCATGAAGCTGCGTATTTCATGGCACTAATTTGGCATGCGCGCATTGCTGACGAGACTGTGCCTTTAAGAGAGAACATTGAAACTTGGAACTATAGGCTCATTCAAAATTCTGACTTCCCAAAATCAGTAATTTAGAACGACAATGGTCGCCAAACTTGTCTGGATTTTTGGCAGACACGGTTACAACTGACTCTAACTTCAATGCTGCAAATTTAAGAAAATAAGCTTTTAACCATACCGCGGTTGTGTATTCCAGCTTTGACAGATCTTCAAAAGCCATATCTTCCTTATCTCCCATAACACTCTCAACTTCATTTCTCAACCTGCAGGAAAAAAGTTAAGACTTGAAAATAGTGCAGGCCTTTTATATTCGCTGGCAGAATGTGACGTCAATTTCCGCACGGACTCGTTCACTGCCTTTGACAACGGTTCACGCTACTTGCATGGCAATGCATTTCTCCATTTGTTTTGCACAGGAGCCACAAAGGAAACATTTTCTGTTGAGTTTTTCTGTTACAAACATCACAAAATAAGGAGGCAGGATAGCGTATCGCTATGAGAGTAGGTATGAGCAAACCATTCCAAGTCATAATTGTCCTTATTTTTAAATATTTTCTTCAAAAAGAATTATAGTAAAATACAATTTGCGCAAAAACAACGGATGTAAAACGCGAGCGTGAACCAGTAACCACAGTTACGGTACAGCGCCCGCAATGTGTCGTCACGACTCTGCCAGCGAATAATGGCAAGCAGATCCTCGTCATTTGATTAGAGGATTGTGGGTCACATGAGGTTCAACTGCATGCTTGTTTCGTACTATTAAATACTAAATCCACACATGCTATACGCGAATGTCTTTGTATAGTAATACACATGTGATATACACTACTCACCATAAGTTAGGGATACTGGTATGTTTTCAATTTTGGATTGTTTTTCTTCAAATGACTGTTATCACCTATTCCTGTGACAAGGTGTGTCTGGCATGCAGATACTATTGTCTAATCATATACGAAATCATTTAAGCGGAATGCATACCCTCAATAAAATCTTCACTTACCTGTACAATACTTCAGGTTGATTTCTCAGCACTTCAAGAAACAGACTCGTTAAGAGATTGGAGGTAGTTTCTTGACCTTAAAAGCAAACAGAAATTGTGACAATTTCTTAATTTTAAAATTTTTTCATTCAGAAAAATTGGCAGAATTTGATTTTGAAACTGGTTTAATTTCTTGACGTACATAATTTAAGTCCCAAGTCTTTAAGAGCGCGTCCCAATTCAAGTCCCAAGTCTTTAAGAGCAAGTCCCAATTCAAGTCCCGAGTCTTTAAGAGCAAGTCCCAATTCAAGTTCCGAGTCTTTAAGAGCAAGTCCCAATTCAAGTCCCGAGTCTTTAAGAGCTAGTCTCAATTCAAGTCCCAAGTCTTTAAGAGCAAGTCCCAATTCAAGTCCCGAGTCTTTAAGAGCAAGTCCCAATTCAAGTCCCGAGTCTTTAAGAGCAAGTCCCAATTCAAGTTCCGAGTCTTTAAGAGCAAGTCCCGAGTCTTTAAGAGCAAGTCCCAATTCAAGTCCCAAGTCTTTAAGAGCTAGTCTCAATTCAAGTCCCAAGTCTTTAAGAGCAAGTCTCAATTCAAGTCCCAAGTCTTTAAGAGCAAGTCTCAATTCAAGTCCTAAGTCTTGGAGAGCAAGTCTCAATTCAAGTCCCAAGTCTTGGAGAGCAAGTCCCAAGTCTTGGAGAGCAAGTCTCAATTCAAGTCCCAAGTCTTGGAGAGCAAGTCCCAAGTCTTGGAGAGCAAGTCCCAATTCAAGTCCCTAGTCTTTAAGAGCAAGTCCCAATTCAAATCCCAAGTCTTTAAGAGCAAGTCCCAATTCAAGTCACAAATCTTTAAGAGCAAGTCTCAATTCAAGTCTCAAGTCTTTAAGAGCAAGTCCCAATTCAAGTTCCGAGTCTTTAAGAGCAAGTCTCAATTCAAGTCCCAACTCTTTAAGAGCTAGTCCCAAGTCTTTAAGAGCAAGTCTCAATTCAAGTCCCAAGTCTTTAAGAGCAAGTCCCAATTCAATTCCCAAGTCTTTGAGAGCAAGTCCCAATTCAAGTTCCAAGTCTTTGAGAGCAAGTCCCAATTCAAGTTCCAAGTCTTTGAGAGCAAGTCCCAATTCAAGTCCCCAGTCTTTAAGAGCAAGTCCCAATTCAAGTCCCAAGTCTTTAAGAGCTAGTTTCAATTCAAGTCCCAAGTCTTTAAGAGCAAGTCTCAATTCAAGTCCCAAGTCTTTAAGAGCAAGTCTCAATTCAAGTCCCAAGTCTTTAAGAGCAAGTCCCAATTCAAGTCCCAAGTCTTTAAGAGCAAGTCCCAATTCAAGTCTCAAGTCTTTAAGAGCAAGTCCCAATTCAAGTCCCAAGTCTTTAAGAGCAAGTCTCAATTCAAGTCACAAGTCTTTAACAGTAAATCCCAATTCAAATCTCAACTTTTTTTCTCATTCAAATGATGTGACAATAAATAGATCCCCAAAGATTACCCGCTAAAATGGCCGCCACGCACAATGCAATAACCTACTCACCAGCAATGAAAAAGGTCACAAAGTCATCCACCATATTGCTGATTTTGTACTCTTCATGGGTTAACTGTCCAGTACTATTGATGATGTATGTCAAAGTGTCCGCTGGGACTTCGTCGCCACGCTCCATTGCCGCAAGTCGCTCTTTGACGCACTTTTCACCGAAAGTACGCAGACGTTTGCAACACTCTCGCGTCCGCTTACGCATTTCTCTGGCCTCTTTCAAGGGACTGATCTGCAGGGTTTAACCCACGAGTAACCATAATTACATTTTAATAACATTCTCCGAAAAAGAAATGCAATTTTCTCAAAATATCTTTTCCTGATCAGAACAGACGTTTGTTGAATACAGTGAACTTGTGGATAACAAAACTCTACTTTAAAACCACTAAATTAAAGACTGTCCTGCTTCAGTGATTTTGTCCAAGTCTACCTGTTGAAACCAAGCAGGGCTTCCAGAAAACCTGTTTTGTTGCATTTTCAACCCTATTAAAGGCACAGACTTGCAGCAATGCGCGCGCGCCAAATTCGTGCCACGAAATACGCAGCTTCACGCCTTTGCTATGGAGCTGCGTATTTCGTAGCACTTATTTGGCGCGTGCGCATTGCTGACGAGCCTTTAAATCTCTGTGGAATAAGGATGGATGTTTACGGTTAATTCAGAAACCGGTTTGCAATTCCTTCAAGTGTCGGTTATTAAAACCGGTTAACCGTTCGGCTGACGCTAAAGAGTGATGCTGGTGTTTATAGTAAACTAAGATGCATGTGCAATGTACACAATACCCCTAGGCCCTCAAAAAAATCATTAAAGCTTTATCTGGTCAAAATTGTACTACGTCCTAATAAATTTATTTCGTGGACATTTATTTCATAAAGTAATTGCAAATAACCCTCTAAAAACTATTGTAAATTCTTTGCAATTGGTTTCATTTAAACATTTGGCAAAACCGATTAACCGGTTAAACGTCCCATCCTTAGTGTGGAACGGGCCGACTTCTGGAGCCGGGTGTCTCCAAAGCAGCCCTAGAAGTGCAGGTTATCAGAGAGCATGTTAGGCAGAGTGCCGCACCCTGCCTCAGCGGCTCTTATGTAATGTAATAATGTAATGGACACTTGTATAGCGCACATGTCTACCCTAGGGTACTCCTGGCGCTGTTGCCATTTACATCATCGCTGCCATCAGGAAATCACCAGAACCATTTCGCTTCAACTAGGTGGCTACCCGGCCAAGGCGCACAACCTATCAGCAGTTAGATTGTGGCATCCCCCCTAACAGCTCCCCAAATATCGCTTGGGTTGACGAGGCAATTGGGATTAAGTGTCTTGCCCACGGACACAAACACGTTGGCACGAGTGGGGCTCGAACCCCCAATCATCCGATCACGAGCACGGCTGGATACCCACTAGACCACACGTGCTCCCGGAGGCAGTCAGCCTTGCCACAAGATGCTAACCCATAAACAAATATATATAATGAGGGTATATGATAGGATTGACAATTGAAAGATGAATTTAGAAACAAGAGAAAATTGCAGTGTCCCGACTGGGATTCGAACCCAGGTCCTTGGCATACATGGCCAATTGCTCTACCAACTGAGCTATCTGGGCATCCTCTCATTTCTCGTGTTTCTAAATTCATCTTTAAAAAAAATAAAAATACAATAATCATTTTTAATATATTAATATCTCTTAATGCCGCAATGGGGCGACCCACCGGTAAGACTTTACCAGACTACCACCGAAATTTCGGCTAAAAGACATCGATTGGACACCAAATTTCTGTACCCAGAGCTTCCAAAAATGGTTCCGGACCTAAGAGAGATGGTTCTAGACCTAATAAAAATGGTTCTCGATTTTAAAAAAATGGTTTTTGACCTTAAAAAAATGGTTTTTGACCTCCAAAATATTGGGGTTACGCCAAACCGACCGACCGCGTCGCCCTTACATGACTTTCTACACAAAAAGTGTCGCCCTATTGGATAAAATAGAGAAATAATATAATTTATTTTCCTTTTGTTTGCAATTTTTTTTTCCGTTTTACTTTTTATTTTAATTAGGAACTACCTTGATAAATGGCGACTTCGAAAAAGTGCCCAGAGCCTCAAGTGTAACGCGCACAGCCTCAGTGAAGGGGGAAATTTCATCCTGCATAATGTCTAGCTCACAGCTAAACGAAACCTGGAAAATCAGAAAAACATAGCACTTAAAAAAACACTAACACCTGCAGATGGAAACGTTTGAAGGCAGTACACATGATTGGTATCTCGAAGAATCAGAAATGTTCACAGATTTACACATAACTTACACGATATGAACATGATGACGGTAGAAAACATTCCCTGAAATGGTTTTGTCTGAAGTGCTATAGTCTTTGAGAAATGAGCAAAACAATTATTTTTCGTCTCGCGAGACGTAAATTCAATTCGGTCCAAAACCATTTCGCCCAAATGCCATTTCGCCCCAAATTACTTCATCCAAACACTACATCGCCCAAATGCCACTTCGCCCCAAAACCACTTCGTGCACAGGCCGTGATTCAAGGCAAAGTGGTTTTTGGGTGAAATGACTTCAAACCCATTTTTGACTGTTTTCTCAAAAGTTAGACGAAGTACGGAGCTGGTGTTTGCCCAGGTTTCTTTTAATCATGCATATCTTCAATCACACGGGGGGATAAACTATTTGTAACAGTTTACCAATCATGTATACTATCTTTAAGTAAGTAGTGCTAAACTACGAGTATTAGGCTTTTTGGGAGTCAAATAATGCTGCGTCATTGTTGAAGCGTTGTGCGTGCGCGTGTCTCCAGCACACGTAATGCACTGTACAAAAATATTACATCCACCAGAGGCACACACAACGCACGCGCACGGAGTCAACATTGAAGCCACATTGACTCCCAATGCAAGTGCTCAATAGACTACTAAAGTGAAAACGTCACCCTTTGTGTGTTGCCAAGGTTACTGGGTATACACTAAAACCAGTGAACCGTTTCCCTGTGGTTTAGCAATGGACGTTTAAGATTACCAGCTAATGTTTAGACCCAGTTATGCTGGTAACTGACGTACAAGTACAATACTGGGGAAGTTAGATTGACAACTATAGTTAACCATAGTTGACTATTTACAACCGAACGCAGTCTAGTCAATGATGGTTAGTCATGTCTAGTCGCCCATTTGGAACCAGCCCACAGGTCACGGTCGCACTGGTCACTGGTACCCATCAGTTATAGAGTTGATGCAGCATTTTGTGCGGAACCAACCGACTAACTAAAGGCGTTTGCACTCAAACATTAATGCGCATGTGTGTTACCAGGATGACATTTGACCAGTGAATGAATCTTGCTCAAGATAATATGTTACCTTCGCGACGACATCTAGGGTGACCTTGTTAAGTTCATCCAAAATGGTAATCGTTGTGCGTCCGTCGGCTTTACTGTGAAGCCTCTTAATCATGAGATCGGTACTGCTATTGAACTGTGCCATGGACTGCCTTAAAAATCTGTAATCAGAAAAGTAGCATTTAGAAGAACTATCTCACTTCATCTGGGTAGTAGAGCACAAATCATCAGCACTTAGGGGACGTCCAAAGTTGTCAACATTTTCACAATTCTACAGAGCGCCTTTGATTGCAACATTCCTCCAACTGTTCCCCGTAAATATTTGAGTCGATGAGGCAATTCAGACAAAGTGTCTTGCCCAGGGACACATTGTCCATAGTAGGGCTCAAATGCACAACCTCTGGGTTATCTTCTCAGATGTATACGTGCTAGACCATACATGTTCAAGTGTAAAGGCAACACACAGTAAGATACTTATGTCGCTTTTTCTCAAAGCGATGCACGTCAAACTTAGCCTAAAGCCCAATGCATAGTTCCGAGACTGCCCAATTAACCCTGCCCCCTTGGATATTGTTGCTATGCCTCACACGCTATCGTCAAAATGGCGACACATAAAAGCACCGCCAATTAAGTTTAATTTTAGGAAACTAGAGACATGTACTTGCGATTGAACGCGGGGTCCACTATAGCTCTCCTGATGGCCCATTTGCTATGGTTCATCTCACTGACGAGACCATGCCCCATGAATGGCTCTCCAAACAGTTTGTGGAGATTTTTGTAGGTGATTGGTGCCTTGGGATGCTGGGAAGATATTATGAGTTTCTGAAACAATTCAACAAGAAATAGGTTTATTACAATTTATCTGCAGTGGTCTCATTTTATGTTAAAATATTACGGTTGTGCGGTACAATTAGTTTACAAAATTAAAGGAACGTGTCCGAATCACATTTTTGAAATCCTTATTTTCCCATGGAAGTTAAGATTTTGATATCATATCATTTGTCTTATTTTTCTCATTACCCTTCTGAAATTTTGCGTGTCCAATCCGTACATTTTCAAGGATATCGTTAAAGAAACACTGATGTTTTGTAAACTAATCTATCTGATTCCATAAAGCAGTGCAGTGATCACACCAACCTTTTTGCTTCCAAATTGGATTGCAAAATAACTTTTTTCATTCCATGGATAGGGGGAAAAGTATTTTATATGATAGATATGTTAAAACAAGAAAAATCTGAACACGCCAATTGGCAACGACGCTAAACTACACTGGCTCTCAAAAGTTCAATTTCACCCATGTGTAAAATTTCAAAAGGCAACTTTTAATAAAACTACCCTATCTTTTTTAAATCTCTTTATTTATTTTTATCATTTTAAAATAAATAGAATTAAATTAAATTCATAATTCTAAACTGTCAAGCCCCGATTAGAGAAATATTGTTAGCAAAATTTTGGGGTCAAAATCATCTCTAAAACAATAATATCAAAATAGAATATTTTGCTGCTAATATTTTTTTTTTTTTTAACAGTTAAAAACGGGCAGAAAACTGATAAGGCAACAAAAATAAAAACAAAATTGGGAAAAATTTCTATTAATTACCTTAACTCCATCAGGGGAACAAACAATGACCAGCGGCTTAGCAAACATAAATAACACGTAGACTGGGCCATTCTCTTTACACCTAATAGGAAGAAAATAGTAAATACAATCACTCGAATGACATGCAAAAAAACTAATTTGCAAGAGTACTCTTGAAAATTGAAAATAATATTTTAAAAACATTTTTCTATGATTGTACTTTACGAGTAGCAAGGCAAGAATGCAAATTTAAGTAATGCTTCATGCAAATTTTTATTTTATTTTAATTATTTCTTTTTCTACTTGGAGAACTTTTTATATATTCCTCAGGAAGGCACTTCAGACAGAGTGGCGCACCCTGCCTTAGTGGCTCTTTCCCAGGCTTGTTAACAATATAACATCCCTGTTTTAACCCTAACACTCCTTAATCCTCCAAAATCAATACAATTTTACAAATACCCTATGGAGCTAAGGTTAAAGGAGTGTGACCTGGGGCCAATTTCATGGCGCTGCTTAAGCGCTAGCTGAAAACATGTGCTTACTGTAGCATAAAAGGTGTGCTAACTTTAAGGCTATTTCACGGCCGCGGCGTGCTTAAGCATGCGCGTGCCTGGAAACGGGCATTGTTGCGTCACGAGTGTTTAGCAAATTTGCCTCTGAAGCTAGCAAACGTGAAATAGCCGGAGCTTTGGTTAGCACAAAATCGGCTGCTAAATAGCTCCATGAAATTGGCCCCAGATCACATGTTTGACCCCCTCCCCCATTTTTTCCCATGGGTGTTAAATGATTGTCAGGTTAGAATTAATCCATTTTTGGAGAAAAATCTGGTCACGCAGGTCACACAAAAAGTACATTACCACTGCAACATGAGATCTCCAAATATACGTTCACCGGAGCGAGTTCCCTCGGTCAATAGCTTGACATGTCCACTGTAAAAGCTAAACAAAAAAGAAAGGTTACTACAATTTTTGGTCAGCATCAGGCTAAATATGGAAATCGAAGCGTAACAATTGGAAAACTTATATTTTCTTTAAAATAACTAATCAAGCATCAGTATTGTACCGAAGAGTAAGGAAAACTAGAGATTAAAAAAAAAAAAATTGTACACAAGGTCTGAAGTCATGGTCAACTAGGCCTATTTAGGCTATAGGCTATATTAAATTCTTTTTAAAGTGTTTTCTCGAATCAAAACAAAATTATCTTTCCCATAAAACCACTATAAAAAAAGTGCCCGGCCCATACTAACTCTACAATAAACTTGCAAAAAGAAACGTGAAACTGGTGAAAACTTTTTCTTGAAAATATTCCACGTAACTGGAAACTTACTGTTTGATTTTCGGCCCCGGTAAATGCCTATATTTCTTGTGGACACGGTACGTGTGGAAGGTCCAAGCGGCGAGAAGAACCAAAACTATGCCGACGACCACGACGAGTGACAGGCCGACGACGTACAAAATGTACGATGCGACGGCGGGCAAGTGGTCCCAAGTTGTCATCGTAAAAAGGGTACTTTGCTAGCGCCCGTACTTCAGAATTTTGAAGAGTTTTGCTGGCCTTAAACTGAGTACATGTACCGTCAATACGCCATTTTGCAAACTTTGGACTACGCCAAATCTGCAAATTCGGCAACAGTGCATTCCGTCACCTGCGCAGTTCGTGGTGGTTTATGACGTCACTGGTATTAAAAAAGTTGTTCAGATATTTTCCAGAATTAATTAATTTTGGTTGTTTTTTTTTCTCCAGATGATTGATATCTGGGGTCAATTTCATAAAGCGGTTTAGCAAAAAAAAGTTCTTAATACAAAATTCGTTTGCTTTATTCAATTTAAACTCCTCAAAAAAAGTTCGGAAAGTCAAGTTTGACGGACGATTTCTCCCTTGAATTCGGTATCGTTGGAAAGCCCCGTTATTCCTCTTTACGATGATGTGTCATTTGTTATGATAAAGCAATTGGGGGAGATGTGCAGCACAGCTGAATACGGGGGCGGGTGTAAAGTGAAATGTCACAAAATGCATTGCTATTGTCCAAAAGTGCATGGACACATTCCCATCCTCCAAGCAAAAGGGGAATGCACTGCATGACAACTTGAAAAGTTTTTGTTCAAAATTAATTGTTAAAAGTATTCCTAGTCACTTCTTGCTTTAACATCACACATTTTTCCCAAGAAAAAATTTAACGAAAACATGGGGAAATAATTTACAAGCGACCATTTATAATTTTAAAGTCTGATATTTAATTCACATCTTTATAAATGGCTTACAAATATTGAAACAAATAAGCCGTGTGCCAAACTACATGTACTTAACCAGCACAAAAGTATAATTTTTGTCTTAGAAAACAAAAAAATTCATTATATGAAAATACAAAAACAAATTGATTACTTTCAAACTTTCAAGTGTATTTTTGGAAAAAGATTTGAAAAGAACTTTTCTTTGAACTATCATGGAATCCATTTCGCTTTCCTAAAATTATCATTTACATCAAAGTTTAAAGGCACAGGCTCGTCAGCAATGTGCGTGACGCCAAATTCGTGCCACGAAATACGCAGCTCCATGCCTTTGCTATAGAGCTGCGTATTTCGTGGCACGAATTTGGCGTGCGCGCATTGCTAACGAGCCTGTGCCTTTAACCTGCAGTTTTAAAAACAAAACAAAAAAATTGTCAATTTTGACAAGAAATATAATTCATTGCATAAATGGACTTTTGCTCCACATAAAAATTCTGCGTGTAGTTCGTGTGCCACAATACATGTACTTTAATAACAGGCACATAAATCTCAATACAAAGATATGTACATGTATAATTTTATTCTTACAGTACAGACAAATTCATTTAGAATATGAAAATATGAAAAACAAATCCATTATAACCAATGTGTTTTTCTGTTTCTGGAGAAAAATTACATGAGAAAAGAATTTTCTTTTGTTACTTCATGTCATTTTTGAAAAGAAATATAATTCATTGTTACAATATTCTGTAAATTTTACATTTACTTGGTAAATTTTCTTAAGAACCCAAGTTCTTAAAGAAATCTCAGTATTGTAGCATACCAGTGGGTGTCAAAGCTCAGCTGGTAGAGCATCTGCCCGGTGTGTCAGAGGTCTTAGGGAAAACCTGAGGGAGTATACCACTGTGCCTCGCAGCTCAGTTGGTAGAGCATCTGCCCGGGGAGTAAGAGGTCTTGGGGGAAAACCCGAGGGAGTATACCACTGTGCCTCGCAGCTCAGCTGGTAGAGCATCTGCCTGGTGTGTCAGAAGTCTTGGGGAAAACCTGAGAGAGTGTACCACTGTGCCTCATAGCTCAGCTGGTACAGCATCTGCCTGGTGTGTCAGTAGTCTTGGGGGGAAAACCTGAGAGAGTATACCACTGTGCCTCGCAGCTCAGCTGGTAGAGCATCTGCCCGGTGTGTCAGAAGTCTTGGGGAAAACCTGAGGGAGTGTACCACTGTGCCTCATAGCTCAGCTGGTAGAGCATCTGCCTGGTGTGTCAGAGGTCTTGGGGGAAACCTTAGAGAGTATACCACTGTGCCTCATAGCTCGGCCGATGGAGCATCTGCCCGGTGTGTCAGAGGTCTTGGGGGAAAACCTAAGGGAGTATACCACTGTGACTCACAGCTCAGCTTGTAGAGCATCTTTCTAGTGTGTTAGAGGTCTCAGGTTCGAATCCAGATGAAGACTTTGCTTCTACAATGAGTAGTTGCTGAATGGAAGTAACTTGTGTTGTGAAATACAATCTGGAAAATAAAACAGACAAAAATTTAGTCAATCAAAAATAATTTTACATATCCCAACTTGCTGAGAATCGAAATATTTGACCTGCTTTGCAAAAAAGGTTAAAAAAGTCGCGCAAGCTAGGTCGAGTTTTCGCGACCATTAGAAGAAATCTGTGGCAGATCCACGCTCATTAAAATACAAAAACACAATGGAAATTCCTGGCGGTGCCCAGATACCGCCTGGAATGTCCGTGTTCCGTGAAACGGTATTTTTCTGTAAGTTTCTGTAAAGAAGTTTTCAATGTTGAAAAACGCCACCTTTTAATGTTTTTCTAAACAAGTAATTCTTCACATGCAGCAAAAACTGTGCATGAAGTTATTGAGCATTTCAGGGGCCCTTTAAAGGCACAGGCTCGTCAGCAATGCGCGCGCGCCAAATTCATGCCTTGAAATACGCAGCTCGATGCCTTTGCTATGGAGCTGGGTATTTCGTGACACGAATTTGGGGCGCACGCATTGCTGACGAGCCTGTGCTTTCAAGTTTACATATTTACCTAATAACCACTTTTCTGAAACAGTGTGCTTGTCTGTCTGGTTCCCGCCTCCCCCAATGCACAGATCAGCTTGCTTAATACTGCTGCACAGTCGTCCTCCGCACAGACTAACCAGTTCAACCATGCTGGTTTTGGTTGGAGTTGTATGGTTGTCAATAAAAATGGCGCCAGTGGACGCGAGAAAGTCGTTTTGGTACGATTCCCCGGCGACGGAGCGTTCAAGCCGCGTCCTCTGCAGAGAGAAAAATGTTGGAGTTAGGTTATCAAAATAGACTTAATGCTGTAACCGAACGGACGAACCAAATGGGATTTTACCGAACTTGGCACTTCCGAACCGGACCGGACATTTCACTCAGTTTGGCTGATCGGGAGTGGTTCACCTGACACAGTAAACATGCAACTTGACAGAATCTGGCCAATCACAGCAAGTGTTATTCAGGCCTGGTATTGGGTGACGTCATGCAGCTCTTCGCAAAGTTGAGCAGTGGTTAGGTACGGACAAACTGCGCAAAACCACTGCGCAGGAGTGTACATTTTACTGTGCATGTAAAGTCCTACGCGGCACACGAACCGCCTCTCTACCCCTCTTCCTACGCTCCGTAGTTCCATGAAAATGTTGACAACTTTGAAGAGCCCCTTTATAGTACTCTATTCGGGCGATTTGCGATACAGAGCCACCAAGAGTTTGCTGTTTAAAGGCTACTTTTGTTGTGTATCATAGAAAAAAGTTGACATGAGCATTTTGTGATAAAGCATTATATTTTGTCGTTAATTCTCGAGAAAAAAACAGATTGAAATTTTCTCTTCTCATACAATTTTCTCTTAGCAATCACGTTTTAAAAATCTTGACTTTCTAAATAATTTGAACCTCTAAATGATGTAAATAATTTGTTGACTGTAATCTGAATCGTGTGTACAATAAATGAATGCACCAGACTCAAAATGTCCTCCTTCCCCCAATCCCCCCAACAAAATATTTGACATGCGTCACTTTGATAAAAAGCGGTTTGGAGGGAATTTGGAGTGAAACGACGCACCGAAAATCACAGAATCACTTTCCGTCCAAGTTTTCTCAAAGCAACGCGCATCAATTTTGCGCGTCACAATTGAGCGTCAAATTTACGCGTGAAAAGTCTCCGTGTGAATCATGTCTTACCCTTGCAGCCGGGAAAGCCTCGTTAACTTCGAAGGGTTCTTCTGGCAGCCAATGTTCGGCTTCCAGTGATTTTAAGACCTGCATAAAACAATCCAGCAAGATAACATGTTAAAGATAGATTTCAGGATTGGATAATTGTTACAAGTGGCGTTATCTCCATGTGTGATTGAGGATGTGTATGATAAAAACCAACCTGTGTATAAGTCAGCTCAGTACCTTATCTACGTTCCGATAAAACAATGAAAAACTGTGTCCATGCTTTCCAGAAATTATGCGAATCAACCGTCTTATTTAGGTCGTTTTCCTGGCTATACTACACAGATAATTTTTTTTAATTCAATTTTTAAAAAATATTTCAGCAATAGACCGTATCGAATAGCCGCCATCTTGTAGGACAGTTTCTTTGTTCCATCAGGACGGTTACACATTTTGTGCTTACATTGTTGACCAATTTAAATGACAAAAGTTGCCCTACAAGATGGCAGCTATTCGATACGGTCTATAGTTTTTCCAGCTTACCCATTCTGAAGACAGCAACCAGCAGCCTCGTGCGATACAACGTAGTACGTTTAGAGTACGTCGGGTTTCGCCATAGACAACATGCGTAGTCTGTTTGGAAACGTTTTCTTCTAGGCTAAAACCGCCAAGCTTTTTGACGACGGACGTTATCAAATCTTGATCCCTGAGCAAAAATGCAAATCAGGTTGCAAATCAATTTATCCATAGTCAAGTCTCAAGTCAAACCTTGGTCCAAATGTGTACTGGTTATTAGTGTATTTAAGCTTTGTGATTTAAAGATAGTATACATGATTGGTAAACTGTTACAAATAGTTTTATCCCCATGTGTGATTAAAAATATGCATGATTAAAACCAACCTGAGCAAAAACCAGCTACGTACTTCGTCTAACTTTTGAGAAAACAGTCATAAAAGGGTTTGCAGTCATTTCGCCCCAAAACCACTTCGCCCTGAACCATTTCGCCCTGAACCACGGCCTGTGCACGAACTGGTTTTGGGGCGAAGTGGCATTTGGGCGATGTAGTGTTTGGACGAAGTAATTTGGGGCGAAATGGCACTTGGGCGAAGTGGTTGCGAATTTAATTTTCGTCTCATGAGACAAAAAACTAATTGTTTTACTCATTACTCAAAGACTATAGCACTTCAGACAAAACCATTTCAGGGGAAGTTTTCTACGGTCATCATGTTTATATTGTGTAAGTTAGGCATAAATCTGTGAACATTTTTGATTTTCGAGATTACCAATGATGTACACTGCCTTTAAGATGACAGGGCATGCTTGCCAAGTTGGCCTTAGAAAGTGTATATCTTGAAGGGGCATAGAGGCCAGCTCAGCATGGCATGAGGCCATTGGCCTTGGTTCATGTCAAGGCCTGGTTTAGAAAAAAATGTAAATTATATATACCTTCCGTGGACACTTGTCATCACAAGAGATGGTTTGTTTTGCTGTAAAAAGAATGGAGAATATACAAGCATTACATACACTATGTAGATTTGGGGAAAAAAGGAAGTCCACATAAACCAGATAGAAATGACGCAATGTGGACTTGCACAGGTCCACAGTCGGGTTGTCCTCGACCAATAAAAATTCATTAACTGTCTAAGGTATCGAAGGCATTTATGAATGGAGTTATAACAGAATCTGATGGCGTACCTTTGATTTCTTGTTCAACTTTGATGTCTCGGAATTAGTTCTGCTTTTTGTCACCGTTTTGGCCCTGGCATGACTTTCCGAAGACATTTCGGCCATTTCTGAAGACAATTCGTGCTTCGTCGCAGCCACCGTTAGCGAAACTGATCGTCCGCTTTTCTTGTTACCTTGAATTGAATTCCTCGTCGATTTGTTTTTGGTTTTCGCAGATGATTCCGGGCTTAAACTGGACAAGGAAGCAGCTCTGCCCTTTTTCTGTTTTGACTTAAGGCGATTGAAGTGTTTGTTTTGTACGAAGTCTTCCACACTTTTTCTACTTGTAACTTTGTCGTCACTTTGCCGAGCTGTCGCGGTCGAATTTAATGATGTGTCACTTTTGTCATCTGTTATTTGAAAACAAGCAAACCACTGAACAGTTATGAAAAATTAAAAGGCCTGCAAAAATAAGAATTTAAAGTCAATTTAGAACATTAGAAACGGTTCATTAAATACCCATTTTTCCCTTGTAACGTTTTTCATGCCAAATTATGCTTTCAGATTGAATGTATTAATTAGCAAAAAGATTTTGTTTCTATATTTTTTGAGATACTAAAGAAGCATGTCCAGATCACATTTTTGACCCCCCAATTTTTCCCATGGGTGTTGAGATTTTGATACCATATCATTTGTCATATTTTCTCATTACCATTCTGAAATTTCGCTCTCCTAATCCAGATATTTCCAAGGATATCATTGAAAAACCACTGATGTTTTGTAAACTAATTTATTCGTTTCATAAAGCAGTGCAGTGATCACACCAACTATTTGCTTCCACATCCAAATTGGAGATTGCTAATTTCCCGTTTTCTTCCCATGGATAGTATTTTGAGGAGGTATTTTATATGATTGCTGGATTAAAACAGTAATTTCTTTTGAAAAAAATCTGGACTTGCAAAAACAGCTTCTTTTCTATAATTTCTCAGATTTAAACTACTTTTTTTTACCTTTTGATTTCTTTGTTGGGTTCTCTTCGTCCTCCGATGATTCTGACGATAATTCTTGTTTCTTCCGTTTCTTTCCACTCTGCGTTACTTTGCCGGAAGAATGTCCCTCAAAATTATTGACAATTTTCTTGCCAGTTTTTACCCCATTTTCTTTCTCAAGGCGATAATCGTGATTATCCGCATCTTCGCTAAGACTATCAAGCTTTCTAAAAGATTTTCCAGATTGCAGCAATTCTTTCCCAAGTTTGTCTTTTTTGCTAGATTTGATCGCCTCTGTTAAAACTTGGCTCGGTTCGATTTCTGTGCTAGTTGACAAGAGTTTGCGTTTCCTGCGCCCTTTTTTCGACGGTTCGACATGAGAGCTCGTCAGATTTTCACTGACGTTTGTTTCAACTTTTTTTTTACATTGAGTCGGATTTTTCTGCATTTGTTCTCCCTTAGCGAATCTATTTTCAACATGTTTTTTATTGTCGAAATGATCGAGTGTTGTAAAATTGTCATCACTATCTTTTTCACTCAAAGATTGTTCAATACGGAGTGACAACCTTCTAATTTTGGAGGACTCTCGACTTTCAAGTGACCTACGACCTGTAAGAACAAAAACACATTTCTGATTAGAATTCGGGACAAAAACGAAAAGGAAAGGAAAATGAAAGACTTGTGAGCCTAAAAACATATTCACGTCTAATTTACCTTTTTTAATCCTCGAATTTGTCTCATTTGTTTTCTTGACGTTTGATTGGTCGCCATCTCCTGACGAATTGGCCTCCACAGATGGGCTAAAGCTTAGTTTCTTTTGCAGAACGTCCGACTTGGCTCCAAAGATTGGAGATTCTCCAATGACCGGTTTTTCGTATCCTAAAGAAGAGATGAACAAGGAGTGTAGTCAAATGTGTTGCAAGTGTGTCGCAAGTGTGCCGCAAGTGTGTCACAAGTGTGTCACAAGTGTGTCACAAGTGTGCCGCAATTGTTGCAAGTGTGCCGCAATTGTTGCAAGTGTGTTCCATGTGTGTCGCATGTGTGTTGCAAGTGTGTCACAAGTGTGTCACATGTCATAAGTGTGTCACAGTTACGCCACAAGTGCGTCACGAGCATGTCACAGATGCGTCACAAGTCACCTTGTCAAATTCAGTGTAGAATCATTTTGAAATTGGCTTGAATTAACCCGAGTTGACCGACACACACAACTTGAAATTGATCTCAAATGACTTTGACCTGAGACTATAGAAGGAAATTTGTTTTGACTTGAGACTTTGGGCGACTTGTTCCAACACTAGCAAAATAAATGACCTACCAGATTTCGGAGTCTCGTTGCCGTTTCGGACTCTGTCCAGTGCGTCGAGACACGCTCGCATACTGGCCGGTGTATCAGGAATAAGGGATGGCGTGCCTCTAGTACCAGGGACTGGCGTTCCAATCTTATAAAATACGTCGATGGAAAAAATCCGAGAAAATTAGACAAATATTCACAAAGCATAATAAATATTGCATTTGTATCAGTTGTGCATCCATGCAGCACCGAGAATAAAATTGGGTTCTAAGGGAAAACCTAAAGCCTAGCGTACATCGACATTGCAACTGGAAGCAACTCAACTGATCAGTTGCTGTCGATGTGTGCGTAGCGTGCACATCGACATAAACTGATTAGTTCCGCAACTAGCGGCAACTGGGAGCATCAAGCTATATCTACATTTCCAGAGCGCGCACATAGACACGGCAACTCGGTAAAGCCTAGAGTACATTGACCTTGCAACTGGAAGCAACTGTTGCTTTCAGTTGTGCGCGCCTGTGATCAGATTCACGCGAGCAACTGGCAGCAACTAGTTGCAAGTACGCGTACATCGACGCAACTTACCACAACTGGGTACAACCAGTTGCCAGAAAGTAGAACATGAGCAACTCGCGGCAACTGGGATTTTTTCAGTTGCCGGTAGTTGCAAGTGCGCGTACATCAACCTTTTTAAGCAACTGATCAGTTGCTCCAAGTTGCTGGAAACACCAGTTGCCACTATAGTTGCTTCCAGTTGCAAGGTCGATGTACGCTAGGCTTTAGTATATCAATATGCTTCATATCTCGGCTGGTAGAGCATCTGCCCGGTGTGTCAGAGATTTTGGGGAAAACTCGAGGGAGTATACCACTGTCTCTCATAGCTCAGCTGGTAGAGCATCTGCCCAGTGAGTCAGAGGTCTTGGGGAAAACCTGAGGGTGTATACCACTGTGCCTCATAGCTCAGCTGGTAGAACATCTGCCCGGTGTGCCAGAGGTCTTGGGAAAGGTTTTCCCACAAGACCAGAAAACCCATTTTAATGGCGAGTACTGAGGCCATGTAGGTCAAGATCGTAAAATGCCACACAAAATGATGAAAAGCATGCTGTAAGACACATTCTGTGAGTCAATAGACCCTTTGCACCGGCGGCCTAGACAGGGGGCAGTTTTCATATTCAAATGATTTGACAATAAATCCACAAAGTCCCTACAATGTGACTGTCCCCGTCATGGCCACCATGCAATGGGTCACAAGATAATTTGTAGAAGCTGCTTATAAATTTATAATAAAACATTAGCCCATGGCTAAACTCACTGGAGTTTTGGGATCCTGTGTTTCCTCGACATAAATAAATGGTCTGGCTGTTGCACCTGTTTGGGGAGGGGGTGGGGAGGGGGAGAGGGAGGTGTTAACTATAGAATAGTGATCAGTCAAAATTGTCAAAAGTATTAAAATAAAGATATGTAAAGATGGTCGAAAAATGGGATAAAGTTAGAAGATTAAAAATGTAATTGTCTAACCAAAATACGCTTTCAAGTTTTGGAGAACAAATCGAGTTAACATAGCAGTGCTTTCCTCGCCTTCCACCACTGTGGTCCCTGGTTCGAATCCCGTCTGGGTCAGTATGTGTATTGGGTTCTCAGTCCCTGCTTGATTCCGTGGGTAGTTGACACTTTTGGACTAACTCGCGAAACCTGTTTGACCAGGTCTCAGTGGCTAGTTGACACTTTTGGACTAACTCACGAAACCTGTTTGACCATGGTCTCAGTGGCTAGTTGACACTTTTGGACTAACTCACAAAACCTGTTTGACCAGGTTTCTGTAGCTAGTTGACACTTTGGGACTAACTCAATCACGACATACATCTAATAGCTGTCTTCTCATGCACAAGTTGTCCCATGCATGACTTGTTTACGTTGTGCGCGGTACCAAGTCCTAACAACTTATCTCAAAACGGCACAGCTCAAAACCTTCGCCAAAGGATCAATGTAACCTTTGACAAAAAATAATAAAAATCAAATGATTTCAGTCGAGTACTAAATAATAGATACTCTACCTGGTGAACTGATGTGAAGATTTGCTGGACGCATCGCTACTTTCCTTTTTCTCTTTCTGACCATTCGCTCGGTGCTACTTTCAAGATCTTCCTCGAACGGTTTCGGTTGCATAGATTTCATGCGCTGTTAAGCAGACATAAAACAAACAAGGGCTAGTAACATAAAACTCTTTAAGGGCCAATTACAGAGTTCTAAAAAACGAAAACCGAGATGAAAGGAGCGCGACAAGATTTTTCAAAAAATTGGATTTCATTCTAACCTAACAATTATATAAAATACCTCCCCAAAATACTATCTATGGGAAGAAAACAGGAAATTTGCAATCTCCAATTTGGATGTGGAAGCAAAAAGGTTGGTGTAATCACTGCACTGCTTTATGTAACCGGATAAATTAGTTTACAAAGCTGATTTTTTTGTGACAATGAACAATTATTTTTGATGATATTCCTGAAAATATAAGGATCGAGGGAGCAAAATTTCAGAATGGTAATGAGAAAAATATGACACATGATATAATATCAAAATCTCAACACCCATGGGAAAAATGGGGTTTAAAATGTGACCTGGTCACGGTCCTTTAAAATGACAACTACTCGGTAATTATTAAGGAATTTTGCGTTCCCACAAAAACTTAGAACAAACCTTAATTTTTGGGATGACGATCGTATCTCCGTCATTCGATTCTTTGACTGGAAATAACGATTCCGGTGCACGTTGTCTGGTCTGCTTACAGCTGATTAAATAAATAAATAAATCAATCAGTTGAAAAAAATACCAAAATTTATAAAAAATATCTTAACTTGAAGTTAAATTTTCACGTTAAATTTTAACTTGAAGTCAACATTTTCACGTTTCTACAAAGCGTAGGAAGGGGTAGGGCGGGGGGGTTGGGGGGGGGGGTTGGGGGGGGTAGGGGGGTGGGTAGGTAGGGGGGGGGGGGTAGGGGGGGTAGGGGGGGGGGGGTAGGGGGGTGGGGGTTGGGGGGGGTGGGGGGGGGGTCGAGGGCCGCGTAGGACTTTACATGCAGTGTAAAATGTTGACATTTCATGGTACCGACAGAAAAATGTTGATAAGTAGTATTTCGGGGAGGGAGTCTTGAAAAATACTACGCTCTGTAGAACTGGAAAATGTTGACAACTGTGGACGGCCCTTGAGAAATTCTTACCTATCAACCCAAAGCACCGATACAAGATGAAGCCCTCGTTTGATGGCTTTTTCCTTAGTGCTTTGTTTGCCGTCTTTCCAAATGACGTGGGTTACTGGTTCATCATTGGTAAACCTTTTCACAACCTAAATAAAACAATTAATAAAATCAAATAATAAGTTCCTGAAAATAGACACTGAAAAAAAATACTGTAGTGTAGTGAGCGGTCTGGTGCATTGTAGCCCAGTCATGTTTAAGTCTATGGGTTATGGGTTGGAATCTAGACTATATCCATGTTGCTATAGTGTTCTTTGGCAAGGCACTTCGCCACAAATTATCTCTCTCCACCCAGGAGCAAATGGGTACTTGTAAGGGTAGTGAAAGTGTTGTATGTTTGACTAGTTCATGAGCGCCTAGTAGGCAGCCAGGGCTGTACGCTCCCTAGGGAGACCAAATCTCGGGGTCTGATTGGGGGCTGATTTTGGTCCCGAGAGCGTTTACACTCAGTTTGTGATCAGGAGCTGATTCCGAGCTCGGTGTTCGACCCCGAGCTCAAGATCAAGCGTAAACAGGCTGAATGTTACTATGTTAGTGCCCCGAGCACCTTGAAAAATGTTCAAATTCCAAGCATAAAACTTTGACTGTTTCGCCACAAACACCGAAACGCACCACTGCTCCTAAAAGTTCCAACTGCTTGCAAACACCACTTGAACGATTCTCCATTTTGGTACGGACCTCAACGTAGGCGACCACACCTAAAGAAGAAATGAAAAAAAAAGACTTTAGTACGCTCAGCACAGATTTAGAATTCAAGTAAGTTCCATTGTAACATTGAACTTACAAACATTCATAGTAATTAGTAATTTAATATTCAACGTTTTCACAAGGGCTTGCAAGTTGCAAGTCCCCACAAGTGTGTGGATCTGAAGCCAGTTCAAATGGAACTTTTCCCCCAACGTTTACAGGAATTATTTCTATAGTATTTACTTTAGGTTGTCGTAATAATATGGATGGTTTTTGTATGGGGCTCTATCATGGAAGTATTAAAGCGCTGTTGCTATTATTATCGCAGTATGGGTCGAGACTTTTTCAGAAATTTTAAAAATGACTCATCAAGCACCATAGACAGCCGAAGTGTGACGTGCGTTGCCATGACAATTGGATCTAAACTATCATGGCCGTCGGGAAAAGTACCATTGGAAAAGCACTGGGACACGGTTGAGTGATTTTTAGTTTAGATCCAATTGCCTAGGCAACCAACAAAAGGTGACGTATTCACTTCGGCAGTCTATTGAGTGCAGATTTAATAAAAACCCAATTTTAGGAGTAAGAAAATTAAGATTTTGTGAGGACACAATTTGCAGCTTGTCCGATATGTTTTGTACACAAGGTCTGAAGCCATAACCAACTACATGTACTAAATTCTTTCCCCTATCAGCATTTAGATTGTAACATTCCCCTCACACTTAAAGATAGTATACATGATTGGTAAACTGTTACAAATAGTTTTATCCCCGTGTGATTGAAGATATGCATGATTAAAACCAACCTCAGCAAAAACCAGCTCCGTACTTTGTCTAACTTTTGAGAAAACAGTCAAATAAGGGTGTACAGTCATTTTGCCCCAAAACCACTTCACCCTTAACCACGGCCTGTGCACAGAGTTGTTTTGGGGTAAAGTGGCTTTTGGGCGAAGTATACTTTTAGAAGGCTAAAAGTGTTTTGTTTACGTTTATATTGGGACGTTATCATTTTCTATATAACACTTTTAGCCCCATACCAATTTAACCCCATTCGCTACCTTACGTTTTGCTGCACGCGGCAAGATGGCCGCCGTCCCCCAAACTATAGTTCACCATACAGTCAAAATTAAACATTGAAAAACTTATCATGGAATTACCTGGAAACTTCAAAATGTTGTACCGTGGTCCGTTTTACCCGATGATTCTTCTAAACAGAAAAAAACTAGTCCAACGATATTTTTCTTGACATTTTCGAGCACACTCGAGACAACAGCGACATTTACCACGTGTGTAGAGATGATCAGTCAGGGCCCAGATATCCCGCCCTCTTGTGGTCATCTCATTGTATGACGTCACTAGCAGTACAATGATCTTTTGTTTGTCTGTAACACGGCTGTTGTCTCGAGTGTGCTCGAAAATGTCAAGAAAAATATCGTTGGACTAGTTTTTTTCTGTTTAGAAGAATCATCGGGTAAAACGGACCACGGTACAACATTCTGAAGATTCCAGGTAATCCCATGATAAGTTTTTCAATGTTTAATTTTGACTGTATGGTGAACTATAGTTTGGGGTACGGCGGCCATCTTGCCGCGTGCAGCAAAATGTAAGATAGCGAATGGGGTTAAATAGGTATGGGGCTAAAAGTGTTACTAGAAAATGATAACGTCCCAATATAAAAGTGGAAAAAAAACACCTTTAGCCTTCTAAAAGTATACTGCCTTTAACAGCTCCAAAACCTCTTAAATGTGCAGCTTCGTACCCACTAGACAACACGCACTGCCTACCTTTTAGGACGCGGTCACCAGCCAGTTGGGGATCTGGCAAATCGTTTTCGTCATCGTCATCAATTATCATGGCTTCATCGGCAGAACTACACCCAGCCGAAGAGCTTTCACACGGCGCTTCCATGGATGACAGTGATGCATGACGGCCCTGAAAATATTAAGGTCAGTAAATTGATTACACAAAAAATGTCATGGGCACCTTGCTCACGTATACATTGAACAAAGATTTGAAGGAAATTACCTCCTGGAATCAACAGATAATCTAATTCTACGATATAGGCCTACTTTCCACTTTCCACTTTTGTCGCAAATGTTACTTTTCAGAAGAAAAAAGTTGCATTCAGTTAGTGCACAAGATAACCATTCACGCACACACGCAGCGCCCTCTATCATCGCACTTATTCTCCTAATATGATGACTTAATCCACCGAAACGTGTAAATATTTTAGGAGTGAAAAACATTCATCACTTTCCTTGAAAATACTTAAACTTTTTCTGCTCTGTTCCATAGACTTAAACAAAAGGCACAGGCTCGTCAGCAATGCGCGCGCCAAATTCGTGCCAAAAAATATGCAGCTCCATGCCTTTGCTATTGAGCTGCGTATTTCGTGGCACGAATTTGGCGCGTGCGCATTGCTAACGAGCCTCTGCCTTTAACACACGGCGGCTCAGTGGCGGACCCTCATCAGTGAGTGGCGACCAGTAAACGGAATTTATACCGGTAATTTCATTCAAATTTTTGTTCAATGTAGGCCTTAGACCCGTGAACGTGGCGTTGTATACAACGCCACGTTCTTGTGTCATTTTGAACCTAGCGAAAATCGATCCGCCATCCATAATTCCGTATGGGTGTTGAGTACCCCTAGAACTATGGGGGACTGTATCCCCCATAGGTTATGTTGTTTTTTTCCAATATGGCGGCGCCTGAACTTTAAGATCGGACCGATACGGTTTAAGCTAGCGCAATAATCCGCTCCCAATCGCCACCAAACTCCGTCTGATAGTTCTTGAGACACTCACCTTGCGTGTGTCTACGGAATTTCGGTACCATTTGTCCATTAAATTCTCCGAAAATAATGTTGGAAAATGAACGGGAACATGTGCGATGCATGTGGATGCATGATCGAGGCATTCGGTGCGATGCATGTGGATGCATCGCACATGTTCCCGTTCATTTTCCAACATTATTTTCGGAGAATTTAATGGACAAATGGTACCGAAATTCCGTAGACACACGCAAGGTGAGTGTCTCAAGAACTATCAGACGGAGTTTGGTGGCGATTGGGGAGCGGATTATTGCGCTAGCTTAAACCGTATCGGTCCGATCTTAAAGTTCAGGCGCCGCCATATTGGAAAAAAACAACATAACCTATGGGGGATACAGTCCCCCATAGTTCTAGGGGTAGGTGTTGAGTACTCACCTAGAAATCTAAGTTTTCCTGTCCGCTTGTTCAGGCTGTGTAATTTCGACGAAATTTGCCCATCGGTAAAGACCCATATATGCGAACGTGTAGAATTAGATTTTAACATCTGACCCCGGACGAGTAACCGGGTCATTTGCGTGCAACAGATCGACGGCTGTTTCATGTCGCATTTTCGCTAGGTTCAAAATGACACAAGAACGTGGCGTAGTTTACAACAAGCCACGTTCACAGGTCTATGTAGGCCTATACAAAAAAAATACCGGTAGGCCTATAATTTATAACAAAAGGCACACACAACAGTCGAGTTGGTTCGAGTCGAGTTGTTGGCAAACGGTCGAGTTGACTTGACTTTGAAGGCGAGTTAGTCAACGGTTGAGTTGGTACAACGGTCGAGTTGGTAGGATACAACGGTCGAGCTGGTTCGAGTCGGAAAACGGTCGAGTTGACTGTGTAAACCGTTTCATGTTTTGTTTCAACGGACGAGTTGTCCAGACATTTTGTTTACCTGTACAGATAAGCTATTCCTCGATTTTCGTTTCGGTAAAAACTCCATCAGAATGGTCAATCGTTAACAATACATTCAAATACTTTTATAATCTTGAAATTTAGCGGTGCACATTCCTGCATGCATTGTTCACAAAACTCGAAAACAAGTTCGTTCAGACACGAATGGATTTTGAAAAATGGCGGCCGAGAATAATTTCGCACTCTCAACAGAGGGCGGTATTTAATCTCACCGGTGCTACGTTTTGGTTTTTTGGGGGTGTGGAGGGGAACATAGAGGCGGGTTCAATGATAAAGCGAAGGGACCAACTTGCGGTTTTTTCCGTGAATATAACCCTCGTCAACAAGTTCTTTGTGCACAAAAGGTAGGTCAAAGCTTCGTGCTCAGTCTTTGTGAAAAATTAGCATACAATGAGGACAAACACAAATTTCCCCTTTCAACGGAGTAAAAAGGGGCAGCGCGTGTACTCCCTTTGTGTGCCCGGTTTTGCACCATATTAGGCGATTGCCACTAAAAAACACCGTTCCTATATTTATCTCTGAATTGAATTGTAATACACAACAAATAAAAATGCACAATAAAAGTTAAGTGCAGCGCCTTTCTCTCCAAAAAAGATTATACGAAATTGACCTCTCATTATATTGTTACATTTAAGCATTGTCGGTGTACTATAATAGTACTCCCACGCAAATACGATTGCGACACTGAACTTGGCCCACTTTCACAAATTCATATGCTCACATTTTCAGGGCCAACATTTGATAAAACTGGTTATAAAAAAAAAAAAAGTTTTTGGGTAAAGCATATCACGAAAAAATCGTGCGAAACGCATTTTATAACTCATGGTTATAGCACGCGATTAGAGTCGCGCGACATTATTTTTAACGTAGCTACGAATTTCCATATTCATAATCAAAGTTGTGACGTCATATTGTGTACTTACAAGAATTTTCTATTGGTTTGTGCACAAATAACAATTTCATTTCTTCATTTTTTGAACGTTTTCGTGAATCTTAGTTATTATTTCTTGTGTAAAAAGTTCCCCGTTACAAGTTGACGATAAAACTAGGTGTAGAAACTGCAGATTTTTTTTTTTAAAGTGTAGTTTAAAATTTCAATATTTCTTTCTTTTCTTCGCTGGCGGATTCGATCAAGCGACTATAGTTCGATCAAGCGACTATAGTTAGCTATAGTCACAGATATGGCTATAGTCGACTAGAGTCCCTCGAACGACGGGTGATTTCCGTTGTTCGAGGGACTCTAGTCGACTACAGTGAACTATAGTCGCTTGATCGAACTTGCTCATGGAGTTATTTAGTGACATCACACAAACATAGCCCTCTCGTGGCACAGCAAGTCGAAAAAGTAAAAACGCCGTTTCCTTTTTATTTTAAATCCAGCAAGTTAACACTTGCATTGAATTGTTAATATTATAATATTTCATTTACACATTGCAAAAAATGAGCCTGAACTGACAATTTCAGGGGGCCTTTAAAGGCACAGGCTCGTCAGCAATGCGCGCGCGCCAAATTCGTGCCACGAAATACGCAGCTCCATTCCTAACGAAAATTCACTGTGCTACATAACCGCTATTCTTGTTTTTCAACGATTGTAAATAATACTTTGCGCTCCACTGGTTTCGAAATTATTACACTTACTAAATCTGAGTGACATTTGATGTTCGCGTGACGACAAAACTCCGTCAACAATTATGGACGTGTGCCGCGCGAGTCGTGGGCGTTACACGAGGTCTATGCCGGGTCCTTGACTCGACAGAACGTGCTCCGAACAAAATACAGGTGTTATCACATACACAAGTCAAAATATTGGCGCAAATGTCAATGGGTGTGGTGGGCGCGCTCCAAAAATATTATTGATAACTCAAGGAGATTTGATTATGTTTGGAGTGACGAACTATTTCAAAATATGGGGCATCACTTTTCGTGTCATTACAGGTATAGTCTACATGTTTGGTAATTACCATCCAAAATTGTCTGTCTGAATTATACCTAAAAACTTACTTGTTAGTTGTTATCAAAACGGTAATGGTAGTAATCATCCTGTGAAATGATTTTGTCTGAAGTGCCCCCATTCATGAGAAAAATGACACAATTATTTGAATCTACCTTCCATTCATGCACAAGAACCGTGCTTGGATTGTTCAGGTTTTCTGAAGTATTACTGCACCTATGTGGCTGAAATTTGCACAATACAGCTCCGATTTTCACTTGCATGTACAGAAAGTTCGTTCATGAAACAGCCGTCAGACCTTTTTCTCTTTCAGCCCGAAAATGTATAATACGAAATCGAAAGTATTGGGCAATTTTTTTGACCGTGAGCCGTGCACGTGCGCGCAGGGAGTCGTAATGAAAAGATCTTTTTAAGTGGAAAATCGAGTCCATTACAATTATTTTGATAGATCGTACTGATTGTATAAAGGCCACGTGAGTATGTTTGTTCCAGCGTTCAGGAAATGACAATTGGGTGTTTAGTTTGGGCGTTTTTCGGAAGGTAGATTCTTTTTTATTTTTCTGCCATAAAAATATGCCCTCTTTCATAAACTCTAACCTTGTTTTAGTTCTTGGTTTCATTTTGTAAAACTGACAATAATACAAAATGTGCACAAAATGTCCCCGAGTTTGGGAAATGGATGCAGTGAAAAGTAACTTGGCTCCACCGGGATTCGAACCGCGGACCTTCTGCTTAACGTGCAGACGCCCTACCAAAATTGAGCTATGAAGCCAACTGGTGATCTTGAATCACGGTAGTGCACTGATTGGGATTGGCTATCACGTGAGCAGTAGCAAGCCCTACAGAGGGATAAACCATTCGATGAGATAACCACCCCTTCCAGAGATCATTTAAGATACGCTGGTGGTTATTTCATTGAAGGGTTTGTCCCTCTGTAGGGCTTGCTATAATTAAAGCACGGACGCACGGCGAAAGTGCACTGCTGACATACATGGTGTCCTCAAAGGAATGCTAAAAGATGGCCCAGGAAATATTGCGTTTTCCCACTCTTGGACGGCTTGCTTCCCACTTTTGGGGTAATGGGTCTTTCTATAAATTAGGGGTCCAAAAGTGTGACATTTGGTGTCCCCCGTTACACCTAATATGTGTTATTTATCGGAATGCTGGCCCGGAAAGATGGTGTTTTCCCGCTCCTGCTATGGACGGCTTGCTCCGCACTGTTTCCTTTCAACCCGAAGTTTGCAAGCCAATGATGACCCAAACCGCTCGTCACTAAAATGACCCACAATATGGCCGCCTCGTAAAAACGTCTATACACGCTATTCTCTCAAAGCAGGTCAACCCCCACTTCCCTTTTCGCCACGCCCACTCCGCACGTCTATTGACCCGTTCCCAGTGTTTACATTTGCAAAAACGAAAAGCCTATCATTACAAATTCTTGGAATAAACGATTCACGCACTTTCCCTTTTCCCGATTCTCGATTTTTCTAAAGTTCACCACGATACATTATCCAGCGAAATCGCCCACATCGTGTGGAACGTGACAGTATAATAGCGAAAGTTCATGGTCCGTGTACGCACATCTGCGTGTTTAATTGTATAATAGGCACATTTTTCAGCTTGCCTAAATTGTGTTTGGTTTCTAAGGAAATCATTGAATTTCCTTTTGTGAATGTTTGTGTAAAATCGAATCACGTACTGTTTTGCTTTATACACCCAACAGCCAACGTCATTATGAAGTCAACACGTGTATTAAACTCGGCCGGGGTGCGATCGCAAAATGAACTATTTTACAGTCGACGACTGTTCTATGTTGTTAAAAAAACTGGATTATCACAGATGATATTGTCCCATGGTTTAAATTGTTTTCAAATGTTCTTGATTCGGCTTCAGACGGTCTTTGCTATTTTCGTCCTGACCATGTGTACTTTATTTGTTAGGGTTTTTGGTGGTGGTTTTATCTACTCTCAACAGAAGTGAACGTTCACAACCAGGTATTACTAGAGTGGTCACTCTCGGGACCGTAAGAAACTGGCCACTATAAACAGGTGGCCTCTTTATAGAGGTTACTTAAGCATTATACACATGGCATTTTGGACCAAAGATGGCTGGCCACTATAAACAGGTGGCCTTTTTATAGAGGTTGCTTAAGCATTATACACATGGCATTTTGGACCAAAGATGGATGGCCACTATAAACAGGTGGCCTTTTTATAGAGGTTTCTTAAGCATTATACACATGGCATTTTGGACCAAAGATGGCTGGCCACTATAAACAGGTGGCCTTTTTATAGAGGTTGCTTAAGCATTATACACATGGCATTTTGGACCAAAGGTGGGTGGCCACTATAAACAGGTGGCCTTTTTATAGAGGTTTCTTAAGCATTATACACATGGCATTTTGGACCAAAGATGGGTGGCCACTATAAACAGGTGGCCTTTTTATAGAGGTTTCTTAAGCATTATACACATGGCATTTTGGACCAAAGATGGCTGGCCACTATAAACAGGTGGCCTTTTTATAGAGGTTTCTTAAGCATTATACACAAGGCATTTTGGACCAAAGATGGCTGGCCACTATAAACAGGTGGCCTTTTTATAGAGGTTGCTTAAGCATTATACACATGGCATTTTGGACCAAAGATGGCTGGCCACTATAAACAGGTGGCCTTTTTATAGAGGTTGCTTAAGCATTATACAAATGGCATTTTGGACCAAAGGTGGGTGGCCACTATAAACAGGTGGCCTGTTTATCAAGGTGGCCTTAATAGCAGGTTTCACTGTAATTGGCTCTAAACATCATGGCCGTCGAAAAAAAATACCATTGCAAAAGCGCAGGGACACGGTTCAGTGATTTGTTAGTGTAGAGCCATTGCCTACGCAACTAACAAAAGATGACGTAATCATTTCGGCAGTCTATTCACTCAATATACGGGTTATGCAATATGTTGTGCAGTTAGTTATCCAAGTTTCTTTTATGCAGAAAACAGCTGTGTTTTGGTGATAGCCCCAGGGATAGATTTCACCTTGACACACAAACTAAGCACAGAAGGGCTTGTCGTAAAATTGGGTCAATCACAGATAATGGCCCAATTTTACAAGCACAGTGGACGCACTGAAAAAAGGTTATTATAAGTGTGCACAAGTACATAAGTTCAACGGCCCCATTCAATGAGCGAGTTTGGGGCTTCGATTTTTCGCTTTGCGCACATTTTATATCGGGAAATGTACCCTTTGCGACAGCGGCCATGACAGGGGGCAGGCTTTCATATTTAAATGATGTGACAATAGATCGACAAGAGCCTACTCGTGCATGACACACGGTGACAATGTGACTGCACCCTGTCCCTGTCATGGCAGCCCGTGAAAAGGGTTTATAAAAGGCAAAGGTTGTGCTTGTAATTACAAGCTGGAGTGCCCATCTTTCTTTCGCGAGGCAAAGTGCAGTGACCAAGGGCACAAGACATTGGTTGCAATGGGATTCGCACTCTTAATATCTAAATGTGAGTTAAGCACTATTACCATTACACCACATTTTCTCAATAATTGGGGGAGAAATGGTTTCACTCACATGAGGGCGCTTTTGTCAAAAAATGCGAGTGCACACGCATCTATATAAATTCACCTTTAATTAAAATTTTCTTTTAAAGACAGTATACATGATTAGTAAACTGTTACAAATAGTTTTATCCCCCTGTGTGATTGAAGATATGCATGATTAAAACCAACCTGAGCAAAAACCAGCTCTGTACTTCGTCTAACTTTTAAGAAAACAGTAAAAAAAGGGTTTGCAGTCATTTCGCCCCAAAACCACTTCGCCCTGAACCATTTCGCCCTGAACCACGGCCTGTGCACGAAGTGGTTTTGGGGCGAAGTTGCATTTGGACGATGTATTTGGACGAAGTGATTTGGGGCGAAATGGCACTCGGGCAAAGTGGTTTGGGGGCGAAATGGCACTTGGGCGAAATGGTTTTGGGGCGAATTATTTTACTCATTTCTCAAAGACTATAGCACTTCAGACAAAACCAATTCATGGGAAGTTTTCTGCGGTCATCATGTTTATATTGTGTAAGTTAGGCGTAAATCTGTGAACAATCTGTGAACATGTATAGTGTAATCCGAGCAACATTTAGTAAGCCCGCCCTCTTGTGGTTATTCCATTGTTACTGCGGTGTATTTCTATTGTGATGTCATGTAAACACCCTGGAGATACACCGCAGTTTTCATTCGTCGGATTAGATATATCGTGCGGAATCATTGCATTGGACAGTTATACACTTCTATCTTCCAATAATTGAGTAGGTTTATTTGGGTTTTGTTGTTGTTGCTTTTAAACATATCATAAAACGAACTTTTCATTTGGCAGTCGATTTCACAAGTGAAGCACAACAGATTGATTAAGCTCCAGCTTTCGGCAAACCCTGGATAAAAAAATACAATACTGGACAAAAGTTTTCTCCGCAAGTCCGTGATACCACGTCCACGCAGCTACTCATATCCCGGGTCCAAGGCCGCGATCGCCCCGGGGGGAAGGGTCTCGTGACACGGCACGGTCAGCGCGTGAGTCACGGTGATTGATGATAGTGCGCGGCTACACACCTGTCGAAAATCAGGTTCTCCAATTCTAAACACTGACAGATTTCACCTGTGTTTTTGGTGTGTTTTTCCGCAACCGAAGTGACTAAAACATCATCACGTTAAAGGCACATAAAATAAGATTTATGGTTTTACCAGTATACTCCACGGCTTTACAATGTTCTGAGTACGAGTGGTATTTGCATTTTATGCTAATTTATGCAAATAACTATTTCCATATTCATGAGCTAGGCGATTATGTCATCTCACCAACAACATTAAATCTCTGATATAAACTCTTCGCACCGGCGGCCATGACAGGGAGCAGATTTTCATATTTAAATGATGTGACAATGGAACCACAGAGTGCCTACTCGTGCATGATGCACGGTGACAATGTAACTGCTCCCTGTCATGGCTGCTCGTGCAAATGGTCTATAGACGTCTGCACGTTCACTGTTTTTTCCAAACCACCTTCAAGTATTCTACTTACAAAAAGGGTGCAAATTATTTTGGACAAGCAAGTATGCGGTGTTGTTTTTTTTCCAGAAAATGGATTTTGTTTTAACCCAAGAATCATACAAAATAACCCCCCCCCCCAAAAAAAAACAGTATCCATGGGAAGAAAACAAAAATTTGCAATCTCCAATTTGGATGTGGAAGCAAAAAGGTTGGTGTAATTACTGCACTGCTTTATGGAACCGGATAAATTAGTTTCTAAACATCGGTGGTTTTTTTACGATATCCTTGAAAATATACGGATTGAAAACGCAAAATTCTAGAATGACATTGAGAAAAATATGACACATGAATCTCAACACCCATGGGAAAAATGGGGGTGTCAAAAATGCGATCTGGTCACGCGCCTTTTAACATTTTCAATCAGTCGTTTTTTTTGTCATGTCAACTCGTCTCGTGCATGCATGTTTCAAAAGTTTGTTTGCCTCAAACGTTTTCTAAAATGAAGCATCGAGCTGAAATTTCTGCAGGCTAGTTTTATACCAACTCTCCTTTTTACATATTTTGATCCCCTTCCAGGAATCTATAATTAGTTTCACCTTGCAAAATGCTGTATTACTTCGGCAATGTTTACTCATGGACGGGTTGGCAGAATTTGCTCTACAAATTGTGACGTAAAGACCTTGGATATGGAAGTTTGTTGAACCGCGAGGGTGGGTATTAGTTATTACGGTTCAATTGAAGTAATAGAAAGTTCAACTCGCGAGGGCTTTGCCAAGGTCCCGTGGAAAGCCCGTGGGCCCATGGGTCTATGCCCTGCGATTGAGCGATTCTCCGGAAAAAAAGTTAGCACTGTTCGATGCTGGCAGAAGCACGAAGGGTGAGGTCGCACAAATAAAGAAATTCGGAACAGGAAAGTCATAAAATTGTTGTGTGGTTGTCCAGCAGTTTTTTTAGAGGCCCGTTATTATTATCTGCACTGACCCAAAATGTACTTCATGATATGAGTTGACAAGAAAAACCTTACTCAAAGTGTTGACAGCAATGGTAACAAACACGGTCCGAGTTTGGCGTAGCGGTCCTTTCCTCGCCTTCCACCTCTGTGGTCCCTGGTTCGAATCCCGTCCGGGTCAGTATGTGGATTGGGTTCTCAGTCCCTGCTTGATTCCGTGGGTTTTCCAATGGAGTTTCTTCCTCCATGGTTTTCCCCACACGTTGGTGTGTGAGGTTTTCCTTCCACCTCTAAAACTGAGAATTTCTTCCTGTTCTCTCGCACTTCGTGGCCAAGCTGAAGAACCTCCTATGGCTACGGGCCAACGACCTAGTCAGCTAATCTCTAATCTCAGCAACCAGATCCCTTTAGGGGATCATACGAAAGAAGAATTTATTTCCAAGAATGTCCCTTTTGTAAGAAATTAGGAACTGAAGGTGGCTTTTAAAAAATTGTGTGTGCACACATATTTTTTTCCAATTCACTAAACACAAAAAAACATGCATGGATTTTGAAGGTTTTCTAAAGCATTGCTGCATTTAAGTAGCTAAAATTTCTGCAAACTATAGTTTTTATCTTGAAATTATATTGCCCTTTAAAGGGCCCTGAAATGGTATTTTTTATCAATGCCCCATTCATTTACAGTCATAAAAACCCTACTTGGAAGTTGTTTCAGGGTTAAAATCAAGCATGTTTGATTTTTATGCTAAATAATTTACATATTCATGAGCAAGGTTGTGATGTCACATTAGGAAAACACAGGAAAATATCGTTCAACTGTGCACAAAAGATTTCAGTATTTTCTCCAACTTGCTAAAACGTTTGTAACCCATGATTGTTTGGGTTTGTTTTACATGTTGCCTGTTGTAAGCCAATTGAAAACTAAGGCTGGAAACTACAGCAATTTTCCACAATTCCAGTTTTTGAAGTCTTATGTTTTTTCTTTGCTTTTCTGCTGTGTGTTCCGAAAGTGACATACCCCAAACAGCGCCCTCTCTCTTCGAGTTTCTGTAAAGAAATTTTCAAACTTGAAAATGACACTTTTTATTCATGGGGCATCAAAATGAACAGAGGTATTGTCTTTCTACACAAGTAATCCTTCATATGCAGCAATTACTGTACATAAAGCTATTTAGTATTTCAGCCCTTTAAAGGCACAGGCTCGTCAGCAATGCGCGCCCGTCAAATTCGTGCTCGAAACACGCAGCTCCATGCCTTTGCTATGGAGCTGCGTATTGCGTGGCACACATTTGGCGGGCGCGCATTGCTGACGAGCCTGTGCCTTTAAAGGGCCCCTTATTTAGGATTTTTATCAATGAAATCTATGCTTTAAAACCACTTTACTCAGTTAAAGTCATAACAATCCTATTTGGAGCTTGCTTTGGGGGTTAAAACAAAGGTTTTTAGTTTTTATGCTAATGCGAATATGCATATTCATGACCAAGGTCACGACGTCACAAGAGGCAAACACAGGAAAATCACATTGACCTGTGCACAAAAGATTCCACTTTTTTCTCAATTTTCCTGAAACTTTTGTAATCCATGGCTGTTTGAGTTTGTTTTACATGTTGCCTGCTGTAAGCCATGACAAAACTGGGGGTAGAAACTGCAGCAATTTGCCACAAGTCCAACTTGAAGTCTTATGTTTTTTCTTAACTTTTCCCTTCTGTCTTCCTTATGTGATGCACTCAAAACAGCGCCCTCTGTCTGTGATTTATTGCAATGAAATCTTCAAAGTTGAAAAATGCCACCTTTTATTGATTTTACATCCAAACGAACAATAGTATGTCTTGCAGAACAAGTAATCCGTCATTATGAAGCAAAGATTAGGCACAAAGTTGTTTAGGACGTCACAGCCCTTTAAGCACCAACACAGCGCAACAGCGCCCCCACTCGACTAGAATTAAATGGGTCATGTTTTGGTGAACATAACCAGAAACATGTTTGTGACCTTTCATGCGCGAAACCAATGAACAGTTTTGTTTTCAAAAGACCAATGCTTATCATTCGTTAATCAACGATTATATCAGAAACATTCCTCTGCTCACGATCGCCAAAACAGCTCCATAGATTCTCTGCACAGGCGGCCATGATGGGGGCAGTCACATTGCCACCGTGCGTCATGCACGAGTAGGCACTTTGTGGTACTGTCACATCATTTAAATATGTCCCCTGTCATGGCTGCCGGTGCTAGAGGTCTATTCTTTGGTTTCACTTGGCTTGACAACGGTTGCTATCCGCCATTACTGTGTCCATACCATGGCACGCCAAAGCGAAAAATAATCAAAATCTGATAATTTAATGTTGACGCATATTTTTACAAATGTTGCGCAAGAAAAAAAAGGTAGGCGTGGCTTTTAAATGTTGAAAGACTGTTTGAAACTGGCATACAGTGCTTTTGTTGGCAAGTTTGTAAAAATGTTGATGGCAGAATTATCAGTGTTTAATTATTTCCGCTTTGCCATCAACCCTGAAAAACAAGTCTCAACATTTTTAAAAACTTGCCAACAAAAGCACGGTATGCCAGTTTCAAACAGTCTATCAACATTTAAAAGTCATGCCAACTTTTTTTTTTCTTGCGCAACATTTGCGAAAATATGCGTCAACATTAAATTATCAGTGTTGAATGATTTTTCGCTTTGGTGTGCCATAGTATGGACACAGTAATGGCGGATAGCAACCGGTTGTCAAGTCAAGTGAAACCCAAGAATTTAGTGGCCACCTATAATGGGCAACTAGAATTTCTAAGGATTTAGGAGCGGAATAAGATTCATAGTGAATGTACTTCCTGATGGGTAGGCGAGCAAAGAAATCCCGGTTTAGTAATAATAGGAAAAGGAAAACACCACAGCCCACTACCTAAATGCAAGACGATTTCCGGACATATTAATTCTTAATCACCTTTGTTATTTTGCCGGCGACGGAAGTCTAACTTTGTTTACAGAGATGTTATTTCTGTAACATCAAATTCCCATATTATGTAATGCAACGAGTAACCGCACTATTATATAAGCCGTTTTCGCAATGTATCAAAATTCACGGGTGTTTCTTGTGACATTGCCTGGTGATGAGCTATTTTATATACTGTTACTTTAAAGGCACAGGCTCGTCAGCAATGCACGCGCGGAAATTTCGTGCTGCGTTTAACATTTCTTTGGTTGGAATCAATTCCTTTAGCATACATTAGTTGTTGCTATAGACGAGCCCCGGGCAAGTTCTGTGGTCATTAAAGGATCGTGACCAGATCACATTTTTGACACCCCCCCCCCCCCCCCCCCCCCCCCCACGCCCCGCCCCTCCCATGGGTGTTGAGATTTTGATACCATATCATGTATCATATTTTTCTCATTACCATTCTGAAATTTCGCGCCCTCAATCCGTACAATTTCAAGAATATCATCAAAAAACCACTGATGTTTTGTAAACTAATTTATCTGGTTCCATAAAGAAGTGCAGTGGCTACACCAACCGTTTTGCTTCCACATCCAAATTGGAGATTGCAAATTTCTTATTTTCTTCTGATGAATAGTATTTTGGGGAGATATTTTATATGATTTTTAGATTAGAACGAAATCCGTTTTTAGGGAAAAAAATCTGGTCACGCTCCTTTAAGAGCAACTCTTGTCACTAATATATATGCATGAAATTTGCATATATTATGAGAATTCCCCAGTGCAACCCGAGTTTACAAAATTATCCCACGGCTTAGGAATTCGGTAATTTCCAACTCCCGAAATGAGTCAGGAAGGTTTATCTTGTTGACAGTTTGTTTAATGGTTCATAACGTGCAATGTCAAACTTTGACCCTCTCCAGAAAACCGCAGAGGAGGGAAATACCTAATGAGTATTGCACAAAAAGTCGACTTTGATCTCGTTGAAAACGACAGCTGTCACACGCATGGGTTTTTATAGGAAAACCCTCGGCAACGGTCAAAGGTTAAATGTACCTTTTCTTAAAGGTAATGTATTTCTATATGACACCGAAATTGAGTCAGATTAAAAGGTAGAACACATGATTGGTATCCCGAAAATCAGAAATGTTTACAGATTTACACATAACTTACACAATATAAACATGATGATGGTAGTAAACTTCCCCTGAAATGGTTTTGTCTAAAGTGCTATATTCTTTGAGAAATTAGTAAAATAATTAATTTTCGTCTCATGAGACGGAAATTCACTTCGCCCCAAAACAACTTCGCTCTCTACCACTTCGCCCAAACACCACTTCGCCTAAATGCCACTTCGTACACAGGTCGTGGTTCAGGGCGGTGGTTTTTGGGCGAAGTGACTGGAAAGCTTTGTTGACTGTTTTCTCAAAAGTTAGACGAAGTACGGAGCTGACTTTTACTCAGGTTGGTTTTAATCATGCATATCTTCAATCACACAGGGAGATAAAACTAATTTGTAACGGTTCACCAATCATGTGTTCTATAAAGGAACGTGTCCATGCAGATCACATTTTTAAGCACCCCGTTTTTCCCACGGGTGTTGAGATTTTGATAATTGTCATTGATAATTACCATTCCGAAATGTCGCGCTCTAAATCCGTATATTTGTAAGGATATCGTCGAAAACCATTGACGTTTTGTGAACTAATTTATCCGGTTCCATAAAGCAGTACAGTGATTACACCAACCCTTTTGCTTCCACATCCAAATTGGAGATTGCAAATTTCCTGTTTTCTTCCCATGGATAGTATTTTGGGGAGGTATTTTATATGATTGTTAGGTTAGAATGAAATCCATAATTTGGAAAAATCTGGACAAGCCCCTTTAATAATTGGACACTTTTGAAACACTTGGTGGCAGCAAACAAACCGGTCCTTTTCCGTTGTTACGTCATGTTTGAGCTAAAGTGCGCATGCTCAATATGACGTAAACAATGGAAAACGCCGGGCATGTTTTGGTTTGTTGTGACGTCGGAGGGCACATCGTCCATACAATAGACGGCGCAAAACAATGCTTTGCCGAGACTACCACAAGATCTCTTGTATTTTACTTGCCTCATAAGATATGGCGAACGGCCAACATCACTCATGGACTCACTGTCCGGTCCACAGTATATAGATCAGTGGTTTGAATCTCCCTGCAATTAAATTAACACATGTTGGTGTTTAAAAAAATGAGTGTGCGCATGCACTAATATTTTAGCATTCACTTAAGGGCGTCAATGTGATCTGGTCACGGTCCTTTAACACACAGACTATGCATGGATTTTGACAGATTTCTGAAGCATTGCTGCATCTATGTAGCTGAAATTTCTGCCAACTAGTTTACTAATATTCTTTTTCAGATATGGAAAAACAAATTGTTCAAGGACATCACAAATCTACAATGGCATTTAAAGGCAGTATACATCATTGGTAATCTCGAAAATCATAAATGTTCACAGATTTACGCCTAACTTACACAATATAAACATGATGACCGTAGAAAACTTCCCCTGAAATGGTTTTGTTTGAAGTGCTATAGTCTTTGAGAAATGAGTAAAACAATTAGTTTTCGTCTCATGAGACAAAAATTCAATTCGCCCCAAAACCATTTCGCCCAAGTGCCATTTCGCCCCAAACCACTTGGCCCAAGTGCCATTTCGCCCCAAATTACTTCGTCTAAACACTACATCGCCCAAATGCCACTTCGCCCGAAAACCACTTCGTGCACAGGCCGTGGTTCAGGGCGAAATGGTTCAGGGCGAAGTGGTTTTGGAGCGAAATTACTGCAAACTCTTTTTTGACTGTTTTCTCAAAAGTTAGACGAAGTACGGAGCTGGTTTTTGCTCAGGTCGGTTTTAATCATGCATATCTTCAATCACACAGGGGATAAAACTATTTGTAACAGTTTACCAATCATGTATACTATCTTTAAAGGAGCATGATCAGATTGGATTTCGTTCTAACCTTACAATCGTAAATACCTCCCCAAAATACTATCCATATGGGAAGAAAACAGGAAAATTGCAATCTCCAATTTGGATGTGGAAGCAAAAAGGTTGGTGTATTCACTGCACTGCTTTATCAATTAGTTTACTAAACCTCGGAGGATTTTTGACGATATCTCTGGAAATATACGGATTGAGGGCGTGAAATTTCAGAATGGTAATGAGAAAAATATAACAAAAGATATGGCATCAAAATCTCAATACCCATGGGGAAAATGGGGGCGTCAACATGTGTTCACGATCCTATAATGAAAACACGTGTACATTGGACAGTATATTTTGGTGTCATAAAAATATCTCTGTATACTGCATCACTCCTATATGCACGTATCTCATGCACTAACCGACAAACAAGTCTAAAGTCCAAAAGTGTTATCGCAACGCGTATTGACACTCTATTAAGAGCTGTAGGCCTACATCACAATTTTTAATAGGAATTCTGAAATAAAAAAAGAAAAATCCAGTGTGCTATTGCGAAACTCTGGTTTAGATTTGAAAACGTGTTTACGACAACATGTTTTTGAGTATAGGCCTACGTGTCAAAACTGAACGATAATAAGATTTATATCTAAAATTTACAAAATTCTCGGACTGACCCATTTAAAAACAGATTACGTAATTGGAAAAAACAGGAACAACAGCATTACATAACTAAAGAATAATGTTGATAAACTGCCTTGGTAGAAATTTCAGCCACATAGATGCAGTAATACTTCACAAAACCTGAAAAATCCATGCATGGTTTTTGTGTTGAATGAATGGTAAATAAAAAACGTTTTTACGAAATGGATCTTCAGTTGGCAATTTCTCCCTCAAAGGTACCATTTTTAATACACGTGAAAATAAATAATGTGGTGTTTGTTACCATTGCTATCAACACTTTTAGTCAGGTTTTTCTTGTCAACTCGTAAAGTAACTGCAAATGATGTATCATTGGATTTACAAATCTGGCTAACTCTTTCTCTATATTTCGTAATAAACTCCTCAAAAAAAGTTCGGAAAGTCAAGTTTGACTGACGATTTCTCTCTTGTTACTAAATCATTTCCCTTGAATTTGGTATCATTGGAAAGCCCTGTTATTCCTCTTTACAGTGATGTGTCATTTGTTATGATTAATCAATTGGGGGATGTGCAGTATAGCGGAATACAGGGGTGGGTGGAAAGTGAAATGTCACAAAATTCACTGCTATTGTCATGCAGTGCATTCCCCTTTTGCTTGGAGGATGGGAATGTGTCAATGCACTTTTTGACAATAGCAATGCATTTTGTGACATTTCGCTTTACACCCGCCCCCCATATTCAGCTGTGCTGCACATCCCCCAATTGCTTAATCATAACAAATGACACATCATCGTAAAGAGGAATAACAGGGCTTTCCAATGATATAAAATTCAAGGAAAATTATTTTGCAACAAGAGATAAATCGTCAGTCAAACTTGATTTTCCGAACTTTTTTTGAGGAGTTTATTTCAAATGGGTATACCTCTTTAATCGTGGTTTATCGCCGAACTTTAAAAAAAACCTGTTGAAAGTTCAAAACGAGCAGGGTATTTTCTAATGTCAAGGTGCCTACAAGTTTGTGGGTTCAGTGGGTTTAACCATGTTAAGATTAAACAAACAAAGGTCGAGTGTGCCTCAACTATTTAGATAAGCTCGTTCTAAAAACTGCACGTAATTTCTCAATTTTATTTATTCGTTGCATGCAGAGAAAACTAGGATAGGGTATCTCTCGAAGATTATAATTATTTAAACAAGTCGGTCATAGTTCGCCAAAATAAGTTGAATTGACTTTGGGGAAAATGTTTAATATGCAAAAAATGTCGCCTCATCTTTTGAAAAAAGAAAAACATGTTTTATCTGATCGAAAATATATTTGCAAGAATAAAAAATCAATTATAGTAATTAAATATCCAACGCCCACATTGACAGTTTGACTGCCCTTGTCTATAGTCCAAATGCTTCTGACGTTTGGCTCTCGGAAACAATCCGGCATGACCAGTCACTAGGTGATTTCTGAGAGCCTGGGACTACCCTTGCCCGGGCCGATTTTTTTCTCTCCAAATTTAGTACTTTTAACACATTTTACAGATTGTTTACACGTCCGATTGGTCCAATGTAGCGCGTCGCGCGTGCCTAGAGTACGCGCAACGCGCACGCACGTCGCTTCACAAATGGCGCGTCTTTATTTTGACTCAAAAGTATTGGGTTCGCTTAGCTGTATAACGTTAAACTCGTGTTTTCCTCTCTGATTTTAATATAAGACAAGAAGGATAGCTTTAAATGTTCAAATTTAAAATAAATTACTCGTGAAATGGGAATGTATACCGATAATATTGATTCATGGTACAATGTCAATTTAAGTGTTATTGATTTACAACATAACAGAGTTAGGGGCGCGCACGCACTGCGAAATTGTCATTGTTCAGCACCTGTTTCCAAAAAAATACTTTTCTTTTAATTTTCAATTCACCATACATTGAACATGTGTGTAGCTGGTGCCCGTGTCTTCATCGCTACTGTTTTGCACACAGCGCGGGTACCAGCCTCACCTGTCAACCCGGCACGTGTTGTGTTCTTCGTGACTCGCCCCCTGGGTCAACACGAAATCGTCATTAACTCGAATCACGTACACCACGTTTTGTCGCAACTTAACATTTTTATGAGTCATCGAGCTCTGAAAAGACAAGTCCTTAAGACAGTTAAGGACTTAAGAGTTTACCAAACTTGAGATGAGAGAAAAATCGAAAGGGCCTTATCGGGATTCGAACCTCAGACCTCTGACTCGCCGGGCAGACGCTCTACCAGCTGAGATATAAGGCAAAGCGATATAATCCTTCATGTTTACAGAATCATTTTTTTAAATAAATGTTTATTTGGTACATTTTTTTTTGGCAAAGAGGGGGATTGGCGTAGCGATATTTCCACTTTTGTGGTCCGAGGTTCGAATCCCGTCCGGACGTGGATTGGGTTCTCAGTCCCTGCTTGATTCTGTGTGTAGGGGTTTTCCTCCCACCTCTAAAACTGAGCATTTCTTCATCGTCTTCTCTTCAAAGCAGGTTTCTTAAGGCTTATGGGCTACAGCGTCATGGACACTTTTTAGGAATTCTTTGTTCATTCAGTACCAGAAATGGGTGTGGTTGAAACCCGGAGGTAGCCGGAGGTCGGAGGTAACCCGGAGGTAGAATTTTTTTATTTTAAAGTTAGATATTAATTTTTAAAACTTTAGCGAAATTATAATGACCGTTTGATAAAACAGGGACACTTCCACACTCTGGGCACATTTGCACAAGTATTCCAGCTGTATCGCGAATTTTACATCAACCTCCAGGTCGCTAGATATAAGCGCAACGGAGCACCGGGTGGGGACTGGGCGAGTAAAAACGTTCGACTTTTTATAACATTTTGGCGAAATGTGATCAACCGGCAGACAAGCATATATTGTTGCTATATTCACATAGTATCGTTTACCTTGTTTGCAGATCTCTTCTAGCTCTATAAATTTTACATCAACCTCCCGCAAAACAAAATATACCTCCGGGTACCTCCGACCTCCGGGTTCTATAAATTTCCGCACGGGACTGCGTGCTCCCCAGAGAGTTGAGAAGGATTAATGAATGATATATAGTGTGTTGGCGCTTTGGGCATTCTTGGAACGGATATGTGCACGATAATCATGGTCTATAAGCGGGCCTCCCACTGTGGGATTTTGTTATCCTATTTGGTACGATTCCTTTAAAGCGGGCCTCCAACTGTGCGTTTTTGCCACGAATTAGGTACGATTAGGTACGATTGTGTATAGACTCTGTACACAATCGTACCAAATCGTAGCTAATCGTTGGAAATTCGTGGCAAAAATCGCACAGTGGGAGGCCCGCTTCAGTTGCCTAAAATGCCATAAAGTTAACAACTATTATACGATAATGGGTCGGGTTCAAAATTCAATATTCTGGTTTAACATTAATCCACCGTTAACGAAACCAATCTTAATATTCATGAAAAATATCATCTGTCGCCAAATGGACAATTGACACAAAACGGTGTGAAAACAATTCATATTGCAAGGTTATCAATCAATTACTTAAAAAAGAACAAACGAGAACAATTGCACGTGGCAGATTAAAATAATGACCAGGCCATGATTGATTTCTCACCCCAAAGCCTGCAGCGAAAATGGCCAAAGTCGATCGCGGCTATTAAACGCGCGTAAACACCCATTAAATCCGCGTGCCACATTGTAGTCAATAGGCATGAAATTGCCTTATGCAGTTAAACTGTTAAACGTGGCAATAAACTGCAGCTGTCAAAAAGGCCGAATTTACTGAAAACAAAATATGAGAGCCCAGGATAAAGTAAAAACTGAAAATTATATATTTTTTTAATAAGAAAACGTTAACGAGAAAAGCAAACTAGGGCCCTGACTACTATGGTCTCATTTCCGTGTAGTGTACTCAAGGAACCAGCCTAAATGGGTAATTCCCAAAATTAGGGGCCCAAAAGTGTGACATGCTTTTTTTATATTTTTTGTTATTTTATTTTACCACATCCAACAGCGGAGGAACCGCCAATTACAGGAATGGGAGCAAGTGTGGTTGAGTGCCTTGCTCAAGGGCACAGGTGCCACAACCCGTCGCGGCCCGGAATCGAACCTACATTCTAGTACTAGCACAGGAACTTAAGTTCGACGCACTAGACCGCTCGGCCATAACACCCCAAAATTTCCAAGTGTTTTTAGTGATTGAAAGTGCTTTCCCAGTAATTATTTTTATTTCAACAAATGCCACTTAAATTTTATATTTGTGTGTAGATATGGCACCAAGGTTAATGCAAACTCATTCTACAGCCAATTTTCATTGGCGTAGGTAACCCGGGACACCAAACTCCTATTCAATACCATGGAACAAATTAGCCTTTATGGTCTTTTGTTTTGAATATTTTTCAGGAATCAGAGAACAAAATATTCAAGAAAATGATGCTACCCCCTATAATCACAGGCCACAGTCCATTACTGAGAATTTGTGGTCATAAGTGGTGATTTTTGAAGCAGAGAGTGTCGTACGTAACTGGGATACCAAGCATTTTGGACCCCTAATTTTGGGAATTACCCAAATAGGACGACAGCTTCGCGCAATTTCTGGATAGCATGCACACAGTTTTTCAAATCTTGAAATCTCTATCTTTAAAAATCAGTTTTTGTCTTCAAACCGTCTGCTCAGACTCGCCTTAATCGACTGAGCAAAACCAAATGGTATGGAGTTTATATACGACTGCAAAAATAACCTCAATGTTGCCAGTCGAAGGGCGGAACGGTGAGAATATTGACCCCCAAAATGTTGACCCCGGGCCCCTATTTTGGCCCGTTATCACCCACTATCGTAATTAGAGGTAGCAGATTGAACAAGGAATATCCGCCGATCCTGCGGGTGATTATAGGGTGCGAATTGGACTGGGAAGGGCGTAGAAATAGGCCCCGAGGGCTCGGTGAAGAAATATGGTACCCCAAGGATCAGTACATTGCAAAAACAACAGTTTCGTTTATTTTATTCGAAAACTAGAAAAGTGAAAATAGTCTCTGAAAATAAATTTTCGAACATTTTCAAACATTTTTTAACTTTTTCAAAATCTTAACAAAAACAACCAAACTTGGGACAAGAGGGAAAAAAAGGAAAGCCCGAGGGAGTATACCACTGAGCCTCATAGCCCAGAGCGTCTGTCTGTTGTGTAAACGGTCTTGGGGAAAACCTGAGTGAGTAAACCACGGTGCTTTATAGCTCATCTGGTAGAGCTTCTGCCCGGTGTGTCAGAGATCTTGGAGGAAACTTGAAGGAGTATACTACTGTGCCTTATAGCTCAGCTGGTAGAGCTTCTGCCCGGTGTGTCAGAGATCTTGGGGGAAACTTAAAGGAGTATACCACTGTGCCTTACAGCTCAGTTGGTAGAGCTTCTGCCCGGTGTGTCAGAGATCTCGGGGAAACTTGAAGGAGTATACCACTGTGCCTTACAGCTCAGCTGATAGGGCGTCTGCTCAGTGTGTCAGAGGTCTTGGGGTAAACCTGAGGGAGTATACCATTGTGCCTTACAGCTCAGCTGGTAGAGAATCTGCCCAGTGAGTCAGAGGTTTTGGGGGAAACCGGAGGGAGTATACCACTGTGCCTCATAGCTCCGCTGGTAGATCATCTTCCCGGTGTGTCAGAGGTCTTGGGGAAAACCTGAGGGAGTATACCACTGTGTCTCATAGCTCAGCTGGTAGAGCGTCTGCCTGGTGTGTCAGAGGTCTTGGTGGAAACCTGAGGGAGTATACCACTGTGTCTCATAGCTCAGCTGGTAGAGCGTCTGCCTGATGTGTCAGAGGTCTTGGTGGACACCTGAGGGAGTATACCACTGTGCCTCATAGCTCAGCTGGTAGAGCATCTGCCCGGTGTGTCAGAGGTCTTGGGGAAAACCTGCGGGAGTATACCACTGTGCCTCATAGCTCAGCTGGTAGATCATATGCCCGGTGTGTCAGAGGTCTTGGGGAAACTTGAGAGAGTATACCACTGTACCTCATAGCTCAGCAGATAGAGCATCTGCCCGCTGTGTCAAAAGTCTTGGGGAAAACCTGAGAAAGTTAACCACTGTGCCTCATAGCTCAGCTGGTAGATCATCTGCCTAGTGAGTCAGAGGTCTTGGGGAAAATCCGAGTGAGTAAACCACTGTGCCTCATAGCTCAGCTAGTAGAGCATCTGCCCGGTGTCTCAGAGGTTTAGGGGAAACATGAGGGATTATACCACTGTGCCTTATAGCTCAGCTAGTAGAGCATCTGCCTGGTATGTCAGAGGTCTTACAGCTCAGCTGATAGATCGTGCCCGTTGAGTCAGAGGTCTCGGGTTCGAATCCCTTACGATTTTCTCTTATCCCAAGTTCGGTTGCTTCATTTCGATGGTGATGAAGCACCATACCAGATTTTGCGTTCGTAATACTTTCATTAGAGTACATCGTGTTAAGTGGAATGCAAGCGATCGTATGAACCAGGGGAGCAGTCCAGGCAAAATATTGTCTTTCCTAGAGCAACATGGCCGACGAATTGTTTCAATTCTCGAAGAGCCATTCCTGTTTACAACCCGTCCATTGTTTTGAGGTCAATGGTAATGCAGCACTTTTGATTTGGTCCCAATGAAAAAGAAGTATCTCAAATTTGTACAAACAGGAGATTAAAGAAAAGGGTCGATGGTCTTGCTTACACTGTCTAGACTATACTGCCTTATTTCAAGTTCGTAGGTGGACATTCGACTGGTCATAAAAATCGGTCACTGGCCGCAAAAGCCATTGCAATATGTCTGTTACACATCATGACACACCCATATTTTTTCATCAAGTATTCACCTGTGATTATTACCGAGCGGGTGTGAGTGTGCTGGCGGGCCAATTAAGCCCAGACGAGGAGGGTCAGACGGGACGTCATTAGGGGGGACTTTTTTTAGTTACACCTGTCCCAGACACCTGTAATTGATTGAATAAAACAGCGGCTTGTTTATCAATGGGGGGCTGAAAATAGATACTACCGCTGTAGACTGTCCGCGAAATTGTATTCGTCAGGACTTAAATTGAATTCCGCTTTAATTTTGCACATTAGTGTTTCATCTGCCCATCCTTAATAGTGAAACTTAAAGGGGCGTGTTGAGATTTTTCCAGAAAACGGATTTCGTTTGAACCTAACAATCATAGAAAACGCCTCCCCAAAATACTATCCATGGGAAGAAAACAGGAAATTTGCAATCTCCAATTTGGATGTGGAAGCAAAAAGGTTGGTGCGATCACTGCACTGCGCGTTATATAGAACGTAAAACATTGGTGTTTTTTGACAACATCCTTGAAAATATACAGATTGAGAACGCGAAATTTCAGAATGGTAAATGGGAAAAATTAATATGGTATCAAAATTACCTTTAAATGTGTATGTGCGCACACACTAATATTATTTCTTTCTGATATTCATACCAAGGATTCCTCTAAAGTGCCCATTGCACTGTCACTCGCAATTCTGTACATAAAACTATACGACGAATCAATAACATAAAAACAACTGTGACAAAGAGTTGAACAGATTGTTTTCACAAGAACGTTTCCAATAGTTTGATAAACATCACTTGACAAAATGACCCGGAACTCCGGGTGTTACAAAACCAATCTATCTCAAAACTTGGAAGTAGCTCCTTGATTTTTGTTTGCTTGTTTGTTGTGGAACTCTGATGCTTCGAGATTTTGACCTTTGGGGATGAAATTGGGACAAAAGTGGGGCTTTTCCCATCCTGGCTAACTGCCAAAACTACTGCCCCAATTTTATTGATCAAGTTCGAGTAAGGATCACAGTTCAAACCAGAGTTCTTTTGAACGACGGGTTTAGACGTTGTTTAAGGGATATATATTGGTAAAGTTGATCTGTTGTTCAAAGGACGATGTAGTTGATTTTATCCGTTGTTCGAGGGGTTTGGTCGAACGTCAGATGCGTTGTACCAGTTGTGTTGTGCTGTGTTATTTTGCACTGGGCTGCGTAGCGTTTTGTTTGTTACTTTGCGTGTTGTTGCGTTCCGGCGCGTTGTTTTGCGTTGTTGCTTTGCGTTTTGGTGCGTCGCCTTGCGTTTGTGTGCGTTGTTCGGCGTTTACATGCATTTGTTGGCGTTTAGTTGCGTTCCTTGGCGTTTTGGTGCGTCGCGTTGCATTTCTGCGTCGTTTGACATCGCTCTCCTTTTCTTTTGTTTCGTTGCGATGCGTTGCGATGCGTTACGATGCGTTGTGATGCGTTTAAAAAAATGTCTTTGTACGAAACAAAAAATTATAGTTTTCACACCAAAATAAAAGTGCGCCCTCCCTTATACACCTCAAAAATGCTAATCGTGTATGGTTTTATATGAGGTTAGCGTTCCCGCCCAAAAGCAGTGAGTCATACGGGAAACCCCTAAGGCATAAACTGATCAATTTACCTCGTAACGAGATAACCAATTAAGGTAAATGCGCGGGTTCCTGCCCGGGTAGTTCCGATCATGATAACTGGGAAATTACTAAGGTGCTGTGATTGAGCAAATAGTTATTACAAGTCAAAATGAATTTGGGTTTTTGAAGAAGACGGCTAAAACTGTGCCGTCGGATTCCAAAATATAGACAACTTTAGTTCGAAGTAGGCTACGAAAACAGATTATAGGTCTACATGATTGGAAAACTGTTACAGACGGCGTTATCTCTATGTGTGATTGAGGATGTGTATGATAAAAACCAACCTGTGTATAAGTCAGCTCAGTACCTCATCTACCTTTCGAGAAAACGATGAAAAACTGTGTCTATGCTTTCGAGAAATAATGCAAAGCCACCGTCCTATTTAGACTGGTTTCCTGGCTACACTCATGCATATGGAACCACTTCTATTATTTGTTCGGTAAAAATGGTTGATTATAATTGTGGAACATTGCAGATGCTGTATATACACTGCAAAAACTGTGGTGTTAAATTAACACTAGTGGTGTTGTCTTATATAGCTACCAAGCCTGGTGTTAAGTTTTAACACCACAGTGTTAAGTTTTAACACCACAAGTATTAGTTTTAACACATAGGGTGTTAAAAAATCCATTTATTCCAATTAAGGAATACAAAATTAACACCCATGGTGTTAAATATTAACACCAGACTTGGTATCTACATAAGACAACACCACTGGTGTTAATTTAACACCACCGTTTTTGTAGTGTACAGGCCTTAAAGATTCATGGCGCTGCTAAGCACAAACATTTGCTTAGCACAGAATTCGTTTGCATTATTTTACAAAAATGGATTGCCAGCCAAAGTCGTAAGTGATGTGTATTGAAAGGTATTCTCCTACTCTTGCAAAGAACACAAGTTGGCGTATAATTTTGGCTTGTAATCCATTTTACCAAGCAAATAAATCCTGTGCTAAGCAAAGTTTTGTGCTTAGCAGCGCCATGAAATTGGCCCCAGAGGGATTCTGGGTAATTTTGAGTTATTAAGTAGTCTCGGGACCCCCAAATTACCAATATTAGCTTGTAGGACACCAGTTCCACCATAACCTACAGACCTACCCCCTATAAATGACATCCTAGCGAAGTATTTCAAAATTTTGGTTCCAACATGACCATGACCTTGCTAATATCACTCTATCGTGATCTCAAATCACAAAAGTAATGGCATAGTTGAATTCCTCACATATAAAAACCCCACAATAGTGGTATTGCACGTTATTTATCCCCAAACGATAGAAAATTTATTCCAATATGGCAGTGGCAGCCATTTTGGAAAACGCCCTCTAGCGGCCACTAGCCACAAAATTGGAAAGTCCACCTAGGTGATTTTTCAAGCCAAAGCATCAAGTAACTAAAATAAGTTGTCAAAAATGCTTGCGCTCCGAATGTATACGGGGTTGTATGCTGGCGCCTGGCTGGACAACAAAGCTCACTAACAAAATATTGTGTTTTGTGTCGTCAAAAAAAGTCTCAACTAAAGAGCTCGCAATATGACAAACGCGTCAGAAAAACAGCAAAATACCACCAGCAACTTATACATTCATCTGCAAATGTAGATTAATGTTAAAATATAAGTACACGTACATGTACTTTCAAAATGTTGATGCACTTTTATGTATAGCGCATGACGATTTCCGGTTCTTAAAAAAAACAACCCGGATTTCTTGAAACAACAGCATGCCTCGCCAAGTTCGTTTTTCGGTCCGTTGCGCATCTCAATTTTGACAGACATCAGAGAGACAATTCTCTTGCAACAGAGCCCCTTTAACGCACTCCTACACTCGCTTAGCAGAGTTGAAATTCCCCCAGATCCCAGGATGCAGAGGGACATGTCACGAATTATTATTGGAAAGGCGCGTTTTTGAAATATCAAATTTTTGTTTGTGAAAAGCGGGCATTCGCGAATTTTGACGTATTCAAGGTCTTCGCAGCTCACAGTCCGATCGCTTCAGGGCCACCGAACTTGGGCTGGCGCACAAGGGGTGATATATTTCGATGTCATACGATGTCCCAATGCAACATTTAGTTTAATCCCAGCAACATCGTTAAAAACGCACAGCAGTTAAAATAGGGCCTACCAGTATCTTTGGCAGAACATATACACCATATAAAAGCCAAGGTTATGTCTCACATACATACAATGTACTTGTGACACGTTTTCCCCCTTTTTGGTCGTAAAAATACTGGTACAAGCACGTGCACATGGTAAGAACATGACTGCACTGCAGAGGCGAGGGTAGGGGTGCTTTATGCCATTCCCCCTTACGGTGAAAACGGTATTGATTTCGTACTTCGCAGTAGCGCGTGCAACACGTAGCAACACAAATTTAGTCTGGTCAAATGGATACTAATGTACGCCAGAGCACCAAACGCTGTTCATAGGAAACACACAAAGGGCTAAGTTGTCCCCTCTGCAAGAACCAATGACGTCACGACAAAAAACCGACTATATACGATGCAAGAGACAGAATTATAGATAAAATAATAAATGCAAATCGTTATATTTGCATTTACTTTGAATTCATAAATACCTTAGACAGTTTACGCATCCCTATTGGCTGAGAGCATGTCACATGGCCAGTTTTAAACGGACGATAAAGACCGGCCAGTCTTAAACACTTTTTAGCCTGGCTGGCGCCCGCGCCCTATTTAGCGCTGGAACACGCACACAAAAACTGCATGCGCCCGAAAGGTCAAGCAATTGTGCAATGTGACAAGTACCGGGTGGTGTGCGCGCGCGTATGACACGCTTGCATTACGCGTAACGCGCGCACGAACAAAAACATATCGACGCACAGCAGTTTGAACGAACGCGGTATATAACCAAAAGTAAATAGACCGATCCAGTAAGCTCCGCCCATTTAGAAATTGCCTAGCAACATGCCACACATGTGAGGCACGTGTGCAGTAGAGTCACGTGGCCGCGCCGTGCGTCAGCGTCCGCGCCCTGGTCAGCGTGTATTGAAACACGCACACGAACACAGAAACTGCACGCTCGAAAGCAAAATGTGCACTTAAGTATCCGGTCGTGTGCGTGCACGTACAACACGCCTACATTACGCGTAACGCGCGCGATCGATCAAAAACATCTCGACACACATCTAGAACGCAGTGAATGCACAACATGGCAAAACGACAAGCTAATTTGGGTGAGTTTTTCCCGTTTACACAAAAACACATTTATGAAGGGATTAAAAGTAGGTTAGGATAGTCTTATACAATCCGTGCATCCTTGGCCGTCCGGCTTGACATGGCAAAAAAATGAGCCTGGCTAGGGTCCTCTGCGCTGATAAAAATGATGTTTATGGTGTTTTTGCGTCACTCGTGCTGCATTTCGCCGTTGCTCTGTGCCAAAATGGCGATCTACTTTTTGGCTACCTGAACCTGAGGCTGTGATTGGTCAATTCCAAAATGGGCGGAGCTTACTGGATCGGTCTATTGCAAAACGACACGATTATCGAATAATTTTGGTGAGTGGGTTTGGCCAGTCTTAAACAATCCGTTTAAAACCGGCTAGGCTGATAATGGCCCTCGCCTGCGTCTCCGGCCATTATCACTCGTCCAGGCCCCTATCCGGTTTTAAACGTATGTTTAAGACTGGCAAAACCCACTTTTATTCCCAAATTAATACCCAAAGTAAAGTGCGCCCTCATATTGTGTCCACCATACTTCAAAAAGGCTGATTGAAAAAATACGCATCCGAACCAGGCAAAGGTGGATACAGATCCAGCATTTTTATTGCGACCACAAAACTGAACATTTGCCGCGTTTACACTACACCCCAAATCGCTTCAACTCGCTTTAGAAACCGCAAAAGTCACCACTAATGTAACTGCAGCGCATGCGAGCTGCTGCACTAGTGTCCGTTATTGGTCGATTAAATCTACTACACTGCGGGCACCGCCCCAAGGACACTCAAATTGCCGAATCTGTATTCAGGTAGCGTTTACACTACAAGCGACCTTGACGATTGCAGGGTTCAACCCCGCAATTGCGGGGTTCAACCCTACCCCAAAGGTGACTTGAAAAGGGCGGATCAGACCCGGGTCTGATCCGCATTTTTCAATTCACCTTTTGCGTTTACACTTAGTGCCTACCCGGCTTCAACTCCCCTTTTGGGAAATTGCGGAGTTCGATTCAGCAAAGGCGAATCGAGTGTAAACGGGGTGTACACAATCACAACTTAACTCACCTAGCTATGTACTGACTGAGGGAGCAGACAATATTTATAAATGATAAGAAAGTAGGCCTACACCGAAAACTGACAGTTGTTAAAGGCAGTATACATGATTGGTATCTCGAAAATCAGAAATGTTCACAGATTTACGCCTAACTTACACAATATAAACATGATGACCGTAGAAAACTTCCCCTGAAATGGTTTTGTCTAAAGTGCTATAGTCTTTGAGAAATGAGTAAAACAATTAGTTTTCGTCTCATGAGACAAAAATTCAATTCGCCCCAAACCATTTCGCCCAAGTGCCATTTCGCCCCAAATCACTCCGTCCAAACACTACATCGCCCAAATTATACTTCGCCCCAAAACCACTTCGTGCACAGGCCGTGGTTCAGGGCGAAATGGTTCAGAGCGAAGTGGGTTTGGGGCGAAATGACTGCAAACCCTTTTTTGACTGTTTCCTCAAAAGTTAGACGAAGTACGGAGCTGGTTTTTTGCTCAGGTTGGTTTTAATCATGCATATCTTCAATCACATAGGGGGATAAAACTATTTGTAACAGTTTACCAATCATGTATACTATCTTTAAGTTCAGGTCCGGCCCAATAAAAAATATTAAACAAAACAGAATAAAAACGCACGCAATCGATTCATTTCACAACCGGCACCCGATTTCACCAAAAAAAACACCTTACGCAGTTGCGTAAGTCCGCTCGCGCAACATTTGCTTGTGAAAGACGCTGTTGCAACCATCCTGCGAAATACTCACGCCACGGCCATCGACTATCGATTATCGACTATCGACTATCGACACTCATATCATATATTTACTGAACAAACGCAAATAGAGAAGTTAACACAACCATCAATTCTGCAAAAGTTTAGATCGTTTTCGCATGACGCTTTTCCAAAATTCTATAACTTGTTGGAATTGTCATGAATAGTGCGTCAAATTGCCTAATTTTTAAACCCAAAAGTCTTTAAAACTTCAAACACGGCCTGAAAGTAAATAAAAAAACAAGATCAACCAGGTAAAAATTTCGCAAGAAGCTAAGTTTAAAGGTGACGAGCTGAAGATAACAATCGATTTGCTTGTTCAAACAACGACGAGATCATACAAACAACCTACTCGATTTCGATAGATAAGCAAACGTTGGGGGCGCTTTACAGCACCACCGCTAGTGATACCACGCGCGAGCTGCGCGTGACGTGTTTTAGTGGGCCTGGGCGGAGCTTAAAGCGAAGCAACACGCACAGCCAGGGCTGCTTTCGAGCACGGCACCAGGTGCTCCATGGTGCTCCATGGTGCTCGCCCGAAAGCGTGTGTAAGCATGTGTGTGACGTAACGTTTCCACCACCTGGGAGCACCAGGGACGAGCGCTCGAAAGCAGCCCAATTTGGCACGTCACGTGCCAGATCATTAGGTCACGGAGAGGAATTGGAAACAGCCAATCATATCACGAAGCGGCCTTTGCTAACTCAACCGGTTTAGAGTGTCAATGGAGCTCGGCCAAACAGCTGTTTTTCGACCAGCTGATCGAAAATTAAAAGGCGAACTACACGTAGCAACTGCGACATAGTTTCGCAAGCCCTCAAAGTGTACGGATGGTATACCTTTCTTAGATTTTTCTCGCCAACTTGTGAAAAGATAGACAGGCATGAGAACCGTATCGGAAATGCTTCAACAGGACTTGAATATTACCCGGAATACACTAATGCTGCGTTGCGGTGGTCTGAATACGGCCGTGGCTCTGATCACAGACCCGGCTTTGCTGCAACAGGCCGCGGCCGCTGGGTCGTGCAAGTGGTTCGGGGAGATGAAGGATAAACATCTCGGAGGTGGTGATGTTGCCACGAGCGGCCGGGGGAAGCGGGAGGACCGGATCAGACGCCCCATGAACGCCTTCATGGTGTGGGCTAAGGATGAACGAAAGAGACTGGCGGACCAAAATCCTGATTTGCACAACGCTGATTTGAGCAAAATGCTTGGTGAGTATTCAACATTTTGCACAAAAGTTACTCACGAACTTCATCATTCGCAAAGTGAAACTTTTTACGGATTCCGAAAATATGGCATAACATATCTAAAGAAGAATGTTGGTAAACTAGCCTGCAGAAATGTCAGCAACATAATGCATAGATTCCGGTGCACACACGCATGGCTACGCTACGCGCTGCAAGAAATTGCATAAATACCATTCAATTTAGCGTAGTGTAAATAGTGCCATTCATTACTGTACGTAGTATGTACACACATACATGTACTTGCATAAATGCATTATATCGTAATGCATAATTAGTTGCCACTGCACTTGTTATGTACATGATGTATTAAATGGCGAATTACATTATCGTTGTACCTGTTTATAATGACGAATGTTTCTGTTATTACTAATAATATGTCACTGCAAATGTCTATGAGTATGACAACGACTGCAAGGTCGCAACACGTTTTTACATGTAGAAAGCAAGTCTGCACATGTACATGGCTATATGTGCATGTACAAACATGTACATGGGTACGAACCTATGTGTACAATCTTGCTTGTACAGTTATGTAAAAACATGTAGTAGGCCTACATGTAAGTGTAGGAACTCGTGTGTTAGACCATGTATGTGTGTGCAAACATGTGCATTTTCGGAACCCATGTGTTATAATAAAGCTCAGTGATGTGTGTACACACAGGTACAGGTACGACATGCACAGTTTATGTACATGTTGGTCTCTGTTCTGGAGACTACATTGTACATTGTGTGCGCACATGTCTACGCACATGGCATGTACTGAAACCAATCGCGAGTCAATGTTACGTTCATGAGTGGGAGTGTTAAGCACCGCGCTGCCGGCAAAATGAACCGCCGTGTCAAGGCCATCTCAGCTCCCATCGAAGGAGCGAGAAAAGCCCGGCCCGGGGCAGGCCGGTCGTGTAAATCAAACTGACAACTTCTACTACAACACAATGCGAGGTGTTCTCGAGTTTCTGGAAACGAAGGGGTTGTTTTCAGGGATGACTTGGGAAATTGCGCGATCGAGTCTTTAAGTTGAAAGGTTTTGTATTGTTTGCAGTGACCCAAAATGTTGCTTCATGAGTTGACAAGAAAACATTTACTCAAAGTGTTGATAGCAATGGTAACAAACACAAGATAAATTGTTTTCTGTCAAAATTACACCTTTCTGTTGAAAATCAACAACTTACAAAATCACTGTGTACACGTATTTTGTTAGTATTCAGCTGACACAACCATGCTCGGATTTTAAGAGTTTTGTGAAAGGTTGCTGATTATGCAGCTGAAATTTCTGCAGGCTAGCTAACTTACATTCTGTAAATGTGGATGTTTATTTGTCAGATTGTGTGTTATAAACAACCAGTTACGTAAGCCCTACCTCCATGCGTAAGCTCACACACATTTTACAGTTTGATTTTGCTGGTCGGCAAGCAGTTTCCAACAGTTTGTGTATTAATTACGTAAGCTGTCCGATCACTTTTGGAAAATGCAGTTTACTTATAGCACATCTAGCGCAGTATATTGTCGCACAGAGTATGTACAAAATATGCCAAGTTTCAATTTGCGGTTTAATTTTATTTCCCACTAATTTTAGTTAATCGTATTTGACGGCAAATTACAGCACCCAAACACAACATGACATTTTATGCACGGTCATAAAAAATACCTTATGGGAGAGACACCGGCACGTGTACGGGTATGGAGCAAATATCTATGTATTGAATAATACGGGTCATGATTTGGGATTAGTCATTTTAGCTAGGAATCATGAAATTGCGTGGAGTCACTGTAGTTGGTCCCATATCCATAAATGATAAAATTCAAACCAGATGTCACACACGCGACATTTGTCACAATTGTTTAACGTTGATGGTAAGGCTTGATTTTTGAAGGTCGGTTTTTTTAACGGATTTGATTTTGACAAGTAAGGGGTTGTGCTTATATAGACAAGTTAGACAACCCATGTACGGAACTCGTTACCAAAATGTGACATGTCACATTTTCACGGAGGCCATGTATATACACACATCGAAAACATTTGTGTTGAGAGAAAATTACAAAATGCGCGTTAATTAAATGGTGTTGATACATGTGTTTTTAAAGATAATGTTGATACATGTGTTTTTAAAGATACATGTGTTTTTAAAGATACATGTGTTTTTAAAGATACATGTGTTTTTAAAGATACATGTGTTTTTAAGGATACATGTGTTTTTAAGGATACATGTGTTTTTAAAGATACATGTGTTTTTAAAGAAAGGTACATGTGTTTTTAAAGAAAGGTACATGTGTTTTTAAAAGTACATGTGTTTTTAATAATACATGTGTTTTTAAAGATGTGATTTTGACGTCCCAAATAATTCATAAATTGCAATTTGTTTTGCTCAATATCTCATTCAAAATGCAATATTTCTGATCACAAATAAAAACATTGCTTATTTTAGGTTCATGTTTAAAGGTAAAATTGGTAAGCAGGTTTTTCAGTAAGCATAACGTTGCATTGTACTTTCATTGGAAATATAGACTCTCACTTCTACGTTTACACGGTTTCTGACTGAGCAGATTTTTAATTTAAGCCATGAAGGCCGTGTTCGTGCATAATTTCCGTGTTGCTAGGTTGACACTGAGCAGAAATATGGAGTGCGTTACATAATACATTATAACCGGAAGGAAACGAAGTACGTGCAGGTATTTTTCAACAAAACTGAAGTACATGGGAAAGGACACTTATTACTAAACAGTTGCAGTTTCTTTTCGTGTAATACATGTAGTTTCTCCATAAAAAAAATTGACTCGATGAATTTATTTTTTCAAATGCACCTAGAGGACGTCTTAAAGGCCATTTTATTATGTGCGGGTGATATTATTTTAGAAACTCCTTGAACATAATCTAAAAGGAATCTTGGTAAACTAGCCTGCATGAATTTTAGCTATATTATAGATACATCAATTATGCTTCAGAAAAACATTAAATTCATACATTATTGTTGTCGACTGATTGCTAAAAAAATGTGTGTGCGCACACATTTTTTAAACCACCCTCAGTTTAATAATTTTGTAACAAACAAATATCATCTTGAACAGAAATAAATTCGTGTGGTGTTTGTTTCATACCATTGCTATATTAACACAAAGTATTTTTTTTTTCAACTCGAAGTCAAATTTTGGGTCATTGCAAATGATGTATTGACCTTTAAACCTAACATAGGCTAGGTTTTGTACATTACATTTCAAAAGAATCGTAATAGACATTTCTGGTGCGAGCCGGTCCGGCACATGCAAAAATACGGCTTGCCAAACTCCATGTACTGTGCAAGACATTTTCCGATCGTCATATGACGTATTTCGCAATCGTTATTGACCCCGCGACCTCTCTCAATTCTCCCCGTTGTCAGGGGCGTTTGTCTGCAACTCCCACCCCCGGGCCGAGGCCATGTGACCACCGATCCAGGGACCTCGCACGCACATTTTTCTTCCTACAAAATCTCAAGGGTATATGTTATTTATTTGCTCCCAAACAACATGACTTGAGATAAGAGAACACCAACAATCCAGGGGTCTCGTTCGAAATTTCCTCCAGAAGTTTTGAAACCGAGAAAGGAAGGAACTTTGCGTGTTTTCGTTTCACAAACACGCAACGACAAAAATACGATATAGGATAACACATTATTTTTTGCTATGGCATTAAAACCCAATCATTAAAATAACAAGTCTTGTGATTTTTTGGTCTGTGTATTTCAGTCAGTTTTTTTTCCTCTAGTTTCTTTTCCTCTAGTTTTTTTTTCCTCCTAACGTTGGTTTATACACTGCACACATTTTGTTAACGTTTTAGGGCCTCGGTTGTTTATAGTTTGCAAGTTGTTATGAAGTAATAATTGTGATAGATTGTCCGGGTGCCCCGGGTTCAGTGCAATGACAATAGTGTGCGGTCAAGCGGGGTCTATTATATCTACCAGCTGGGCTGCCAGTGGCGTTATTTATGCGAAACTGAAGGAGGCTAGCGAAGCTTAACGGCGTACCTGGGAAAAAAATAATCCGCACTTGCACAATAACAAGTGTTTAAAGGGGAACGCAGATTGGTCATACATGTACCACGTCCACAATATAATAAACCATTTCGTGGGGCAGTTTATTTGTTCATTGAGGACATGCATGGTTGCACATATTGTGCTTCCATTGTTGAACGGTTTAAGTAACAAAAGGTGCCACACGAAATGGCGGTTATTCGATACGGTCTACACAGATTATACAGAACATAGTGAAAATGTCACCTTTTGTGTGCTGTCAAGGTTACTGGGTCTACACAAAATGAAATGGACCGTGGTTTTGCAGTGGATGTTTCAGATTACCAACGAACGTTTAGACCCAATTACCATGGCAACTGACGTCACACTTTAGTAGTCTATGACCGTGGTGTGTATCAAACTATAACCGCGATTTCATGTATCATTGCTGCCCTGGTTTGGGCGTAATATTTCGTACAACTGAAAAACAGGTTTTGCTTGCGTTTCCAAATGGGTGTTTTAGCTGATGGCCGTTTTTAAAGGTGACATTTTAAGGGTGTTGGACATTTTTAAAGGAATTGTCTTTTCCAGCGTCGGAAAAGCATTCAGTATAGTAACCATTACTTATACCTAGTGTACAAAACATATGAGACTGGCTGGAAAGTTTCTAGTTTTTCCAAAGTAAAATATTTATATTCTTCCACCTTTTGTCATATCTGCCATTATATATGGCCTACTAATTATAGAAAATCACCTTTAAGTTATTTTTCATATTAACATTGTATTGCGAAATAATTCCCCGGGGTTTTATAATATCGCCTCGTGCTCTGTCCTCGCAAATGCCGGAAATCGCTGAGACTCGAAAAAGTTGTCCATCCCGTTCTTGCCGGGAAACACATCTTCCTCATGGATGGAAAAACCCTTTGGAGTGTTTTTTTTTCGGGGTTGCCAGGGATTGCGAATTTGCGATGATGACTAATCGGCCCATGACCTCATCGCCAGCTGGTGAAGTGTCAGTCACTCACGGGGAGCTTGGCTTGAACGGGAAGCTTGCGTGTTTGCTGACGCGGGGAGCTCACGTATAACTAGAATTTACGGGGAAGGTCACATTTAGAGGGCGTTGCTACAGTGATGGTTTAAAGGGGGCTGTCATATTATTACTCTTGGTCATTGGGCTCTTGATAACATTCCTTAATTATAAATAGCGCCTGGTGTATTGACGTACTTCCTTTCACATACACGCTTAGTATCCACATGACCAGACTAAAAAAAATTGCTATGTGGTGCATGAAGTACAGAATCCAAAACCATGTTCACCGTAGGAGAGAATGGCATAAAGCAACAAAACCAACAATAGTATGTGACTTTGTTAACTGCACTTCCATTTGAAAGTGACGAATTCGGGGTGCCAGGCATTATGCAAATGTACACGCAAAAAAACATTCTTAGCTCCCTTGGGAGTATACATGCAACCCCGGCTGCATGTTGGCGCTCATGAGCAATGAAACATCATCTTTCACTGCCCTCATAGGTACCCACTTGCTCCTACGGGTGGAGAGAGGCAACTCATGACAAAGTGCCTTGCCCAAGGGCACACGCACCATAGACGCGCTCAAACCTTTTGTATGACATACCAGACTGCTCAGCCACAGTGCTCCACACAAAACTAATGGGATTTTTCCTCTCTTGTTTTATTTTCTGCAGGCAAATCCTGGCGCAGCCTCTCCTTGGTTGAGAAGCGCCCTTTCATCGATGAAGCAGAGCGTCTCAGAGTCAAGCACATGGCCGATTACCCAGACTACAAGTACCGCCCAAGACGCCGCAAGGGTCCTAAACGTACCATGAAAAGGAACAACAGCACCCCTTCGGCTACTTCAAACGGTACCTCCACGGGTAACAGCACCGCGGCTAGCAGCCCAAGCACTCCACTCTCCGCCCCGGCAACCCCCGTCTCCCTGGTCTCCAGCTCCCCCGAGAATGCGGGATCCATTTCCCTTCAGACGCCAGACGTCACGCCTCGCACTTCACCGACCCCCATGGACAACGCCAACACTATCACCCCTGAGTTCAAGTTCAAACCAGCTCCTCTTAACACCATCGATCTGAGCTACACTGCTACTAACTTCTCGGAGCCTCTGGCAGCTATGGGGCTTCCAACTCCCGAAATGTCCCCGCTTGAGTTGATGAAAGACCGGGTCTTCACCTTCCCAAATCCAGGACTCGAGGGGTCTAACCCTTACGCCACCAGCGCGCAGAGTCCTCCAACACCAATGGTTGAGCAAGACAGAGTCGACACGAGTTGTTATCAATTCACCTCCATAAAAATGGAGCCAGTTTCTCAGGGAGTCGAGCAAGATAGCGCCACAAACGGCTGTGGTTTCAGTCCGATCAAGTTAGAGTCGGTCAGCTCTCAAGGACTTCATAACATCAACATGTCTGCGAGTGCCACTTTGAGCAACCTACGGGCTCTGGTTAACGCGCCGCCCCAGCCGTGCAATAGCCAGTGTAGCTCCGTGTCAACCCTGCTCTCACAGGCTCTTTCACAGTCACAGCAACAACATCAACAACATCAACAACAACAACAACAGCAACAGCTGCACCAGCAACAGCTACAACAGCAGCATTTGCAGCAACAGCACCGGCAGTTGCAGCAGCTTCATCAGATTCACCTTCCCCAAAACACCCTGCCACAAACTTTTGTGAACAACCCGAGCATGCAGACGAGAGTCCAGCCCTGTGAGAGCTTCCCGTCAACCCAGTGCGCTCTGAATTCAGACGAGCTGAACGGCAACGGGCTGTTTACCACTCTGAACGGACTAATGCAGCTCACGGACGCCGAGCTATTCCAAGAGTTCACCCAGGATCAGGACTTCGACAACTACCTAGAGTCCTTTCAGACCACTGGCCTCACGGACAATAACTTTTGCGTTGACGACATGACGAACTCTTTCATTATCTAAACGAGGAACCATGATCAATATTTGTTGATCAAGTTGTCAAGTGTCTTCCTCCTTCGCAAGTCGATCACAAGTTGACACCCTAGGTTGAACAGTCACCCTGTTTTAAAAACTTCGCCAAGGCCACTTTTTGTGACCTTCCCGTGATCTGACTTGCACTTGACTTATAGAGGTACATTCTACTCGAGATTAAGCGATTTGGGGCTATAATTAAAAAAGCGCTCAAAACTATTACAGGACTCAAAAGGTTGGCCCAAAAGTAAAATGTAAAGATTTACACAAATATTTCTTCAAAATGTGTCGTTTTTTGCTGATGAGTCCGAAAATGATAAGTTTCTAAGACAAAATTTTCATCCCAAAAATTCACTACAATTGAGACATTGTCCACACAGACGTATTCTGTCTGGAAAGCTGCCAACTTTTGACCGTGTGCGACTTCATTCACGCGGAGATTTCGGGTCAGAATGTATCTTTAAGAAGTTAAGTTTGACTTGTGTGTTTGATTCTGTACGGCTCGACAATGTTTTCGTCCTGCCAAATTCAAAAATTTTCTTCAAAATCCTGGAGCTGGCTTCAGAAACAAATCAATAAGTAATTTAAAGATGTACATAATTTTAAATGCGATTATTTTAGAGTTTCTCGTACTTTTTGCATAGATAGCTTAAATATGAGTTTGTTCAGCCATGCGGTTTAAGCATAAACAAATAAAATACCAAACACTCCATCTGTAAAAAAAATACATCTTTAATTTCTTCCAGTTATTTCGATTGCTATTTTGGTGGAAATTACATCCATGTATTTCTTAAAACATGTGTTTTATTAAATTAATAATACCCGCTCTCATGACAATGATTTTATTGTAGCAGCATTTTAAAACCCCAAATCCGCAGATTATGTTTTTATTTTATTTTCATCACTTTTGCAAAGTTGTAGGCTAAACAATGTGTGTATACAAACTGTAAAACTTCTTTTAAAAAATGATTAAATTATGTTGTTACGTTTAAAGTTTCACCAATTTTGTTTGTTGCAAAGGCATGTGTATAGGTGCAAAGTATCCTAAATTTAGATTTCTGCAGACCAAAGTAGCCTAAGTGGCGCGTTTCAAACCTTTTGTTAAAATTCTTAGCGAAATGCTTTGTTTTAGAATGTGCAATTTTGGAGGGGTCACGTGCTTTTGGCTCGATCACGTGTTTTTGTATGACTTAAAATTGTCAGGATGGCTAGAAAAAAGTCATGTAGAGCGACAAACGTCACGGCAAGAATAATAAGATCGATTACCTTCGGTAGAACGTCATTCCAACTACTGGTACGTATTTAGACAACGAATTTTAACACAACTGCACGGGACCCCAGCCAATATTTTTCAATATGCTGCAAAGAAATCTCGTAGAAAAATAGACTTTAAAAGTTCTGTTTGCTAAGATTGTGTTAATATTAATTCAGGTATTGCACATAATTATGATTTTGTTTAAGTGAATGATCTCGCAAATACGTATGTAATGCATATTTTTGTACACACTTTTTTTTCTTTCCATGAACATTAATTTCGAAGTTGAACGATTTGTTGGATTTCGGCATGGTTAAATCTTTCATGCAAACTTTGGACTCGTTTTAATTTGTCAAATATCAGCAGTATTATGATTAAGTGAATTCCTATCTGATTATTTTATTTGTTTAGTAACTGTGTTGTCGCAACGGTTTGTTGGAAAAGCGTAAACGGGGCATTCGAGAACAGTCGTTAAGGTTTGGTCAGGAAAAGTTGTATTTATTTTGAGAGTGTACGTGCATGACAGAAAGGCTTGAAAAGTTATTCGTTAATGTGTCTCTGCGAAAAGTGAAAGATATAGAGGACCCGGAAGAGTTTTGAAATTCCCTCGGGAGCTTATACTTAACAAAAAAGGAAGTAATTTTTATCCTCGGGGGAAAATGTGTCCGGTCTTGTTAAGATGAGCAGACGATATGTCTCTCGCGCCAGAATAAGGGGTTCTTAGACCCTAATCTCTGAGGGACGACACTAAAAATATACAGACTTCTAACGTGTGCCTTATAGATTTTTCTCCCCTCAATAATACAGATTCACCCATTTGAGAAATGGTATGCACTCGCGTCGTCATGGCGCCTAAAATAAATCATGTATTTAACTTCCCGCCAAAATTAGCGATTGACAAAATTAGTGTCGTGGTGCTGTTTCTATCAGACTAAATTTCTGAGGCCAAAAAAAAATCAATATTTGATTGTTTATATACAAAAGATTTGAAATTCAATCATAAGTACTGACGCTTTTCAAACTTTTGGCGGGAAGATTTTTTGAACCAATTCGTCTGTAGCTTCCTGTAGAAAGTCTTCCGAATTAAACACTGCAGTATTACACTGCTATTCCTATTGTGTGTGCATGTATTTACTAACATGGTTTTTAAATATTTACTTTTAGAACAAGTGTTTCTAGTTTTCGGTCTTTACAATCGATTACCTGTAACACCCAATAGCCTTATCGATTACGAATCGGAAAAAGAATCGATTATTCGTTAACCCGGTGTTTTATAATCGATTACTTGAAACCGAATAATTCACGCCGGGTTAAACAATGCAAAAAAGGGAACAGAATGGGTTTTCTATTGACGACTGGTTTAATTTTGGTGTGATAGATAGAATGTGAGTTGGATGCAATTTTTTTGTTGATCGAAGCATAGCGCTGGTTCGTTATGTGCATGGCTGAATACGATATAACAAATAGTACATTGTATTTAAATAAAGTTAAGTTTTACTCGATTAGATTGTGAAATGTACAGTTCAGATGAAATAAGTAGTTTGACGTCGATTTAAGATGTTCGATTTTTGATCACTCCTTTTCACGTTTTTCTAAGATCTGAGGTACAATAAACACTTCTAAAAAAGAATGACCATGTGTGTTTTACTTTACTGCGGTGTTTCTAAATTTCACGTAATTTCATTTTTAAAAAGAGCTTATTAAAAAAAAATAAACCCAATTAACCAGGGGCCAATTTCACAAAGCTTTTTAGCAGAAAAAAATTGCCTAATCAAAAAAAATTTTGCTTTAGGAAAATTGGTTAATAGTAAAATTTGCATGTCAACTTGTGTTTTTCACAAGAATATCTGCTATTTTTGCTAAGAACACAAGTTGACATACAGTTTTGGCTATATTAACCCATTTTTATAAAGCAAACAAATTTTTGATTAAGCACATTTTTCTGCTAAACAGCTTGATGAAATTGGCCCCAGTACTGTTAAAGGTGATTTTACATGAAAGTCCAAAGAATTTTGAACTTCAAATTAATTTCCTGAATATTTGAAAACCTCATCGTGAAAATCCAACTATAGCTAATAATGTTAAAACCAAGAAAATATGACCAGGAGCTTACGACAATCTTATAGACGCAATTCAAGTCTAAAATACAATCGCTAAGGCAGTACAGCTTAAGCCGAATTTAGCAAATTATTCTCAACATAAACAAGATACGCATGGGTCAAATGTTTTCCACCGCGCCGGGTACCAGAGATGGACGACGTCCGCGGTCAAGCGATGCCGAAGTGAGACTAGCCCGGAGATTTAGGGTGAACATTTAGCTCATGAAAATGTGCCATCCTGGTTTTAAAAAAAAAATACTCTTTCCATTTTTTCCCTGGACTTTTTCAGAGATGCCACGGCGGAGTGTACCTTTAAAGGCACAGGCTCGTCAGCAATGCGCTCGCGCCAAATTCGTGCCACGAAATACGTATCTCCATGCCTTTGCTATGGAGCTGCGTATTGCGTGGCACGAATTTGGCGCGCGCGCATTGCTGACGAGCCTGTGCTTTTAGAGGCAACAATAAATTGCTTTTCAAAATATTTGCACAGACTTGTAAACCAGTACGCCTAAGTATCAACCGACCACAGCACACCTTATTAACTTGCGGAACTTTATGCCTTTAGTGGATTCCAGAAGACCGCTCGAGGCATTAATTTTAGGGTGTATACCATCCTGTGTTTTACGGGTGGAGCACCGACCGCACTTCCTTAGAGTCTAATTACTACCGGTTCTATGCGACGGGAGTTGTAAGACTTTAAATCGAGGATACTTCTCTCATTAACTACTAGCACGGGAGTGTTCCTTCTAAAACGACCTAGGGCCAATTTCATGGCGCTGCTTAAGCGCTAGCTGAAAACGTGTGCTTACTGTATCATAAAAGGTGTGCTAACTTTAAGGCTATTTCACGACCGCGGCGTGCTTAAGCATGCGCGTGCTTGGAAACGGGCATTGTTGCGTCACGAGTGTTTAGCAAATTTGCCTCTGAAGCTAGCAAACGTTTGCCAGTGCTTAAAGGGCGCTGAAATGCCTTTTTTTATTGCTGAAATGTAAAGATCATTGTTTATTAAGCAATATTAAATTTTTTAACAGTTTTATTAACAAGTGGAATAATGTTTAAACAGCGTTTGAAATGTTGGGGGAGGACGGCTCCGCCCCTAGGTTGACTTGGTCATTAACATAAATATTTGCATAATCGTGACGTACATTTAGGAAAACAAAGCACACTGGCAGGTCTGACCCGCGCGCTGCATGTGTACTATAACCACGCTACGCTTTTCTTGAAGTTGTCTTGGAGTCGTGAATTTTTCCCTTAAAAATTGAACTTCCTATAAAATGGTTGTTCGGTGTGTTGCTGCTGGTTGCAGCAAAACTTACCAGGATGATGTGAGATAGCCGGAGCCTCCGTTAGCACAAAATCGGCTGCTAAACAGCTCCATGAAATTGGCCCCCAGAGGCAAACCATGGATTCACACCGGATTGGTCTATAGACCAATCCGGTAACCAAGGTCTCCTTCCCTGTATAGCCGCCATAGCTGGGGGGCGTCCAGTGCATGGACTGTGCGTTTTCTGTTGCTGTTAGAACGAAAAAGCGCTCATCCATTACATGCACGAACACGCCACCTCCGCGCGCCTCCTTCGCGTACACGCGACGCACCCGCCTTCGCGTACAACCCTACCAAGACGCGCAAACAAATGCAGCTTCAGCAACAACAAAAACATACAGTTCATTCAGTGGAAGCCCCCCAGCTATGGCGGATGTACAGGGAAGGAGACCTTAGTTACCGGATTGGTGTATAAGCCTTTTCGAGCGTAAATTTTGACGCGCGTCGCTCACAGAATAAACTTGGGCGGATTTGTGATGGTGTGATTTTCAGTGCGTCGTTTCACTCCAAAATTCCCTCCACATCGCCTTTTCTCAAAGCGAGCGCGCTCCAAATTTGCGCGCGAAAACTCGCAGTGTACACGAACCCACCCTCAATTGCTGCTAATTAGGCGTATTAATTAGTTGTTTCCACATTACGTGCGCGTAACGAATCCTTTCTCGCATTGAAGACACCAAACTGGGTCTTATGTCACCAATTTAATTAGTTTTAAGGATAACTTTTAGGGCGGTACAAACTCGTAATAAGCAATCTTGATAAGTGGTTTCCTGAGAAAAGATGTTATCTCCAGTGTCGTAATCTTAGTTAGGACTGGCGTCCTTTTTTAATGAGTCTTATGTTAGGGTTTATCTCCAAATTAATACGGGAAAACAAGGCAACGCCTTCGGAACAAAAAAAATGCGACTTTTTATTTTTATTTTTAAGATTTATATATAGACATTCACGCAGAATCGTCTCCCCAGAATTAGTTCTATACAATTCAAACTGTTATCTGAGTAGGTGCACGAGACTTCTTGGTTCCAACAATTTTGTCATACTAGAAAATCGATTCTCAATTCTGGAATCGATTCCCATTAAACTTATGAATCGCGATACCAAATGGAATCGATTATATTTCCATCGATTCCAACAAACGTTGGCACTAAGATTAGAACAAAATCTCGCAAACTTGATACAAAACATACACTGCAAATGTACTGATTTTTTTAATTTCTGCACCATTAATATTTATAATGGGAATTGATTCCTCGAAAAGACGAAATCGCGATTCCGATTACATGTACCAACTTATGGAATCGATTCTTATAGTCACCAAACAAAATTCATCAAAGAATATAAACTTAAGCCGCCACGGTGCTTTGCGCTACGTAAACAAGCCGCACATGGGTCAAATGTTGGCAGCGTGCGAAACCGAACTTCACGTTGTCTGTCGGATAATGTTGCGACTGAATTGCGACTAGCTATGAACTTTGGGGTTGAAAAACTATTATCCAAAACATATTTCCTCAAAACTCGAAAGCATATTTTCCCCGACAATATTAGGCCTACAGTCTAATACAGGAATGCCTGTGCAAATTATCCTATTCTACTTTCGGAACACCACAAGTTTCATTCCTTGCTTAGTTTCGATGCGTTTTGGTTTTATAGCGCTTAAATTGCGGCTAGAAATACCTTTAACAATAATTTACCACATTCCACGCTTGTTCGCTGCGCACGTGGTGTGCGCACGCACACACACTGTCATTATTCTCTACCAACCAGAGCTCTATTTATAGCACCAGTCGCTTAGCTGCAAAAGCCGGTCGACGTCAGCCAATCACAATGCGCGCTCATATCACGAGGTCAACTGCTCCCGCAAGTTTGTTTTTCACAATATATGGCTGTAGCCAAACACAGAGTGCAGTTGGTGTTCGTATTATGAAATACTGTACGCGATACACGATTGAAGCATCAAAATTGAAAGAAACCATGCACGAAACGAAACTGTGCAGTAATTTAAGAATATTTTGATCTTGAAGGTCGAGAGGTTAACTTTATTTATTTTTCGATTAATATTTGTCAGATCTTTTGATAGTCTTTGGCAAAAGCAATGCAAGTTTCCAATCTCAGACGGAACCATTCTCGTGCATCGCTCGTAGAGAATACTTAAATAAATTTGAATCAAACAAGAAAATTAAAACAAAGCGAAACAAAAATAACCCGATATTGCGGTGCTGGGTAGTTTGGTACAAAGCGCGGACTCAACACTATAGGGTAGAGTAAATGATGTCTCACACGAAAAGCGTGCAGTTGTTCATGCCAATTTTAACTCCATTATATGCATGGAGATCAATGGAAAGAACAGGCGCATGCGCGCAACAGAAACACGCGCAGCGCGCACGCGCGTCGCTCCACTAATGGCAGCCAATGGCAAACGCACTGCTCTTTATCGTGCACACGCGCATTCCGAAAGGGAGGCATTAATAAGTCCATCCATCATTCAAAAATAAAAAGTCGCGGAACTTTGATATCTAATGCAGAAAACCTAACTGACATTTCAACAGAAACGTACTATAGTGAACTTTAACCCAACAGACAAAATGTCTTGATCAAGGTCGCACGAAAAAAAATAATAAATTTGAGCCGAGTTTGTTTGGAGGAATGAAAGCAACAAAAGAGTGGTCAGTAACAAAAACACACGACAACAATCGTACAAGTGACCTTATACTTATTTATAACCCTTTCAAAATTTACCCGATTCGCTTCAGAAATTCCCATTCTTACAACGGTCAACAAGGCCGAAATTTAAAGTAAAGCGCGAAGCACCTTTCTTGTTTACGGATTGTCAAAATGCCAAATAGATTTAGTTACTGGGGTTATTATTTTTCCTGAAAGTGCGGCTTGAACTACACGAGTTGAGAATACAGAATCGAGCGAGTGTATTTGTATTGTGCAGTGTATTTCAGTACAGTGAAGAGAGCGCGCAAATGGACTAGAAAGTGCATGTGATGTGCGTCACCAACTACACGTTTGAAATAAATAGAGCTGTCACTTGACGGTGGCTCCAAACTGGCGGGAAACGAGAATACTGAATCGTGCTTGCTTAAATTTAATGGCTTTTCAATGCGGAATTCACTCAAACACGCCTTACAAAATGCTTTTTTATCCAACCCGAAGCCTTTAGTGGAACAAAAATAGACTATTTGTTATCTTTTTGGTAGGATTGAGCGTTGTGTGCACGCCAAGGACAACCGCCAGGTTATTTTGGTTGTTTTGAAAAATTAATAGGGCCTATATATGCCGTTTAAAGTGGCATAATTCGGTGAGCGCATAATATGAACGACGTGAATATCGTCTGGTGTCCTGACGTATTTCCTTTCACATGCACACTTAGTATCCACTTGACCAGACTAAAATGTTGTTGCTACGTGGTGCACGCGGCAGGTGTGGAGTACAGAAACAATACCGTGCTCACCGTAGGAGAGAATGGCATAAAGCGACCAGACTGTTGGTTACTAGGCATTGACGTACACCACCTATAGCATACGTGCGAATTCGGGGAGCCAGCCATGAGTAGCAGCGCAAAACGAAAGGGAAGTATCGAACAAATTCGAAGTCCAATCCATCCACCCTGTTGCTGGCTACGCGGCTACGATGTTAATCAGGCTAATTAGTTTGTACTTTCGTGTGTACTCTCAATATAATTGGTGCTTAGTATATTTGTCTTTGAACATTCCCAAAATGGTGTACACTTTGCCCGCCCTAGGGGTGCACCCAAGTGAATAGGCAGAGATCCGTGCGCTGAGCTCATGAATATTTTGTATGCCCTCAAATTCGTCTTTATTAGAGAGAGTTGCGAGCTGAACGAGTGTGGTCTCGTGTAGAATATGGCCGTCGCCGTGATGTGGGGTATTTTTTCTTCCAACTATAAACATTTTGGACAATGTAGCTCCTAAAAGTGGCCATATTGTGTTCCAAAATGGACGCTGGTCTGTTTAGCAAGTTTCACTGTTGCAGGGGTAGTATTGTTTCAAGTGGAAATTAGGGAATAAAAGTGACGGATTACCCTCATAAAATTGAACAGAATTGAAAAGATGAGACTTCGATGAGTATTTTGGTTGTTGTCCTGAGAAGATGAGAGAGTTGTGAGTATTTTTAAATGATTTTTGAAAATGGGGCATTTAGCATTGGTTCCTATGGGAGCCCTATTTACTTGGGTGCATCCCTAGACAAACTAAAAAGGCAGATTCGCCGCGTGGTGACGCAGTTTTCATACGTGAGTCATCTCGATTTCGTACCGCGGGCAAACCGCGCCGCGGAGCCGGTAGCGCATGCATGCAGCCGACCTTGCGACGACACGGAACAGTCGTCAAGGCGTCTCAGATACGCCCATTGGCAACAAGCTACCCGGCGACTGTTTTGCTTCGATATTAGAAAGTGTTGACTAGGACCAAGATGACGTCATGCATCAGGTTTCAGAGTGAGCGCCAAAACCATTGTCGCCGCATTCTCGATTCCGTCAGCGGACGAGAGAGACGATTTGACGCATGCGCAAAGCCTTAGCATGACGTCATCGCGTCTCGGTCTACACAGTCGAGGACGCGCCAACGCGGCTTCGTCCGATTGAATGAGACAACCGCGTCTGCGTCTCAAGACTGCCCGGCTAGTCATTCGGTCGACAAAAGCCGTAATTCCACGACTGAAACACAGCATATTTACCGCAACACCTTTCTAGATTCGTATGACGAGACAATCTCTTAATTTTCCCGGGACCAGTAACCGCAAAACCCTTACCTCTTTTTAACGATTTCTGACCAGGGTTGGTCGGCGTAGCTGCGGGCACTACAACTCCGTGCCGTCCCGTGGTCGCGACATTATGGGACCCAATAATTGCAAATGGCCCTCGACGAAAACGCTTGTAACAACAATCAAAGTGTTCAGAGCGTGAATACAACACCCTTGAAGAGCGAAAATCGACAACCGTTGATTTACAGTGTCTGACTTATACACCGCCCACGTAATATATAGCTGGGTTACTCCTAAAATTAGGAGTCCAACAATTGTTGGTGTCCAAGTTACGTCGGACACTTTTTTTGAGGGATACTGATGAAATCTTCTCATGTCCTAATTAATTTCTGATATAATTGAAGGCACAGGCTCGTCAGCAATGCGCGCGCGCCAAATTCGTGCCACGAAATACGCAGCTCCATGCCTTTGCTACACGGAGCTGCGTATTTCGTGGCACGAATTTGGCGCGCGCATTGCTGACTAGTCTGTCCCTTTAACAGTACTTTATTTATCAGAAACAACAAATATGCATAATTAGGCTATGAGTTTGGCAGAGCTTTGGATCAGAATTGCGAGATTTTTTTTTGATACATTTGCTAATAAAAGCATTTTTAACCGCACCATAAATTAGCCCATGCTCTGCAATAAGCGGTAAGGCGTCCATGCAGTCAAATTTTGAGTTGTCTTTTTGTTCTCAGTTTTTACGAGTCATCGAAATCAGCCTAACTTTACAGATTGTTTTCAACAAATGACTCATCGCGCTCATTTTGAACTATTCATGCGCTGACTAACACGCGGGCCAGCTGAAAGACAGACAAAAGTAACATAAAACTCTGTATATGAACAGTTCACACCGATCAGTGAAATTTTGAGGAGATATGTGTCATGGTCCTACAAAGACAAAAGCCCATCCCCCCAAAAAATAAAATAAGAATAGGGCAGCAAATATTTTATTTAAATCGTTTACTGGTTAAAATAAGTCGGCACGCAATTACTTAATATGATGGAAATAGGGTATATACCTGGTGCCGATTTCACAGAGCGATAAGACGTGTCTTAAGAAGGTTCACTCTTCTTGCTATCGGAATTAAGACGCATTAAACTTGTCTTAACTTTTCTGAAATCGATCCCAGGTCTTAGTGGCTATAGTTGATATTTTGTACTAACTGGCGAGACCTGTTACTTGATTTAAATGCATGGCCAGGTCTCGGTGGTTAGTTGACAATTTGTACTAACTGGCGAGACCTGTTACTTGATTTAAATGCATGACGGTCTCAGTGGTTAGATGACCATTTGTTCTAACTGGCGAGACCTGATACTTGATTTAAATGCATGACCAGGTCTCGGTGGTTAGTTGACAATTTGTACTAACTGGCGAGACCTGTTACTTGATTTAAATGCATGACGGTCTCAGTGGTTAGATGACCATTTGTTCTAACTGGCGAGACCTGATACTTGATTTAAATGCATGGCCAGGTCTCCGTGGTTAGATGACCATTTGTTCTAACTGGCGAGTCCTGATACTTGATTTAAATGCATGACCAGGTCTCGGTAGTTAGATGACCATTTGTTCTAACTGGCGAGACCTGTTACTTGAATTAAATGCATGACCAGGTCTCAGTGGTTAGATGACCATTTGTTCTAACTGGCGAGACCTGTTACTTGATTTAAATGCATGACCAGGTCTCAGTGGTTAGTTGACAATTTGTTCTAACTGGCGAGACCTGTTACTTGATTTAAATGCATGACCAGGTCTCAGTGGTTAGTTGACAATTTGTTCTAACTGGCGAGACATGTTACTTGATTTAAATGCATGACCAGGTCTCAGTGGTTAGATGACCATTTGTTCTAACTGGCGAAACCTGTGACTTGATCCAAACACTTGACCAGGGGCCGATTTCACAAAGCACTAAGACGCATATTAGAAAGCCTCAGGAACTCTTCTTATCTTGGTAAGTTGGTATGGGAATTAAGACGCAATGAACTCGTTATAACTTTTGTGAAATCATTCCCTAGTTCCCTTACAGACATATTAATAGATTTGACTATTTTAGGATAAGCCTTGTTATGCCTTGAACAAGATGGCGCATGGAAGACGCGTCGCTTGTAGAGAGCCATCCGCGGTTGCACAGTCCAGCATACAGAGATCAGTGATCTCGCGCTATATAGCCGTGTTCATATTATCGCAAAACCATAGGCACAACCACACTTTGTGAAATACTTTAACGCCGAAGCAAATTTGCATGTTATACAGGCTAAAGCGAAACATCTTTAATATGGAATCATATATTGTTGTCATTCACGATCACCGAACTAACTGCCCGTATCGTGTTACAAACGTGTCGCCCGACACGCCAGAAAAGACAACACTAAAATAACATTTAAACTCAGCAAAACCCCTTCATTGGTTTCCTGCCTGTATATTTTTTGCTGGTCGCAAACAAAAGGTTAAAATGACACTAGAACGAAAGCAGAAAGGTATATATCCGAGTTTAATAAGGAGGGTTAGGCCAGACAGCGCGGCGTCGGTCAAGCTTGAATGGTTTTGTAAGTAAAACTGTTTTGTACTATTCATTGCTGGTCGTAAATTATACGGTAAAAGTGTTCACGATGGGGGTGTTTTGACAAAAATTCCGCTTGGCATAAAAAAAAGGAATGACCGTGTCCGAAAGATTACTAGATTTATGAACTTTTATTACATTACAGGTTCGTATTTAGTAACTCGAACATTCTTTATATGACAAGAACATCATTAGACAAACAGAAAGAAATTTCCTCTCAAAACTTAGTCAAATGTAATCGCAAAAAAACAAGTTGAAACTCCGACAGAGTCTAGTGGCTGTATCGCATAGCACCGTGCCGCGTCGCTGTCGCACAGTTTCTGCGGCACCCGACTACTGAAGGCGCGCTCTTGTTGTTAAGACAGCGCGCTGATTTGATCGAAAAGCCAATGGCAGTGGACGTACTATATCGACAACGGCTCTGTAATTGTCAGACGCATTTTGTGAAAGGCGCGCACTTGTTGTTAAGACAGCGCTCTGATTTGATCGAGTAGCCAATGGCAGTGCACGTACTATCAACGACGGCTCCATATTGTCAGACGCATTTTGTGAATGGGTCTGGCGTTGGGACTAAAGTCAACAAATCAGCGATGAGCGTTTCAGCAAAGTCACCAGATAAGCCTATGTTGGCCGAGCATCTCCAGCGGTCTGTGCACGAGCAACACGTATCGCAAACTGCACTGCATGTAAATTTCGTAAACCGACCACAGATTAACAACAGCTATTACTAATACAGAGGTCCCCTTATAGCCTAAGGCCACGAAAATTGAAAACCCATTTACTTTGTTAGAGCTGTCAAGTGCGTGAGTCACCGAAGTCGGATTACAATAAACTGTGAAAAGGGGAAGTAAAAAAGGGCGCAATCAAGCAATATGGACGCCTATTAATTATCATCGTTGATCCATAGATGAACGAGTTAGGGTGTTCGTGACTGCTCGCTACATGTTGTGACTTGTTTCATGGACATCTAAATTTTGCACGACTTGTTTGTTTGTTTATTCGCAGTTTGTATAAGGCCAGAAATTTGGGGATTGAAAACAAGCTGTAAATCGGGAGTTTTAACAGTATATGAACAATCTAAATTAGTGTTTGTTTTCCCCTGACCCGACATAACTAAATAATGTTGATAATAAACTGCCTTGTAGAAATTTTAGAAACCTTCACATTTTTGTGTGTTTAATGAATGGTAAAAACATGTTTGCAGACATTTTTTTTTTAAACGCTTTTTAATTGGCAATTTTCATTTAAAGGTACAGTACCATTTTACACGGAAATAAATCATGTGGTGTTTGTTACCATTGCTATCAACACTTTTAGTCAGGTTTTTCTTGTCAACTCGTAACATTTTGGGTCACTGCAAATGATGTATTTAGGCTTTACTACGTTTTCTGAAGCTATGGACTGCGTATTTCGTGGCACGAATTTGGCCTCACGCGCGCATTGACGAGCCTCTGCCTTTAAGGCGGCAACCGATTCCTAAATCAATATCGTGGTCAGATGACATGTACATGACGAGTCCTCAGCTTTAAAGGCCACGCCTTTCAACTAATCAATAAGTAAACCAATTAACTGCAAATCCCCTCAAATCCCTGACGATGGGGGATATCAATCGCGTGTCAATGCCGATTGATTTTGCAACAGTGATTATCGATCAGCGCTATTGTCGCGTGCCATTTTGACCAACTTGTAATGCAAGGTCCTTCTGTATACAATGCGTGCACCATTATTAAAGCACGGATTCCATTTTTAGAGGCAAGTTAGGGCACGTCGTCGTATCTTTTCTGTTTTATTTGTAAGGGATGTTAAGGTTAAAGCAGCATGGGGTTACGAGGTATAAGGAAAATAGAAAAACAATTGCAAAGAAAGCTACAAAAAGGTTGTGACTGACATTGCGAAATACATGTACTGGCAAAATAGCTAGGGGACGTAAATATCACGCCCTAACACGCCTGCGTAAAACGCACGATGTACCAAACTGACCATGGCGTATACATTGGGAAAAACCACACAAAAGTCTTCAGAATGACAGTGATCAGGGGCCTATTTCATAAAGCTGTTTAGCAGAAAAAAATTCTTAATTTTAAATTTGTTTGCTTCGTAAAAATGGGTTTTTCAGTCAAAATCTTGGCGTTCTGCTATTCTTGCTAAAAACACACGTTGACATACAATTTTGATTATTAACCCATTTTTATAAAGCAAACCAATTTTGGATTAAGCAAATTTTTCTGCAAAACAGCTTTATAAAATTGGCCCCAGTTAATTTCAAGTCATAGCCATTTCGTACACGGCATATTATTGGCATGTTTGGTATATACATATAACCCAGAGTGCTTTGCGCGTGGTCTTGCCTACGGCCCTACACTGACCGTATAAATGGCTTTCTGAAACTCACAAAGTAATGCGCACACGTAAACAAAGTAGATGTCATCCATGCTGTCTTAGGCCTATGTCTATAGACGATGTGTTCTTTGTTTATATCTAAAGCGCCCTCTGTTGAAAATTGGTCGTCGTTATGCGCGCGCATCCTGTTTTGCATAAAAATTGTTTTGGTAATGATGTCAAAGGTCACAAAATTCAAAGACGATTTGACATTCCTAAATCAAGTTTATAAACATGATGCGTGCGCATAACACCAGGCATGTTTTGTTTTGTTGTGACGTTAGAGGGCACATCGTCTATAGTAAGCAATTCCCTGTGTCTATGAAATGTTTATTTATATTCATTTCAAGCGAAAACTGTACACCAAACAGCCGTATGGGGTTTACATCAAAGCGAAAGCAACGACCTATAATAACTGTATGATAAAAGCGATGATCATCATTTACGATATCGACATAAAGTTGTCATCTTTACAAAAATATATTTATATAGACGTGATGCCAAAACCGCAAAATTGAGAATTAATCAAGCGAGTGAACTGGGGAGGGCGGGGTGGCATATACCAAATGAAGTCCACGCGAGGGGAGAAAGTTTACCGCAACGTTGAATCACAAATGATTCACCGGTTGATTAGTCAATATGTTATTCAAAATGCACAGTCTGATCAATAATTTACCTAAATTCAACAGCGTGCGTTATTATGATCCATGTTTTCGCGACCATGCCACAGTTTTATATCTTCGATACAAATGTGGACAAATGTCCATGAGTTTAGGAATTTGGATGCAGTGAAAAACAACTTGGCTACACCGAGATTCGAACCGCGGACCTTCTGCTTAACGTGCAGACGCCCTATTAATTGAGCTATGAAGCCAACTGGTGGTCTTGAAACACGGATAGTACAGTTGTTCCTCACTGATTGGGATTGGCTATTACGTGAGCTTAGCAAGCCCAACAGAGGAATAGTATAACTCCGAGTCAGCGACTCCACTTGAACTTAAAACAAGGAATTGTTGCAGGTACGGTCATTCTGTGGAGGTAGGCTACGTGCTTAATCATTTTGCGGGCTGGTCTTAAAATTTACGGAAGTTAGTTTCTGAAGATCGCGTTTATGACTATATCATAATACAAACAGGCACAGTTTTTGAAAGGTTCATGAGCGTAAAAATACCTTTCTGCTTTATAAGTTTAAATTGTACTTTTTTTTCAAAGTACGGGTTTGTTGTTGTACAGTGTTCAATGTCACGGTGAACGACATTGGCTTATAATATGGGAATCTTATCTGAAATAAATTCGAACCGATTCTGTTGTTGAGGAATCGATACCCAGTATCTTGGCGATTCCAGAAAGTACCCGGCGATCCTGAATGTTTTGGTTACGATTTTAGTGCACAGGTTTGCTTTGAGAACGGAATCGATTCTGGAATATCGATTCTTAAGTGGAATCGGAATCGATTCCAAAATTCTGGAAGTAGACCAAACTGTCAAATTATCCAATGAGCGCCGAGAATGAAGTAGACCAAACTGTTACATTAGCCAATGAGCGCTGCGAATCATGCGCGCGCCTGTTTGCTGCAGTCACGTACAAAAACCTCATTTCTGTGAATACCTATTGTGACGTCACATCCTACCTCATAAATATGTAAAGCTAATTAACATAAATACTAAAACTTTCAATTACACTTCCAAAACAGCTGTCAAATCGTGTTTAATCATAACCATGAAGTAAGTAAAAACGTCCCAACTTAAAAACCATCTATAAAATAAGTAATAAAATCAATTTCACGGGACCTTTAAAGTATACTAACTGCATCAGTTAATTTAAAAACATAGGCCTACTCACAATAAGTTGGATTTTTTTTAATGACTGTTTTTACCTATTCCTGGGACAAGGTGTGTCTGTCATGCAGATACAATTGTCTAATCACTATACAAAATCATACAAGCGGAATACATACACTTAATAAAATATCTTCGTACACCCCACAATATCCCTAACTTATGTGAGTACATGTTTTGTATATGGGTTTGTCCATGAAGTTGGGGCACGGTGTCCACGTAGCATCGGTATAGTCTGTGTTAATTATAGGCTATACTGAATATGTATTTACAACTTCAAATTGTTGTTGCAATGGATATGGTATAGTGCCCGGCTATATTCATTCATGTTTTCTCTGGGCAATCTCTCACTGAATATAAGATTCTTGTTTTACCGACGCTACGTGGACACCACATATGTTTAACACTGTCAAGACATTTGACTGAGTCTGTGGTTTGGTATACACCATAATGCAAGTACTTTTACTGAAGTGGGATATGCTTTTCTTTCTGAAATGAAATATTGACTGAAGTAGCTGGGCTAGAATGAGACACAGTTTTTGAGATATGATATGTCACAAAACGTGACCCAACTTCATGGACAAACCCATATCTGAAAATAGCAATACATGTAAAAGCAAAACTTGTATAAAAAAATATTTTATTTTGCGTCTGATCGGAATAAATAAAATCCACAAAGCAGTAATTAAAATATCGATTTTTCTAAACTCATCTGACTGTTTGACCGATCGTCGAGGACATTTTAGTCATTATATTGGGATTTCGAGATTCACAGCTGGTCGCAATTTTCTCCAATGTTAATGGAGGCTCGCGTAATTGCGTCGAGATAATACACCCAACGGTTGAAGGTGAGGTGTGGGCCGCAATTACTGATGATGGTATCTTTACCATTATTTTGTCAGCCAGGTGAACTGGAGGTTAATTGGTCAGGTTTTTCTGTTCAGACCGGCAGTTCGAAAGTTCATTTACAGTGCTTGCAGGCTTGTGCCTGTTTTCGCGACCATGAAAAGAAACATGTTTCTGACGCAAGTGCGGATTTAACCAATGGGTAGCTTTGGCGGTCGGCAACCGAAGTCGTTCATTGGCTGAATGGCAGTAACATGACTGTGCTTATTGGCGCAAAAACAGGTTCCTGGTTAATAGACTCATATCAGAAGTAACAGGGAGAATTACAGTTGAAGTCGGAAGTATAAATGCAACTGTATGCAACCAAGTGTTAAAACTGGTGTGCTTACACCATTTTTGTAACAGTCTTTACTAAAGTCTTGATTTTGTGGAATTCCTCACGTGCATGCAGTACTTAAAACATAGCTTGTACACCTTGCAATGGTTCGGGTAGTCCTGTTTACCATTTTGTGTGATGATGGTAGTGGTGTACATGTATTCATACTTCTGACTTCAACTGCAGTAGATGAACGTATAAAACGCGAACGTAAACGCAAAATGCTTTCAGCACTTGGTCGTTACTTTAAGGAAATCTTAGAACAGACGAAAACAAAAATCCACAAAATGTGACTTTCGTGGCAAGATAACTATTTTGCCGTGACCAAAATTTGAACCAATTCTGAGACCTCGTAAAGATATGACCAGTGCTCAAGCTACTTCGCGTTCACGTTTGCGTTACGTGCATCTAAACCTCTTTCATATTCAGTCGTGTCCCCTGAACCAGTTTTATATAATGTAAATGCCGATCGAGAAGGCGCCAGACTGTTTATGCGTCCAAGCCTCGTTTTCACAACGAGACTTTGAATACATGCGTAGTCTAGCATAAGTGCACCATTCCAATCAGCAATTTACAACTTATAGAATGGTTTAGGGAACACGATTGAATATTGCTTCCGTGCTGGTGGTGTTTACCAGCATGCAAGCAATGAAGCTTTTAGCGTAGACGTTTGTCAATGGGGCCGTCCACAGTTGTCAACATTTTCACATAACTACAAAGCGTAAAGGGCCAGGGTGGCGGGTGGGGAGTAGCCTTGATCAAGGCTTGGGCTTGTCTTTAAGACGGCCCGCTGAAGATAAAACTGAGCAAAGCGCTTACAAGCTACGGAATATGTTGGACGTATTGGCTCACAACGCGCCGCGCTACGACTATGCACACACGCAGTTATGTACGCACCACGCAGCCAGTGTGTTGCCGTACGGGTTTTACTATGGAAGTCGTTATCGCACAGTGGCTCGTTTTGATGCCGTGTGCAGTATAGTTTGCATGCGCGCGCTAGACCCAATATTCTCTCGTACAGCAAAAAACCTGGAGACGGCCTTGGACAAGGCTAGCTGGAGGGGCGAGGGCCGCGTATGACTTTACGGTAATATATAGTGACAACAAATGTTGATAAATAGTATTTGGGGGTCCTGGGGGTGGGGGTGGGGGTGGGGGTGGGGGAGTGTGGGGGGGGGGGGGGGGGGGGGGGCGGTCTTGAAAAATACTACGCTTTGTAGTACCGTGAAAATGTTGACAACTGTGGACGATCCCTTATAGTTATATAGTGCATATGCCCATACCACGTCTTGTGAGGGCGAATTAATTGTTTAAACATCGTATATGTACCGACGTAATAATTACATGACACATATAATTTAGAGGGCGATTTGAACTTTCTTTTCATAAACAAGAAGTTCGTTTCCGCATTTCGCTTTCGAGCTAGCGATCGCATTAAACCAGTTTCGTTTGTCAAGTTCAAGCCGTCAAAAACAGCACGTGCCTGCATTCTCATTTTACGTATTCAATTATTACGAAAAACACGACCGAGGCGCGTGAACAGCGCCGGGTGTTTACGCGGTCAGTTAGGCTGCAGCCAATCAAATGTTGCGTTCCAATTGGGCACTTGGGTCGTGGACCTATCAGAATCGCCGTCTCATGCACGTATCACGTCCAGGGGCAAGGTCTACTTGTCAGGTCAAAATTTGACAGCCCAGGTGTTTCAAACAAACTTTGGAGAAACGTTTATTGCAAAACGGGAGGATTACGCAAATTGAAATGTGTATAGGCCAATGTCATGGACAAACTGCGCCGCAGTTAAAGTGAAAATTCAACATACTAAAATATGGGGAAGATTCCAGCACGAACAACACATAACTGTTACAAACAACGTTATCTCCATGGGTGATTGAGGATGTGTATATGATAAAAACCAATATGCCTATAAATCAGCTTAATAAATCATCTACGTTCCGAGAAAACAACAAACGTCCACATACTATGCTATTGTTACTACGTGTTGCACGCCAATGCCAAGCAACCAACATTCATGAGTGCTTTATGCCGTACTCTCAAACCGAAACACGGTATTGATTCTGTACTTCACACCAACCGCGTGCACCCAGTCACATGATTTACATAGCAACACAACATTAATCTGGTCATCTGCTTGATACTATAGTGTGTATGTAAAAGGTATACAGTTGAAGTCGGAAATTTACATACATGTACACCACTACCATCATCACCCAAAATGGTATGTTCTAAGTACTGCAAGCACATGAGGAATTCCACAAAATCACGACTTCAGTAAAGACTGTTACAAAAATGGTGAAAACGCAAGTTTAAAGGGCCCCTTATTTAGGGCTTTAAAACCACTCAACTCGGTTAATGTCATAAAAATCCTATTTGGAGCTTGCTTTGGGGGTTAAAACAAAGGTTTTTAGTTTTTATGCTAATGCGAATATGCATATTCATGACCAAGGTCACTATGTCACAAGAGGCAAACACAGGAAATTTCACATTCAACTGTGCACAAAAGATTCCACTTTTTTCTCAATTTTCCTGAAACTTTTGTAATCCATGGCTGTTTGAGTTTGTTTTACATGTTGCCTGCTGTAAGCCATGACGAAACTGGGGGTAGAAACTGCAGCAATTTGCCACAAGTCCAACTTGAAGTCTTATGTTTTTTTCTTAACTTTTCCCTTCTGTCTTCATTATGTGATGCACTCAAAACAGCGCCCTCTGTCTGTGGTTTATTGCAGTGAAATCTTCAAAGTTGAAAAATGCCACCTTTTATTGATTTTACATCCAAACGAACAATAGTATGTCTTGCTGAACAAGTAATCCGTCATTATGAAGCAAAGCTTAGGCACAAAGTTGTTTAGCATGTCACAGGCCCTTTAAGCACACCAGTTTTAACACAGTTGTATGTAAACTTCTGACTACAACTGTAAGTTAGGACTCGAGATATAAAACCAGCTAAATGTTAATTGGACGAAATTGCACAATCTGAACCCGCAACAAGTGTGACACTTCAGGACCGACTTCCTCACGGGAAAGATGTCGACTAATGAAATAACAGCCGAATATAGAAGACTATAAACTGATAGTGCCAATGCACTCTCGGTGAACTGAATTGATAAACAGAAATTGAAAACCACTCACCGCAATCTAGCCGTACCGTTTCCTCTTGTCCGCACGCGAGGGATGGTCCGCTCAGCACGGCATTGCATCGTGTCTGCGATGTACAACACAAAACTCAGTTACTTTTAGAACACGTCTCTCTTTTTTTGTGTAAAAAAGATTAATTAATACAAATAAAATATTATAAAAAATACAGCTGCTCAACTGACTTTTTGAAATAACATTACTTCTTCGTTCCTACAGCCTTTATACTTTCGTAGTTTTGTGGCAAAATACGAGGTGATGAGAACAAAATCGTAAGATTCAGATCAGGAATCAAACCCGAGACCTTTGATATACCGGGCAGATGCTTTACCAGCTGAGCTATGAGGCACAGTGGTATACTGCCTCAGGTTTTCCCCCAAGACCTCTGACACACCGGGCAAGATGCTCTACAATCTGAGCTATGAGGCACAGTGGCATATCGCGTATAGTTTTCCCAAGACCTCTGACACACCAGGCAGATGCCTTACCAGCTGAGCTATGAGGCACAGTGGTATACTCCCTCGGTTTCCCCAGGACTTCTGACACACCGGGCAGATGCTGTACCAGCTGAGCTATAAGGCACAGTGGTATACTCCCTCTGGTTTCCCCCAACACACCAGGCAGATGCTGTACCAGCTGAGCTATGGGGCACAGTGGTATACTCCCTCAGGTTTTCCCCATGACATCTGACGCACCAGTCAGATGCTCTACCAGCTGAGCTATGAGGCACAGTAGTATACTCCCTCAGGTTTTTCCCAAGACCTCTGACACACCGGACAGATGTTCTACCAGCTGAGCTATGAGGCACAGTGGTATACTCCCTCAGGTTTTCCCCATGACATCTGACGCACCAGTCAGATGCTCTACCAGCTGAGCTATGAGGCACAGTGGCATACTTTTTACTTTTCCCATAGAATCCAATTTTGCTCTCAGTGTTGCATGTGTGCACAACAGAGCAAGATAACAAACGCAATTTGATATGGTGCATAATCACCATGAAAATGAAACAACCAAACATAAGATAAGACAAAATATCATAATGCCCTCATCGAGATTCGGACAGGAGGCCTCTGACAAACTTCAACCGAACGAAAATCCACCTAGGGACCAATATTTACGGCTTCCCAGGGTAAACTTTAAGGACTTCGGAATACTTTCTATAACTGTCAGTCACGAGAACGGAAAAGGCTTAGGTTCAATGGCTTAATAACTCCAGTTTAACAGGGCCAGCAGAAAAGAGAAAATAAAAACGGGAGCTATTTCCATCGAGCGGACGAGGTTTAATAGCACAGGCCCAGCTGGTAAGGATGTTTAGATAATTAAGACTTGCAGGAAAACCACAAGTTGTTTACTGTTTCGGAATGCTCGATTTATTTGACGACCGTGACAATTGCCCAAGAGAAACGCGTATTGATAATACAGATCCTGAAACTTAACTCACGGTGTCAAAATACATATAAGGCATGCATGTGTTTCTATTTAGGACGATCACCTTTTTTTAAATGCTCGGGTGTCGTTACCCAGTCTAGTAAAAACTGCCCGAAACACCACGCGCGCGGTTGTGTATGCGTGCGAGTGCGTGCGCGCGCGCGCTTGCATGGCGCGCGCATGTGAACCCGCGCGTTAAGCAGACGCAAACGGCAAATATAAATGCTTGGAAGTTTCGTGAACTTGCTCACTTTCCATAAACTCACAAGTAATTTGAAGACGAAGTCAGATAATTTAGACAGCCTATGTGAATGACCTCTGAAATTAAATTGATTTGGTAATTAGTATAATAATTAACTTATTAACAAATATTGTAAAATCATCCCACATAATGTCACGCACGGCTTGCATTTCTGCAACTTGATATATCGATATTATATCAATTAATTGATAATGCCTAGCGATAACTACCCCCTGCAATCATCGATGAGTCATACTTCCAGGTTTGCCTAAAACTCCACGTGGAAGCTGAACAGCTGCGGATGACATTTTCTACTTGTTCAGTTTCCACTCCGGAAAATGAAGAGTATAATGTCCGCTAAAAGATATTAAACATTTAAGGTCAATCCGTGTGGATTTCAGAACATTCGATGAAATTCATTTATTTTTGCACAGAGACTAAAAAAAACATACGACGCAATAGAGAACCGAGAAGTAACGTCAGATGCCCCAGTGCTGGCTCCGCACATCGAGAAACGGACCCAAACCGCAATAGGAAAATCGCAGGGTAACGGTACACTGATTAATGTGTAGAACCAGTTTGGCTACTGCATGGGCGTAACTGTGAATCAATTCTGCTATCCCACCAGCTAGTATGAATCACTCGGTAAAAATGTAGTGACGAATTATTTCGGCACGCAGTGCATACACACATGGCGTATTACAGTCGTATTTACCTCGTTAATAAGAGGTCGATTTGGGACTTTACAGACTACCTCGTATTATCAGGAATAAAAACAATGAAGAGCAAAGTTTTTGGACTATCTATCTTGTTATTAATGCATCTATCAATTGTTTCCCCCACCCCTCCCCCTCCCCCCGGGCTACCCCACCTTTAAGAGGTGGGGATTGTCACTTTTTGCGTGACAAAATCCCCACCCCTGGGGCAACATTTAGGTGACAAAAATCCCCACCCTCGGGTGCAAAACATGCGCAAAAAATTCACAGAAAATGGGTCAAATGCCCTACCCTAGTGCATGAAAAACGTGACCAAACCCCCACCTAGGGGGTGGGGCAGCGCGGGGGGGGGGGGGGGGGAGGGGGGGGGGGGACAATTGATAGGTGCATAATCATTCCAGTAATGCTCCATGTTCTCGTCAAGAAAAGGAGGGTGAAAACTGCAGCAGTTTGCCACAATTCTATGCAGTTTGAATGCTATGTTTTCCTTTGCTTGTGGGTTTCTCAGATGACGTCACGTAAACAGCGCCCTCTCTCGGCAAAAAAGTGTTTTGCTTTCAAACCACAATTAACACAAGCAATGTCTTGGTATAGTATAATGATCTTGCATTATATTGCCAAAAACGAGCCTGAATTATAATGTTTTTCTTTGCTTTTTACTTGCGAGTCCATGAGATGACGTCACGCAATCAGCGCCCTCTCTCGGCAAAAAAGTTGAAAGGGTTTAAAAAAACTGCTTTAAATTGTTTTAAACCACATTTAACACTTGCAAATTTTGGTATAGGCCTAGCATAATGATTCTGCATGTATTGCAAAAAAATAAGCCTGAATTCACTAACCATTTCAGGGGCCCTTTAAATGACAAAATTAATGTGTCCTGCGGCCAAAAACCTTTACTAAGAAGTCATTGAAACATTGCCAATTAGATGACTGTTACATCCTATATCCTACATCGGCTCATTAATCGTGTGACCATCGCACCATCATTTCTAGGGACGTTGAATTGTGACAGATTATGGCGTTGTGTGGATTGACCTTGAAATGTACAATGCAATAGAAATATACTCTAACCTAAAGATCGAGAAGGTTGAGAGATTTAACATAATTTCTATCGGTCGGAACGTGTGGATACCTCTTGTGGCAAGGCTGACTGCTCCAGCCTCTGTAGGAGCTACGGAGGCAGGGTGCTCCACCCTGCCTGAACTGAAGTGCCTCCCTGAGCTCATGCAGTTCTAGGGTGTTTTGGGAGACGTAAATCGGCTGCAGAGGTCAGCTCATCCCACGCAGGTTCAATCAGTTCGAGGGCCCTTAAAGTTAATTAACAAGTTGACAGGGTAGCAACTGGTAGCAACTATCCAATGAAATGTTTCCGCCCGAGATGATATAATTTTACCAGAAAATAGTTCATGAAGATGAAATTATTTAGATCGTTTGCAAACAATTTACTTCTCATGTGGGCGTACTGAAATGGGCGCTATGTACGCTGTTCCAACGCGATGCATTTTTTTGGGTCGCGCGCACACGCGGTATGACGCGCGCCACAAAGTGCATGACGCGAGCCACGCTACGCGACACCGACTGAGAACGAATATCATTGAAACACCGATGCAGCCAAGACCGGTAAAACGTATATGGATTTTCATGTTTTTAGAAGACGTGGTACGTTTGACAGAGATGAAATTTCTTCGGATGAGTTTGTTGATGTCTTTCTTTTGATAATAATGGTTTTATCCCTGCAGAATCGCTCAAAACCAGATCATCTATATAGGGCCTTTAACTGCAGGATTCTGCGAGTGTTTTGTCACATTTCAATGCTGTGGTAATCACTTTGTTCAAACAGGTCCACTTGGACCTGTACCTGGACGAAATCACTGAAGCAGAACAGTCTTGAAAGCGATTCCAAAGTGATTGGTCGATCAGTGCCTTGTTATCCACAAGTTCACTGTATCCAACAAACTTCTGTTCCGATCAAAAATTGATATTTTAGGAAAATTATGCTTCGTTTTGGGAAAGTATATACATACTTTTGGACCTTGCATATTTCGGGCGCTTTTTATCGGATAGGCCTATATGTACCATTATAATTTGTTAAATTCTCTAAAACTGAATCAAACATATGCGCACAGGCCAAGAAAAATCTAACGACGAATAAAAAAAAGAAGAAGAAAATCCAAGGCCCGAACCGCAAAGTGAACACGCAGATAACAGTAAAATGTGTTTGTACCATTGGAAAAAAGACCAAAGACACCAGCCGTAATATTTCATCATTAATTCCCAGGTACATGCAACTCATGTTACGCACGTGGTAGATAAAACTGACTAGATAGATAATAATACAGATATCAACATGAAACTCAATACATGAAATAGTATCTAACCTACAATAAAACTCCGATGATTGATACTACTGAAAAGTGCGCCTGGCAATGCGGTAACTCGCGGTCACTAAAACACGATAACGACTGAAATGCTACTTAATATTCGATCACAAATTGCGTGTGCACAATATTACATAAAATAGGGTAAACGGACCCAGTTAAATTCTGTCACGTTAGCACCATTGCATTCGTGCATAAGTACAGTACGCATCGTCGGTGCATTCGTTCCCACAAGGACCAATTTTCCGCTTGTGCGCGCCCTATCGCGCGCAACGCGCAACGCGCAGCAGAGCGCGCGAGTGGAATTTTTCCATTCTCTGAAACAAAGTGCAGCTTACGGATTTTTCCGCGACAGTGTAAACGCTGCTAAGCCTATAAAAGGCAGGGTGCCAAGTTTTTATTAATCGCTAAGTTTTATCTTGCTTTCCGATTCGAAAGGATGGATGACCTGGAATTGTTACAACTTTAATACCGTATATAGAAGTCCTTTTAGCTTCAACCGATGTAAGAAAGATAATAACTTTATCTATTTGTGGAAGGCAGCTGCATGGCTGGACGTTACCTCATTGGCCCATCCGGTAACACAGCGTGAGCGCGCGACGCGCGCGTGCCCACATCCTGTTGCCGTGTCAACGTGTCTGCTCAGGCCAGATTTTCCCACCGAAATGAACCCTGGGGATTTGTTTCCAATGTAGTTTGACAGAACTTTCTTTGTCAATTTTTCCCCATAAATTTAAAGTTTTAGTACAGTCATCAAAACTAACTTTGAAACCAATTTTGAAAGTGTAATTATGCGTTTTTGATAATTATGCTAATGTGATTTGCATATTCATGAGCGAAGTTGTGACGTCACATTAAGCACTCGCAAGAATGTACCATTGGTTTGTGCGCAAATATCTTGAACAGGACAAATTTCACAAAGTTCGCTTCACGAATGCATAAAACTTCACTCCAAAACACCACTCTAATATTTTGGTCTTTTTAAATGACACATAAGCTTCTGTTCACACTACATTTATTGAATTATAAAGTTGCGTTCATACAACCGGATCAGCAGACAATATACTAAAACAAGGGAGGTCGAGTTGTTGAGCATATAGAGTACTTAAGTGAAAACGCCACCCTTTATGTATTGCCAAGGCTACTGGTTCTATGCACTAAAACCAGTGAACTGTTTCTCTGTGCTCTGGCAGTGGACGTTTCAGATTACCGGCGACTGTTTAGATCGAGTTACCCTGGCAAAGATGTCACACTTTTGCAGACTATTAAATTTTATTTTAAAAACCCTTCACAAGCACATTTTGCTTCGCCTAAATTATCTTTAACAAATAGACTAATATAGAGCAAGTGCTTCGTGGAAAGCATGACTCGCGGGTTTCTTCGAAACCAACTTAATCATCGTTAGGCCTAATGCTTCAGAGAGCAATTTTCCATCGTGTGAACGTGGTCCATTGATGCAGGTGCACCCGCGGGAGCGTTGACCGCAATTCCGAGAAACGAGGGGCCGGTAGCCTATATGCAAATACATGTACATCAAACAATCTAGTATAATCTATCTGCGGGCGTGAACCCATAAACGAACTGAATTAAATCCAACAAGTACAGATAATTAACACGGTGTTAACACCGTGTTAGCGGATCTGTTAACATGGTGTTAACCTGGACATTCGGTTAGAGGTCCAAATTAATGTCGTGTTAACATATCTGTTAACAGATTTGTTAAACTGACACTAACATGTCCAAACTCGCTTTTCACTTGTGATAATTATTCTATTATAAAACACCCGGATCAATCCCCGTCATCTGATTGGTGCGCTGTCGGTCACGTGTCGTTTATTATCAGTGTGTACCTTAAAAATGTCATTACTCGGAAATTTATGGCGACTGCGCGGCATAAATCAGTCACCTAATTATCCAGTAACAAAGCTGTTTACGGGTAACGCGACGCCCCGCGGAGTTCAGCGGTGTTGAGGGCAATAGAATCATTGCCGTTGCCGGGCAGGTATCAGCTCGGATCATTGGCGATGACAGATCGGTGAAAATTCTGAGAAGTCAGGTTCGATTTTGGGTCACCTCGGGCTAAATGCTTGGGCGATAATCAGCTATAGACTTTAATACATCATGTATATACATGAGAGAAAAAGGCGGTCCAAACTCCAACCCAAATTGAGTATAGACGCATCACAGTATACAGATGGCCAGACTAATTGTTTGTTGCTATGTGATGTGACCGGGTGCATGCACGCGGCAGGTATGAAGTACAGCATCAATACCGTGTTTATCGTAGGGAAGAATAGCATAAAGCAACCAGACTATTAGGCATTGGCGCGCACCAATTTTAGGCATTGGCGCGCACGCACGTAGCAATAACAGCATACTATGCGGAGTTTCTAAACTGCATACACCTCAGCTTTAACTATACTTTATGATCAACTTGTAATGACGAAGAAGGAGTTGCAGTTTTAGAAGTGGTAGGAAAAACCCCAGAGAAATCCCCGGGGAAAAACTCACGCGGGACTGCAAACCCAATCCACATACACGCCCTGGAATAGAGGTGTACAGGCGGGTAAAGAACCACGGCACTATACGCTAACCGGACCGCCATGGGGCCCAAATCCACTCTCTCAATAGTCTCTAAATACTTTCAACATATTCAGTTTTTCCCCTAAACTGAAAACAGTTTTGATGGGCCGTAAGCAGGTTGTTTTTTTGGACAACCATATATCAGGCTGTTAAATCTCTCAACTCGAAAACAATATTGACACTTAAGATTTAAAACGTCCGGGAAACCCAAACGCGCTATCGACATTTGCACTCAATTTGTACACGATAAAATTGCAATCAACAGGTTAATTTTGTTTACCTCCGGTTTTTCGGAAGTCACAATAAAAACCAATGTGAGCGTTTCAGACCGGATTATAAATGTCAGAAAAAAAACACCGTTAATGATTTATTAGGGTTTGGATGGAGTATATGGGCTGGTGTTGGACTGAAAGAATGATTCATCGTGTTTGAAAAGCTAGCTTCGGCTAAAGTAGATATTTACTCAGCGATAACCTGGGACAGATGGTTGCGCGGTGTTTTCCTAGAAATCGGTTGAAAAAAGTCAACATTATACAGTGTTTTTCATGCCTCATGACTTTAATGAGACTTGTACTGCGCATGCTCGAAAGTTATAAATCGTAGACTGGTTAGTCCACCCCCCGATGTTAGTCTCCTAATTTCGAAATTATTTCTTGGTTATTAATTTTATTTACCAAATCGAGAACATCGTCGACGAAATATGAGGAAGATATGTTCAGTTTTAGAGGTGGGAAGAAAACCTGAGACACACGCATATGGGCATGTGAGTTTAGTGGATACACAGCCGTGCTCATGATCGAGTGGTTGTGGGTTTGAGCCCCACTAGTGCCAACGTGTTTGTGTCCATGGGCAAGGCATTTGATCTCAATTACCTCGTCAACCGAGGCAATATTTGGGGAGCTGTTAGGAGGAATGCCACAATCTAAGTGCTGATAGGGTTGTGCGCCTTTTGGCCAAGCAGCCACCTATAGTAAACTGAATATCCAGATTACCAGACTAAATGTTTGTTGATATGTAATGTGATCGGGTGCACGTTGCAGATTGGAAGTACAAAATGAATATTGTGTTCATTGTAGGGGTGAATAGCATAAAGCAAACTTGCTGGGTAATGGCGTGCATCACGTAGCAACAACAGCACAGTATGTGGACTTTTTAAACTGCACCTCCGTTGTGCAGTCATTGTGTAATTGTTACAAGCAAAAGGGTAATCAACATATTATTGACCCGGGCAGGATTCGAACCCGAGACGAAAATGTACAAGGCGAGGAAAGTTATAGATCGTATCGAATAGCTGCCATTTCGTGGGGCAGTTTCTTTGTTCTTTGAGGACATGCATGGTTGCACATATTGTGCTTCCATTGTTGAACGGTTTAAGTAACAAAAGGTGCCCCGCGAAATGGCGGCTATTCGATACAGTCTATACAGCGACACGATCCCAACTTACGTCGCCCTGGATTTGAACCCGAGACCTCTGACTCACCGGACCAGCCAAAGCGGAATACAAATTTGCCAGACGGAAAATGTGGTTTTCCCTGCATGATTTTTAGGAAAGTAATCAACCAGTTTGCACGTGACGTCCTTGTGGGATTATTTACAAGTCAAACAAGAGTTATTACCGGTTATACAAATCGAAGGTTGTACACGGTGATTCGAAAAAAAGGTTGAAAAGTTCATTTGGCATGTAATCACTTATAAATGCGAAGTATAGGCTATAGTCCACGTGCGATCTCTTACGCGTGTGCGTATACGCTCGAAGCTGAAGCGGTCGTTTCGCTAATCTCGGGTTCACTGACCGTGCTCTGCAATGGACTTGAGTTCATTTAGCAAAGTTCCTCGATTTTGTATGTTAAACAACACAAAGCCAACGGAACGAAAGAGATAGTACATGTATTTTCTTCGATCGTTTATACTGTAGTATCAAGTTTTAATCATAATTTGTTGTTTTTGTAACCCCAGCACAAAAAAACACGAGCAAATGTGTTGTGTTTAGTGTGAAAGGTTTTGTAATAAAAAATGAAAATTCACACAACTGGTTTTATACATAAAACAAGGGACGATACTACTGCAGACAAAGATGACAACTCAAATTTAATTTTATTTCACAAGGAAATGACCTTGTTTTCTTTCAAAATTATCAGCAGGTGGGGGCGCTGTTCGTAGGTAGTCATGGAGGGACTGACCCACAGTTGAAAAACAAAGGAAAACATTGCAACATTTCAAAGAGCATAGTATCCAACTGATCCATTTTTAGCCCATACAAATTTGTGAGGATTTTTGCAAATGACATACTAAACAAACTCAGTAAACTAATACAGTTCATGACATAAAGAAGCCACTGAAAATGACCCCAACGTTTGCACACACGTCTATGGGGAACTATTATGTTGTTGGTGAGATGACGTCACCGCTTTGCTCATAAATGTGGAAATACATTAGCATAAAAACAGAGATTGTACAAGTACAGCTAAACACAACCGTTAAATTCTCCGAAATTGGTTGAACATGCAAAACGTATACTATTTGGCATATCGTGTATATAAAATTATGTTTCATGACTGCTATAGTGTTAATTAATCATACATGTACTGCCTTTGCACACGTCGTACATAATGCAAGTCCATATGTCAGGCTTAAAGTGTGCGACACTCACGCGATTTCAGCGAGTCAATTGCACTGCACGTTGTGCAGAGCCAGAGAGGCATATAACTGCATTAGCCGCTAGACCAGCTTTCTAAAATGCAATTTAGCGAGATTCGGAGAATTCGCTCGAGCGCGTGTATTGAATCACAAGGGGCGTAGGGGAGGATGGAGGAGGGATGAGGGATGAAGCTAAATGGCGCTCGGAGCATCTGGGGCGACCTAGCGGGAGAAATTCCTGGAAGGACAGCTTCTGAGGGCGAGCAAGTGATGCGGGGATGATGCGAAAAGAGAAGACAGTGTGCATTCTCCGAATTAACTTAAGATGCGACAACCTCCGGGCGGTGAAACGGAGTCACGGAGCACCGCGCAGAGACGAAAATCTTCCCCGTGATCGGATCAACGAAATGACCGGTTTCTGTTCGGAAGGAAATTACGAGCCGGCCCGTCTCAGACAAGACGGGACGGCGGTTTATGACAGGGTGATTAATGGCCCCTGCAGGGTTTCTGAGAAAAAGCAGCGTACACCTCTCTCCCTCCCACCCTCCCCCCTCCCCGTCCATCAAATAACGCGGCGAACCGCCGTGAAATTGGCACCGACCGCTATACCATATTGCCCTAAACAACACGTCAATAAACGCTCTATATGTTTTACTGTGTCGAGTCTATAAACTCGGCTCGCCGCATGTTTTGGACAGGCGATGGTTTATAAACCAGCATGACGTGCCTGGTTGAAAAACTAACAACCAATTTGGTGAAAAATTGTGACTAATGGGCGAATCTTCTCCGGAGTCCATTACTGTTAGAATCGATTCCAAGTGGGAATCGGAATTGCGATTCCGTCTTGTGGAGGAATCGATTCTTATTCTTCGCGATTTCAAAAAGTACCTGGCGATTCTAAATGTTAATGGTGCAGAATTTACAAATATCAAAGAATTTTGCAGTGTTTTGTATCAGGTTTACGAGATGTTTCTAATTTTAGTGCCAGCGTTTGTTTGTTTTGAGAATAGAATCGATTCCGACTGGAATCGATTCTTCAGTTGAATGGAAATCGACTCCAAAGAGTTGGAATCGATTCCAGAAATTGCCTAAGCACAGTTGCGCGTTTGGCACACGTTGGAATCCTGGAACAAATAGTATCGAAAATATCGAAAGGTTTTAAATTCGGTTTCACAATGAGAGAGATATGCAGTGTTGTACTCGTATTCGAGTATTCGAATACTCGTATTCGAATTCTTGTATTCGAATACTCGTATTCGAATACTCGTATTAATACTCGTATTCGAATACTCGTATTCGAATACTCGTATTCGAATATTCGAATACTCGTATTCGAATATTCGAATACTCGTATTCGAATACTCGTATTCGAATACTCGTATTCGAATACTCGTATTCGAATACTCGTATTCGAATACTCGTATTCGAATACTCGTATTCGAATACTCGTATTCGAATACTCGTATTCGAATACTCGTATTCGAATACTCGTATTCGAATACTCGTATTCGAATACTCGTATTCGAATACTCGTATTCGAATACTCGTATTCGAATACTCGTATTCGAATACTCGTATTCGAATACTCGTATTCGAATACTCGTATTCGAATACTCGTATTCGAATACTCGTATTCGAATACTCGTATTCGAATACTCGTATTCGAATACTCGTATTCGAATACTCGTATTCGAATACTCGTATTCGAATACTCGTATTCGAATACTCGTAAACGAATGCTCGTATTCGAATACTCGTAAACGAATACTCGTAAACGAATACTCGTAAACGAAATTAATATACTTATACTCAATAAGCAAAGTTAGGAATCTTATGAAAGACAAATTTATGAAAGGGCCAGACAGAAAAAATGTTATTAAAATTCTTGATATCCCCCGACCCCCTGCATCAAAACCATATGGACGGATATGACCCTGCTAAATGCACACAGATGGCTATTTGCCCGAACCGCGCCAAAAGACAACGAAAATGACCTCTGATTGACCAGAAAATATCCCCAATCACGACGGACAAAGATAGCATGGCTGTCGAGATTTATAAGTCTGGTATGCGTATAAGATGAGAGTAGACAGGGTCATAATTCTCTGGGTGATTGGCGTATGACTGTTTCGGGCATTCAGAAATGACCGGACGGAAGTCTAAAACAAAAGCCTTGTGTGCTATGGCACACATCAGACGCAGAATGCGATATTTCGCAGAGGCTAGATGCGATATCGTAAACGCAGAGACAACATGCGATATCGCTATTAATATCGCCGATGAACAGGCAATGTGCGATATCGCCACTGCGGAGGCGATATGCGATAATTTTCGTATTATCGCACCGCTTTATTCCATAACGTACTATCGTGTGTTTTGTTTTCAGTGATATCTCATCCAGAAAAGGCGATAATGTAATGATTTTCAAGATTCAACGGAGATGAACAAAAAAATGAGAAAATTGGCTTATTGGCTTCAAATTTTTATGCCTTTTTGAAATATAATCATTCTGATTCAACAGTAGTAAGTATGATTAACAGGGCCTAGCGGCAAATCCAATTCCACAGTGATACTCGGAAGAAGCGTGGAGCCGGGCGGGCTGTGAATATGACGGGGAGGACTCGGGAACAATCCCGGGTGAGTTGGCTTAGGGGCTGGGGCAGGAGCACGAGCCGGCCTGTCGGGCGGCGTTGAACCACGGTGCGGCCACTTGGCGGCACGAGATGACACCCGGGGCTATGGTGTTATTAGCCGGGGTTGTGATGGGATTATTCAGGGCTGGTTAAAGTGGAGTGGCGAGGGGAAGGACGGAGGAAAATTGCGATCAGAAAATGTCTAGGTTACATTAATCAATATAGTCATTATCACGATGGCCATTTCGGTGATGGCGCACTTGCACTGCACGGTCGACCGTGTAGGCCTACTTTCTTCACGGGGTTATTAAAGGTGAAGACACGCTTGCAGAAGGTTGCTTAATTCTCCAAAATATCGCCAGCAAAGCAAAGTTTGTTATAAACATAGCACAGGGAAGAATATTTTCTCTAATGACCATTTAAAAAATCACTTTTAATATGCGTCTAAATACGCTTATGTAAGTCGCCATGTTTTGCAGTTCGCCGCTCTGACTTGAGAGGGCGTGAGTCAGGTCACAGCAATTTTTGTAATACTTCACAGCTTTCAATCCTGACGTCTCCATGCAACTGTAGAATGGTGACGTCATCACCCCTTTCAAAATTTTAACTAACCTTAAAGGGCCTATAACTTGCTAAACAACTTTATTCCTAGTCTTTGCTGCATATGATGGATTACTTGTTTAGCAAGACATACTATTAATTGTTCGTTTTAATGTAAAATAATTAATAAGAGGTAGCCATTTTTAACTTTGAAAATTTCATTGTAGTAAATCGCAGAAAGAGGGTGTTGTTTGGAGTGCATCACTTCAGGAAGACACAAGGGAAAAGTAAAGACAAGACTTCAGGTTGGAATTGTGGCAAATTGCTGCAGTTTCCACCCCCAGTTTTGTCATGGCTTACAACAGGAAACATGTAAAACAAACTCAAGCAGCCATGGATTACAAAAGATTCAGCAAGTTTGAGAAACAAAGTGGAATATTTTGTGCACAATGTGATTTTTCTGTGTTTGACTAAGTTGTGACATCACAACCTTGGTCATGAATATGCATATTACATTAGCATAAAAGCTAAAAACCTTTGTTTTAACCCCCAAAACAAGCTCCAAATAGGATGTTTATGACTGTAGGCTAACTGAGTAGAGTATAGTTGCATAAAAATCCCTAATCAATTTAAAACCCATTTTAAAGGTGTAGGCCTAATTACATGTGCCAATGTGAATTTCCATATTCATAAGCAATGCTGTGACGTCACATTATAGGTACCCACAATCCTACATGACTTTTCCCATTGGTTTTGTACACAAATATTCATTCTGTTTTCTCGTTTCTCAAAATGCGCTTTCAGACATGAAACTTGCTAAATGTATACCACGCAGTCAAACTAAAAGGGATTGTGTTCAGAGTCAGAGTGCAATGAAAAACAAACACAAAACTATAGATCTCCTTCCGGAGTATTTCGATGTTTTTCAACAGTGGAATTCCGATACGGATTACAGAACGGTGTCGAAATGTCCACGGTGTCGAAATGTCCAACCCCTAAACTCCCGGACTATATCAAATTCGGACTTGATTTTGAAACCCGATAAAACAGTTTCTTAAACCCTGTCGTGTCCAATCAAGTCACATGCTCAAAGCATAAACACTTGAACTGTCAAGAATAGAGAGGTTTTCGTTAAAATCGGATGGTTTCAACGAACGGTTCAGGGCAAAGGTGACGATGTAAAACTGCCTGCGGCGCTCGTAGTGTCAGGAGTAATTTGGATAGTTGCTCTGACCTGTCGTCGGAAGAGTGATATATATGTTTTAGTGAAGCTTTACCGGATGTGAAGAAGTTGATTTTTGCAAGGAAAATAAAAATGACCGGACGACGGGGAAAACAGGAAGATTTTGCGGTTGGCGCGGGGCCGTGTTGAGCTTTTTACGGCGGAGTTCCGGCGGCGCTCATCGCGCGGCGCGGAGAATTCGGAACCTAGAAAAAGGGGGGATGGGGCAATTGGCGCGACAAACATCCAAATCCCCGGCGTCTAGTGGCGGGATAAACGACCAAATAAATCTTTCGACATTCTCAAAGGATTATGAGCCTATATGAGAACAAAGTTGTTAAAATTATGAGGGTCCGGGGCGAAATTATGACAATTTAGCGATTTTATCTTACATATGTGGAATGAAAGCGGTCGTATGGACCGGGGAGCAGTCTAGACAAAGCATTGTCTATATGCCTGGAGAAATGTGGCCGGCTCATTGCCTAAAAGGCAGTAGGCCTATACATGATTGGTATCTCGAAAATCAGAAATGTTCACAGATTTACGCCTAACTATACACAATATAAACATGATGACCGTTGAAAACTTCCCCTGAAATGGTTTTGTCTAAAGTGCTATAGTCTTTGAGAAATGAGTAAAACAATTAGTTTTCGTCTTTTCAATTCGCCCCCAAACCACTTCGCCCAAGTGCCATTTCGCCCCAAATCACTTCGTCCAAACACTACATCGCCCAAATGCTACTTCGCCCCAAAACCACTTCGTGCACAGGCCGTGGTTCAGGACGAAATGGTTCTGGGCAAAGTGGTTTTGGGGCGAAATGACTGCAAACCCTTTTTTGACTGTTTTCTCAAAAGTTAGACGAAGTACGGAGCTTGTTTTTGCTCAGGTTGGTTTTAATCATGCATATCTTCAATCACACAGGGGGATAAAACTATTTGTAATAGTTTACTAATCATGTAGGATCTTTAAATGACGCATGAAATAGATCTTTATTACATAAAATAATACACATTTCGATCAATTTTGATCAATTTCAAGAGAATTTAATAGTTGCGTTTTGGTGTAATTGCAAGTCTTCTACATTGTATGTATAGGCTATGCTGAAATGAGAATTTCCATATTTATGAGCAAAGCGGTGATGTCATCTCAGGACAACAGAGGAATTCTCCATAGACTTGTGTACAAAAGTTGGTGTCATTTTCAGTGGCTTCTTGATATCATGAACTGTATAGGTTTATTATACGAGTTTGTTTAGTAGGGCCTATATGTATGTCATTTGCAACAATTCTAGCAAGTTTGTTTGAGTCAAAAATGGGTCGGTGGGCTACTGTTATATACTGTTTGAAATGTAATGTTCTTTGTTTGTTTTTCAACTGTGGGTTCCCTCCATGACTAGCGATAAAAAGCGACCTCGCCTGTCAAGAACATTTTGAAGTAGAGAAATGGTCACTTATTTTCCTGAAATAAAAGCAGATTGAGTTTGCCTCTTAGTCTGCAACAGTTTGATCCATTGATTTGTGTATAAAACCAGCTGCATGCTTGTGAAATTTTATTTCACAAAACCTTTATTCTAACATAACTTAAAGGCAGAGGCTCGTCAATGCGCGCGTGAGGCCAATTTCGTGCCACGAAATACGCAGCTCCATGCCTTTGGCCGAACGCGCACATTGGCGATCCTCTGCCTTTAACCGTCCGTTGTTGTTTATTGTATAGAGGTCATTGTTTCCGAATGGAAGTGTGCATGCGCTAAGTGATGAGCATGCACCTATCAATTGTTTCCCCCAACCCTCCTCCACCCCAACCCCCCGGTCTGCCCCACCTAAGAGGTGGGGATTGTTACTTTTCAAGTGACAAAATCCCCACCCCTGGGGCAAAATTTGGGTGACAAAATCCCCACCCCTGGGGGAAAAATATTCAAGTTTTTCCCTCAGGTGCGCTGAAAATCCCCACCCTGGGGCATGACAATCGTGACCAAATCCCCACCTAAGGGGTGGGGCAGCGCGGGGGTGGCGGGGAGGGGGGTTGGAACAATATTGATAGGTGCGTTATTTGTAATGTTGCCATTATTATTCCCATAGTCTTGTGCACAAATTATCAACTTAAATTTTGTCAATCAATGTCACGATCGTGTGCGAATTTCGGAACACCGCATAACGCACTGACGTTGTCATTTAGCACCGGGTAATGAGACCTCGTTCCCCCCGTCTCCCCACCTCTTCCTTCCGTCCGGATACCGTTGACGGAAGGGGTCAATTTCCAGATGTCGTTTGATACGAACTGCGGATTAAACGATAACCCAATTACAGTATTTAAGTGCAGCATTGACAACTTGGGAAGTGACGACCGGAACCAAAAATCGCCCGTTTATAAAAACAATTTATCGTAAGCTTTTTCGTAAATTCAATCTGCGAGCACACGGTTTTTTGTTTTAGCTGAGCACTGAAATGGCGTTGTAACTTCACAAAACACGTTTCTGCTACAGCACTTTGCGAGCCAAAATGCGTGCTAACCTGCACGTTTTTGTGCTAACTCACAACCATATTTCTTTGTAACCTTTTTATACGCTTCCATCAGGCCTCATTCGCAAGATACAACTTTTTGCAGATTCGTGAAATAAGAGTGTAAAATATCTAAGGAAAAATGGTGGTAAACTAGCCTGAAGAAAGTTTAGCTACTTAGATGCATCAAAGCTTGGGAAAACCTTGAAAATTTCCAGCATGAAATACCATTTTGGACGGAAATAAATGCATGTGGTGTTTGTTCCCATTGCCATCAACACTTTGAGTATAGGTTTTTCTTGTCAACTCATGAAAAACAAAATTGGGTCATTGCAAATGATACAATGGCCTTTAAAGCTAGATTACAGAATCGGGAAACTGTTACGAACGGCGTTATCTCCATGCGTGATTAAGGATGTAGGCCTATGTGTATAGTAGTAGCCTATGTTAAAAACATACATGTGTATAAGTCAGCTTATACCTCATCTAGATACGTTCCGAGAAACCAATAAAAATCTGTCCATATTTTCAAGAAATTGCGCAAAGCCACAGTCCTATAGGCCGGTTCCGTGGCTATAGCTGCACGCAAAACTGAGAGTTAGAATAGAAAACTAGAGTGTGCACTGGCTATTCAAGTCACGTTTGTGGACTGTGCCGATGTGGGCGACGCCATGTTTGCTTAACTCTATAAGTGCAAAGTGGGCAACACCCCTTTGCCCACCGTGCACCCATAGCGTTAAGCCAAAATGGCGGCGTCCATTTCGGCACATCATGTATTTGGAGTGCGCACTCTAGTTTTCTATATCTAACTCTATGGCCATATACCGTAATATTAGTCAGGGGCTTGAATTCACTCACACGAGGGCGCTCTTTAAAACAATACGTGTGTACACGCATTTATATAAATTCATCTTTAATTATCAGTTTCTTGTAAAAGAGATATTTCGGGCGGAATCATTGCATTAGACAGTTGGAACCACTTCTATCTTCAATTTGAGTAAGATTTTCCGGTCATGGTTGATTAACACTTTCGGACATTGCAAATTCCGTATACGGGTTTCAAGTGAGCAAATTCTTGACGTATATAAATGTCAGTGTTTCGTCTTGTGTTGATGTCAACGACCGAAGCCTGTTACCTGCGCGGCCGGCCTCCAATGACCGGATAACTTAAATTACAATCATTATACTCGTCACAACAACGGTTGATACGAAACACTCATTCGCTTTATAATACGTGGTAGCATGCTGTATAGCACAAAACCATGTGTCCAATTTGGTTCACGGTGTCCCTTGCGAGTTATACTGAGTAAAGGTTGACATGCCCGATGGCAGAAATGCCAAGATATGATAGGAGTTGATGAACCTGCAAAATATCGGCATGAACTAAATGATCCCGTGCACTAAAAATGTCGGTTTGCTAAATAGCAAACCGCCATATTCCAAGTCAATATAATATTTATACTCTCCCCAAAAAGAAACGCATTTTCAAGAAGTGCGCTGAATTGCAGTGAACTTGTGGATAACAAGGCACTGATTGACCAATCACTTTGGAATCGCTTTCAAGAATGTTCCGCTTTCCTCCAGGTCCAAGAGGACCTGTTTGAACCAAATGATTCCAACAGGAATGAAATGTGACATTTCCTGTTTCTGGGAGAATCCTCTCTGGAAACTTATTTTGTTGGATTCTCGATCTGACTGAATCTGCGTGGGATGCTGAGCTATCCTCTTGAAATGCGGGCCTCAAAAACAGCCCCAGGTTAGAGTGGTGCATGGGCTCAGGGAGGCACTTTAAACAGAGTGGCGCACACTGCCTCAGTGGCTCTTACAGATGCCGGTGCGGTCAATCTGGCCACAAGAGGTGTTTATACACGTTACTGACCGATAAAAGATGTTACATCGCTCAGCCTCCTCGATAGAGGATTATAATTTGTACGTTTTTATCAACTGTATATTCCAAAGGATTTTCCAAAAGTAGATTTAACAGTCTTTCAAATTACGTCTTTTTCTGTATTTTCCAAAAATACACTAAGGAGTTTTGTTCAGGGGTGGAGTTGAGTCCATAATTATCGCAATTCCTTTCAGGTTTTTGATATTTTAGATGAGTAAACCGCCCCCCTAGGATACGAGAGTTCCTTCTTAATAGCGCAAGGCGATCTAAATCATTGCGACCCTCGGGCGGTTCAAGCACGGCTCAACCGACCGTATCCAGACTAATTTTCCCCCGCGCTACTCCCTTCTGATAGACGGTCAGTTTGTAGAGTTGAGGCCCTTACGCGGAGATTGCAAATGACAGCCCCAAAGATGGAGCAAATTACTGCACCTCCTATATCTCACTTCGCGATGTGTCATCTTAAAACGAGACTTGAAAAATTACCGTTATAGGTGCGCACTGCGCAAGGACGTTCACCGTCATTCATTCAAGTTTTGGGGTACCGTGCGCCGATTAGTTTGGGTCGTTGACTCGTAACACTCGGGTGGAAATTTGGTGGTGTGGGATCAATACCCGGTCAGGTACCTGTGCCCTTGAGCTAGGCATTTATCCACAACTGGTCCACCCTTCGGATGGGATGCAAAGCCGTTGGTATAGTGTGTTGTGCCACGCGCGTAAAAATTCCAAAGCACTCTTTCGTGAAAAAGTATAAGGGATTATACCCGGTGTCTCATGGCCGTCGGCTACCAATGACACCACCCATGTATCTCTAGTCAATATCATTTTATAAGAAAACTATAATTGAAGATACATTTATATAGATGCGTTTGCACAAGCATTTTTTTTACAGGGGTGTCCCCATGCGAACGAAAATAGGCTACTGACTGCCTATTAATGATCATGTTTTGCACGCAAAATAGCCAGGGAATCAGCCTATATCAATTGACTAAACGTTTATTTTTGTGTTTACAATATTCGAAAACCGTGTAAGCAGAATACTGGAGTAAGATATTAACACTGGAAAACAAACAAATGTGGACTTGTGTACTATAAAAGATGTACGAAATGGACGAAACAACACCGTTTCGAAGTGATTTTTCAGAATTAGCAAGCAGTGCTAAAAGTAAATCGCCAAGATAGAAAAGATTCTCCGAAGTTCAAATAACGAAGAGACTAGCCGCAAGAAAAGTACAACAGGGAAAAGGATGATAGACCGGGAGTAGGGGTGTACGTACATCAGGTCATTGGCCGGGCCTTGCCGGGCCCGGGCCGGGCCGGGCCGGGCGAGTTGTGAAGGCGTAGCCCTGAGGCCTCGTAATGGTATTACATCCTGAAACCGATTTCAGTCAAAAACACTTAGGGTGAAATGTGATCACCCCCGGGTGGCTATAATTAAAAAGAGATCTATCAACATGAATTGTGGCAGCGGAAAACTTCATTTCAAGTCCTCGCGCGCTGATTCAATATTTCATTGGCTGTTTTTAGTGTTGTGCGATTTTAGTATCGATACTCAGTGTATCGATACTACTGAAATGTCCAATATCGATAATCTGTTGCGAGTGAGTTTTAGTGTTGCAGGATTTTGGTATCGATACTGGTATCGATATTATTGAAATACGAAGTATCGATAATTTGTTGTGAATGAGATTTAATGTTGCGGAATTTTGGTATCGATACTGGTATCGATATTATTGAAATACGAAGTATCGATAATTTGTTGTGAATGAGATTTAATGTTGCGGAATTTTTGGTATCGATACTGGTATCGATATTATTGAAATACGAAGTATAGATAATTTGTTGTGATTGAGTTTTAGTGTTGCGGGATTGTTGGTATCGATACTATAGAAATCACTAATTTGGTATCGATAATTTATTGCGACTGAGTTCAATCAGTTATAACGGACAAAACATACTTCTGGTCACCGTCGCGAAAACACTTAAACATGTCCATGGTGATTTGAAAATCGCCAGTAAAAAGGCCTTTAAATTAAACAAAACAAATCACAGGGCTAATGGATGGGTACCATTGAAATTTACCCATTAATGGCCCCGCGGGGAGCCAGCTGTAACGTCTTAACAGATAGACGTTATTTATTTCTACAGCCAACGTGTGTATTTACGTACACATAAACACTATGTTATTTATTAGCCTATAAAACAACTTGTCAACTTTTGAGCGTGCGACTGACAGCTATAGGTTGTAAGGTGTAATGGTATTGTTTGGAAGTATTTTTTGGTCCACAGAGCTCGTAGGCGTTAAAAGCGAAGTTTTGAATTCAAAGCACTACACCTGACTACATTTACTGCGCAGTGATTTTGGCGCCAAAATGTTTGTTTTGTTCTTGGCAAATTTCGCATTTTTACAATACCGCGGAAAAGGAACGGACTTCATTCGTGGCAACACTGACGAAAATACTTGCTCCTTGGGGAAGACTTTAGGGCTGCGTTCCAACGCGAACGTTTGCAAACGTTGGCGAACTTTTCGAGTGGAACGCATTGTGCGCCGCCAGCGTCCGCATACGTTGGCCAACAAACTTTTGGATTGTTCGCGATGTTCGCGAGTGATTTCAAAATGGCGTGCGCGACATGAAAGATGACAGACGATCGTTTGTAGTTTGGGAAATAACAAATAAATTGGACCTTTCGTGGTTATCTCCCTTATCGCTGGCGGTACACAATCAATAGCAACGTGTCACATTTCCTCAAAGATTTGGTAAGCAGCAGAGAGCCACATTACAACGACGGTACGACTGCTGTGACTGTGGGCGCCGCCATCTTGACAATGTATTTTGGCAAACGATCCATTCCACATTGAGCAAACGTTGGCGCCAACGTTAACAAACCGTCCGCGTGTTTGGAACGCAGCCATACTGTATCACTGTGTCTTATAGCTCAGCTGGTAGAGCATCTGCCCGGTGTGTCAGAGGTCTCGAGTTGAAATCCTAATAAGGACCATATGATATTTTGTTTGGCTATTTGGTCAGTAAATTGGTGCCACACCCAATATCGGTTTGTTTCTTTGCGCTACTGTACAAACTTCTTCGGAGTGCGCATGTATGGAGTGCGCATGTGCAGATCAACCGCGCGGGCCCGTCAAATTCTACTCGTTGTACCGAACAAAACGCACCGTATAATGATCGTAGTTTGCTTGGTACAAATATGACCCACAATGCTTTGCGCGAGATGCGCACAACGCACCAAAAATAGGTCTCGTCTCAGTGGATGTATTACGTAATACAAACTTTGCACGGCGGCCATTTTGGATTTTGTGTTTTCATTTTTAAATGATCACTTTAACGCGAAAACCTGCCAAGAAACATGGCTTCTGTTGCAAAATGGTGCTCGGGAATATTGTGCGCGCATGCGCGGTACCACCATTCCAATTGGACACACTACAATGACAACAAATGCACAAATTGCGCGCATATAGCTACATCGACGAATACGTGTATACACACAATCGTCAATATATTTTATTGGTTTGCCACTGCCAATCAAGCTTCTCCAACCAACCCCACACTTAAAGGGAAAACGCCCTTGATATATTTCCAGCGAGTTGCATAAAAACCGCAATTTGTTGACGGATTGCCAAGCTTATGTCGAGACCCAGGTGTAACCAACAGTTAACAGTCACCGTGGCGTTATGTGACAGGTGCCGCATAAAATACAGCCCATGCTGCCCCGCAAGCGATACCATATGCGTGCCTGGGAATTCCGAGAACAGCCGTCGCCAAGGTTATATACCAAAATCTCTCCACCGCTAGATCGCGTGTCAAAAACAGATCTGTTTACTCTTCGATTTTTTATTTAACAAGGCCGTTTTTTTGGTCATTACACATGCTGTGTATTTCTTATATAAAGGACCAATCATTTGAGAGGTATTATCAGGCACGAAAATAATAACCTTATGTTGACAAACATCCTTGACGAAAAAATTAACAGTTGGCCTTGTCCGTTTTCTGATAATTTTCAGCATGGGGTAAAAGTTGGGTGTGTTCCATTCGTTGCGTGTGTTTACGGGTTGTTTTGATTGTCGTTCTAAAAGTCAAGGTCGCGTTAAGAGGTTTTGTTCAGTGGGCCTGTGATAGCTATACGCTATTTTGCAGGGAAAAAATAATGAAAAAGCTTTTGTGGTTACGACGAATCCTAAACAAAATCGGTTTGCGAAAAAAAAAATCGAGTGGTTTTGAAAAGTTGGAGTGGTTTTATTGCACCATGATTGCACGTTGACGCCTGCCAGTCACGTCAATGCTTAGCAAGTTAGTATACGGCTGTTTGATGTGTCAGGCGATAAGGAAATCAGATACAAATCATTATACATGTAACTACCGATACAGATCCAACTGTACTAAAACTAAAAGCACATGTAATGTGCACTACGTAAACAAGTTGTGCAGGGGACAAAAGTTGGCGGCGTGCGATACAAAGCTGTGAGTAGGTTTCTCGTGAACCACATGAGTACATTTTTTCACAAGAAACCCACTCACAGCACGCCGCCAACTTTTGTCCCATGCACTACTTGTTTACGTAGTGCAAGTTACATGATGCTTTAAGTACAGCGCAAGTCTCAATCACTTTGGCGCAAGACCATAAACTACTATGGCGTAACGTCATTTGCCTGGGTAACATAGTCTAAACATTTGCTCGTTTTTATACTCATACAAATTTACATATTCATGAGCAAAGTTGTGATGTCATATTAGGCAAAAACAGGAAAATCACATTCAACTATTCACAAAAGATTCCTCTATTTTCTCCAACTTGCGAAACTTTTGTAACCCTTGGCTGTTTGATTTTGTTTTACATATTAGTTGTAACCCATGGGGGAAATAGGGGTGAAAACTGCAGCAGTTTGCCAAAATTTCAATTGAATTTATGTTTTTTCTTTATATTTCTCTTGTGTGATCCTAAAGTGACATGCCCAAACAACGCCTTCTTTTAGTGAGTTTCTGTTAAGAAATAGATTCAAAGTTGAAAAACGCCACTTTTTATTCATTTTACATCAAAATTAACAGTAGTACTAGTAATGTCGAAACTTCTTAAACAAATAACCCCTGGCCTCAGGCCTCATATACAGCAAGGATATACTGCGTATTCGACTGCACCTTTAAATATTTTAACAGCGGGTACGTGTACCGAGCGTGACGATCGGGCAAAAACATCAACCGGGCTTCACTGAATAATTCACGGCAGCAGGTAACGAATTCACAGCGGGTAATATTTATTGGTCGTGACACGCAACGCCACGTGGAGTTACGATTGACAGCACCGAGTAATGTGCAACTACGTTCGGTGCGTTGTAAACAAGATTAGAAGAAAATTGACCTTGTTCAGATGTTGTTTACGAGTACGGGGCATGTTTTCGCGAGCTTAATCAGAGATAGGTTTGTGTACGTAATTACAATCAAAGTTTGTTATTGGTCGATTCAGACCTGCCGAAGTGAATACGTCATCTTTTGTTAGTTGCCTAGGCAAAGGCTCTACACTAAAAATCACTGAACCGTGTCCCTGTGCTTTTGCAATGGTACTTTTTCCGACGGCCATGATGTTTAGAGTTAATTACCATGGCAACACGTCACACTTCGGCTGTCTATTACCGGGCAGTACAGAAGTTATGTTTCGAGATGATACAACACACGACTGTTATATGTCTCGATATTTTAATTCTTATCCAGTTTACATGCATTTTTTTCTACCAGCAAACGGAAGTTTCCACGCTTTTAATGTTTTGTATACATTCCCTTTGATGTATTATATGTTGTATTTTCCTCTACATTGTACTGGTATAGTAGGCCTATTGTGAAGTTGTTTTTATAACATTTTTATTTTATTTATTTTAAGAATGTTTGCTGGGCCCAATGCATATGATTTATGTTTTGGCACACCTAAGGTAAACATAAATGGAATACATACACAAACAATTAATTACGGTCTATATTTTTCGCTTCCGGAATCTTTGACAAGACCATGGAACAAACATGGCTTTCAAAAACGAATGTACTGACATCTTTAAGGTGCCCTTAAAAATACTGAGATGGCATTTCACTTACCCCATGACCTCATGCGCTCAATCACGATCAAACGTCACGGAAGCGGGCTGTCAATCATGTGTCTGAAAGGATTAAGATTTGGAGTTTCAATGCGAGGAATGAAAGAGCATGGAGCTCCATGGTAAGAGCTACTGTACTCGCAGAAAGTAAATAATGAGGGAATGACACGAAATTATTAAATCGACCTTCGTGTCAGGTTTAAGGACAGGGCTTATTCATCATGTATGAACAGTTTCCTTTCGGGGGGAAAAAGCTTGTCGATCATGACTACTTAGTTTGTGGATTTAAAGCTGGCAGGCTCACTTTTTAATTGCCCTTAATTTTGGAATGGGGTGTAATTTTGGCTGGTTTGTTATGTGAAAGAAAACCAGTGACAGGTACTTTTCACTTTCGAGCGAACACCTGCGAATTGCATGCGCACGCGCTAAGGCGCGCACGCTCGTCGCTATACACCAATGAAATGCTTCCATCCGAAGTTCAGTTTAAGTTGTGCGGTGCGCGCCTATCGCTGCACCAATGAAATGCTTTCAAGAGCGCACACCCACGACGCTACACCAATAAAAAGCTTTCAACCGCGCGTACACACATCGCCGGCTGCACCAATGAAATGCTTTCATCCGACTCTCAGTTCGGGTTGTGCGGCGCGCGCGCACATCGCTACACCAATGAAAAGCTTTCAACGGTGCGAGTGCGCTCATCGCTACACCAATGAAATGCTTTCATCCGAACCTCGGTTCCAGTTGTGCGGTGCGCGCGCAACACCAATAAAAAGCGTTCAACGGAGCACACGCACATCGCCTCGCCAATGAAATGTTTTGCCAAACAAACTTCGCAAGGGTCTCTGCGGGTCATTCGACTCCTTTTTCGGTCACTGCCTTTGGCCATTTCGTTTGACATTGGATATTTTTGGTCGGTCAGTGGACGAGTGTTCTAAATCTGGCAATCTGGGCTGTAAAAATAGGCCAGAAAATTGGCACAGCATGTGGAATAATCATCAGAAATTATAGAAACACCACAATTTGGTCAAAATAAACGAAATTTCACATCGTATACACACGTACCTTGCAAAGAGCTCTTAACACACAAGTACATGTACTAATCTAAAGTTTATACAATGAAATAAAATTCATTCCATGTTTCCCCGCCCCTTTTGTCTTTGCCCCGCCCCTTTGACCCTATGGAATTGACTCCATTAAAGCAGCGTGTCTAGATTTTTCCAGAAAAATGCATTTTGTTCTATAAACCTAACAATCATATAAAACGTCTCCCCATAATACTACCCATGGGAAGAAAACAGGAAATTTGCAATCTCCAATTTGGATGTGGAAGCAAAAAGGTTGGTGTAATCTTTTATAGCTCCATGGTGTAATCACTGCACTGCTTTATGGAAGGGATAAATTAGTTTACAAAAATCGGTGATTTTTTTTGACGATATCCTTGAAAATATACGGATTGAGAGTGCGAGATTTCAGAATGGTAATGAGACAAATATGACAAATGATATGGTATCAAAATCTCAACATCCATGGAAAGAGCTCAAAAATGTGATCTGGATAGGCCTATGCTACTTGAACAACACAACTCTGAAATCAATCTAGATAATAAATTATGCATGACTAAACAAAGCGGGCGCGATTTTAATGGCAAAGACAGATGTATTTACATATTCCACGCTCTCCTGCTAAGAAATGACATTACTATAAATACCATCTCACTTGTCGTGCACAACAATGTCTCCAATTTCGTTTTAAATCGGCTCCAGGGGGTAATAAGAGGGCCTGAGGCCTGCCCCAAAGCAAAACAATCTCTCCTGGACAGAAGATGTGAACAAATTGTTTTTCAATTGTCCCTGGTCAAGATTTTTACGAGCTATATACAGAAACATGTTTTTGGCTAAATATCTCAGTTGTTAGGAAATGTATTACAGCACAAATAAACTCCTCAAACAAAGTTCGGAAAGTCAAGTTTGACTGACGATTTCTCTCTTGTTGCAAAATAATTTTCCTTGAATTTTATATCATTGGAAAGCCCTGTTATTCCTCTTTACGATGATGTGTCATTTGTTATGATTAAGCAATTGGGGGATGTGCAGCACAGCTGAATACGGGGGCGGGTGTAAAGTGAAATGTCACAAAATGCATTGCTATTGTCAAAAAGTGCATTGACACATTCCCATCCTCCAAGCAAAAGGGGAATGCACTGCATGACAATAGCAGTGAATTTTGTGTATTCCGCTATACTGCACATCCCCAATTGATTAATCATAACAAATGACATATCACTGTAAAGAGGAATAACAGGGCTTTCCAATGATACCAAATTCTTTTTTTGAGGAGTTTATAATATAAAAGGGATTTAGTTTTTCCCATAGGTTTTGTGCACATGGCCATTATGAAAGGTGTTGAAATCATCACTATGACAAGTTATTTTCCTGTGTGGTAATGGATGTGTGGGCATCTTAAACTTTCTTTCGCTGTTAATCACCTCCGCCAAGACCATGGAATGATAAGACGATCAGTCAGAGACACAAGGAGACAATGAGCTGTGTAATGACAGAAATGGTGGGCATCTCGAGGGCACACACCCCTGAATTTACTGTAAGGTAAGGTTTAAAAAGAAATGTCGTGTTCTTTCATCACTTCATTGCCCTTATCCCACTTTCAAGTGAAGTGCTAACTTGTCACAGTGATGATTTCACCACCTTTCATAATGGCCATGTTTGCTCAGTCATGCATGACAGTTACATAATGACCCTGGTACCATTGGACAGAGGACAGTCTGGACTTTCCCTACATACACACCTCTTTTTGAAATATTGCACAGATTTCTGATAATTTGCATTTAAAGATGGGTTTCCTTTTTTTATGGACACCCTAACACGACAAAATGAGTATACAGAGTGTTGCTGTATATATTAAAATGCAAAATTGGTTTTTTTAAATATCATAATAATATGTCTGAAATAGGCGAATAAAACAGGAAAACTCAATTAATTTAATTTATTTGGTCTCTGTAAACATTTGTGACACGGTGATGGAAATAAATACGAAAAAAAAAATTAAAAATATATGCATTGGCCGGGAATCGAACCCGGGCCTCCCGCGTGGCAGGCGAGAATTCTACCACTGAACCACCAATGCCCTTGAAATACAAACGTAATTTTTAAGTTATAAGTGCCAAAGCGTGCAATGTCATATTCAGAAAATTTGAAGTTGTTAATGAAATCATAGAGGCAGGAAAAGATGAAATGACATTTTTCAAAGAAATTTAATACAACAAACACGTAACTAGCGTAAATCTATGGTAACCTTATAATATAACATCGTGTGTAACTATGGTATGCGACGGCACTTTTCACAGTTTTTCTGGTGTGAAAAAAAAAAAACAAATGTCCGGCTTCCTTGCTAACTAAACGAAACAAAATCATACTTGTTGGTGCAATTTGCACTTCACAAAAATGTGGAAAAACACTTGACAACAAAATAACCTTTATTTTGGGCTGTCAATCAGGATCCCCCATTTTTTCCTGGAAAGCTCCTCCCTTCCGAATCCAAATCCAACAACTTCACTTTTCCGCCGCCAAAAAATGGTCAACCTAAAGGGCGCCACCTAGTGACAAGATACGTACAAGCCCTAGTTTTACTAGACTGGTTTCCGGCCCTCATATTCTACAATCCACATACGAACACAAATATATTCGTTGAATAATGTGGATATTCGTTGAATAATGTGGATATTCGTTGAATATGTAGTACGGGAATCAGTCTATAGTTTCATGTGTCATCGATATTCATGTCATTAGCACAAAAAAGCCACTTTGACTGAAAATAATTCGGCAAATATTCAATGGATTTTCGGAAACAGTATGATTGCAAGACTGTCTTTTTCGTTTGTTGTCGTATTTTGTTAAGTGTTATACAGATTGTAAAATTAATCATTTTAATCACATCGATCGTGTAAGTTAAAATATATGATTTATTGTAAAATTTTCAAGAAATATGAGAATTTTACGACGGCCGCAATGATTTTAATAGTTTTTATTTATACCCTTGAAACATTGCGTGACCAAAATTGACAGGAAGTGCCCATTTCGCCACACCGAAAGTACACCTTAACTGCCCATTGCGTGGCAATTATTATCTCTGATAGTTTGCAAGCCAACGCAATACCTATGTTTTCATAACCGGGGCAGTATCCTTGCAGATTGGCACGTGGTGCGCGCAACGCGACCAATATCAACAAGTCCTTCCTGGCTTGACGATGAATCAGGCCAAGAAGTCAATAAAATGCAGAAAAACAATTAATTAAGTGACAATTTTGGGACAGAAAATTTGAAACCTTGGTATAGACCCTTAGGGATCAGTCACGTTGTCGGTACACTCTTTTAAGCAGTGGTTTGCGCGCCCAACCAGTTTGCGGGCAAACTGGTGGAACGCGCGCAAACCACTGCTTAAAGGAGTGTACCGACGATGTGTACATTGTCAGGACATCAATTTGGCGTAGCTAGCGGTCCTTTCCTCGCCTTCCACCTCTGTGGCCCTGGTTCTAATCCCGTCCGGGTCAGTATGTGGATTGGGTTCTCAGTCCCTGCTTGATTCCGTGGGTTTTCCCCACACGTTGGTGTGTGGAGTTTTCCTCCCACCTCTAAAACTGACAATTTCTTCCTGTTCTCTCGCACTTCGTGGCCAAGCTTAAGAACCTCCTAGGTGGCTACAGGGCAGCGACTTAAGTCGGCTAATCTCAGCAACCAGATCCCTTTAGGGGATCATACGAAAGAAGAAGTCGCATTTTGTTGTGCCTACGTGTGTCATGCACGATTAGCACCGTTTGTGGATCTATTGTCACATTATTTAAATATGAAAACCTGCCCCTGTCATGGCCGCCGGTGCAAAGCTTCCATCGTCAGTAATATTCATAGTAAACCTGGCTTTCAGGAAACTGTGCGAAGCCACTGTCCTATTTAGGCTGGTTCCATGGCTATACTACACAGACAACGCAGCCATAACACTACGGTAGTCAGGGGCCTAGTTTCGTATGTTCATATGATGGTACCCTTGTAACACAAATGTGTGTGCGCACACATTTATATTGCAAGTAAAACTATACATTACTGATAAAACACATACCATGACAATTTGAACCCAAAATCCACCCACATAACATATTTTCTTTGAAAAAGAAAAAGAAAAATCTTCAACTTGTTATTGTTTCCGGCATGGGTTATTTGCTAACGCGGAACCCGGGCAAAGGTTGTCTACGGCGGAAACGGTGTCAAGCTTATAGAGTTGGAATTTGACATGTATTTTCCTGGATGGATGGGGAAAAACTATATATACATACGTACATAACATACATACATACATACATACATGGGTCCGTCCACAGTAATGGGGTACATTTGAAAAATAAGTCAATAATGTCTTTCATATATATGTCTTTAGTTTATCTCAGAATTAAAGAAATGTCCTTGTTTTGTTCTCAGGAGATAACTTTTGCCCCAAAATGTATAAAATTGCTGCAACATACATTTTTGAAAAGCTTATGTACAAATTTTCCTATTACGTATGTAACGTGGACAGACCATTTTGGGGCAATTTTTTCCGTCTTTGTTACATGCGTAATAGGAAAATTTGTGCACGGGGTTTTCCCAAATGTATGTTGTAGGACTATTTTTCGTACTCCTTGGTGAAAAAGTTATTTCCTCAGTTTAGCTTGATAATTTAAAGATAAAATTAAGACATTTGAAGTGAACTGGGACCTAAGATCTTGAATGTTACAGAAATGTACCCCATTACTGTGGAAAGACCCATATACATTTATAAAATTATGGAAAACGAAACAACGGTATTTAGTATAGCACGAAAAAAGAGCAATTTTCTGTTGTTCGTTGTGGCGCTATAGACTACAAAAGTACGACGTCGCTGCCAGGATAACTGGGTCTAAACATTCGCTGGTAATCCGAAAAGTCCATTGCTAAAGCGCAGGGAAAAATTCACTGGTTTTAGTGTAAACTTGGCAACACACATAATGACAACCGGATACAAACGTGGACAAATGTCCATGAGTTTGGGAAATATGGATGCAGTGAAAAGCAACTTGGCTCCACCGGCATTCGAACCGCGGACCTTCGAACGTGCAGACGCCGTACCAATTGAGCTATGAAGCCAACTGGTGGTCTCGAATCACGGTATTGCAGTTGTTCCTCAGTGAGGAACAACTGCACATTTGCCCACATTTGTATCGATTTTATTCACCCCATCGCGGCGGTCCCTGGGTCATAATCCTTAAAAATAAACACTTATTCATACTTCAATATGACATGGTGACGTTTTTACTTCAGAACTTATTCGTGTCTTTTTATATCGCTATACATCTGTAAAGTTTCTGTCAACGACTCCAATATATTAAGATTAAACCGCTTTCAGAAAATAAACCCAAACAATTTTCCTTTTAAAAGATTACGAGAAATGTTCATTGCTTTATCACGTCAACTGATATTGTGCAAACACCGTACTGACATACAAAGAACATAATAAACTGTACTAAGGCCAGCTTAAAATAAATACATGTTTCTTGACCGGGCCTAACCTTAAAGATAGTAGGCCTATACATGATTGGTAAACTGTTACAAATAGTTGTGTCCCCCTGTGTGATTGAAGATATGCATGATTAAAACCAACATGAGCAAAAACCAGCTCCGTACTTCGTCTAACTTTTGAGAAATCAGTCAAAAAGGGGTTGCAGTAATTTCGCCCCAAAACCACTTCGCCCTGAACCATTTCGCCTTGAACCACGGCCTGTGCATGAAGTGGTTTTGGGGCGAAGTGGCATTTGGGCGATGTAGTGTTTGGACAAAGTAATTTGGGGCGAAATGGCACTCGGGCGAAGTGGTTTGGGGCGAAATGGCACTTGGGCGAAATGGTTTTGGGGCGAATTGAATTTTCGTCTCATGAGACGAAAACTAACTGTTTTACTCATTTCTCAAAGACTATAGCACTTCAGACAAAACCATTTCAGGGGAAGTTTCCTACGGTCATTATGTTTATATTGTGTAAGTTAGGCGTAAATCTGTGAACATTTCTGATTTTCGAGATTACCAATGATGTATACTGCCTTTAAAGGACCGGTGACATGCTAAAGAACTCTATGCCTAGTCTTTGCTGCATATGATGGATTAGGCCTACTTGTTCAGCAAGACATTATATTGTTCGTTTTGATGTAAAATCAATAGAAGGTAGCCCTTTTCAACTTTAAAGATTTCATTACAGTCAATCACAGAAACAGGGCGCTGTTTGGGGTGCATCACTTCAGGAAGACACAAGGGAAAAGTAAAGAAAAACATAAGACTTCAAGTTGGAGTTGTGGCAAATTGCTGCTGTTTCCACCCCCAGTTTTGTCATGGCTTACAACAGGCAACATGTAAAATAATAATAATAATAATAATAATAATGAAAAATTAAAATGCGCCGGTATCCATCAAAAAAGATGCTCATTTGATTTAAAACAAACTCAAACAGCCATGGATTACAAAGTTTCGGCAAGTTTGAGAAAAGGGTGGAATCTTGTGTGCACAGTTGAATGTGATTTTTCTGTGTTTGCCTCTTGTGACGTCAAAACCTTGCTATGCATATCCACATTAGCATAAAAACCTTTGTTTTAACCCCCAAAACAAGCTCCGAAAAATATTTTTATGACTGTAACTGAGAAGAGTACTTTTCATAGCATAGATTTCATTGATAAAAATCCCTAATCATGGAATACAAAATTAGAAAACGTTTACAAACAGCGTTCTCCCCATGTGTGATTCAGGATGTGTATGATAAAAACCAACCTGTGTATGGTCTAACATTTGTGACTGCAAGAATCCGAGAAACAAGTGTACACACACCGGGTTTTGTGGCCGATAAATGATCAAAGACCGGCCGCCGCACGGAGCCGCTTTGTGTGTATCGGCGGATCCTAACACAGCCAAATCGGTGTCTTTTCATGAACAGTAAGATCAAAGGTCTAACCGCCAATATGTCAATCATCAAGCGCGGTCTTTGAAGTCGAGTTTTGAGACCCGGGGGGAAAAAAGCCGAAAGCGGCGACCGGGCCGAACAAAAAAACACCCAAACTTCAATGTACAGAAGACATTCTGACTTATACTTTTGTTAGAACTCTTTAATCCAATATGTTGACATTTTGTGACAAACATTTCTTTGAAAAAAAGAGCGTGCATATGTGGAGTTATATCAACAACTAAATGATTTGCAATGTCCAAAATTTTAGTCAACCTTTTGACCAGAAAAACCTTACTCAAATGGAAGATAGAAGTGGTGACCCTGTCTAGTACCGTGGTATTATGGCTTCGTTCTCCGTGCAGTATAGCATGGAACCAGCCTATAATAGGACAATGGCTTCACACAATTTCTTGAAAGCTTTCTCTGAAGGTAGATGAGGTACTGATCTGGTTTTTTAAAATATTAGATACGCAGTTTTCTAATCATATAATCAATATTTAAAGAATGGATCCATTCATATACCAAATAATCATCTCACGTGGTTTTAAAAGATTAACTGTTTTTGACGGAAGCTAAGTAGGCCTACATTGTTTGCGCAATTTTCTATAATTAATAGCGTAAATCCGCCAGAAACCACAGTAGACGTCTCGTTTATTTAGTAATGTGAGTTGCTGAAACATTAACCGCGTGCCGACGGAGCAGTTTATTTTCCACATTTCCACCGACAAAAAGGATATTTACGACCGAAATCCAACTTAGTCACAAGGGTATCAAAGTGTACTTTTTGGAGTAAGTTAAAGGTGCATTTTGTCCCCAATCTGGCGTGTTTTTTTTCCGATAAAGAATGTCTCAAAGCTTATATAAAATATAAACAGATTTAATTTGAATAAGATTATTCACGGACTCGTGGCTAGTTGACACTTTTTGGACTAACTCGCGAAACCTGTTTGACCTGGGTCCTATCTCACAAATTTAAAGTTAAAAACAATAAAATCAAATTTTTCCTATTTTTTTAAACATGATTTACTAGAATGTATATTTAGGAATGTTTCTAAGTGGCTTTATGAAATAGTACTCAGGTCTTAGTGGCTAGTTGACCATTTTGGACTAACTCGCGAAACCTGCTTGACCAGGTTTAGTGGCTAGTTGACACTTTGGGACTAACTCGCGAAACCTGTTTGACCAGGTCTTCGTGGCTAGTTGACACTTTTGGACTAACTCGCAAAACCTGCTTGACCAGGTCTCAGTGGCTAGTTCGCGAAACCTGTTTGACCATGTCTCAGTGGCTAGTTGACACTTTTGGACTAACTCGCGAAACCTGTTTGACCAGGTCTCAGTGGCTAGTTGACACTTTTGGACTAACTCGCGGAACCTGTTTGACCAGGTCTCAGTGGCTATAGTTGACACTTTTGGACTAACTCGCGAAACCTGTTTGACCAGGTCTCAGTGGCTAGTTGACACTTTTGGACTAACCCGCGAAACCTGTTTGACCAGGTCGCAGTGGCTAGTACTCTATTTCTTGCAAAAGTCTTACGTTTTCTAGTTATTTTATTTAACAACGGCCATCTTATAAAATCAAGAATTGAATTTAGGATATAAAATGTTCCTTTAAGGGATGCGCCAGTTCACTTTTCCACAATGCACTTTTTGTGGTGAACCGTCGGTTCCCGCCCCTGCACTCCGGCAAAATTTCGGGGGAAGCTTCCCGGTCGAGATTCCCTTAATTTAACCGTCAAATGCGGCTTGTATAAAAAGTACACAGGTTACAAGTTCACGTGTCCGGGCAAAATTTATGTTCCAATTTCGAACTTGATGAAACGATTTTATGGTATCCCCAAACCCCAAAGCAACAATTAAGAGTGGCAGTCGTGCATATACGTAAAGACGACTGCGTGTTGTACTAAATAAACCGTCGGCTCTTTCGTTTTAATGTTTAGTCGAAAACACCTTTGGACTAATCCGCCGACCAAGAAAAGCAATATAACTGACAGAAACTAGTGATGGGATTTTAACAATCTTCGACAAAATAAAAAGATACATATTGAATATTGGCACACACTGTACATGTACAGCTTGGTAATTTCTTACGAAGTCTGAGTCAATGCAGCGTCAGGATGGTTCGATATACAACGTACAGATCATGACAGTCTCATCCGCGTCCAAGCATGTCTGTCGCATGCGCGCGCCCTATGCCTTTTTATGTGGATTTTAAAAACAATTGGGGATTAAAGTGCGTTACCTATAACACACTGGACCAACGGCTTTACATCCCTTCCGAAGGATGGAGCAGGTGTGCTTAAAGGCAGTATACATCATTGGTAATCTCGAAAATCAGAAATGTTTACAGATTTACACCTAACTTACACAATATAAACATCATGACCGTAGAAAACTTCCCCTGAAATGGTTTTGTCTGAAGTGCTATAGTCTTTGAGAAATGAGTAAAACAATTAGTTTTCGTCACACGAGACGAAAATTCAATTCGCCCCAAAACCATTTCGCCCAAGTGCCACTTCGCCCCAAACCACTTCGCCCGAGTGCCATTTCGCCCCAAATTACTTCACCAAACACTACATCGCCCAAATGCCACCTCGCCCCAAAACCACTTCGTGCACAGACCGTGGTTCACGGCGAAATGGTTCAGGGCGAAGTGGTTTTAGGGTGAAATGACTGCAAACCCTTTTTTGACTGTTTTCTCAAAAGTTAGACGAAGTACGGAGCTGGTTTTTGCTCAGGTTGGTTTTAATCATGCATATCTTCAATCACACAGGGGGATACAACCATTTGTAACAGTTTACCAATCATTGTATACTATCTTTAAGTGCCTTGCTCAAGGGCACAGGTACCCCGGCCGGATATCGAACCTGCAACCCCAAGTTTTCACACGAGTATTGCGAGTCAGTGATCGAAACCACTCGGCCACGGTTGTTTTTATGCTTCCGCCTTTGATTTATTTATTTTGTTTACAAAATTAACTGTAACTCTAGATGATGTTTTCAAAACGCCCAAAACATAATTATTTTGCACAATCTGGCTACAATCGATCACCAAGCATTCACAATCCCCCACCCTAACCCAACCCCTAAATCCCAATTCGAGGTTACAAGATCGAAAACATTATCCCACCGAAACCAAACTTAGTCAACACAAATCCAAATAAAACCCGGCAAAAATCAAAGAAAAGACGGCAAAACTCAAAGATTGGGTTTAAAAATCTAGAGAGACGTATTTTCACAATTATAATTCCCGCGGTTGCGACCCCTGTTCACGAATAACCACTTGTCTAAACATTGTCTGAGTACCGAGACTGCTTGAAAGTGACCGCCGTTACTTTGCACCGCCCGCCCGGCGCACCCTCAAATGAAACACGCTATACGGTTCAATTTACAAAGCGCCGGTATATTTACAGTTTCCAAAAGCCGATGTTTATGAATTATGACTAGCGGGTTTAACCACGTGCCGCTTCAAACGTTGCGATTCTGCTAATGTCATATTCTAAAGAAACAATGATTCCCCGCCCCCCAAATACGTTTGTATGAGTGGGAAATCTATCCCTTGTAATGCTGAGAAATATTAATGATTTATGTTTTATTTTTTTACGTTTTATTTTTTATTTTATGTTTACATGTATGTTTTATATTTTATACCACAAATAATTTTATTTTTTTATTTACTTAATAGTATTGTTATTTTACACTGGGCCCTTAAGGATAGCAGTTTCTATAACTGAGAAGGCAACCCAGTATAAATAAAACAGATAATAATAATAATAATAATCTTAGCGGAGCGTGTTCAGAGTTTTTTTCCCAGAAAATGGATTTCGCTTTTAACAATCATATAACAAACCTGGTTAAGACGTCTGCCTTGTTTGCAGGAGGTCGTGGGTTCGAATCCCGTCCGAGCACGCTATGAAGTTTTTCATAGTGTCTCGGGAAAGCACTGAGTAGGTTATACAGTGCTAATATATACGTCGGGTAATAATAATAATAATGATTAGATTTGTAAGAACTCTGGATGCCGCAATAGGGCGACATTTCGGGAAGACTCTCCCCGGGGACCACCGAAATTTCGGCAAGAGTCACTCAAAATGACACATTATTTTTGTACCCAAAGCTTCCAAAAATGGTTCCAGACCAAAGAGAAACAACTCTAGTCCTAATAAAAATGGTTTTTGACCTAAAAAATGGTTTTTGACCTTAAAAAAATGATTTTAAAAAAATACAAATATTAGGGCGACACCAAAATGTCGCCCTATTGAGCATGTCGCCCTAATATAGCTTTTTTACACACAAATTGTCGCCCTATCCTAGCATGCATAGTTTTTGTATAGCGCACATATCCACCCTGCAGGGTGCTCAAGGCGCTGTTACCATTATTACCGCTGCCATCAGGGAATCACCAGAACCATTTCGCTTCAACTAGGTGGCTGCTGGTCAGGCGCACAACCCTATCAGCAGTTAGATTGTGGCATTCCCCTTAACAGCTTCCCATATATCGCTTGGGTTGACAAGGCAGGATTTTTCTGGGCAAGGGCAGAAACAAACCTTAATTAACATTCATTCTCCCCGACGCAAGCTAATCCAATTATCCATATAAAATACCTCCCTAAAATATATGGAACGAAAACGGGAAATATGCAATCTCTAATTTGGATGCGGAAGCACCAATGATGGTGTAATTAATGTAGTGCTTTATATAAATTAGTTTACAAAACCTCGGTGTTTTTTTTGACGATATCCTTGAAAATACGGTCTGAGAACGCGAAATTTCATAGTGGTATTAATGAGAAAAATATGACAAAATCTTAACACGTAGGGGAAAATGGGGGTTCAGAAATATGAAATGGACACCGTCGTAAAGACAGATTACATGATTGCAAAACTGTTTAAAATGGCGCTATATCTCCATGTGTGATTGAGGATGTGTATGATAAAAACCAACATATAAGTTAGCTCAGTACCCCACCTACGTTCCAAGAAAACAAGAAGAAAAATCTGTGTTCATGTTTTCAAGAAATTTTGCAAAACCACTGTCCTACTTAGGCTGGTTTCCTGACTATACTGCACGCAAAACGGACCCATAATAATTCGGGGCGCTGCAAATCCCCTAAATGGACTTTAACAAAAACACACCTCTTCAGTTCCCGCGATTTTCTTTGTCAGCAAAACACAATGTGCGAAATCGCAAACACCCATGAATTCAAATTCTACTCAGGATGAGCACAACACGGGCGTAGCCCACATCAACTGCAATATGTCTCTACATCATCGCTATTTTTAGAACATGACATCACTTTATACCCTGCGTTGTCAGCATGTTGTGGGGTGTTATGGCCGAGCGGTCTAGTGCGTCGAACTCAAGCTCCTGTGCCAGTTCTAGAATGTGGGTTCGATGCCGGGCCGCGACACTGTGGCACTTGTGCTCTTGAGAAAGGCACTTAATCACACTTTCTCCATCCTTCGGAAGGGATGTAAAGCCGTTGGTCCGGTGTGTTAGGTAAGGTAACGCACTTTAAAGATCCCAGAGCATTTCTTCGTGAAGAGAAGGGGAGGGATCCCCGGTGTCTCTGGCCATTTCTAATTCTAATTCTTCATGGGTTTCCTCACGCTTGCGAGTGACAGTGCAATGAGCACTATTGAGGAATCCTTGGTATGAATACCAGAAATAAATAATAATAATAATAATAATAATAATAATAACGTGTTTACGTCGTCACCTCGAACACACCTGGTCGCTATGTATGAAGTCAAAAGTGCAGTAACAAAATTGCTTTATATAAAATGCACTTCTTCTATAATATACAAGGGCACAATAAAAGTAATGCGATTTTTGAGCCATTCATTCATGCACAAAAACCATGCTTTGATTTTTCAGGTTTTCTTAAGTATTACTGCACCTATGTGACTGAAATTTCTACAGGGCAGTTTTATCAACATGGGCTTCTAATCACGAGTGGAAATAACACCCCTTTTAACAGTTTACCAATCATGTGTTCTACCTTTAAAATTCGTGCCACGAAATACGCAGCTCCATAGCAAAGACATGGAGCTGCGTATTTCGTGGCACGAATTTGGCGCGCGCGCATTGCTGACGAGCATTGCCTTTAATAAACATTTGCATCCCCATTTCAGTTCATAAGTTCAAAGCCCAAAAATGATTTTAGATGAAAATAAATATTCATTAACACACATAAATACCCATCTGCTATGTGTAATGCTACAGATATGTCTACCCATGGTCTACCAGACATTACTCATAACAACATAATTGCTGAAAGAAAAAACGGTAGGCCTATGCCGATGATGTCACTTGCTTAGAATGCTCGCCCCTGGTTTTTAACCGCAAGAAAATGGCGCGAAAAAAGATAGCAGCATTTTTTCCCTTGCCACGTGGATGAACATGCGTCATCGCTGATATTTTTGTTCTTCTACGGTTCATTTGCCCCAAGATTAAATCTCATTATCGCAAAAGAAATCAATATATCATGTTTTGGCCACGTGCTTTCGGGTGTACGTGTATTAACATGTTTCCGTGCTCTATGGTACCATGATGGTACCAATTTATGAAGTTCAGTTATGACGTCAGCCACGATATTGAATCATTTTCGTTTTTATTTGATACATATCTCTCGACCCAGAACAAATTACGTGATGAATTAACACTTTGACAATTGAAAATAAAAGCGAACGATTTTGTTTGTCCCTTGTCACCTCACACGTTCGGAAAGTTACGTCACGGACAACGGATCCATATCCAAGACTGGTTCGCAGACCACATATTCCACATACGCATATATATCGTGTTCGTATGTGGAATATGAGGTCCGGAAACCAGTCTAATTTTGAGGGAGATTTTTTAACGGTGACGCGCAAGCCCGCCCTCATTCGATGAGAGAAAAATACACGAAATGCTAAATAACTTTATGCACAGTTTTTGTTGCATTTTAAGGATTACTTGTTTAGAAAGACAGTAACTACTGTTCATTTTGATGTGTTTTTTAACGATGAACATTTCTTTACAAAATCTCACAGACATAGGGCGCTGTTTGGGGCATGTCGCTTTAGAAACACACAGCAGAAAAGCAAAGAAATAACACAAGACTCCAAACTGGAATTGTGGAAAATTGCTGCAGTTTCCAGCCTCAGTTTTCGCATGGCTTACAACAGCTAACATGTAAAACAAACCCAAACAATCATGGGTTACAAAAGTTTCAGCAAGTTGGAGAAAATACTGAAATCTTTTGTGCACAGTTGAATGAGATTTTCCTGTGTTTGCCTAATGAGACATCACAACTTTGCTCATGAATATGTAAATTCGTATTAGCATAAGAATCAAAACCTTGATTTAAACCCTTAAACCAACTTCCAAGTATGGTTTTATGACTGTAAATTTGAATGGAAGCGAGCAGTTCCACAGCATAGATTTCAGTGATAACAATACCATTTCAGCTAGGCCTTTAAACCTGAATATTGCTAGCTGTTTCCTTTGTTTTATAACAACCAAAATATTTAAAATGTTTTTGTTTGTTGCAAAGACTGAGGATGGATTTATTTATAGCAACGTCAAAGTTCGTCACAATCCTCCTTGCCAAATTCTATCTTTCCAGACGGATGAAAATAGGCAAGAAAATTGACAGGTTTGGCCAAGTACGACATGAGCGGCTTGGGTGGCCGGCAAAACCACACCCGACAATCGCGCTGTGTGGCCCGGCCCGGTGCGGGTCTCCGCTGCAACTCTCGCTAAATTATTAATCCCATGGGTTATTTGGATAAGCTCTCAAATTACCCTCGGGAGAATCCTCCATCTAAACGTCAAGTTCACGCCAAAGAAAGCCGACGACATTGGTCCCATTTTAAATAACAATGGCGCCATCTCTTGTCAAAACTTTTCAATCGACACTAACACCCAACAGGAAATGTATGGATATAACTTTACAAAAGTTTAATTTTCCACGTCCTTTGACATTCCGCCTCCTCCCATTTTTGCATTTGTGAGTTTCCTTTTAATCTCATATTCCCCACCTATTTTGATGAATAGTTAATTAGTTTAAGCTCTAATGAAGATAGGGAAAATGCTTTCGAATTGTATTGGGTTCTCAGCATACGTATTTTTTTCCGCGATACTGTTGTTGCAAAATACAACCCTAAACGTTCGGACAAATATGATTACAAATAATTTAGGGCGAGTTGATACCCGTGAGGAAATTGGTAAATTAACTGCTTCTTGTTTTACACAAAATAAGAGCAGGGTGCTCTAGAAAAAAAGGAAGAAACCGAGCTTAAATTGCTCATTAGCCTACACAATAAAGATAAAAAATTTAGAAAAATTGCAAATACTGTTCGTTTCATACGGTTTTTCGTTTTCTTATGACACCAAGAAATCCAGAATACCTCCATGGATGACTGAGCACCGATTGTTGAAAGCGAGACTGTCAGAAATAGCTTAGTACCAGATTATGAATAAGTTAATTGATACAAAAAGATAAACATAACAAAAAGACCAATAAATTAGTTTAAAAATCCTTTACGGAGTGCTCTCATTAAAAACATGAAAGTTTATGTTTGAAAAAATGATTTTAAAGTGATTATTTGTCTTTGTAAGCTGTTTGTCTTTTTTAGCAGATGAACTTAATTTTAATCTGGTACAAAGCTATTTCTGACATGTCGCTTTAAACCACTGGTGTTCAGTCATTCATGAAAGTATTCTGGATTTCTTGGTGTCATAAGAAAGAGAACACGGTGATGAAACGATAATAGTTGCCGTTTTTCCAAATTCTCATTCGTTATTGAGTTATACGCAATTTAATCTCGGGTTTTTGTTTTATAGGACACACTAACCAGACAATAAACAGAATAAACTACAAGAAATTTACCACTTTGTTTTTTTCTAATAACCGTGTTCTATAACCGTGGTTGCAATATTTGAAAAACTCCTTTCCAAATGTTAACAGCATGTTTCTTGATAAAATGAGGGCGCTATTGCTTTTCAACGGTCCACTTTTGTTGTTGTTGTTGATTGTTGATTTTATGGCATCTTCGGCAACTAAGGCCCTTTATGCCATCAACTATACGGTTTTAGCTTTAACTATATATTATCAACTTGAGATGACGAAGAAGGAGTTGCAGTTTTAGAAGTGGGAGGAAAACCCCGAGAGAAATCCCCGGGGGAAAACCCACGCGGTCAAGTAGAGACTGCAAACCGAGTCCACATACATGGCCCGGATTCGAACCCGGGACGACAGAGGTGAAAGGCGAGAAAAGAACCACTTGTGCCAGCCTGTGCACTAGGCCAACCCGACCGCTAGACTGGTTCCCGTCCACATATTCCACACAAAATTTCGTAATAAGCGAACCAATCTATAGGGATCGGGAACCAATCTACCCGACCGCTCTTCTTGATAATGTGAGGGCGCTATTGCTTTTGAACGGTCCACTTTTTTTACGTATTAGAAAAGTGTACTGCACATGTGCAAACTTGTATGCAAATTTTCACAGCACGCTTCTTGATAAAGTGAGGGCGCTAAAGAAGGAGAAGAAGGAGAAGGAGGAGAAGGAGGAGAAAAGTGAGGGCGCTGTTGCTTTTGAACGGTCCACTTTTTTGAGGTATTAGAAAATTGTACACGTTCCAGATACGGTTTGTAAGCCAAGCAATTTCACGGTCTTTTTGTCGTGCGTACTGCGCATGTGCAAATTTGTATGCAAATTATCACAGCTCGCTTCTTGATAAAGTGAGGGCGCTATTGCCTTTCAACGGTCCACACTTGTATACCTCCCCTAGCACTGATGCATGATGTACAACTGGAAAATTGTGCACGTACGTCCTGACAAGTATTTTTTAGGCTTTTACATGTCGTATACAGAAAGATCAGTGTTATATTTGATTATTTAGAAGTGGTTATTTAGTATAGGTCATAATTGGAATTTAAAAAGATTGCAGATTCGTAACGCGTACACTTTGGTTTAGGGAGGCACTACCATTGAGCTATATATATATAACTGGAGACGGCATCTGGCTGGAATCGCGTCCGCGCGTGCGTTTTCGAAGTAGGGTAACAACATAATATTTCACGGTTCTTGAATTAATGAGAACAGCAATGTTAATAGGCCATGCAGTGCTACATGCGTTTACCCTCCCGACGCGCCGCCATTGTTCGGCCGCGCATTTCCACACAAACACTCCCAGATGGCGTATCCAGTATATGTATGTAAATCAATGGGCACTACACAGACGACAACCTTGCTCGCGCGACCGGCACGCGCACCCTGCGCGCCAAAAACAAATTTCGTATTTGTTTTCCCCTCGGAAACCCAAAACTTGCGACGGAAATGTTAGAAGGTAAGGGTATTCTAGAATCATCCAAGCTATCGACTCCAATAATAAATTTCCTTAAATTCCAGTTGTGACCTAAAGCCTTAAAAATAACCACTTCTAAATTCGGGGTTTTCCATCAAATCTAACACTGATCCTTCTGTATACGACATGTAAAAGCCTTAAAAATACTTGTCAGGACGTACGTGCACAATTTTCTAGTTGTACATCATGCATGTCACAATGCTAGGGGAGATATGCAAGTGTGGACCGTTGAAAGGCAATAGCGCCCTCACTTTATCAAGAAGCGTGCTGTGAATATTTGCATACAAATTTGCAAATGTGCAGTACGCACAATAAAAAGACCGTGAAAATGCTTGGCCAACAAACCATATCTGGAACCTGTACAATTTTCTAATACCTCAAAAAAGTGGACCGTTGAAAAGCAATAGCGCCCTCACTTTTTCATGCAAGAAGGGCGGTCGGGTTGGCGTATAGTGCACGTTAAGTGGTTATTTTATCGCCTTTCACTTCTGTCGTCCCGGGTTCGAATCCTGGCCGTGTATGTGGACTAGGTTTGCAGTCTCTACTTGACCGCGTGGGTTTTTCCCCTGGGGATTTCTCTGGGGGTTTTCCTCCCACTTCTAAAACTGCAATTCCTTCTTCGTCATCTGAAGTTGATAATAAACGTATAGTTGATGGCATAAAGGGCCTTAGTTGCCGAAGATGCCATAAAATAAACAACAACAACTTTATCAAGAAACATGCTGTGAACATTTGAAAAGAAGTTTTGAAAATACTGCAACAACGGCCGGTTAGAACAAATAAAAGTGGTGAATTTCTTGTAGTTTATTATATTTCTTGTCTGGTCATTGCTGGTTAGGGTGTCCTAAAAAACAAAAACCCGAGATTAAATTGCGTATTACTCAATAACGAATGAGAATTTGAAAAACGGCAACTACTAGCATATTATCCGTTTCATCACCGTGTCCTTTTTCTTATGACATGTATACCAAGAAATCTAGAATACCTTCATGGGTGACTGAGCACCGATGGTCTAAAGCGAGACTGTCAGAAATAGCTTTGTACCAGATTATAAGTCACAACTAAAAACTGGTTTGAATCACAGCGAGCACGCCATGAAGTTGTTCATAGTGTCTCGGGAAAGCACTGAGTATACAGTGCTAATATACGTCGGGTAAGGGCAAAACAAACCCTAATTAACATTCATTCTTCCCGACGCAAGCTAGGCCTAAAATCAATTAGGCCTAAAAACTAAAATTTAAACTAGGCTTAACTTAGGCTTAAAAACTCCCAAAATAGTGTTTTCACCTTTCACACTGAAAATTCCAGCCTCGTCAGCTTCTTGGTATTTCCAGCTTCTTTATTGCTACCTTGTATGTCCGCTAGCACGCAAAAACCCACACTCAGGCTGCGTTCGGGCGTGCAGTTCTCGTTACTCGGGAGTAATGCGTGCGCATTGCACTCGGGTCACATCACGCGAACGGCAAGTCCGCAGTCTAGTCCGCGTGCGCGAATGGCAATCAGTGAAGATGGCCGTCTCTTGTCATCACTGCACAAAAAATGCCGTTTCATTGCTCACAAGAAACTGAGGAAATACAGGCCGTAAGTCTTGAGAACCTTTGATGCCGTCTAAAACAAACCATAGTGAGTTATTGTTTCAGTTATTGGGTTGACACGTTGAGCAAATTCACAAAAAAATCCCACCCATATTCCACCATCTTCGTACAAATCACATGACACTTGACAGGAGTAAGAGCACACTCCCCATTTGTTGGGGAGTAGTGAGAGCATACTCTCACTGGTCCGAGTGTCGTTATTCTTGCCGTTCACGCGCGCAGGAGTATAACTCGTGTTAACACGAGTACACGCCCGAACGCAGCCATAATGTTCAGTACAATAAGCAATTTCCAGCTGAATTTACGTTACGTCACGTCCGGTCAGCCGATGACGTATCAAGTCCGCCATTTTTTCATTTGCCAAAAGTTTCCTCTGACGTCATAGCCACCTTTCGGTTAGACTGGTTTCCAGTCCCTATATAACTGTAATATTTCAAGTCCAAATAATGTAGATTCCGGGAACCGTTCCACCTTTCGGTAGGCTTTGAAATTTGTTCCGAACGGATTACTAAGCGTCTTTTATATCTCCGAGCCTGGCATTTCGTTTGAGGCTTCAAAATGGCCACACGAAAAACGAAGCCTCTAGCTCCGTTTCGTAAAGGCCATCATAATTAGTCGGAATCATTTGGTCTGGGAACCAGACACTATTAACGCTGAACTATGTGAACGAGGTTAATCGATAGTCGATAATCGATATATAGCGCATATCGCGATTTGAACTTTCAACTTCGACGGACGGCGAAGGAGGATTTTTCGGTAAGCTTGTCAAAAAACAATGTATTTTTTAGTATTTTTGCATAAGAAAACACGTCTACATTGGTGCTTGAACTTTTTAATAGAATTAGGATGTATAGATTACATATCCTTTGGAAAAAATAACAATTTTAAAGCTATTTTCAACATACAAACGCCCCAAAATTAAAATTAAACCCATCCGGCAGACGAGAGCAAGTTGCGCAGCACGCGCCATTGGTATGGGAAAAGGCTTGTAATACCGACACCTTGACATGGTCGATGACATTCATAACATTTGTGCCCATTCACGATGATTCATGTGATTTACTGTGTCTGAAATTGGTACTACAAAGTGCAGCAGTGTTGTTCTGGTGTTATTTTGGCTATGATATTGTTATTGTTGTTAATTTTATTTTATTTAACGTTAACCTATTTTCATGATTTTTAGGAAAGAATTCAGGGATTGGATGACAAACATTGCCAGTGAAGTGTGCGTAAACCTATGAGACGGAGGCCAACTGACAGCTTTTTCACTTATTTTAACGAAAACCAAACAGAGTTCAAGAATCAAAGCATTTTTTTCTTTGAAACATATCACTGATGATACTGACCAACATGTCTCGAAACAGAAATGTTGCAAATGTTAGAAATCATCAGGGATTTCTCTAGTTGTACTATGGCAGTACTATGGCGAGTACTGTGCTCGCAGCTTGGTATGCGCAATGCAATTCGGCGGAATTCGCGCCGCATCGAGCAGTTTCACACTGTCACGGGTCACTAGACAGCTCTTGTGTTTGTCCTCCAGATGGGGAAGAGAACAATAGAGCCTTGTGCTTTTCTGCTAGCAGCCACGTGGGTTTCTACACGTGGCTCTATTGTTCTCTCTCCGATCTGGAGGACAAACACGGGAGGGTCTTGTCACCCGTGACAGCGTGAAACAGCCCCATACTAGGCACAGTGCTGGTTGGATTGAGTGTGCGGCACTGCGAGTCCATATGGACTTTCCCCCCACAAGGGGAATCCCTGATGATTTCTCACATTTGCAACATTTTTGTTTCGGGACATGCTGGTCAGTATGTTTGATATGTTTCTAAGAAAAAAGTTAGGTTTTCGTGAAAAGCTGTCAGTTGGTCTTCGCCTCATAGGTTTACGCACACTACATGTACGCTGGCAATATTTGTCATCCAATCCCATGATGCATTGAGAACGTCAAATAAGGTTTATTGAGTCGTGTGAGTTGTTGATCATGGCTTCAGCATGTTCAGACTTTGTGTAAACTAAAACATTATCAGTCTGGTGAGACTCAATATCACGAGTACGAGTATACAACATGGTAGCGCCCCATGCTTAGAAACTAGAGTACGCGCATACATGTAGCGCATGTGCAAACCGGTTTTATTTTACGTTGTAGGGAAAAAAATGGCTGAAGCTGGAATTACAAGCTATTGGCACACATGTACACATGTAGAACAATGTTTTCACTTCAATTTCATTGTGTCATTTTAAAAATTGCCCGTGGCGATTTTCAGAAATCAAGCATTAACAATCAGTCCAGTGTTGTTTATTGCACTAAGGTCCGTCTCGTTTACATGTCTTTCACTGTCAATGTCAGGAATGTATCTTTATGTTATTATTTAAAGGTAGTATACATGATTGGTAAACCGTTACAAATAGTTTCATCCCCCTGTGTGATTGAAGGTATGCATGATTAAAACCAACCTGAGCAAAAACCAGCTCCGAGAAAACAGTCAAAAAATGGTTTACAGTCACTTTGCCCCAAAACCACTTCGCCCCAAAACCACTTCGCCCTGAACCATTTCGCCCTGAACCACTTCGCCCTGAACCACTTCGCCCTGAACCACTTCACCCTGAACCATAGCCTGTGCATGAAGTTGTTTTGGAGAAAGTGGCATTTGGGCGAGGTAGTGTTCGGACGAAGTAGTTTTGGGGCGAAATGGTCCAGGGCGAGGTGGTTTTTAGGCGAAATGAATTTACGTCTCGCAAGACGAAAAATAATTGTTTTGCTCATTTCTCAAAGACTATAGCACTTCAGATAAAACCATTTCAAGGGAAATTTTCTGCCGTCATCGTGTTTATTGTGTAAGTTATGTGTAAATCTGTGAACATTAATGATTCCTCGAGATACCAATCATGTATTCTACCTTTAAACAGGTAAAGTAGGTTTACGCAGTAAAGTGATCTTTTAGTGGAACATTTAAACAGAAAATAAGGTTTACTTACCGCAGAAAATATAGAGAAGTGTGCATTCACATTAAAACATACAATGGAAGTGTTAATGTCGGGCATGTCAGGGTTACGCTTAACTCGTCAAACGTGCTCTAGATGCATCGTGGGAGAGGTGAACCAGCAAATTTTGGAAAACGGCAACTGCTATCTGTTTCATAACTGTTTTCTTTTTGTTATGACACCAAGAAATTCAGAATACCTTCATGGATGACTGAGCACCGATGGTTCAAATCGAACCTGTCAGAAATGGCTTTGTACCAGATTATGAATAAGTTCATCTGCTAAAACAGATAAACGGGTTTAAAAAAAGAAAAATAATCATTTTAAAAATCATTTATTCAAACATAAACATTCATGTTTCTAATAAGAGCACATCGTAAAGGATTTTAAAACTGATTTATTGGTATTTTTGTTCTTTTTTACATTTTCGATGAACTTATTCATAATCTGGTACAAAGCTATTTCTGACAGGCTCTCTTTGAATCGTTCGTACTCAGTCATCCAAGAATGTATTCTGGATTTCGTGGTGTCGTAAGAAAGAGGACACGGTCATAAAACGAATAGTAGTTGTCGTTTTCCAAAATTCTCAGTCGGTACCGAGTAATTAGCAATTTAATCTCGGTTTCTGTTTTCTGGGACACCCTGTATACGTATACTGTGTGGTACATGAACAGTATACCATACATAGTATCGCCACCTGCCTTCACACACACAAACCTATGAGACTAGATTTTAATTTGATTTCTGTGTGAGAATGTCCAGTTGAGTCATCTCTCCCCCGAGGCCGTGTAGTGACTATGTGCATCATCACAGTGCATTATCCAAGATTCCGTACATGTACAGTACATTGAAGTTGTTCAGTTGATGTTTTCGTGTAGGTTTGTGTAGGAGTCTCGTTATCTCATGCCGGGAATTCTACCCCAAATTTAATTCCAAACTGCAACTGGACTAAGGCTGAGTTAATTTGAATGATTTACTAACAAAATGTTCAATCGAATATTTAATATTTGTTTAAACTGGGTTAGTCATGATTTATTAGGTGCATATTTTTAAATTAGCCTACATGTATACCAATACCATAGTGGAAATTTGAAAGCAGTAACTAAATTTGATCAATCTGGAAATGCACTGAGTATGTCGCTTGCAGCTCGCCACAAATCGTAAAGAATCGCAAGCGGTCGTAATGGCATCGCATACGCTCGTAAAAGATTGCAAAAAGTCACTAAGAAATTGGAATGCATAGTAATCGTAGCAATCTGATCGCAAAGTGTCACAAGTATTCGCATCAAAATCGTTTCGACTTTTACGATCATCGTAAGATGTTTTCATTAGGGTCGTAACCTGTCATAACGGAATCGCATCATTTTTTTTGTTGTCGTTTCCGCTACGATAATTAGGGATTTTTTTGGCTTTTTCATTACGATGTAATGCAATTGTTACGTCGTGTTGATTCGTATCCAAAATCGTCTAAGTGTAAAAGGGGCTTAAACGCCCCTTGTATCATTTGCAATGACCCAATTTTGTTTTTCATGAGTCGACAAGAAAAACCTTACTCAAAGTGTTGATAGCAATGGTAACAAACACCACATGAATTTATTTCCGTCCAAAAATGTATTTCATGCCGGAAATTGACAACCGTGCACGGGACTTTTTTACCTTTCACTTGTACACAAAATCCATATAGATTTTCAAGGTTTTCTGAAGCATTGATTCATCTAAGTAGCTAAAATTTCTTCAGGCTAGTTTACCAACATTCTTCCTTAGGTATGTTACATGCCTAGTCCACGAATCTGTAAAAAGTTTTATCTTGCAAATGATACATTTTTAAAGGTCTTTTCTGCGGAGCAGGTCACATATGCCTTGTACTGTAGAAGACAAACTGCTATTTTCCTTTTGTCTCTAACGTCATATTTAAACATCCTTCCTTATGATTTGTACTTTGTACTGTTCAGGGGTCAATTACTAACTAAAGACTAACATTTTGAGGATACTGTTATCTCTTTCCTGTTCGGTTTCCTTGACTTGTGTTAGGGATGATTGCTACAGTTAAAGGAGCTTGTCCAGATTTTTCCAGAAAATGGATTTCGTTCTGTCCTAAAAATCATATAAAATACCTCCTCAAAATACTATCCATGGGAAGAAAACAGGAAATTTGCAATCTCCAATTTGGATGTGGAAGCAAAAAGGTTGGTGTAATCACTGCACTGCTTTATGGAACGGATAAATGAGTTTACAAAACATCGGTGGTTTTTTTATGATATCTTTGAAAATATACGGATTGAGAACGCGAAATTTCAGAATGGTAATAAGAAAAATATGACATATGATATGGTATCAGAATTTAAATGCCCGTTGGAAAAATGGGGGAGCGTTGTCCAGATCCAATTTTTGAATTGACCTTTTTTCCCATGGGTTTTGAGATTTTGATACCGTATCATCTTTCATATTTTTCTCATTACCATTCTGAAATTTCACGCTCTCAATCCATATATTTTCAAGGATATTGTCGAAAAACCACCGATGTTTGGTAAACTAATTTATCCAGTTCTATAAAGCAGTGCAGGGATTACACAAATCTTTTTGCTTCCACATCCAAATTGGAGATTGCAATTTTCCTGTTTTCTTGCCCATGGATAGTATTTTGGGGAGGTATTTTATATGATTGTTAGGTTAGAACGAAATATATTTTTTGAAAAATCTACCAGTTGTCACACTCCTCTAATTGAAGATGGTTTTTAATATGTTCGTGTACCTTGACGTGGGTGCATTACAAATGCATCGATTTTCACAATTTCCCAACAACCTACAGCATTCTGTATGGGGCTGAAATTTCTTGGGATTTCTTGCAACTCCTCTTTACATATTAAAGGCACAGGCTCGTCAGCAATGCGCGCGTGTGCCAAATTCGTGCCACGAAATATGCAGCTCCATACCTTTGCTATGGAGCTGCGTATTTCGTGGCACGAATTTAACACGTGCGCATTGCTGACGAGCCTGTGCCTTTAAACACAAGACATTAATTCTGAGAATTGATTTTTAAAAAATCTTTAAACACGGAAGCAGAAATGGGCATACAGTATGCACCGTGTTAATTGATGAATACACATATGCAGTGTGTTATGTACATGCATGCAGTCCGTACATGTATGGCAGATCTAGCATCCTATGTCCTCATTAATAACAAGGATGCAGTGCAGTGACTCACTCTTAACGTCCACACTGAACGTCCACACTGAAATAATCTCCAGACATGTTCCACAGTGTGAGTCCTCATAATTTATCTCAATCAAATGGGTCATAGTGTACACAAACCAACTGGATTACGCAGTGCTCTCTCTCTTTGACATCAGTATTATACATGTACCGATTTGACATCAGTATTATACATCATTTACATGTGTGTACTGTACATTATGCTTTTTGTTTTGACTTGCCTGGCATATATGCAAGTGCAAGAAGCTTGCAAAATATCGTACGCTGTTTTTTTGCCAAGGATAGTATTTTTGCCACGGATATTATTTTTGCCACTGATAGTATTTTTGCCATGATAGTATTTTTGGATATTGATATAATATTGGTTGGCTTTGAGGGTGATATCATGAGAATATACCGCATGAGTCATGAAAATACCAAACGAGCCAAGGGCCAAGTTTGTTATTTTCATGACGAGTGCGGTATATTCTCATATCACCCGAAAAAGACGTCCAATATCATTATTTTTATATAAAATGAAGCTTCCTTAATTTGTATTTTAAGATTTCAGCAAGATTTTTGCTCGTTTGGTTTACAAAATTTCTGTTAATTTTGTAAGTTTACAAGTGCATGCGCTTTTGTTAATGCTGCACAGTATTTTACTATTTTTTGATACCGTACTCAAGTACGGGTGTCTGTATTCAAATGAGGGACGTTTAACAATAGGAACAATAGGGTCCGCGATTGCCAAGGGAGTCCGCGATTTGAAATCCTGTACAAACCAAATTAGAGCAGTCGCCAACAAAAAAATAAAGCGGGCCTCTCGATTTTTGCTACGAATTTCAAACGATTAGGTACGATTTGGTGAGATTACCAGAGACTGTCTATATACTCTATACACAATCGTACCAAAACGTACCTAATCGTTGGAAATTCGTGGCATAAATCGCACAATGGGAGGCCCGCTTAAGTCCAAACAAAAGAGGAACAATTGGACGTCCGCGGTGGGATGTGGGTACAAGACTACTGCACATGTGCGCATTGCACACACGCACAGTGCACTAACATCACTAACTCTAGTGTATGCATTAAGCGTGCACACGCTGAGTGTGTTTTGAATGCACATCAGATTGGGGCTCTCTACTGGATAGTTTGAGAAACGCACGGTGCTTTTAATTTTGTTACCATTCATTCAACACAAAACCCATGCATGGATTTTTACAGGTTTTCTGAAGTATTACTGCATCTGTGTGGCTGAAATTTCTACAAGGCAGTTTATCAACATTATTCTTTAGTTATTTAATGCTATTGTCCCTGTTCTTAAAAGTTTTCCAATCATGTATAAATCTGCTATTTAATAATCTTCAAAATTGCTTTTAAGATTTTTTTCTGTTTGCCCTGTTAACGCAGATCTGATAAATACTACAAGCTGAACGAGCGAACTTCCCATCAAGATGACGTGTATAAACGTGTTCAGTACGAACCAGGTTTCGGAAAACTTAAGTCGGTCCGAAATGCTGGAATGGGTCAACCGATCACTCAAGTTAAAGTACACAAAGATTGAACAGATGTGCTTAGGTAAAAATATAATTCTCGGATCATTTTTTCCTCCTAGTTTGTAAGCATTTGGTGTACCCCTAGAACTGTGGGGATACATATCCCCCATAGGTAGAAGCATGATTTAGCGATATGGTCGGGCAGCAACTCTAACAGGCAGACATTAAAACATGACTACTGCCCAATAAAAATTCCAGGTAGGTCGGGTTACCGTAAACACACCATTTATTTGTTTGGCCTTATTTTGTCCGGGTGCTAATGGTACCTCCTGATAATTTTGTCAAACCGGTAGTGAAGAACGCTGCGCAAATACATTAAGTGCGGACGCTCGGAAGAATTACCGCGTTGGAATGTTAACAGTTACTCGTGGAAACTTTCTACAATGCGGACATGACATTACATGTACACTCTGACAGAGTGTACTAATTAATTAATCACCAATTAAACACCTTTTTTTCTTAATTTCAACAGGTGCAGCGTATGCTCAGTTCCTCGATTTGCTCTTCCCAGACTCAAACATCAGTTTAAAGAGAGTAAAATTCGAAACAAACTTGGAACATGAGTACATCAATAACTGGAAATACGTTCAGAGCATGTTCAACAAGATCGGTATTGAAAAGGTAGGAGACGGGTGACCTGTCACAACGAAATATTAGTATTTTTGAATTCAGCAGAAAAAGAGCTTTCCAATGGTATATAACACATAAGGTAAAACTATTCCCCCAACGCAACACAGCTGGGAGAAGTGGTAGTGTTCAAACAAATCTTACAAATCTTCAAACAAAATTCCGTACGAGTTACAAAGAAAGCTATCGTCAAAATTAGTCTGAAAATGATGTCACTAATTGTTGGATGACGCTAAAAATTTAGAATCAAATAGAATAAGAGTTAGGCCCGCTTAAAACGTCGCTCTTATGCCGTGTCAAATTAAATTCAACTTGGCACGACGTTGGCACGATGTTAGCACGGCAGTGGCTTCAAACGTCGAACTTCACTGCAAACTCCCAGTTAAGTCGAGCTTAAATACATCCAACATGGCGGATGGGTATTGTGCACGTCATGGACGTTGTACACGTGCGTTTTCCATGCTGTCCATTGTACGTCGCCATTTTATTATTTTGATGCATTTGTTCGTTGGTTATTTCTTTACTCACATACGCGCTGCGAGCATGCGCATTCCTAGTTGTGAACAAAATTGCTTCAGTCAATGAAGAAATCGTTTCATTCGATGAAGCAAATTTGTAATGAGAACACTCCCTTCGTTCGACGAAACGATTTGGCAGGCCTGGTTGCACAAGCGCGTTGTGTGTCAAGCGCCCAGCTAGTGTTGTTTTTGACGCGCCACTGTGAAACCACACAGTGCGTCTAGACGCGCAACACGCATGTACGACCTCCCACAGCTTCATTCAATCTTCGTTAGCGATCGCTTATAATGTGTACGGTACCGCTCTTCATTCGATCTTAATTAAGTGATATGTGAATGCACTCTTCATTAACTAACGATGATTAACTAATCTTCGTCAAACGAAGCGAATTCTCTAGTGAGAACGGGGTCTAGGTTCAAATATTTAATTGGTGAGATATTTTGTCGTTTTCAAGGTTATCCCAGTGGACAAATTAGTCAAGGGAAGGTTCCAAGACAACTTCGAGTTCCTCCAATGGTTCAAGAGATTCTTTGATGCCAACTACGACGGGACGGAATACGACCCAGAAATGGCCAGAAGGAAATTTAAAGTCAGCACAGGGTCGGGGCCAGCGAAGAAAACACCCGCTTCACATAATGTTACACGTAAGTACATGTATCTTTATTTAATAAGAAAAATGTTTTGACTGTTACCCAAAATGGCGTCTTGTGCAAACATTACATACTCTCGGTATAATCCAATATTTATAGTATTTCATGCATACCACATTTTCTCACACGTCAACAGTCTAGTTTACAGTGGAATATATAAACTCCTCAAAAAAAGTTAGGAAAGTCAAGTTTGACTGACGATTTCTCTCTTGTTACTAAATAATTTCCCTTGAATTTTGTATCATTGGAAAGCCCTGTTATTTCTCTTTACAGTGATGTGTCATTTGTTATGATTAATCAATTGGGGATGTGCAGTATAGCGGAATACAGGGGTGGGTGGAAAGTGAAATGTCACAAAATTCACTGCTATTGTCATGCAGTGCATTCCCCTTTTGCTTGGAGGATGGGAATGTGTCAATGCACCTTTTGACAATAGCAATGCATTTTGTGACATTTCACTTTACACCCGCCCCCGTATTCAGCTGTGCTGCACATCCCCAAATTGCTTAATCATAACAAATGACACATCACTGTAAAGAGGAATAACTGGGCTTTCCAATGATATAAAATTCAAGGAAAATTATTTTGCAACAAGAGAGAAATCGTCAGTCAAACTTGACTTTCCGAACTTTTTTTGAGGAGTTTAGTTAGAGAAACCTACTTCAGGGAGCTTGTGCAGATTTCTCCAGAAAATGGATTTCGTTCTAACCTAACAATCATATAAAATACCACCACAAAATACTATCCATGGGAAGAAAACAGAAAATTTGCAATCTCCAATTTGGATGGAAGCAAAAAGGTTGGTGTAATCACTGCACTGCTTTATGGAACCGGATAAATTAGTTTACAAAATATCGGTTTTTTTTTGACGATATCCTTGAAAATATACGGATTGAGAGCGGGAAATTTCAGAATGGTAATGAGAGAAATATTACAAGTTATATGGTATCAAAATCTCAACACCCAGGGGAAAAATTGGGGAAGGGGGGTGTCAAAAATGTGATCTGGACACGCTCCTTTAAACTATTTTGCATATTAAAACCATTTTATATTTCTGTCTAAAAATATTTCTCAATTTCAATGGTTACATTTACCTGCCAAATTCTGCTCGGTAACATTTACCAGGTTGACTTGACCAAATTGAAAGGCCCCATGCAACTTTCTTGGATCATCAACAGTAATTCTGTTTGTTTATACCTGTCCAAAATAGCAAAAATTGTCCAAATGTGCACGCTGAATGGAGTGGTTTTGAAGTTTTGTGGTTTTAAAGGCACAGGCTCGTCAGCAATGTGCACACGCCAAATTCGTGCCACGAAATACACAGCTCCATAGCAAAGGCATGGAGCTGCGTATTTTGTGGCACGAATTTGGCGCGCGTGCGCATTGCTGACGAGCCTGTGCCTTTAAAGCCTAGCGTACATAGACATTGCAACTGGAAGCAGCTAATGGCAACTGATGTTTCCGGCAACTAGAAGCAACTCGGGACAACTGGGAGCAACTGATCAGTTGCTTAAAAAGGTTGATGTACGGCACCTGCAACTACTGGCAACTGGAAAAATCCCAGTTGCCGCGAGTTGATCATGTTCTACTTTCTGGCAACTAGTTGTATCCAGTTGTGGTCAGTTTTGTCGATGTACGCGTACTTGCAACTAGTTGAACGAGTGCATCTTATCACGTGGGCGCACATCAACGGCAACCGATCGTTGCGTTGAGTTGCAAGCTTGATTGCCGTGTCAATGTGCGCACTCTGGAAATGTAAACATGGCTGGATGCTCCCAGTTGCTGTCGATGTGCGCGCTACGCAGACATCGACATCGACAGCAACAGCAACTGATCAGTTGAGTTGCTTCCAGTTGCAAGGTTGACGTACGCTAGGCTTAAAGTTGCATGTTGTTTATAATTAAATAGCATTTGGCGTGGTTTGTCCTTTTACCTCTTTGTTAAATAGCTGTAGAGAGGTCTGCCATGCCAGTGATAAAAAAACCCGTAAGCCTGGAAGGTAAACACAAAACACAATTCAGGTCAATAATTTTGCACTGCTTAGACTATTTGCACCGGCGCCATGACGGGGGAGCGGGGCTTTCTTATTTAAATGCTGAGACAGTAGAACCAAAGAGTGCCTACTCATGCATAACAAACAGTCACATTGTGATTACCTCCAAGATGGCGGCCGACGCAGTGTCTTTAAACCATGATCACATTGGGTTGGTAACGCTGTCACAAAGGGATTTCAGTAGTTGTGTTCTTTATTACGGTTATGCTCTTGAGGGAAAGTGTCCTGCTTAGACACAATCATTCACATACATTCACATCAAGTAGTTAAGTGCACACCAGATTACGTACTTGTTGAAGGTTGAAAGTTATGCTAATATTATACAAATACAACATGGTTTGGTGGGAAATAGTGAAAATTATATAACTCATGCATAGAGTCCTGTCATCTGATTGGTTAAAGGTGGGGGCATTGAATCAGCTAGACCCGGCGCGTATATGCCCACCGGGCATAGTCTTTGCCATGCCCTGGGCATAGTCATTTAGCGGGTTCCGGACGAGCACATTACATGTGTTAGCATAGCTGTGCACCAACTATGCAGATGGGCGCTTCACCATGTTCACGTAAACATTTAGTAGGACGGTAATGGCTTTTTGTCGTCTGTCGTAGATGATGAAGTCCTTAAATAAATAAGAGAAGTGGCCTACAGTGAAAACTGTGTCAGGTGAAATGTGCTACTGAAGTGCCAGGTGATTATGCTAAAAACAATTGCTGTAAATATACAACTTTTCCGCCGTAGACCAGCTTCTGAAATCGAAACTTGAAGGACCACTGTCATGACTGTGACTCGTTACTTTTAACCAACCAGATGACAAAAATCTACACATTCGGTATATAAAACAAATATTGACTGCTGTTTATTCAGGTCATGGTTAAGATTATAGGCCTCGGTGATCTCGAAGCCATGACTATGCCCCTCGGCTTCCGCCTCGGGGCATAGTCATGGCTTCGAGATCACCTTGGGCCTATAATCTTAACCATGCACCTCATTGCAGTCAATATTTGTATACTAGTGACCTCGTATCTCTCGAGGTGCACGCTGAGGGAGATAGTCCCAATCATCTGACACCGAGGGATCATTAGTTTTCACTATTTTCCCTGAAACCATGTTGTATTTGTTTTACTCTATCTCATAAATATTCTTTTAAGCAGCCGCGGTATTTCATGGATCTGAACCTCCATTTCAATATGATATTGCGAAGCGAGCACCGCGCGGACGTCGTTTTGATTTCTGCTGTAATAGACTGGTACAACTGAGCTCATCACTGATTCCCACTGGTATGCACGTAAAATACATCGTTGGTACATTTAATAATTATAAAGATCACGCTGTACTGGGGCAAATCTAGGCTCTTCAAGTGTGTGATTGCACGCATGCAAAGATGCGGGGAAATTGTAAAAACTATCACACAGCCGAGTCGCTGGAATGGACCAATGAAATACTGCGACTGCCTGATGAATATTTATGAGGTTTAGTAATATATAATGTTGAACTTTGTTCCTTTTTAACGCTAACCCATTACATGTAGCAAGAGAGTATCGTAAGTTCTCGATGCCAAATTGATGTCTCCGGGCTTTTTTTTTTATTTCTGGTGTTTGCTTTTAACTTTTGATTCTGTTAAATGGGATAAATGGTAACGACCTTTAGGAAAACTTTTGAAAACAGGAACAACAGCATTACATAACTAAAGAATAATGTTGATAAACTGCCTCGTAGAAATTTCAGACACATAGATGCAGTAATACTTCAGAAAACCTGAAAAATCCATGCGTGATTTTTGTGTTGATTGAATGGTGAAAATTGTCTGCTGATTTTTTTAAAATTTTGTTTAAAAGCACCTTTAGTTGGCAATTTCTTCCACAAAGGTACAATATTTAATACACGGAGGAGAAAAATCATGTGGTGTTTGTTACCATTGCTATCAACACTTTTAGTCAAATTTCACTTGTCAACTCGTGAAGTAAAATTTTGGGTAATCACAAATGTTGTATTGGGGCTATAACCCTTAAGAAGTACATCAAGTAACATGGTTTATGTTGGCCCTTTTGTTTTACACTGATACACTGTTTTGCACAAGACATTTTTGTTTCGAAGAAAATGACATTTTGCCCGAAATTAAGTGGATGTTTTTGCACATGAACTTGCACTGCATGAGCACTCTGTGTTTTAAATGTTCCAGGTTTATTTTATTTCACCTTCTGAATTCCATCACTGTGCACTTTTTAAATTTGATGTCGAGTATATCGTGTAATTGTCTGTACGCATACAAGCTTACAGACACCATAAGGGCCCTGTCACACATACCCCGTGTTGCGTCCTGGTTGGCCCCAGTGCATTCCGTGTTCCTCTGCTACGGTTTTGGCTCCAAACCGAGATGAATTTCTGATCTCATGATCTTACCAAGGAATGCCGGGAAGGGAGCTGGGAAGTCTAAGTCTCCAAGAAGCAACAGCGGTGTCCTGGCTTCAGTAGGATTGTGTAAGGGGGCTCCCTACATGTATGTGCCACTGCGACTCTGCCGGGGTCCCAGAGTCCACTAGGGCTCCAGTAGTGTCCTGGGTTTGGCCCGTTTTAAACAGTACGTTTAAAACCGGCTAGGGCCATGGGGCCAATTTCATAAAACATGTTAGAACCAAATTTTTGATTAAGCAGTGCTGTCCCCATTTCAGAAAGCTGTTTAAGCACTAGCAAACCAAACTGCGTGCTAACCTACTGATTTTTTTGCTAACAAGATGCCATATTTTTTCTTCTCCATACTTAAATTCGAGACAAATATTTCAACAGTTACACAACTTTTAGCTGTTGTTGAAGTATCCCAGTTGGCAACAGGCACGTTTTTTCTGTGGTAGTAACAGTCAACCCAATATGGATACATTACCAATGATGGTACATGTATTTGAAATTGTTAACGTTGACATAAGTAAAGCAGATGATGAACGCGATCGAACAAAACAGACGACAGCGTTGCGCGCGCACTCTCTCTTTGTGTGCTTAGAAAAAGCTTTATGATATACGCCCTTGTTTTAGCGAATGTTCGTGCTGTGCCTAATCCAAGATTTTTGATTAAGCATGTTTTATGAAATTGTCCCCTGGATGCTGATAATATTGGCCTAAGAGTGGCCTCCTAGTGGCCTCCTAGTGGCCTCTTAGTGGCCTCTTAGTGGCCTCCTAGTGGCCTCATAGTGGCCTCTATTTTGGGTTCATTCTGTAATTCTGAATCTTGTCTTTGTCTTTGTCTTTGATCAGAACCCAAGAGGCAGGCAGCGCCCAGAGTGGCCCCTACAGCAGGCGGAGCCACGAGAACGACCAACCGGACCTCGGATGATAACCACGCGCAGTTGAAGCTTAAGGTCTGTTTCAATTAGCTTGACCACCAGCGGTTCTTGGGTCAGAATCCCTTAAAAAATAATCACTTATTCATACTTAATAATTGGGGCAAGCTGGGCAGGGGTTTGGGGCATATCTTAAAGGCACAGGCTCGTCATCAATGCGCGCGCGCCAAATTCGTGCCACGAAATACGCAGCTCTATGCCTTTGCTATGGAGCTGCGTATTTCATGGCACGAATTTGGCGCGCAAGCATTGCTGACGAGCCTGTGCCTTCAAGTGATCTCTGGGAGGGGTGGTTATCTCATTGAAGGGTTTATCCTTCTGTAGGGCTTGCTAAGATCACGTGATAGCCAATCCCAATCAGTGAGGAACAACTGCAATACCGTGATTCAAGACCACCAGTTGGCTTCATAGCTCACTTGGTAGGGCGTCTGCACGTTAAGCAGAAGGTCCGCGGTTCGAATCCCAGTGGCGCCAAGTTGTTTTTAACGGCATCCAGATTTCCCATGAACATTTGTCCACATTTGTACACATTTGTATTGAATTAAGTTGACATCGAAATATTCACATAATAGCTTCATTACGCATGACTGCATAAAGCTTCTGTGTGCTAAAAATTCCCACTCGCAGATTAATTATTATTATTTTTTTCAATTAAAATTTGTGTTTCTTTTGTCGCTCGGGATATTTATGCCCTGTTACGCTTCCATGCAACACCGTGAGAAACATTGGGTTCTTAGGGAAAACCTGAAGCAGTATACCCAGTCCTTCATTTTTAAAAAAGTCAGGAGAGCCCTAAATTGCTCTCCTGAGATAGATAGAGCTAATAGCTCTCCTACCGGTAATAAAAAAAAAAGTTCCTTAAAATCTTTGAAAACACACTGTATATGGACTTTTGGGGAAAAATCAAATGTTTAGCCTGTTTGGGGCCGAGTCAGTCTGGGGCCGAGTTTGTACACAAGGCAATGGGGGCCGAGTTGGTCTGGGGCCGAGTTTGTACACAAGGCAATTGGGGCTGAGTCAGTCTGGGGCCGAGTTTGTACACAAGGCAATGGGGGCCGAGTTTGGGGCCGAGCCAGTCTGGGGCTGCAGTCGGATACCAGATGCATGTATGTCTATGCACGTATATTGCACACAAGCTGTGTTGGACATAATGCAGACCCAAACTGTGGCCGTGTGTTGCACGTGGCGAAATGGAAAAATGCAATGCGCAATCGTCGTTTGCATGCCACAAGTATATTAAAAAGAGCAGAACACTGGATTGTACCGCCCGTAAACATCACTGATGCCCACCTTGGGCGACTAAGGTGCGAATTTTGTGGTCGCCAATGGCGATAAGAATTTAATCACTGGTCGCATGTGAGCATTTTTAGGCGCCAATGCGACCATTTTAATCGCACCGTACAGCGTTGGCGTTCGGACACTTGGTCATTGATGCTGGTCCTGTTATTTTTTGAGGAGCGCTATTTTTTACGCTCCCCGAAAATTACGAGGAGCGCAGTAGGAGCGCCTGCGCGATCGCGCTCCTTAAAAATGAAGGTCTGTATACCACTGTGCCTTAGAGATCAGCTGGTAGAGCATCTGCCCGGTGAGTCGGAGACTCGGAGGTCTCGGATTAAAATCCCGATAAAACCCTTACGATTTTTCGTTCATCCAATATATTTGCATTTTTAAAGACTTTTTAATTTTGATGTGCTCGTTCCAGATTAATGAAATGGAGATCGCCATTGCCAGTTTGGAGAAGGAGAGAGATTTCTACTTTGACAAGTTGAGGAATATTGAAGTCATTTGCCAAGAGCCGGAAAATCAAGAAATCCCCGGAGTTCAGAAGATTCTTGAGATTCTCTACGCAACGGAGGTAGGTTTGTTTGAAGTCTTGTTTGACGTCTTGTTCGTTTGTATATTCACTTTGCACATTAATGCTCGCTTTTGCATTTGTATGACAGAGTAACACTGACTGAACTAATTCTGTGCAAAATGTCATTCTATGACTGGAAAGGGGCCGTCCACAGTTGGAAACAATTTTCACGGAACTACAAAGTGTAGTGGGGGAGGGGGGTGGGGGGGAGGGGGATGTGGGGGGTGGGGGGACTGTGGTGTCGAGGGCTATGGCATACCTGCCAACTAGTCTGATTTAATTTGTTCCCATTTTTAAGTGTTAAAAGTGTTGAAAATCGGAACAGTACGATTTTTGAAAACATGAGAAGAAAAAAAATAGCGAGAATACCGTAATTTTTTATTGCACCGCATGTACACAGAACCGCATGCACACAAAATTTACGGTCTATTCACCATGCATTGCGCGTGGCCGACGCTGACGGAGTCTAGCACTAATCCACTGACTGTACCGGTGTACAAGAAACAACGCAACTGCAAAGCACAACCCCGATAGTATTGGGTTTCTGCCGCACTGGCTGTGTGTACAGCATGCAGCGGCCGTGCACGGCGACCAGGCATATTGCTACAACATCAGTACTTTCCAATTCATGACGTTCTTAGCGCTGTCATAGTGAATCACATAATATACCGTGCGTGCGCTGCACGAATGATGAATCGGATCGCGCACCACGAAAGGCATCTTTGAACCAAGACTAATCCACGCGTGATGCCACTTAGGCGAAGTGTTGGCTTCCTTATAATTACCACATACTACATAGCGGATGGTCGTAATGCGGTGAAGACAACGACGTCCAACCTGGGCTAGGCGAAGTGGTATTTAAGTCGAGTTGGTAAACGGTCGACCTGACCTGACTCCCCACCCGCGTCGCATGTGTTGTGTACATGAAAACGGGTGTGTACTAGGTCAACTTGTACCAACTCAACCGTTGTACCAACTCGACCGTTGTACCAACTCGACCGTTGTACCAACTCGACCGTTGTACCAACTCGACCGTTGTACCAACTCGACTGTTGTACCAACTCGACCGTTGTACCAACTCGACCGTTGTACCAACTCGACCGTTGTACCAACTCGACCGTTGTACCAACTCGACCGTTGTACCAACTCGACCGTTGTACCAACTCGACCGTTATAAGTTTCACTACAGTCAGATTTTTTACTCGGCAAAGTTTGCAGGTATGCTATGGCTATACATGCACTCTAAACGTTGACATTTCACGGTAGTGACAAAAAAATGTCGATTAGTATTTCCGGGGGAGGGAGGGGGTCTTAAAAAATACTACGCTCTGTAGAACCGTGAAAATGTTGACAACTTTGGACGGCCCCAAATTCAGCTGAAACTATCTAATCTTGTATCTAAAGAGAAGTTTTGCACCGTCACGAATACCGGTACGGATACAGATACGTCATGACTTTATGCACTTCGTGTGACGCGTAACCGTAGTACACATGTTTTCATTCCCGTTGACTGCAGTTATCGGCTTCCAAAGAAGTAGTATGAAAACGGATACCTGTTTTGCAATTTTTCGCTTTATCTGTGACGGACTAATACATTTTGTATATTATTTTGATATCCTTCTTGAATACATATTGAATTTAATGAGTGATGCCTAAGTAAAAGCGTAAAAAATAAGCCGGAAAACAGACTCTACATTTCATGAAGACCAGAGGCCAATTTCACAAAGCGCTATGACGCATCTTAGGAAGGGTCACTCTTCTTTATCTTGGGACATTGGTATGGGAATTAGGACGCATTGAACTCGTCTTAACTTTTGTGAAATTGATCCCAGGTCTCGGTGTCTAGTTGATAATTTGTACTAACTGGCGAGACCTGTTACTTGATCTAAATACATGACCAGGGGCTGATTTCACAAAGCGCTAAGACGTGTCTTAGGAAGGGTCACTCTTCTTATCTTGGGACATTGGTATGGGAATTAAGACGCATTGAACTCGTCTTAACTTTTGTGAAATCGATCCCAGGTCTCGGTGTCTAGTTAATAATTTGTACTAACTGGTGAGACCTGTCTTTCGATCAGGGGATGATTTCACAAAGCGCTAAGACGCATCTTAGGAAGGGTCACTCTTCTTATCTTGGGACATTGGTATGGGAATTAGGACACACTGAACCGGTCTTAACTTTTGTGAAATCGATCCCAGGACCTCTGTCTTTTCTGATAAAATCCCTTTCTCTTTTTCTGTCCATTCTTCTCACGTCATTCCTAACCCCTTCATTTTGACATAACTAAGGACGGCTTTGCACCTCCGGAAGACTTTGAGGACGACACCGTTAGCGACCCGGGCAGCTATGACGATCACACAGATCAATACTAGTACGCACTTTCACTTGTACATCAATTCATCTTCCCTTTATTTCCAGTTCCGACTTGTCATGTTGTCATCCAGTTCGACTTATCGTGGTGTTGCTGTGTCATGTGCATGTTTATTTGACGTGGTTCGCAGCAGTATTCTTTGCACCCATTTCGTTTTCAAGTTTCTCTTCTCATAAGATGGCATGTGTGTTCTCCTAAATTGCTTATTAATTTTAACAAGATTGCTTTCACGACAAGTAACCCTTCTCACCCAAACTCGCAACTCTCTTTTGTTGAAAATTTGTAAAGCATGCAGGGCTTGCCCATAACTTTGTTTACCACTGGCCAACCGGACCACTGTGGTCACATCTTGACTGGCATCTTGAGTGGTCCTCCATTTTGTACATGTAATTTTTACAGGGTGCTCCCCTGAAAAAATTCCACCCGTGTACACTTGCTTGATTGGCTGCCTGTCGCTGTGTATTTTAGATTAATGCAGCATAGATGCTGCTAATGGACCATTACTTTTCTGCTACAATAACCACGCCTTTTTGGCTAATGCTTAAAACAGCGCCATGAAATTGGCCCCTGGATATGGATGTACGCGCAATTTATGCCTCAGCTCGGCGCATTCATTCAGCGCATGCACTGTCCCTGTGTATGTGTTCGTATTGCAGTGACCGTATCGCATGTGCTTTATTCCACTTTGATCGTTGGGCAACATGTTTACAAACAAACATTGTACATCATTACTAGGCGTTGTTAGTTCCATGGAGGAAGAAACACAACCCGGTCGATCGTCAGTCAATCATGCGTGAATATTGAAGACATGTACTTTATGTTTTAAAGAACTGAAGTACCAGATTATCTTGAGTGGTCCACCCGGACTTTTTGAACAGTGTTTTGACTGGTCCGTGACAGTTTTGACTGGCATTTGGCCACCGGACCACTGTTATGTTCGAGCCCTGGAATGAAATAAATCCAAATTTCTGTACTACATGTATATTGATTTATTTTATTTTCTCACCATTATTTCTTTCATTTTGGTCTGCATTGTGCGCCCAATTCCCAGTTTGAGTTTGCACTGTATCACAAACATGAAGATGTGCTCGCCTTATAATTTTCAAGTGGAAAAATTGCAGCCATGTGATTGGTTATATTGTCATGCCTTTTCAATTAAACATCCGTGGTGTGTTCACTTTCGTTTTGTGCCAGTGACAAACAATTTCAAGAATATTTGTAGTGCATGCGTGTTACGCCAGGTGCTTCTTGACTGTTTGCTACGTGTCTTAAATAACTCATGTTTTTGTTCATATTAGCAGTTGTGTAAATGTATCCATTACGTCTTATTCCATGTACATGTGATCAGAGATATCATTCTTGAAGAGCTTTTTAAAGGCGATAACTGCAAGGGGTCCCAAATCTGGATTGAATTGAATTTTTGTCAATATCTGGTATGGTGCCTAATCACCATTGAAATGAAACAACCAAGCTTGGAATGAGAAAAAAATTAAAGGGCCTTATTGGGATTCAAACCCGAGACCTCTTACTCACCGGGCAGATGCTCTACCAGCTGAGCAATAAGGCACAGTGGTACACTCCCTCAGGTTTCCCCCAAGACTTCTGACACACCAGGCTGATGCTCTATCAGCTGAGCTATGAGGCACAGTGGTATACTCCCTCAAGTTTTCCCCCACGACCTCTGTCACAACGGGCATATGCTCAACCAGCTGAGCTATAAGGCACAGTGGTATACTCCCCCAGGTTTTCCCAAAGACCTCTGACACACCAGACAGATGCTACCAGCTGAGCTATAAGGCACAGTGGTATACTCCCTCAGGTTTCCCCAAGACCTTTGACTAACCAGGCAGATGCTCTACCAACTGAGCTATAAGGCACAGTGGTATACTCCCTCAGGTTTTCCCCAAGACTTCTGACACACCAGGCTGATGCTCTACCAGCTGAGCTATAAGGCACATTGGTATATGCCCTCGGGATTTCCCATAAGACCTGACACATCAGGCAGATGCTCTACCAGCTGGGCTATGAGGCACAGTGGTATATTCCCTCAGGTTTCCCCCAAGACCTCTGACACACCAGGCAGATGCTCTACCAGCTGAGCTCTATGGCACAGTAGCATACTCCCTCTGGTTCAAGTAATGGACATGATGTTTAACGTGGCACCGAATCAACACAGAAATGCATTGACCAATCATGGAATGAGAGAAGTATTATCATAATGGCGGTGATTGGGAATCGCGAGTTAACGATATTTGCATATTCTTCTTGTCTGGTTAGGAGGGCTTTGAACCACCGGAGGGAGAGGAGGAGGAACAACCAGCATTGGTGGGCGATGAACCTCTAAATGATGATGGGGAAGAGGGTCAATATTACTGAGAAACTGTCTTAAAAGAGCTAAGACAATTGTCTTAAAAGAGCTAAGACAATTCCATAAAATCAAATTTACACTTCAGAGACTTTGAGGACTTGTAATGCTTCAAGCATTCAAGTTGTTTGATTTTAAACACATGTTCTTCAAGCATCCTTGATGGAAGCGTAATTCCTGAAAAACTGATTGTAAAGCCATTCTGCGTGGTACATCCCAGAATATCTCGGTTTCGGACGTACTCATTGAGTACGTCCGAAACCGAGTTTTTTTTTAATGTACCACGCTTACTGAGAATGGCATTACAATCAGTTTTTCAGGAATTACACTTCCATCAATGATGCTTGAAGAACATGTGTTTAAAATCAAACAACTTGAATACGTGAAGCATTACAAGCCCTCAAAGTCTCTAAAATGTAAATTTTAATCTCTGGAATTTCCCTAGAATGCTTTCTGGAAATTCTGTTTTCTGCTCTAGAAATTGAGCGTATGGTTATATATCTTTATGAATTGGGGTTATTATTTTTAAATTATCACGAAACAAATCGCGGTAGTTTCGTCCACTTTGGCCATCATCGAATTAGCGTCATCGGCGGGTTTATCCAAGATCGGTGCATGCCACGAAGTGGTGACGCACTTTTGGAGAGATGCCCGTTTACAAAACCTGGCGTAGGCTTCGTATAATGCATGCATGGTACACTAGGTGTACACACAGTATTTATTCATAGCCAGCCAGCAAGGCTGCAGTTACACACACTGTCAGTTCTCACAAATGACGTCACATTCACGGATGGTGCCCACTTGCGGCGTTGCTTATATGAATTTACACAAGTCGGACAACCAGTACCCTATGCCGTCGGTGGAAAATGTATCCATTTTTGAAAAGTATTTCACATTTCGTTACCAACAACCGTGACTTTTTGCCCAAAAGTCAGAATGCCTGACAATGAAAATCATACAAGCTTCAACGAGAAAAGTTGACTTATTTCTGTGATGAAAAGCAAATTGCGCTGTGTTCCAGAAATCGTTTTACTAGCTCGTTAAGTGTCACTAACAACATAATGTTTTGGGGAGGGGAGGGGGTGGGAGGGGCGTCGTCGTCACCTGAGCCCAATTTCATAGAGCTGCTTAAGCGCTAGCTGAAAACGTGTGCTTACTGTAGCAGAAAAGTTACGCTAACGTTAAGGCTATTTCACGGCCGCGGCGTGCGTAAGCATGCGCGTGCTTGGAAACCGCCATTGTCGCGTCACTATCTTAAGCAAAATTTGGCTCTGCGGTTAAGGCAGGTTTTAAGTTGCTTACCGTTAACGATGTCTATGAAATAGCCTGACGCTCGGTTAACGGAAAATGGGCTGTTAAACAGCTCTATGAAATTGGGCATGGCGAGTTTTAAAATTTTGCATCGCAATTACCAAGCAATTACTAAGTAAGAACTTAAAATATAATATAAGCACGTTTGCTCTGAATTCAACCAGAATATGTACATGTACATTGTAAACATTTTATTGCTAACTGTAAGTCCGTGTTCTAAGCAACAATTTAAATAAGTTTGGTTGGTAAGGAAAGAAATACTCCGACACAAACAAATAGAAAAAGGTTAAAAAGAAGATTGGTTTAGCCAGCAAACCCCATGCTGTCTCATCTTAAATACTAATAGATGTTTCTGTTTCGTTTCTATTTAACTCTGTTGCTTCTGTTTTATGCAAGGGGGCGCGATTCTGTAAATAGGTAGAATTTGGCAAGAGAAAAATCTTGCCGGGGTTAGTTTGTTATATGTGTACAGTGTTAAGAGATTGTTTTGTCATCATAATTTGCAGAATTAATGATTCGAACATGACTACAAGTCACACGTGCCATATTTGTTGGGCGATGCCTGTCACCAAATTTATTTATTTTTTTCAATTTTGTTTCAAATTTGTTAATTATTAATTTGTTCAAATTATTTGTTCAAATTCTTTTTGTTCAAATTTTTTTATTATTTTTTTTAAGTAAGGGGTGTGTGTATACATTACTAAGTAAACCTATTGTTTACGATTGTAGAAAATAAGTCACCCGTGACCATTTTTCTTTTCGGCAATATCGTAATTACAAGAACAACAGTAAAAAGCGGTTTGGATCGACCGTATTTCTTTCTGTATTTTCACACGGTAAAATTAGCGGCTTCACGTTCCGGCCCTAGCAAAGTCCTCTTTAAAGGAAGACTAATTTCTTTTTGTATTTTTGTCTAAGAATTGAACTCCAACTTGTAAATCGCGTCATCTCCATGTTTTGATCTCTTCACGTGTTCTTCCGCCTTCCTGCTAGATAAAAACCCAGCTTTATTACGTTAGATAGTGAAACCCTTTGATGTTTGTAACCTTGAGGCTGTTCAGATTAAAAGTAATCGCCCTAACTTCTGATGGTGGCCGTGTTAGACCAGCATGAAGTTCTATATTGATATCCAAAGACAAACACCCTGTTTACACTTGATCCCGAGCTCGGGGTCGAACACCGAGCTCGGGATCAGCCCCGGATCACAAACGCTATCGGGACCAAATTGGCCCCGGATCAGACCCCAAGATTTTGGTCTCGCGTTGGCGGAGGGTTTGATCCTGAGCTCGGGATCAGTTTGCGGTTAGATAAGCAATTATCTTTACCGCATCCGCTCCACAGCCGTAGCGGGGGAAAAGCCTGTGAAATTCAAGTGGCCTTGTACACCGTACATTCACACATTGCTCAGTACATACACAATGACCTTTGACTGCAACTTCCGGCACCGCGCTCGAGATCAAAAGTAAATGCGGCACTCGGGATCATTGCGGTAAACACTGACCCATTCTTATCAGGGGATCAATCTTGATCCCGGGACCAGTGTAAACACGGTCTTACTTCGAGGAAGTAGAAATACATGTGAAACCTGCTATTAAGGCCACCTTGATAAACAGGCCACCTGCTTATAGTGGCCACCCATCTTTGGTCCCAAATGCCATGTGTATAATGCTTAAGCAACCTCTATAAACAGGCCACCTGCTTATAGTGGCCAGCCATCTTTGGTCCCAAATGCCATGTGTATAATGCTTAAGCAACCTCTATAAACAGGCCACCTGTTTATAGTGGCCACCCATCTTTGGTCCCAAATGCCATGTGTATAATGCTTAGGTAACCTCTATAAAGAGGCCACCTGTTTATAGTGGCCAGTTTTATATGGTCCCGAGGGTGGCAACTACACTCGACCAAAAAAGTTAAGTCGCCAGTAAGACATTTGTAGATATTTATTATGAAATTGAATTTAATGTAGGAAAATAATATATTAAATTTTAGCTGAACATATCACTCAAAGGAATAGAGCTCAAGAGAGATCATGATGGCAATCTTCACTGAACAGGAATGCAACAAATGAGTGTGGGGTCAGAATGAAAAACACCAAAGAACAATGCAACTTGTGATTTGGGCAATTTGTGTGTAGACAATTAGGAAATTTAAGTGAGTTTGGATTTATCAATGTCTTGTCAAAAACATCCAAATCAAATTGTCCAATCTGAATCGTGCCATTGCATTAGGTATGGTGGAAGCAAAATACTGAACCGTAACTCCCCTTGCTTGAGTGCAATAAAGTTGACATCGTTGTTTTTTTGTGTTTGTCATTCTGACCCCACACTCCTTTGTTGCATTCCTGTTCAGTGAAGCTTGCCATCATGATCTCTCTTGAGCTCTATTCCTTTGAGGGATATGTTCAGCTAAAATTTGATATATTATTTTCCTACATTAAATCCAATTTAATAATAAATATCTATAAATGTCTTACCGGTGACAGAACATTTTTGGTCGAGTGTATATCGATTCACTGTATCTTGCCACGATGGGTGTTTCAAACATGGTACCGCAGGCTGCATTAGTAGGTGATACACGCAGTAATATCTAGTTAAACATTTAGATTTGGTCTTTTTACGTGGTAATGTCGTCTTTTCCTTAGGCAGGTAGTTTAAGTTTAGTGCACCTCATAATGCACTAATATTGTTCAGGTCAGCAGATATGACAGAAAATATGGCTTCCGTTATTGATATTTTATTGGGTATTAAATTAAATGTTTAAGCTGTCGACGGCAAAAAGAACACATGTATTAACTTACGCCAGATAATATTAATACGACTAAACAATCGAAAACATTCACAATCGTTCACGTTCAAAAATCATTTTTTGTCAGCCGATATTTTTATTTTTCTCTAAGTTGCCGATTTAAAACTTGTAACAATACCGTTTCCTGTGCGTTCTAATTGGCACATATACATGTGTATATCAATTGTATATATATGTAACCTCCCAAGTTAGTTTGTTTTTTCATGAGTCAATTTATACCCATATTTGTGTATTTTGTGTTAGCTGACAAAACGACAAATTATACTTGTAATTCGAAAGTTTGCATGTGTTAAAATAATTTGAGTTGAACAAAAATTGTCTGTTTTTTGTGTTTTATTTGCCTGTTCTTTTTGCCTGTTCTTTTATTTTCTAGTCCCCTGTCTTTTTATGTCATTAAAAGAATGTGTTCAATTTGTTTTCTCCAGAAAATAGATTTCGTTCTAACCTAACAATCATGTAAAATATCCATGGAAAGAAAACGGGAAATTTGCAATCTCCAATTTGGATGTGGAAGCAAAAAGATTGGTGTACAATGTTATCACTGCACTGCTTTATGTAACCATATAAAATCAGTTTACAAAACATGAACATCGGTGGTTTTTTGACGATATCCTTGAAAATATACCGATTGGAATTTCAGAATGGTAATGAGAAAAATATGACACATGATATGGTATCAAAATCTCAACACCCATAGGAAAAATGGGGGCTCAAAAATGTGATCTGGACACGCTCCTTTAGAAATATGGTACACATATATTAACATATTAAATTGAACATTCAGATAAAACGAGAAGTAAATGCATCCGAGTGAGAAATTGTAAAATAAAGATAATACAAGTTTAAGAAACCAAAATAATTTAAAATTGTACAAAAATAACTTAATACCGAAATAAAAATACGAATTATACTTCCAGCGTGCAAGTGCATGCAAGCACACAAGGAAATGGCTTTTGCACAGAACAATTGGAACATGTCCCTGTATAGACCGTATCGAATAGCTGCCATATTGTAGGGCAGTTTATTTGTTCCTTGAGGACATGCATGGTTGCACATTGTGCTTACATTGGTGGAACACAGTCATTTAATTCCTCAAAAACATGTCTAAAATCTCTTTGGCAAGTTGGAAGCGTCTCCTGGCAACCTCTCCTGTAGGAATCTTGAGCAACTTGCCTCCTTCTTTTGGCCGAAACTCTGAGAAATCCAGACATTTCAGGAAGAATCCTGGACGCCTATGCACGTCACAGATAGACCTCACGAGGGCGTGGTCAACTGGTAGGGCGTCGTCGATGGTTGGGGTTTGGCGGAGTTGGACAAGCTGTATAAAGACAAGAAAATTGATGTTATAAAGTTGAAGGTGTTGTCCCGTTTCGGTCATGATGTTACGTGTGTCCTTAAGCAAGGCACTTTGCCATGAATTGCCTCTCTCCACCCAGGAGGAAATGGGTACCTGTGAGGGTATAATATGTTTGATTAGTCCCTGTGCGCGTAAGCTGCACGGGACTGCATACTCCCCAGGGAGCTGAGAAGGATTAAGGAATGATATTACTGAGCCCAATTACCAGGGGTAATAATATAAAGACCTTGGGACATTAAATTATAAGGTGTCTGATTAGCTCATGAGTGCCTTATCAGGCAGCCAGGGCTGCAGGCTCCTCAGGGAGTAGAGAAAGTTGATATAATCATGGAGGAAGAAACCTTTATGATATAATCCAGCCCAGTGCCCTGAGCACTTTGCTTGGTATAGATTTGTGGGCGATATAAGAACTCGTAATCTCCAATATACCATTTGCAGTTACCCAAAATTTTACTTCACGAGTTGACAAGAAAAACCCGACGAAAAAGTGTTGATAGCAATGGTAACAAACATGTTTTTGTTTTTCGTGTCAAACGGTACCTTTGTGGGAGAAATTGCCAACTGAAAATGTTTTTTTTGTTAAGTTGTCTGCAGACAACCTTTTTACCATTCATTCATACACAAAAAACATGCATGGATTTTTCAGGTTTTCTGAAGTATTACTGCATCTGTGTGGCTGAAATTTCTACAAGGCAGTTTATCAACATTATTCTTTTGTTATGTAATGCTGTTCCTTTTAATAAAAAAGTTGTCCAATCATGTACTGGTCTTTAACATTTCCGGACGAAATGATATCGATAAATCGGTTCCATTATTTGAATATTTACATGATAGTCTTGAGCAGGCATAGCTTTTCCAAACGGAGTATCGATCTTTGTATCGCTTGCATTATACGGTTGAATTAATCGATAGTCAATAATTAATCAATACATGGGGATCGATGTATTTTCTTACCAAAGTGATTATCCGCTCCGTTTCAGTTCTTGACAAGTTCGCTGCCGTCTTTATTGCACTGTATGGAAGCTCTGTGGAAAATTAAAATTGCAAGTTATCTACATGTACAACTGTTGCAATGGATTTAGGAAGCACCTGAACTATGCAATAACGCCCTCTATCGCTCGATTCTTAATTCCGGTACCCAATTTATAAATATGTCTGTGTTGCTTGACCCTAAACTAGCTCCGGTCAGCTGGCGGGTACACACGCAAGTTTTCAGTTCCGTTGCAACCAAATTGGACATTTTGATACTTTTTTTGGCTAAAAAATTATCAGTTTTGAATTTGGCGTGCCATACGCGTGACGTCAACAACTATCATATCCGCCATTACTGTGTCCATACTATGGCACGCCAAAGCGCAAATAATTCAACACTGATAATTCTGCCATCAAGCCTGAAAAACAAGTCTCAACATTTTTAAAAACTTGCCAACAAAAGCAGGGTATGCCAGTTTCAAACAGTCTATCAACATTTAAAAGTCATGCCAAATTTTTTTCTTGCGCAACATTTGCGAAAATATGCGTCAACATTAAATTACCAGTGTTGAATTATTTTTGCTTTGGCGTGCCATAGTATGGACACAGTAATGGCGGATAGCAACCATTGTCAAGCCAAGTGAAACTCAAGAATATACATGTAGACTGAGAAAATGTGACAGAATAATACCTCATGCGCAGATGCAAATCGAACAATTTTGCCAGATGTAGTTTTTAATTTTTGTGAAAAGAAATCTGGCAGAATTCTGCTATATTTGGTCACTCTAGAAATGTAGAGGGCGCTGTTTGCTTGTTGGAGTGGAGTACGAGTATTCTCTGAACACAACCTCGAAATCCCCTTATACCGAGAATGGCGCGCTCGGCCTTGAAATGCCTAGGCACGTTGCACAAAGAAGTTTTGGTAAAAATGTGGTTTTGAAATTCGGAGGAGTTAAAAAGGATCTTGGCACAGGTTTTTATCGCGATAATTGGGGTTTCCTCAACCGCGAGTATGAGTCATGTATTTCATACAAGGGAAACCCTCAAATTAACATAATAGTCAACTCGTTCGTCCTTGTATGACTAAAAGACGTACAGGGATCCTACACGTTATTTTTTTTAAGCTAAGCCACTTTTTTCTGAAGATAGAATCTTGAAGTCTGTTAAACCCGGATGTTTCTATAGGATTAGGTTAAAAACGGAAAGGCCGCATGAACGGATCGCTTAAAATATATCAAAAGGTTGCTCATAAATTCACTGACAGTTCAATGTTATTATTCTGACATTATGCGGGGTTCGTTTGCGGCAGAATTAGTCTATCTAGGGAACAACATTCTCACTAAAAACGGGAAGGCCACGTTTTGGCGCGTGCCAAACATTTTATATTTCCGGTGAAAATTATGTTTTGAGAACATTATATTTGCCAAAATAGCTCACGGTGGGAGATTTTTCTCCGTATTTATTTAATACGGTCATCGAAACTGTGTCAGTTATAGTTAGTAGCGTGTATTAGGAGCATAATATTGTCTGTTTCCAAAACAGATTTATAATTATTATTTGTGGCTCCTGCAACGGGGATCGCAATTAATCAGTAATCGGTTTAGCTGAATGTTAATTAGTGCTTGTTTGTCGAGTGGTTAAGACGTCTGTCTTGTCTGCAGGAGGTCGTGGGTTCGAGTCCCACCCGAGCACGCTATGAAGTTTTCCATAGCGTCTCGGGAAAGCACTGCCGTCGAGTAAGAGCAAAACAAACCCTTACTAACATTTAGTCTCCCCGGGCCCGACGCAAGCTAAATACATTTCTGAAATTCTTACCGAGCAAGGCAGTAAGGTTATCCCTGTACTTCATCAGTCGTCTCAGAGAAAGGTCCCGAGGCACCGTGACGCACAGTCTGTCCAGCTCTTCACACATGTTGTTGTTATTGTTATTCGCATTCTCAAAAACATTGGTGAAGAATCTCAAGATTACATCATCCTCATTGTTGTTATTGTTGTTGTTGTTGTTGTTGTTGAAGTGTCTGATGTCTGTCGGAGTTTGGGAGAATTTGAAGCCCAGACACAGGATCATTTCAGCCCATGTTTTGACGCTGAGCGTCGCGGGTCTTGCAATGGCCAGAGACGAGAGGTGTATTGGGTAGGCCTGGGAGTCGGTCGGGTGTTGTTGAGCTATGCGGATCCCCTCAGATACCTGTTATACCGAAATATACAGTCGGTTATTCTGTCCTTGTTATAAACGGAATGTTTTATGAACAGTGCTCTTATTATCGGGGTTTAAAGGCCTATGTATCATTTGCAAGATAAAACTTTTTACAGATTCGTGGAATAAGAGTGTAACATATCTAAGGAAGAATGTTGGTAAACTAGCCTGAAGAAATGTTAGCTACTTAGATGCATCAATGCTTCAGAAAACCTTGAAAATCTATATATGGATTTTGTGTACAAGTGAATGGTAACAAGTCCTCCCCTCCCCTAATCCCCCCCCCCCCCCCTCCCCTCCTAACCCCCCTTCCAGGATGTCCCATTAATATAATTACAGACCCTTGTTTTTGCGTGGCACAATCTCAGAAGTTACCGAAATCTGACGGATAGCTAATCATTTCAGTTGAAGCTGAGACAGGAAGCGTCCCAATTGCCAGATTATCAACTGCCGTTTCTACATTCCGGCCATTGTGTATCAGTAAACACACTCGCGAGCTCTTCCCGCTGCGGTTTCAGTTTTTAGTGCCAATTGCCCACAACGCGGAAGAACCGTTTAGCCAACACGAAATGATACTGATAACTGCATTAGTTTAAAGCCACAGGCTCGTCAGCAATGCTCGCGCGCTAAATTCGTGCCACGAAATACGCAGCTCCATGCGTGCCACGAAATACGCAGCTCCATGCCTTTGCTATGGAGCTGCGTATTTCGTGGCACGAATTTGGCGCGCGCATTGCTGACGAGCCTCTGTCTTTAAAGCCCCATCATTTGCAGTTACCCAAAATTTTACTTCACGAATTGACCAAAAAAAAACCGACTAAAAGTGTTGATAGCAATGGTACAAACACCACATGATTTTCCCGCGTAAAATGGTACCTTTGTGGGCGAAATTGCCAACTGAAGGTGCTTTAAAAAATCGTTTGCGAACGATTTTTTACCATTCATTAAACACAAAATCCATGCATGGATTTTTCAGGTTTTCTGAAGAATTACTGCATCTATGTGGTTGATATAGTACAAGGCAGTTGATTAACTTTCTTTTTAGTTATGTAATGCTATTCTTTTGTCAGTTGCGGTACCCGCTGGTAAATGATTCGAACCGGCTGCTTAACATCGGCCAGCTTGGTGGTCGAGTGGTCAAGACGTCTGCTATGCAGGACGTCGTGGGTTCGAGTCCAACCTGTCCATGCTATTAAATTGTTCTCATAGTGTCTCGGGAAAGCACTGAGTATAGTGCTGAGCAAGTTACGTCGCGAAGCGCAAACAAACACTAATATTTTGGGATTTCGTAAAATGTTCCCCCTGCTAATATGGCCTTTAAGAGATTCAAAATGGCGGCCTACATCACACACAAGACACACGGGGCGTAGCACAAAACGCCCTGTATCCTGCAATATCAGAAAGGTGTTTCGATAACAGTTGCATCCTCCGGGGAAATTGACACACAATTTTCCACGCCCCCAACCGCGTTTCCACTTCTATAGTTCTAACGGTTTGTGGGCCGGGAAAAAGAGAATTTCCGTTCTTGAAGACAAGTCGAGACGTGAGTTAAAAAAGGCGTGCTGAAATTTAAATCAGTTCATACGATACTGACTCATTCAGATCTTAAGCCTGATTTTCCGCACACAGGATGCAAGTTGAGAATGCATCATACTGTTTGGTTAGTGCAAAAATAGACCTGATACGTTATGACGTCATCCTTTGTTGACATGTGTGGCGATTTTTATTATTATTATTTTTTTGCAACACACTTTAGGGACATTGCGTCCGATCGGTCTAACCCCGTGCATGTTGCATATACGCACCTTAAAGGCCCTGTATATGATCTGTTTTTTGAGCGATTTTGCGAATAAAACCATTATAAATCAACAAACTCATCCGAAGAAATTTCAGCTTTGTCAAATGTACCACGTTTAAAAAACACATGAAAATCCATTTGCGTTTTCCTGGTCTTGGCGGGGTGTTTCAAATATTTGTTCTCAGTTGATCGGGTACTAAATTTCATCTTTACGGATTTGTTTTGGGTAAAATTATATCATTTTGAGCGAAAACCTTTCATTGGATAGTTGCTATTAATTCAATCTTTACTTTCAGAACTTTTCCCCTGTAAACTCGTCGATTACTTTTTAGGGTCATTGCAAATTATACACTGGGCTAGGCCCATTGTATCATTTGCAATGACCCAATTTTGTTTTTCATGAGTTGACAAGAAACACCTTACTCAAAGTGTTGATAGCACTGGTAACAAACACCACATTAATTTATTTCCGTCCAAAATGGTATTTCCTGCTGGAAATTGACAACCGAAGGTGGGTTTCTAAAAAACAATTACCATTCACTTGTACACAAAATCCATATATAGATTTTCAAGGTTTTCTGAAGCATTGATGCATCTAAATAGCTAAAATTTCTTCAGGCTAGTTTACCAACATTCTTCCTTAGATATGTTAGAAATATAAATATTCATAAATTCGCATAATCATGATGGGAAACGAGCAATGTGATTGGTTAATTTTTCTTCCATTGACGATGTGTGCTGCAGAAGAAAAAAATCGCTTGGGGTTTGTTGGGCCACGACTCCACGAGAAAGCACACAATAGGGAGATTTAGATGTACGTAAAACGCGAACGTGGAAATGCTCTGAATAGTTGGCCAATATTCTGAAGAGATCTTAGATCAGATGAAAACAAAAACCTACATCTTTGACCTTCCTGGCGAGATAAAACTTTGGATGTGACCAAGATTCGAGCCCGAGTTCTAAGACCTCCTCATGAGGTGACCGGTGCTGAAAGAATTTCGCATTCACGTTCGCGTTTTACGTGCATCTATATACCTCCCTAACTGTGACGTCATATTTTCCGTCAAAGGTGGAGCTTTTCGGCCAAGATTAATTCTATTATTCCCAGTACCTTTAAAATGTCACTTTCTATATTGACGTTTCTCCTCAATGCTTGAAAATAATCATTAAAATTTCTTAAAAGGTGTATTTAAAGATTGTTTAATGCGAATATATACTTACAAGGCATTTGAAATATGCCAGCGTGTTTTTGAAGTTTGATTCTAGCGTGTACTGCACAACCCATCTCAGGCATTGCGTCCAACTGCGCAGGCGTGGTTGTATTCTGGCGATGACGTCATTTGAACGTGCCGACAAGTCGCTTACGATTGATTCTAGTTATGAAAAAAATAGGGGAAAAAATTAACAAAAAAACTTACTTGTACATGAATTTACTAAAAACCTTAATCATCAGTTCTCCGATCAAATGTCCGCTTCAGTTGTTCCCACAAATATTATATGGGATTGAGATCTGGGGAGTTTGCTGGCCATATCATCTGGTCAATTGCTTGAATCTCTAAAACTCATTGACTTCTCTTGCCCTGTGTGGACGTGCATTGTCATAAAGTGATCGCCTGCATTGGTAGTACGTTTGGTCGACCAGTTCTTAGCAAGTCTGCGACAGCTCCAATCAATTCGAATTTTGAACGCAATTTTTTTATTGCATTTGGACTGACTCCCATCCTACGAGCTAATTGTTTTACAGGTGTAAGGGTCTCTAGCAGGCCTATGGCAATGGCCCTGTCTTGAATGGACATGCGTGGCATTTTCTTAAGTTAAACAGCTTAGTGTAGTCACGGTGCACGAACACCACGAGATACTGCAGGACCAAAACTGTACTTGTCATGTGTGAAACGAATTAAGGAATTGTTGACTGCATTTTGCAATTTTTGGAAAGTGTCCATTTCACCTTTAAATGCTGCTCATTCATGCATGACATTAGGTATGGACCCACCACTTGAAATACACGTTCCATGCATTGCACTAATCATACACACCAAGTTTTGTGTAACTCCGGAATTTACTTTGGGAGATATAATTAATTATTTAGAGGGGAACTTACTTTTGTTGAGGTGTTTATAATTGTTTTATAAAAGTCGTGGATTATTAAACAATACGTGCAATATTTTACACCGTAGCTTTGGGAAAACGAAGGGTTGTGCCTTATTAGCGTCTTGAAAGGAGACTATCATTATCAATAGATTACATATTTGGGTCAGGTGTGCACTTTAGGACAACCAAACATCTATTCAGAAATTGATTTAGCTTGCGTCGGGGAGATTGAACATATTCTTCTTGAACTATTTATCGGAAATAATACCAACCTGAAATATTTGAGCTGTGTCTTCTTTGAGAAAGATTCTCTGCACTTATTGAGCTTCGTGGTGCAGGAGAGAGCGGAGGTGCAGTTGGCACCCTGGGAGTCCACGAGGTGATAGTTGTAGGGTTAAGACTCTCCAAGCTCACTCGGTGGACGATCTGCCTCGAATCTGGTCGTCTTCTCGTTGATTCAGAAGCCGCGATCTCCTCGTAAGACGGAGGTGCGTAGAAGAATTTGGAACACTCGTGATAGGATGGTGGCGGTGGTTCCGTATCGGAGACATGGGTACTGTAAGCAACAAATAGGATTTAATTAGGTTTAAAGACAGGTTACATGATTGGAAAACTTTTAAAAACAGGAACATCATTACATAACTAAAGAATAATGTTGATAAACTCCCTTGTAGAAATTTCAGCCACATAGATGCAGTAATACTTCAGAAAACCTCAAAAGTCCATGCACGGTTTTCATGTTGAATAAATGTTGAAAAAATAATTGTCTGCAGACGATTTTGTTGAAAGCAGGTCGTCAATTGTCAAACCATGGAGGAAGAACTCTTCATCCATGGTCAAATGGGCGTAGGCCTATCTGTCGGACTGGTTCGTCAAAAGACATCTCGGATATACATTTTTGCAAAACACGCCTCCGCATCAAATACAAGAGCTGTACATGCTAGCTGCATGTCGAGAATGCCTTGACCAAACTTGGTACTAGAGGAAAATCGTAAGGGTCTTATCAGGATTCGAACCCGATACTTCTGACTCACCGGGCAGACGCTGTACCAGCTGAGCTATAAAGCACAGTGGTATACTCCCTAAGGTTTTTCATGAACCCAATTCTTCTCTCGGTGTTGCATGGTAGCGCAACTGGGTAAAGTAACGAACGCAACATCTGGTATGGTGCCTGATCACCATTGAAATGAAACAACCAAACTTGGTATGAAAGAAGCCAGTGTAGTCCCTCAGATTTTCCCTGTAAATTTTCTCTGAGTCTCCGTGCATTGTTGAAAGACTTACCTTTTCTTGTGACGAATTGGGAACCTAAGCCTATTATTAAGGCGCCTCATTCCTGATAGATCCATGCTTGTTTTAGCAAAACTACAGTTCCTCCAGTTGAAATCCTGTCAAGTTAAGTCAGTTTTTGCCGTGTGTGTCCGATTTCGAGTTTTCCTGCTGTTCTGAACTCACAAGGAAATGAGCTCGTTATATAGGCCTAGCTCGAGTTGGCTCCGTATCAGACCCGCTCATCAATCACTGCACTGTCCTGTCATATAACCTTGACGGTTTGTACGTGCTTGTAGTTAGACGTGTCACCAGCCGTCCCTAAGCACTCTTGTCTCGCCAGCGGTTTACTACATGTATTTCCAAGCAAGCGAGATCCTGTTGGCGACCGTGATAGAGTACTATAGTGAAAACGTCACCCTTTGTGTATTGGCAATGTTACTGGGTCTACACAAAAACCAGCGAACTATTTCTTTGCGCTGTTATAGCAATGTACGTTTCGGATCACGAGTGAATGTTTAGACCCAATTACTCTGTCAACTGACGTCACATTTTAGTAGTCTAATTGCGATGAGTCACAACTACCGGTTTGTTATAACACCATCGTCTATTGGTATTTTTATAGTCAGCCCCGAACGAAGACTAGCAAATTGCTGCATCCGGTGTGCTGTATGATGCTTACACAGAGTCGTGAGTCTTAAAGGAGCGTGACCATAGATCACATTTTTGTGCACCCCCATTTTTTCCAAGGGTGTTGAGATTTTGATACTATATCATGTGTCATATTTTTCTGATTACCATTCTTAAAGGGCCAATGACATGCTAAACAAATTTATACCTCGTCTTTGCTGAATATGCTGGATTAGACACTTTTATTGTTCATTTTGATGTAAAATCAATAAAAGGTACCCTTTTTAAACTTTAAAGATTTCATTGCAGTAAATCACTGAAAGAGGGCGCTGTTTGGAGTGCATCACTTCAGGAAGACGGAAAATTAAAGAAAAAACATAAGACTTCAAGCTGGAATTGTGGCAAATTGCTGCAGTTTCCACCCCCATGTTGTGTCATGGCTTACAACAGGAAACAAGTGGCTTACAAGTGGAATCTTTTTTGCACAGTGGAATGTGATTTTCCTGCGTTTGCCTCTTGTGACATCAAAACCTTGCTCATGAATATGCATATACATTAGCATAAAAGCTAAAAATCTTTGTTTTAACCCCCAAAACAAGCTCCAAATAGGATTTTTATGACTGTAACTGAGCAGAGTAGTTTCATAGCATAGATTTCATTGATACAAATCCCTAATCATGCGCCCTTTAAATTTCGCGCCTTCAATCCGTATATTTTCAAGGATATTGTCAAAAATCGTTCGGTAAATTAAATTATCCGGTTACATAAGTGCAGTGATTACACCAAACATTTTGCTAATTAGAGATTACAAATTTCCTGTTTTCTTCCCATGGATAGTATTTCGGGGAGGTATTTTATATGATTGTTAGGTTAGAACGAAATCCATTTTCTGGGGAAAAAAAATCTGAACACGCTCTTTTAAGTCCGACTCTCTTTTTCTGTCTGTAATTTAGAACGAAATCTGAACACGCTCCTTTAAAGGCACAGCTCGTCAGCAATGCGCGCGCGCCAAATTCGTGCCACGAAATACGCAGCTCCATAGCAAAGGCACGGAGCTGTGTATTTCGTGACACGAATTTGGCGCGCGCATTGCTGACGACCCTGTGCCTTTAATATGATGACTGTGACTATCCATTGTGGAATAAGAATTGACCGGGTCTGGCTGGAAATTTCATCTATTTGCTACACAGTGAATAAATTGTCACCCTGCGTATGTTAAAACCATTTGCGGTGTATACATTGCAAGCCCGGGTTGCTGTATAATGCTCGGTTCATGGATTTTCAATCAACCATGTCATGCTGACATATTGAAGAGTGATTAACGAACAAAGGTGTCGTTCATCATATTGTGGTTAGCAGGAAATTTAGAATTAGTAACTCACAAAGGGGGCAGATACACCGAGGAGTAAGCCGTAGTATTACATTGCCATGGACTCGTGGTCTGACGCTAAGCGATTTAAAAGACAGATTACATGATTGGAAAAATTTTAAAAACAGGAACATCATCATCACGTATAACTAAAGAATAATGTTGATAAACTGCCTTGTATAAATGTCAGCCACATAGATGCAGTAATACTTCAGAAAACCTTCAACAACCGTGCATAGTTTTTGTGTTGAATGAATGGCAAACAAATGTCTGCAGACATTTTTTTTAAAGCATCTTCAGTTGGCAATACCCGAGTCCCACAAAGGTACACGAGAAAAAAAATGTGGTGTTTGTTACCATTGCTATCAACACTTTTAGTCGGGTTTTTCGTAAAATTGTGGGTAACTGCAAATGATTGAGCTTTAAAACTGTGTATTTGTTTGCTTTCCTGTACGTTAAAATGAACCATTTCCGCTTCGAGGTCAACAAGTTTGAAAACAAAACATTGGGAGCCCCATACGTTTAAGCTATGTATATGCGCGTTGCGCGTATATAATGAGAAACGCACAGTGCGCAGACGTCACTACGCCATTGCAGTTTCTTCGTTTTGTTTCACTCACAAAATGGTGCGTTCTCCACAGTTAGCAGATGTTTCGACCATCCATTCAAGGGTGGGATCCCACAGCCTATACCCCCCCCCCCCCCCCCCCGCCCCCCTCCCCCACCCCTCCGTATAGTAAACCACCCATGTGCATTTTCCTTGTGAAAAGGAGTACGAAATATCTCCTCGTTTTGACAAACATTATATATCTTGTAAGTAACAAAAAGGCGATTTTTAATTGAAAATGGGCCACTAGTTTATGTAAACCACGGTTTGATTTTGTGGACGTGAAAAAGATCGCTTCAACTGTAATTTTGAAGACTAGTACTTCACTTGTCGAATGTCATCTCTTGGTACGGTCAAGCTGCAGTTTTTTAATCAATGGAATATAAATATAGGACAAAGACATTTTTGGAAGCAAGCGATTTTGTGAGACGTAAAACAAATCGCTTCAACTGTAATTTTGAAGAATAGTACTTCACTTGTCGAATGTCATCTCTTGGTACGGTCTGAAAGCTGTAGTTTTTAATTCGATGGAATATAAATATAGGACAAAGATATTTTTGGAAGCAGGCGATTTTGTGAGACGTAAAACAAATCGCTTCAACTGTAATTCTGAAGAATAGTACTTCACCTGTTTAATGTTATAATCTTGGTATACGGTCGAGCTCCAGTTTTTTAATCGATGGAATCTAAATATATAAAGGACACAGAGATTTTTGGAAGGCAGGCGATTTTGTGAAAAATCTGGTTTACGTCAAAAGAGATTAAACGAAATAATACATCATACCCGGATCAGATAAGACCCCATTCTGGGATAATAGCATTTGATGCGCTTGAAGGGTTATGCGGCTTTTTGGCTTTGCGTTGCTTGGAACTGGTGAAGTGTGTGGACAATCTGTTGGATTTCTGTGTATGTGTTACGGTTGGTATGACCATGAGTTTCGCGAGTGATAACGACTGAAATTAATGGCCAATTGTACTTTTGAAAGTGTGTCACTTTTTTTCACAGAATTACGCTCTAGTATAGAAGGAGGGTAGGCCTATAGGGCTCAGGACAGTGGAATAGCTGATGTCATAAGCAGCGCGATGTGTGGCAGATATCTCTCCTACCATTGTCCCCCCATTGTGTCTCAAACACTCACGGAATTTCCAAGGAATTCCTTTCAGTTTTTAGGGGGAGTTGATGCGTTAACAAAAGGGAAGAGTGTGTTGAGGTATAGGTGCGTTAGAGGGGAGTCCCTTTGCCACATATCGTGCTGGGTATAGCTGATGTTATAGACCGTATCGAATAGCCGCCATCTTGTAGAGCAACTTTTGACATTTAAGTTGGTCAACAATGAAGGCACAGAATGTGGAATATACTCAGCGCGCACGATATGTGGCAAAGGGACTCCGCCTAATGCCCCTATACCTCAACACACTTCCCTTTTGTTAACCACCAAAAACTGAAAGGAATTCCTTGGATGTTTGAGACACAATGGGGGACAATGGAAGGGAGAGGGGTTCCCTCTGCCACATATCGTGCTGCATATGATGTGCAACCATGCATGTCCTCACGGAACAAAGAAACTGCCCTACAAGATGGCAGCTATTCGATACAGTCTATATACGGTTTGCTTAACTGACTGTGGAGTGCCGAAGTGTGACGTGCATTGCCATGGTCATTGGCTCCAAACATATAGCTGCCAGATAAAAACACCATTGCAAAAGCACAGGGAAACGTTCAGTGATTTTTAGTGCAGAGCCATTGCATAGGGTGACGTATTCACTAACTCCAATGATGGTTCGATGGTTTTTCTTGCATCAAGAGTAAACGTTTTTGATTGGCTGGTCAGTGTTAATACAGAGACACGTGCACCAGTTCTCTGCGAACATTTTGACATTGGTGGCGCTATACTGTGGCCGCCGAAATTCAAGCTCAAACAAACCTGTATGTCTACGTGCAGGCCCAAAGTAAATGTCATTTTCGTATTTTGAAACTTGAGAGCTTCTTGGAATAGCATCGCCTTCCTTTGCTTGTATCGCGGAAAAGATGACGTCATAGCGACGTCATCTTGATTCTTGAAATGGACACTCTCACGAGAACGCTCAGTTATAGAAATGCTGGATGACCAGTTGGGGGATCCCCGTTACGTCATGCATGACACAATTGACACTTCCAGAGCGAACTGGCCTGAGTCATTCTCAGAAAAACATCGAGGATTTATCTTTGTTGGTGTGATAAATTGCGGTTTGATTATCGATTCATAACTGTAGGGGGGTCTTACTGGAACCCCAGTCGGCTTACACCGACCTGCTATGATGGATGCTCCAACATCAGGGAATCACGATGAGAGCTCATCGCTGATTGGTTGAAGCCCGCACTGATTTCTGTTCGGGACCCCTGCGAAGCGCCATTATCATAAGCACCGCGGTGAGGCTCGTCACACACCCCAAATGGTCTTTACAAGAAACATGACACGTACTTCGCCCACATTACATTACAGGTTTCTATCTAGGCTGCTTTTGAGCGCTCGTCCCTGGTGCTCCCAGGCGTTGGGAACGTTACGTCACACACATGCGTACACACAATCGCGCTCAAAAGCGTTATCGGGATCCCTGGTGCACCACGGTCATTAGACATTACATCCCCGCTAATAAATTTGGGTCTTCCACAAAATAAATCACAGATATCTGATGAAAATAAATCATGAACAAATTTACAACAATTGGTTTCTTGGAAGCTTGAACATTCAAAATATCAACCCAAATTTCAAGAATTAGTATACGACGCGCCAGCCATTTTTGCTGAGTCATGCGTGAGTACGCGCAACTCCGCATGTCTCCCATTTTTCCCGACGACTCGGAGGTCGGGACCATCTGGTGCACCAACGCGCTTTCGGGCGAGCACCAGGGAACACCAGGGATCCCTGGTGCCCCGCTCAAAAGCAGCCCAGGTAGCTGGCACGTCTTTATGACGTTGTCCTCGTCAAACACGAAGAATTCCCTCCCAATCTCGGTCAAATTTAATCACAACAGGTACCGCATTGAAACACTGACAGAGTCTAGTAGCTGTATTGTATATAGCGTCGTGCTGCGTCTATATCGCACGATCTGTTGGCACCCGACTATACCAAGGCTCGTTCTGTTGCTATGGCAGTACGCTGATTTGATCGCATGACCAATAGGAGTGCACGTACTCTCAACGACGGCTCACGTGGTAATGACGTTCAACCTATCAGCGATGAGCTTTTACCGCGATTCCCCAGACTTGATGTGCGAGCATCCACATCAGGGCCGGCTGCGTTCCAAACACGCGAACATTGCAAACGTTTGCATCGTTCGCCAACAACTGGTACTCGACTTTTCATAGACTAGTGCACAAAAGCACTGTAACCAGTGGCGAACGTTGGCAACGTTCGCGTGTTTGGAACGCAGCCCTGGTCTTGGTACGAGACTAACTGGAACCCCTGCGTTGTTTGAGAGAGATGGTAACACGCATGCGCGGTGAAGTTCACCAGGGGTCAATTTCTGATGTTCATGATGCTGTTTAGCACTGACAATTTTGTTCGGCACAAAATGTGTTTGCTTTATATTGCAAAAATGGATTGCCAGCCAAAGTCGTATGTGATGTGTATGTACTAACATATTTTGGTACATATAGTTTTGGTTGGAAACCCATTTTTATAAAGCAAAGAAAGCGCGCTGAGCATTTTTATTAATGCTAAATAGCGCCATGAAATTGGTCCATGGGGCCAATTTCGCAATGCTGTTTTATTTAGCAGAAAGATGCGCTCAATCCAAAATGTGTTTGCTTTTTAAAAATGGGTTACCAGTCAAAATATGTCAACTTGTGTTCTTAGCAAGAATAGCAGAACACCAGTCAATTGTAATACACATGACATGCGATTTGAACTGCTAACCTATTTCTACAAAAGCAAATCAATTTTGGATTAAGCAATTTTTTCCTGCTAAACAGCTTTACGAAATTGGCACCCTGTCTCTGTGCCGTGTAGCGTACGTGAGACAGACTTTGTTCTTACTATGCCAACCTAATTATTTCCCCCAAAAATTATGGCAATTTGGACCATAGCAACAGCCAGTCTGTTCTCGACCAATCAGCATCATTATTCAAAATTCGGTACCCGCACTTTACCCCCCAAACACCTGTTACGCACCCAGCACTTTCATTTCGCCCCTCCTTTCCCCTTCATCCCAAAAGACAAAGCGACTCGCGTATCCCCTTCCCAGGCCACAGACGGGGACTCATTTGGCCCTGACAGACTCCACTGTACCATATGGTCTAACCGCAACACCACAAAACAACGGGCCGCCCATGTTGGCGCGTGCCGCTTGCGTGAATGTTTAATTAACATGTGTTGATGGCACACACCCTCGGATATTTTTGTTTTCATCAAGAGCAAAATACAGACGCCTTTTGTCCGTTTGTGGTAGGATCGGTCGATACTTGTACGAGTTGGTCCATTGAGGGCGCACAATAGGATCGCCTCGTCCACGCGACCCTTATTATCACTGTGCATAATGAGACGATGTGTTGTACTCGTGTGCAACTCGCAGAAACCACGTGGGCAAATTGGGTGTTATGATGAAGCATTGCTTTCAACAAACTTAATGTTCGTTCTTTTGTGATGTGTCGTGAGCCAAGCATCGCCTCAGTCGTAAAATTGTAATTTCAGAGTGATTGTAAAGAGACAAAACCCCGAAATGTTTAGTACAGCAACGTGCAGCTGTTGTGGTGTCCGTTGATTTGATGACGTCGTCGTGACGTCATCGTTTGATGAGGCATTCGCGATTTCTCTGTCCCTTTAGCAAACAAACAAACAAACAACCCCAACAAACAAACAAATTCACATGCACAAAATAGCAACACCGACGTAGAGTCATGAAGAACACCGGTTCCAAGTGCCATGGAGCTTAGAAATGTTTAAACATTTGAGAGAAATACAGAAAAGGGGGAACTCGAGGTTTGCTGCAAAAAGTGTATTCCAGTATATTGAAACTGATACAGTTGCTTGTTGTGTCTAGATGGTTATAAGTTATTAACATTGCCCTTTTCGATTGCCATTGATAGCTAGCCTTTGTTCTCGGCTCAAGCCTAACTCTTTATTAAAGCTTCGTGTAAAAAAAACCATCTGCAGACAATTTTTACCATTCATTCAACACAAAAACCATGCATGAATTTTTGCAGTTTTCTGAAGTATTACTGCTTCTATGTGGCTGAAATTTATACAAGGCAGTTTATCAACATTATTCTTTAGTTATGTGATGGTGTTGTTCCCGTTTTTAATAGTTTTCCAATCATGTAATCTGTCCTTAAGACTATTCGTGTTTTTACGGTGGTCTGCTAAAGTGGAGGATTCCCGGTTTTGTCCGGGTTTTTTTTTTATGGAGAAGGCTACTTTCGATAGTCACATTGGTGAAAATACCGGTATTTGTTTTAAGTTTTTGTCTGTGTCAAGCAGAAGCGTAAATTAATGAAATATGTATCGGTTTTCAAAAGTACCCGTCGAATGTGAGCTTTTTGTTTTGGTGCTGGTATACTTTCGAAGCAGATGCAGTTGAAACACAACGCCGAGTTTTTGTCCTAATTAACGGTTCAAGAGAGGAGAGAGCAACAGTATACGGAGACAAAGAACCACGAAGCGAACGAGATGATTTGGGGAGACCTTCCCCGGGCGGGTTGTTGTTTCTCACGGTGTGCCTATAGGGTGTGCAGGCTCGGTGGTCGGCAGAAGGTCGGCGTGATATTAAAGTTGCTCAAAATGGGTTAATTCTCTGCTGAGTTACGGTGCAGGGGTTTATTAAGTGGCGGACGGGAACAGACACACAGCCAGTAATTTGGACCGAGTGGCGGACAAGGTCACGACTGAGAAAACATACTTGCTGTGACAACAAAGAGAGTCATCGGTAACAGATCAGAAACAAAATGGCGAAATGGAATAACACAAAAATATACTTTCTTTCTTCATTTAAACTTTTCTTTCAAACATACGCAGGCTCAAATTAAGAAGGCATTTTTCTCCAAGACGGGAGGACATTATTCTATGACAACTGCAACCAAACGCCAAAAGTGGTTGTGTTTACTTTTCTAAAACGATGAGACGTTTTAGCATGAATAACTTAAACATTTTGCGTTTTACTGAACAGCCTTTAGCGATGGCGTCTGATAATATATCAAGAAGTCATGTCAATTATTGTCTGTGCAAACATAAATACATGTACTAGGATAATTTTGTTGGCTTGCCTTAACAGTTCTTACAAATCTTACAATCATTTGTGTTGCCCTAAATATTGCAGCGCCGAAAATTGCACCGTCAACTTTTTTCCCAGAGAACGAAGGTTTGGGATGGGAAATGCGACATTCGTGAAATGTTGCCGTCAGCTCCTTCCGTATGGGAGGCGAGCCTTTGTCCTCATTTTGCCGAAGCAGGCAGCTCAACTCGTCCAAGACAGAGCCGACAAATTGCACCCAGACTCGGCCAGCCCAGACAAAAGACCCTCGCACTGAAATCAAACGGAGCCCGGTACTAACTTGGGAGGACATGCGCCACCCAGCGAAAATTAGAGAACAAAAACAAGACGAGACAAAGACGAGAGCTCCGACTTGATTATGTTGATGATTCGAGATGCTGGGTGCCCTTAGATACGATGGGAATACACGGTTATGTAGAGCGAGGTTCGCTACCCGCACGCGACGTGCATGACTGACGACCAATCACAACTCGCCAAAGCAAGCGACACGGAGCGACGGCACGCGAATGCAATTAGGGAGACACTTGTATGCGGGCAAAAACCGAGCCGGTTTTTTAATATTTTGCTGCCGGGTATAAAGCGCCATGTTTGCCGGCTGGAATTCTCAGATGGATGCTTGTGAAGCAGACCCGTAACATCATGTTTAAAGGCTCGATTTTGGTGTTTATGTAGGCTGATTTTCAACTGAAATGTGCCCGTATAAAGGTTGGAAACACCGCCGGCTTAAAGAAGAGGAACATCATCTATCGGCTGTGCGTTGGCGGAGCCGTGCTATAGATAAAACACAGCGGCACAACCACCTTGTTCTGCACGCCTCCGTGTTCAGCGGTCGAAATTATCATATTTAGCGACCGCATCCAATATGGCGTCCGCAGTGCCGTTGACGTGCGACGGATGCGAGGATTTTTGGTCGTGGAGTCCGACCGATAAATCGCACGAAGTGAAACTGGAGGGGAGGAGAAACGAGACGGCCGTGTTCCATCCGAATTGGTCGAACGGAACGGCCGGCGTTCGGGGGACCCGAGTGCTCAACCGAGGTAGATTCTACTGGGAACTCAAGCTCTCTCAACGAGTGTTCGGCACGAGCATGATGTTCGGAATTGGCACGAAACAAACACGTCTACACATCGATGAGTTCATCAACATGCTAGGTGAGAACGAGCATAGCTGGGGATTATCCCATAAAGGATTGATCTGGCACGGGGGTACATCTCGTCCCTTCACGCACCCCTTCCCCGAAAAACAACCAACCACCTTAGGACTTCTATTCGACGGCGTCAAAGGTACACTGACCTACTTCAAAGACGGGGTGTGTCTCGGAGAAGCGTTCAGCGGTTTAAACCGATGCCACGCCGAGCTCTACCCCTTCGTCTGCTCCACGGCCGCCAAGACAGAAATGAGTCTTTCGAACATGAGGCGAGGCATGGTTTCCCTAGAAGACAGGTGTTGTGTGACCATAGCATCGCACCTTAGAAGCGAACGGGAGGTAGGAGGTCTTCTACTACCGACCGTCTTAAGAAAAAACATCTTACGTGAGTGTTCAAGACAATCTCAAGATAAATCGACTGTAATGCCACAGAAAACCGTATGTGGTGTGACTTGAAAATCGTCAAATCTTTCAATCAAACTACACTTAATGAAACGTTACTTATGGACAAAGAAAACCAAATCTTTTGTTTTCTAACTAATGTGTTGTATCCAACGTCGTTTTATACACTGGTTGGCACTACGATGGTTCCCAACTGTAACCCCCAAACACGACAGCCGCCATCTTGTCCGTCTCTGACGTCACAGAAACAACATCTGTCATTTGCTGCATACTAATTCGGAAAAAGAAATAATACCACTCTGCGAAACGACATACAATAACGACCGGGTGTCGGAGCGTGCGTCGCAAACGGAAGCTGAATAAACCCTAATTAGACACAAATTTACATTTTCCGGATCGAAATTTCAAGGCCCTGTTTGGTACTCATTCAATGAACAGCACGTGACTTAACCCTAATCGATCTTTTGTTGGGGGAACGGACATTATGAACACGTTTTCCCACTCATAGCTCATACAACGTAGACTCACAAAGCGTGTATTTCAACGCCGGCATCCCTCGACTATAAAAATGATGAAAGAATTGTGAACCCGTAACCTTTAATTCCGACGAGAAACTATGTCATGTTCGTGACAATGAGCAAGAAAGCATGCAAGCAAAAGTGCAGAATCTCTGGCCTTATGTTGTGGCAGAATTTCCTCTCCCAGTCGATGAATTGAGATCGTCCTTTGTTCTCGCAATCAACGTGGCAACAGACGGCATGATTCCCGTAGTTATAAGATCACATGACCACGGCGACCACGTGAGCCAGCCCGGTCTTTGTTCCGCAAGCAATTTCACCGAGGATTTGACCGAGTGACAGCGGGCGAGTGACCGGCCGGGTTGGGGCCAAGACGGCCGGCTGTCGACTCCAGATGGACAGATGCAGATGTCCGAGATCTCATCTCGTGGAGAGCCCAACCCGCCACTCGTCACCCCAGGGACATCAACGAAGCAACCGCATCTTAAAGCTTTGTCAACCTGCAACAGCGTGGACCGAGAGAACCTGCGAGCCCGAGAGAGTTCTCACCCAGGGGACCTTTGGCGAGGGAGGTAAGACGATGAACATCGGGGACCGACTTGAACAAAGAACCGACCCCAGAGTAATAATCGATAACTATTTCACTGCATTGATGTAAAGAAAAATCTCGATCAGTCAAATATTTTAAACATAATTTTTAAAGGTCAAAATCTGCTAACTTAAAGCCCCGATTTGAACTTACCCAAAATTTTACTTCTGATCACGAGTTGACAAGGAAAAAATTGTAACACACAGCACGTTTATTTTGTCGTGTAAAGTGGTACCTTTGTGAGCGAAATTGCCAACTGATTGAAGTTTTTTTGGTTACAAAAGTCGTCTGCAGACAACTTTTTTACCATTCATTCATACACAAAAACCATGCATGGATTTTTCTTTTTTTTCTGGAGTACATGTGGATAACATTTTTACAAGGCAGTTTATCAACATTATTCTTTAGTTATGTAATGCTGTTGTTCCTGTTTTTAAAAGTTTTCAAATTCTGTAATCTGTCTATCAACTATTAACTGAAAAAAATATGCAGAACCTACAATTTGAAACCAGTTCCATCATGTTTGACTGATCGAGATTTAACTATATTTTTTGTTTCAAAAATATGACTTAAAAAAATAAATAATCGTACAATGGTGGAAATGATTACTCAAAAGGGTCAGGTTACCTTGTTTATTTTTTTAGTCGGTAATACCAATCGGAAAATCAAAAAAAAAATAAATAAATTGTCAAACTAAAGTTAAAACACACGTCCTTCTCCCACCCCCTCCAAAAAAAAACCCACAAAAAACACCCAAAAAATCATAAGTCAGACGATTTTTGCTCCTGTGTCTTTAGAAAAACAGCGGTCTTAATTCAAGTTTTTCAATTTCTTCCACCATTGTACAAATCTTGTTTCGTAATTTATAAAATGTTTTATGTAGTATTTGTAAATATTTTGACCTCATTTAAATGATTGTCAAAATGTGTTCGCTCAACAACTCATCACGATTTTAGTAGAATTAGAATTTAATTTATTATAATTTATGTACAGAATGGATCTAAACTTTTGTGAATTTCCATAAGTACACTGTTCTTTCAAAGACAACTCGATATTTTAAAGTAGAAATAGCGAATAGCGTCTTTTACACTTTTTAGCATAACATAGGCTGGATCCGAATTAGTGGCTGTGGCTGTTGCTATGCTGTTTCTAAGGACTTTCATTGTCCGCCCATAGCAACAGCATAGCAACAGCCATAGCCACTAATTCGGATCCAGCCATAGAATCGAATTTGTTGACACACGGCAGTGAAGTGCTTGTTGGTCTAAACAATAATTTTAGCTATGTTTTACTGATTGTTACTGTTTTTCTGGTCTTAAATGTTTCGTTTTCAGTTGTTTTTTTCGCGTAGAACTACGCAATTTTTGTGAAACGACTGCATGCATTTTTAACAGTGTAGAAATCTGCCGAATCATGTGAAACTTGTTAAAAATTAAGGACGCCCTCTGTTGGTTTCTAGTGGCGAAGCTGAGTTGTTTACAATAGACAGCCAAAGTGTGACGTCAGTTGCTATGGTAATTGGCTCTAAACATCATGGCCGTCGGGAAAAAAGTACAATTGCAAAAGCACAGGAACACGGTTCAGTGATTTTTTAGTGTAGAGCCATTGCCTAGGCAACTAACAAAAGATGGCAGTCTTAGCCGTGAAATCTTACTACCAAAAAAAAAAACAAAAAAAACAATGCCTCTCTTTAGATCTAAATCGACGGTGGGCCTCCTATTTTTAACAAGTTTTGCGTCATCATAAAAAGCAGTATTATTTCATCACAAATTTTACGTAAATTTAGCGATTTATAGTTGACCAGAAATACTGGGTGTTATGGTGCGTCGGCTCAACCGAAGCCCGACTTATTTTAACCCGCTCAAACGCTGCCTATAACTAAAGTAGAATTAAACGTTACTAGTGATTAGTTAAGTAATCGTAGATAGGGGATTAGTTTAACAAATTAACAGTGGTAACGTGGTTATGATAATTTTGGGTCATTTAGCAGCTGAAACGATAATCGTGGCAATTTGTTTTCATCCACATTTCATTTTAAAATGTGGATAAAATTTTGGTAATTTGGAGGGCGTCATAGCTTACCTCGTTAGAGCAACTGCCCGGTGTGTCAGCGGTCTCGGGTTCACACCCTGAATTGGCTTGATAATTCAACTTTTATTTATTTATTTTAAATAAAATTGAATAAATCGAGAAACATTCCGTTTTGGGTAAACTTGCATACCACATTACACACTGTATATGACAATGGTGTATTTTTTAGCATGAACTGTACGTTCATTATTAACCTGCTTCACTATTAACTTATTACTATAATCGTAGATTAGTAATGCCATTTAATGTAAATAACTATAATAAACGCTAGTAATGATAATTAGTATAAATACTAATCTATTATTACGAGTTTTGAGGCCGGGAAGGTGCAATATTCAAATAATTGTTTTTATTCAATTTATGTGAATTGTAATAATCACATATATTATTGTGCAAGAATACATTCCAAAATGTTGTAGCGTAAGTGCAAGTAGTGATTATGTGTCAGGTGATCTGTAGTGGAATATGTGTAGTTTCTCGGCTGTGATTTTAGTGAATTTTTTTTTCTCTCTATGATATTGTATTTTATTTTTAGTTACTGCGCCACTCACAATAAGTTAGGGATATTGGTATGTTGTCGGTTTGGGATTTGTTTTATATTTCAAATGACTGTTTTCACCTATTCCTGTGACAAGGTGTGTCTGTCATGCAGATACAATTGTCTACAGTAAACATATACAAAATCATTCAAGCGGAATGCATACAAATATCTGCGTACACCCCACAATATCCCTAACTTATTGTAAGCAGTGTATTTCAGATTTTGACTTCATCTTTAGATCGTGCATGCCATTTCAGGTGTAAGACACAGAAAAGATAACATGCAAAATAATAGACACTTTGCACCAAAATACATGTTGAGGGACAGGCTTTTTAATTTAATAATGTATCTGATGCATATTGACCCCTAACATGGCGCTGTTCAAAATGACTATATGTCTATACAGAGTTAACCCAAATTAAAAGTTATTTTTCACCCACTTCCTGTAATTTCAGAGAATTTGTTTTTACCCAGTTTTGATGAGTAGGTTGCTTAGCACTATTCCTGAAAAATATTGATTTAGCTTAAGTGGATTTTAAGATATGGCTCATTATACATGACATGTACAAAACTGGCTTGTCCACGGGAGCCTCATTTCTCATAAGCACGATTGAACACAATGAAGACCTCCAAAGTGGTAAAAAGCTCCCGTGGACAAGCCAGTTTTTTTACATGTCATTTATAATGAGCCATATCTTAAAATCCAATATTTTGAACCAATATTTTTTTAAGGAATAGTGCTAAACCAACTCATCAAAACTGGGTAAAAACAAATTCTCTGGAATTACAGGAAGTTGGTGAAAACTCACTTTTAATTTGGGTAAATTTTTTTTTAACCACCCTGTATATCCCCAACAATTTAACGAACAGAAAGAAATAAGTGTACACTACACCTGAAATGGCACGAGAATATAGTTTTGTATATAAAGTCCTCAAAAAAAGTTCGGAAAGTCAAGTTTGACTGACGATTTCTCTCTTGTTGCAAACAAATTTTCCTTGAATTTTATATCATTGGAAAGCCCTGTTATTCCTCTTTACGATGATGTGTCATTTGTTATGATTAAGCAATTGGGGCGGGTGTAAAGTGAAATGTCACAAAATGCATTGCTATTGTAAAAAAGTGCATTGACACATTCCCATCCTCCAAGCAAAAGGGGAATGCACTGCATGACAATAGCAGTGAATTTCGTGACATTTCACTTTCCACCCACCCCTGTATTCCGCTATACTGCACATCCCCCAATTGATTAATCATAACAAATGACACATCACTGTAAAGAGGAATAACAGGGCTTTCCAATGATACCAAATTCAAGGGAAATGATTTAGTAACAAGAGAAAAATCGTCAGTCAAACTTGACCTTTTTTGAGGATTTTAGTATTTATTCAGGATTGTGGTCGAGTCCATCACAAGTCTATCACAAGTCCCGCACACGTTCGTCACAAGTCCAGTAACAAGAAGCAAAGGATGAACACGCACAAAAGAATGCCTTTGTTAGAGTTCATTTGAATAGCTTGTGACTTGAACTAAGACCCAGGGACTTGTGGTGGACTTGTGAAGGACTCGACTGCAACCGTTGTATTTAATGTAATTCACCGCTGATGGTGTGCTAAGTAAAATTGTTAGAAAATGGAGTTGTGAGAATATGGAGTAATCTCTTTGGTGAGCTGAGTCACGTGATGTGGACGCCATATTGGACACGACGGTTGACTTCAGTCTCGTACAAAAGACGTGAACACTCTGTAATAGCTATTTTCTGTAAAAAAATCTGTTCGTTTGTAAATAATCATGTAACTGTATTTTTAACAAGATGTGAAATCTTGCTAAAATATTTTGTTGTGTTATGCATTTAAAACTCGTGGACGAGCCTGGCGTATGTCTAATACGCAGGCGCAGACAGCATTGGTGTATTCAAAACGTTGGTAGATTAGAAAAATAAAAAGCATATGTATTCATGAACAACATTCAGAACAACATGATACAAGTTATTCTGAAACTTGAAAATGTAACAAAGAACAAATACATCGGAAAATTTTACTAAAAACAAGCGCCATGTTCTTTGTGAAAAAAATGCATTTAACCGTCTGGGCTACATGCTATGGTATCACTACATGTACATTCGTGTACATATTTATGTACTTTTGTCTGGTAAAATGTGATGTTTGAAATGTCTTATTTTTTTGTGGAAAACGTCTTAAACGTGACATATTTTTGGGTTTCACTTGGCTTGACAACCGGTTGCTATCCGCCATTACTGTGTCCATACTATGGCACGCCAAAGCGAAAAATAATTCAACCCTGATAATTTAATGTTGGCGTATATTTTCGCAAATGTTGCGCAGGAAAAAAAAAGTTGGCATGACTTTTGAATGTTGATAGACTGTTTGAAACTGGCATACCGTGCTTTTGTTGGCAAGTTTTTAAAAATGTTGAGACTTGTTTTTCAGGGTTGATGGCAAAATTATCAGTGTTGAATTATTTCTGCTTTGGCGTGCCATACGCGTGACGTCAGCAACTATCGATCCGCCATTACTGTGTCCATACTATCGCATGCTAAAGCGAAAATAATTCCACACTGATAATTTTGCCATCAACACTGAAAATCAAGTCTCAACATTTTTTAAAACTTGCCAACAAAAGCACGGTATGCCAGTTTCAAACAGTCTATCAACATTTAAAAGTCATGCCAACTTTTTTTTCTTGCGCAACATTTGCGAAAATATGCGTCGACATTAAATTATCAGTGTTTAATTATTTTTCGCTTTAGCGTGCCATAGTATGGACACAGTAATGGCGGAAAGCAACCGTTGTCAAGCCAAGTGAAACCCAAGAATGCTGAGAAGAAACCCCTTTTAAATTCACCTAAATTTCTGTCACTTTTTGTAAATACAACCCTTATTAAATTATTGTTTATAATTATTCCATTCATCCAGAACTCGAACGTTTTCTCGAAATGTATTCGACTGTTAATTAGTAAAACTCCTGTAAAGTTCTTTCTTAAAATTACTCTTTTGTAAAAAGATTACATTCCAAATAATTTATTTCTTAACTTATTTATTGATTAAGGTCGTTGTTCTGTGTCTGTTATCGTAACAGACGGCAGACAATAACCGCAGCTTCTGCCGTTTAATTGCCAGTTGGAGGAAGTAGTTAGACTTGATGTAGAATTCTTTCGTGTTCAAATAAAGTTGATTTTGTTGTAACATTTTTGAGTTTTTGATTGATTATTTTCTTTTCCCCCCATAGCGCAAAGCGAACAGGTACAATAGCTGCTCGATCATCTACAATTGAATGTAAAATCAACGACATTTTCACGTGGTTTTACGAGTAAATGGCTATTTCACAAAAAGAAAAAGTATAAAATATTGAGCGTCAGATTACATGATTAAGGAAAATTTAAAAACAGGAACAGCAGCATTACATAACTAAAGAATAATGTTGATAAACTGCCTTGTAGAAATTTCAGCCACATAGATGCAGTAATACTTCAGAAAACCATGCATGGTTTTTGTATTGATTTTTTAAAAAGCACATTCATTTGGTAATTTCTCCTACAAAGGTACCATTTTACACGGAAAAAATAATCATGTGGTGTTTGTTACCATTGCTATCAACACTTTTAGTCGGGTTTTTCTTGTCAACTCGTGAAGTAAAATTTTGGGTTGCTACATGGGTCATTCCCAAAATTAGGGGTCCAAAAGTGTGACATGCTTTTTAAGATTTCCAAGTGTTTTTAGTGATTGAAAGTGGTTTCCCAGTAGATAATAATTATTTTTATTTCAACAAATGCTACTTAAATTTAATGTTTGTGTGTAAATATGGCACCAAGGTTAATGCAAACTCATTCTACAGCCAATTTTCATTGGCGTAGGTAACCCAGGACACCAAACTCCTATTCAATACCATGGAACAAATTATAAGCCTTTATGGTCTTTTGTTTTGAATATTTTTCAGGAATCAGAAAACGAAGAAAATAATGCTGCCCCCTATAATCACAGGCTACAGTCCATTACTGAGAATTTGTGATCAGGACGGGTGATTTTTGAAGAAGAGAGTGTCGTACGTAACTGGGAATGACCCACATACAAATGATACAGTACTGTAAAAGCCAATATTTTCGCGCATTTCAACATCACTGACATTTTCGCGAGTTGTTATTTTCGCGGATGGAAATAATGTTTTGTTTCAGGGATCGCCACAATTGTTGCAAACAATATTTTCGCGGGTTGTTATTTTCGCGGGCTCTGTCTGGTGCGCGAAATGCGCGACAATAAAACCACCGCGAATATTTCAGCTTTTACAGTATTATAGACGATTAATAAAATCATTCTGACACCAGTTATTCTTAGCACGTTGTACATTTATTGAAACATCACATACATGTACCTCCATGGTCTATGAGGCATTACATTTTCAAGGATATTGTCAAAAAAAACACCAATGTTTTGTAAAATAATTTATCTGGTTCCATAAAGCAGTGCAGTGATTACACCAACCTTTTTGCTTCCACATCCAAATTGGAGATTGCAAATTTCCTGTTTTTTTCCCATGGTGAGGTATTTTATATGACTGTGGGTTTAGGACAAAATCCATTTTCTGGAAAAATCTGAACAAGCCCCTTTAAGAACAATATGCCTATTTTCCACAGAAACAAAACATGCTTGTGTGAACCACTGATACAACACAAGAGGGCGCTATATATATTTCACATACACTTTTTAAACAAATTTTAGACAACTTGATTCCCACAGAATTAAAAGTATACTGTCAGATAGGAGATATTAATCTATCAGTGACAATAGCCTTTGCTATGGAGCTGCGTATTTCGTGGCACGAATTTGGCGCGCGTGCATTGCTGACGAGCCTGTTTTTTAAATTCCTTACCGGTATAAAAACAAAGCATTCCTTGTTTTAACGACATGCAAATTACTGAACAATGTGCTTCTGTAACTAGTTGTCTTCAATCAACAGAGGGCGACATTTACTGAAAGCAGGCACTCAATACATCCAGTGCATTTGGCAACTTGTGACAATGCTGTTGAATATTCATAGTATGCAAATTAGGTTGCAGCTTTGAAGTTATGAATGAATGAATTGAAATGCCCGACCCTGTTCTCACTAGAAAATCGCTTAGTTCGACGAAGATTAGTTAATCGTCGTTAGTTAATGAAGCACCGTTCGCATATCAGGTGACTGCTAACAAAGATCGAATGAAGCTGTGGGCTGCCACTATGCCTTGTCGCACATGCACGTCAGCTTCAAGCGTCAAATTTAAAGTGTCTGACGCGCTGTGTGGTTTTCAAGCAGTGCATCAAAAGACAATGCTTGCTCGGCACTTGACGCACAACACGCTTGTGCAACCAGGCCTGCCAATTTTTCAGGGATGCCAGCAGCCCTTACCTTCAGGGCCGGAAAAAAAAATATACGGGTACTATCATAACTGCATGTATATGTGCACATGGACTCGCCAGCACAGTACACTGTACTGTTGACAGTATTTATGCGATCTAACCACTGCTGTATGGATACAGCGCCCTCTATGTACTTCTGATCCATAGTCTGGTTTCGCGATACTTTAGCCGTGAATGATTATGGCCGGTATACAGACATACTGCATGTGTGCAAATCATTGGGAAAACGTGCTACGTGCGTGTACATACGTGTACATAGGCTGTACATACATGACATAAAAATGGCATATCCAGACATCGCTGATCAGTAAGCGAGACAATTTTCCATGTTTTGTTTTTTGACTTGAAGAGTTGCAAATATATTCTCCTAAATATTTCCGGCAGTTTACTTTGCCGGATTTTTTTCCCAAAATAAGAAAAAGCCGGAAGGCATCCCTGAAATTATTGCTTCGTCGAATGAAGGAAGCCGTTCACATTACAAATTTGCTTCGACGAATGAAGCGATCTCTTCATCGAATAAAGCTATGTGCTTCATCGAATAAAGCTATGTGCTTCATCGAATGAAGCGGCGTGCATTCAAATCAGGAAATCTCTTCGTTAGATCAACGTTGAATCAACGTTGAATCAACGTTGAATCAACGTTGAATCAACGTTGAATCTATTGAATCTTCGTCAAACATAGCGATTTCTCTCGTGATAACGGGGTCCTTGAGAGATTTTTAACAATTAAATAAGAAACAAAAACTACCCTGCTAGACATTTGTTTTATGTGCTAGGCTCCTGTTTTTGTAACGCATCGGCCACAAAGAGTTTGCCAAAGCTCGAAGCAGCCATTCGATTAATCTCACTGGCATAATTTTTCATCTGGCCGGCCTTGAGCATACTGTCTAAACGTACCGGGGGTTGCGGGGATTTGAAGATCTTATTTAAGTCTTCGTCGGGGAGAGCGGTTTCGCCTCGCTGGGTTCTTGCTTGGTTTTCTTGTTGCTGTGTGAATAAAGACGGTATTTTGTATTATTACCCCTGGTCATTGGGCTCTGGAAGATATATTGTCCGTGCGTTTTGGATGTGGCACCTCGAAAAATATAATTCTTTCTTGGACTGATATTCTTCTAGAAACATGTTATTCACTTTCAAATAAGACATCAACGAAATTATTTTTACCAACGTTTAGTTATCGAACAATTACTGTCAATATTACAAATTTTTGGCGGTCTTCAACTCAAGGTAAGGCGTAGACTTGCCCGAGTCTGACTTCCTGTGTTTGGTCCAAATACTGGGCAAAGAATGATGTTTTTGCGGACAACTTGTTCTTGTATTGCCATAGGAATGCACGAAGGACTTGTACACAAAGACGTCATTCTTTGCCCAGTATTCGGACAAAATGGCGGCACTCAAATTGCCATATTTGTTCGTATCCGCTTTTCAGTGGGTAATATTCCTTGTTATTTTCATTAAATTAATTTACGAGTTTTACTCGTCTTTTGTCTCTTGGGTATAATTCCCCTTTAATACTATTCCCCCAATTGATCCTTTTCTGTTCCCTGGGGAGTATACAGCCCTGGCTGCCTGTTAGGCACTCGTAAGCTAATCCCTACCCGGGAACAACATTTGACCCGTGTTCCCAGAATTCAAAGCGAAACCCTGTGTCGCTCATTTTGCATCTTCTGGGGGCTTCCCCGGTGTAAACCCCCTGGGACATGGTGTAAGCATTTTGAACGCATGTAATGTCCTTGTGTGGTGACTTACCCGTTTGAAGGTATACTGTTGCTTATTCTGTTGTAGTTTGGTCATGGCACGTTGATAATTCATGTACTTGTTGGTTTCTTGAGCGAGGTCGTCGACGGAATCCATCAACAATTCGAGATTCTTCTCCAGCATGTTCCTAAGGAAAAATGTTCCAAGTAGAGAAACATAAATGGAGGACTACTTAAAGGTTAGGCGCGAGGTCAAAATACAAACGGTCTGTATACCGGTAAATGGTTCGAGTTAATCCCTCTTGGAACCATTTGTCTGTGGGCAGAAAACCATTTGTTCAGCGAACACGGGTGTGTTGAACACTGCCAATTGTCTACCGTTTGGCCAGACCAGCTGAACCGTTTGCTTGCTCACTCAAAACCGTGCAACGGTGTTTCGTTTATGTACCGTTTCCCGGTATACAGACCGTTTCTATTTTGACCTTGCGCCTTACTTTGACAGAAATCAGGTGGGAGTAGTCGTACTTTCCTTGTCTTCGACCTGTGGCCCTGGTTCGAATCCCGTCCGGGTCAGTATGTGGATAGGGTTCTCTCAGTCCCTGCTTGATTCCGTGGGTTTCCCCTTTACAGAATTGTGTTTTCCTCCCACCTCTAAAACTGAGCATTTCTTTATCGTCTTCTCTTCACAGGTTTCTTCAGGATTTCAAGCTACAGGAATCCTTGGTTTCAATACCAGAATTTATTTTTGTAACTCTAAGTGTCATTTTGGCCTATTGAAATAACGATACTGGGCTGGATTCTTGTATAGCGCACATGTCTATTCTAAAGGGTACTCTTGGCGCTGTTGCCATTATTACCGCTGCTATCAGGAAATCACCAGAAGGCTACCTGGCCAAGGCGCACAACCCTATCAGCACTTAGATGTGGTCATTATCACCACTGCCATCAGGAAATCACCAGAACCATTTTGCTTCAACTAGGTGGCTGCCTGGCCAAGGCGCACAGCCCTATCAGCACTTAGATTGTGGCATTCCCCCTACATGGTACTCCTGGCACTGTTGCCATTATTACTGCTGCCATCAGGAAATCACCAGAACCATTTTGCTTTAACTAGATGGCTGCCTGGCCAAGGCGCACAACCCTATTAGCAGTTAGATTGTGGCATTCCCCCTACAGGGTACTCCTGGCACTGTTGCCATTATTATCGCTGCCACCAGGAAATCACCAGAACCATTTCACTTCAACTAGGTGGCTGCCTAGCCAAGGCGCACAGCCCTATCAGCACTTAGATTGTGGCATTCCCTCTGCAGGGTACTCCTGGCACTGTTGCCATTATTACCGCTGCCATCAGGAAATCACCAGAACCATTTTGCTTCAACTAGGTGGCTACCTGGCCAAGGAGCACAACCCTATCAGCAGTTAGATTGTGGCATTCCCCCTGCAGGGTACTCCTGGCACTGTTGCCATTATTACCGCTGCCATCAGGAAATCACGAACCATTTTGCTTCAACTAGGTGGCTGCCTGGCCAAGGCGCACAACCCTATCAGCACTTAGATTGTGGCATTCCCCTTGCAGGATACTCCTGGCACTGTTGCCATTATTATCGCTGCCATCAGGGAATCACCAGATCCATTTCACTTCAACTAGGTGGCTACCTGGCCAAGGCACACAACCCTATCAGCACTTAGATTGTGGCATTCCCCTTGCAGGATACTCCTGGCACTGTTGCCATTATTATCGCTGCCATCAGGAAATCACCAGAACCATTTTACTTCAACTAGGTGGCTACCTGGCCAAGGCACACAACCCTATCAGCAGTTAGATTGTGGCATTCCCCCTACAGGATACTCCTGGCGCTGTTGCCATTATTACTGCTGCCCTCAGGAAATAACAAGAACCATTTCACTTCAACTAGGTGGCTGCCTGGCCAAGGCACACAACCCTATCAGTGCTTAGATTGTGGCATTCCCCCTAACAGCTTCCCAAATATCGCCCCGGTCGACGAGGCAATTGAGATTTATTGTCTTGCCCACGGACATAAACACGGTAGCACTAGTTATGCTTGAACCCGCAAGCTCTTGACTATAAGTGGAGCAGAGGGTGAATTTGTCTAACTTACCCCGACGACAAACTCAAAAAGTTGTCTCCCGAAGGTGGCGATATTTCTTTCAATTCGCAGAGAAGCGTGTTGACGAGATATGAGTTATGAATAACGATCGGAATCTCCTCAAAGATATTCTCATAACACAAACCGGTTTTCTTGAGGCTGTTGAAAAAAGCAAAATGAATTGATATCGGTAATTGAGACTGGCTGCTCATAATTAAGGCTGAACCAGCCCAACATTCAAACACGGGATGAGAGAAAAATCATATGGGCTTCATCAGGATTTGAACCCAAGACCTCTGACTCTGTGGGCAGATGCTCTACCAGCTGAGCTATGAAGCACAGTGGTATACTCCCTCAGATTTTCCCCCAAGACCTCTGACACACTGGGCAGATGCTCTACCAGCTAAGCTATGAGGCACAGTGGTATACTCCCTCAGGTCTTCCCCAAGACCTCTGACACACCGGGCAGATGCTCTACCAGCTGAGCTATGATGCACAGTGGTATACTCCCTCAGGTTTCCCCAAAACCTCTGACACACCAGGCAGATGCTCTACCAGCTGAGCTATGATGCACAGTGGTATAATCCCTCAGGTTTCCCCCAAAACCTCTGACACACCAGGCAGATGCTCTACCAGCTGAGCCATGAGGCACAGTGGTATACTCCCTCAGGTTTTCCCAAGACCTCTGACACACCGGGTAGATGCTCTACCAGCTGAGCTATGAGGCACAGATTCTGATGCAAGTGGTACTGTAATCTGTACGAAGTGACGTCTTTTGAGAGAGGTCTGATGGACAAACCATCTTTAACTAGTTGACGCTGCGATTATTTTTGGCAAAAAATACAATTTTTTTTATAAGGGCAAATGTGATTGGCCAAAAGTTAAGACCAGGTCAAGCACCACAAATACTGACTCTTGAGAGTTATATCACATTCACTGTATGAATCTTCTTACCAAAAGATCATACTTTGCAACACTCTGAAGCGGCCGCCACGGAGCGAGATTTGCTACACTGACAGGCCGTCCACAGTCGTCAAGTTCAAGTTCAAAACATGGTGCGTACAAATGAATGGTGGACAATGGACGTGTTTACACGTCAACCGTGGAAGACAGGGGCAAAGCTGACGTTTTAACTCATCAACCGCCTCCGTGACTATAGACCGTATCGAATAGCCGCCATTTCGTGGGGCAGTTTCTTTGTTCCTTGAGGACATGCATGGTTGCACATATTGTGCTTCCATTGTTGAACGGTTTAAGTAACAAAAGGTGCCCCACGAAATGGCTGCTATATGATATGGTCTATACATTGCCAGAACGTGTTTACACGTCCTCTGGCATCAAGTGGTTAGGATGCAGCCCAATGAAATGAATGTCTACTTACGCATCTGTCGAGAAGTCGTAGTCTTTATAAGACCCCATAGCACTCTGGGTCAATCTGTAAGCTTTCAAGCTTAACGTGGATTTGGACGTCTTCAGGGGATCTGTACAAATCATTATCATGATTACAATTAGACGATGAAGCTTCTATTATGATATTACTTTATTACCTGTGTTAAGGGCCGTCAAAAGTTGTCAACATTTTCACAGTTTTACAGAGTATTTTTCAAGACCCCCCTCCCTCCACCCCCAATACTACTTATCAAAATTGTCTGTCAATACCATGAAATGTCAACATTTTACAGTGCATGTAAAGTCCTACGCGGCCCTCGACCCTTACCCTTCTAGACTGGTTCCCGGCCACATATTCCACATAGGACAATATAGGGACAGGTAAAGGGCGCTTCATCTTGATCTGTGATTGGTCGTCTTTGCGCGTGCGCATTGTGTGTTTTATATTTAAAAATTGGCGAAGCCCTTTGCTTCAGGCAATGTACTTTATTTACAGTTGGATATGTTCGACACGCATGGCCGGGTTACAAATGTCAATGCAAAATATATGCACTTAATAAAAAATAATAATAATAACCACGTGACCACGGTAAAGGGCAGCCATGACGGGCAGAATTCTGCCCGTCATGGCTGACCTTTACCGATCCTCATATTTTTGCAATAAGCGATAGGATCGGGAACCAATCTACTACCCTCCTTCCTACGGTTTATAGAACCGAGAAAATGTTGACAGCTTTGGATTTCTGTCGCTGCTTCCACAACGAAATGGGGTGGATTTAAACAGGGGGTCGGATGCACGAGTAAAGGAGTGCGTTGCAAGAAAATGACTGATGAGTTTACATAGTGGATAACATTGATTTTAGTTTGCAGTACACCGTCCGTGTAATACTAAAGTTTAATAAACTCTTTAAAAAAAGTTCAGAAACTCAAGTTTGACTGACAATTTCTCTATCGTTACAAAATCATTTTTCTTTGAATGTGGTATTGTTGGAAAGCCCTGTTATTCCTCTTTACAATGATGTGTCATTTGTTATGATTAAGCAATTGGGGGATGTACAGCACAGGGGTGGGTGTAAAATGAAATGTCATAAAATTCACTGCTATTGTCATGCAGTGCATTCCCCTTTTGCTTGGAGGATGGGAATGTGTCAATGCACTTTTTGACAATAGCAATGCATTTCGTGACATTTCACTTTACACCCGCCCCCGTATTCAGCTGTGCTGCAAATCCCCAGTTGCTTAAAATGACACATCGTTGGAAAGAGGAATAACAGGGCTTTCCAGTGATACCAAAGTCAAGGAAAATGATTTGGTAACAAGAGAGAAATCGTCAGTCAAACTTGAGTTTCCGAACCTTTTTTGAGACGTTTAGTAAACTTTACATGGTGTACTGCAAACCAAACACAATGTTATCCACTATGGAAACCCACAAGTCTTTTTTTGAGGAGTTTATATTGGCGTATTAAGCAATGTCCATGTCTTGAAAAGAATAAAATCTTACCGTATATAAGAACGACTGACTCCTCAATTGAATGCTGATAGTTAAACTGGGAGTCCAGTAGTGCTTTATTGAGGAAAGTACCGTACTGTGTGGATTGATACCACCCTACATGGAGATGGTCAATGTTGACGTGACGAAGGTTTCGCATCATTTCCATCTGGTATAGAACTGAAAACAACAGTCAAGTAAAACAAAAGTGTTTTGCAGGTCACATTTTTGACCCCAAATTTTTTTCTCATTTGAGTTAAGATTTTGATACCATCATTTGTCATATTTTTCTCATTACCATTCTGAAATTTTGCGCTCTCAATCTGTATATTTTCAAGGATATCGTCAAAAAAACGTTGATGTTTTGTAAACTAATTTATCCGGTTCCATAAAGCAGTGCAGCGATTACACCAACCTTTTTGCTTCCACATCCAAATTGGAGATTGCAAATTTCCTGTTTTCTTCCCATGGATAGTATTTTGGGGAGGTATTTTATATGATTGTTAGGTTAGAATGAAATCCATTTTCTGAAAAAAATCTGAAGAAGCTTCTTTAAGATTGCATTTTTTGCTATGACTTATTTTCTTACCATCATCAAACTCTTCTTCGTCTGCATGTTTTGGGAACGGGAAGCAATTTGTAATCTCCAACGTATCGTCTTGAACGAGACCCAGAAGCACTCCTTGGACTAGTTCACCAGCGCTACCTCCTTCCTCTTCGCAATGCTTGATAATCTTCAAGACGACCTGCATAAATTAAAGCCCCAATACATCATTTGCAGTTACCCAAAATTTTACTCGAGTTCACAAAAAAAAAAACCGACTAAAAGAGAAATTGCCAACTGAAGGTGTGTTTTGGTAAAAGTTGATAAGTTGATAAGTTGATAAGAAATTAAAATGACTCATAAAGCATTGGTACGGTCCTAAGTGAAGATTTGACGGAAAAACACAAATTAAAAAAAAAGAGAAAAAATACATATTTTCTTAGAATTTTTTGTAGCCAGTCTCATGTTTTGTACACAAGACATAATCAACTTCTCAATGGGAGACTTTGAAACGTGTGGTGGCAGCAAACAAAACGGTCCTTTTCCATTGTTTACGTCACGTTTAAGCTACATGTAAGCCTAAAGACGTGCGCGTGCTTAGCTAAGATAATCTCAGCTCTTTTTTTATCATTTTTCATTGGGATGTGGTCTTTTCACGCGTAGAGCTGAGAGAACTTATGAACATGAACCCGTCATCGCAAAAACAGGACAAAACAAATGTGTCATTTTCTCACCGTGACACACTAATTCCCCCTAAAACTCACCCAAACCTTGTCAGGCATAACCACTACGCAGGTCCTTGAAGGAAATAACCAGCCACGATGATTATTTTGCCAACAATTCCAACAAAACAAACCGGTATTCTCACAGCCAGTACTGTTGTCTTGTGTTTTAAATGATAATATGTCTTCTCGTCGCGTGACACATAGTCTGTGTACAAAGGAATTTTTATGCGCGTCGGTTACCAGTGCACATGCGGCCTACCAGTCAAACCTATTTCGCTGTGCGGACGTGATCGGTACCCGACGTGATTACGAAATAGGTTTGACTGGTAGGCCGCATGTGCACTGGTAACCGACGCGCATAAAAATTCCTTTGTACACAGACTATGTGTCACGCGACGAGAAGACATATTATCATTTAAAACACAAGACAACAGTACTGGCTGTGAGAATACCGGTTTGTTTTGTTGGAATTGTTGGCAAAATAATCATCGTGGCTGGTTATTTCCTTCAAGGACCTGCGTAGTGGTTATGCCTGGCAAGGTTTGGGTGAGTTTTAGGGGGAATTAGTGTGTCACGGTGAGAAAATGACACATTTGTTTTGTCCTGTTTTTGCGATGACGGGTTCATGTTCATAAGTTCTCTCAGCTCTACGCGTGAAAAGACCACATCCCAATGAAAAATGATAAAAAAAGAGCTGAGATTATCTTAGCTAGCGCGTGCTCAATATAGGGGGAACGCAACTTTACTGGAAGTTCCGGTTTTGTGACGTCGAGTGCGGTGAAAAAAAAACGCCTGCTCGCATGACGTAGACAATGGAAATAGACCGGTTTGTTTGCTGCCACCAAGCATCTCAAAAGTCTGCCATTCTTTCTATTTTTCCCTCGCCCCCTGCTCCTGAGAGGCTGAGTTCTGGTACTCAGTATTTTAGTCAGATTCCCATAAGCAACACGCGCAATGAATCGGGAACCAGGCAATCCTGACCAGCAGAACAAAAATGGTCCCAGATGGACGTTAATTTTCAATCCATCAAGAAATCAAACGTGCCCCATTTTTGCGTATGCAGAGAAGCAGTATAAAACGAGTTTCTCTGTGTACGTAAAGTAATTAAACAGGTTTGCTAGCCTCACCAATCCGTCGATTTGTACCCTTCCCACAGGAGCGTCCAACGTGCTACTGGCGGCCGCCATTTTGAAATTGTCAAAAAATGTTACAAATTATCCAAAACGTACATTCAATTAACATTTAAGACAGTTTCGTTTTCTGAACAAAAATAATAAAACGTATTATACTGAAGTTTTTGAATACAAATATAAGAATATTAAGCCACTAATTCTTATTCGAAAGTCTTTGTTTCGCAAATGTTATTGACCGTGCCAGCCATGCTCACGGTAAAGGGCGCCCTCTGTTATACACAGAGGGCGTTCTTCATTCACACCGTAAACTTTGGAGCTGAACGTTTTGGAGGGACAAATTCCAAATAAGGTAAGACAAAAACATGATTGTTATGCAAATTTTCTTTGTTTCTGAGGTTCATACTTGAGTACATTCCCCTTGGATATTTGTTAAGTAAGCTTTTAATGGAAAGAATTGCATACACTGCTAATAAAATTTGATATTTCCCGCCTCCTTGAAACTTTGACAATTTTGCATTGTATTATATGAATACTAGTGTCGTCTGCGCGCAGGCTGGATGCGGAATTCAACCCATTTGAAGATCTTTCGCGTCTAGTAAACAGCAATTTCTGCAGAGAATGTTAATAATCTCGCAACACATTGTTGCTGTGTATAGAATTTTATATTTTCTGTCTTTGAATTCGGCAAATGTCTGATATTTTTTTGTGAAAAGGGATTTAATATTGTTACAAAAAAAGGAGTAGCGCGTCCGCTCACTAGAAAAAGCATGTTTGGTCACTTTTGCTGTGCAGATTGAATGTCGTTTCTGTTGAAGCTTCGCTATTTTTTAAATCTAATATTTTACATTAACTAGTGACAATATTGTCTTCCATTGTTGTAAATTGTAATGCCTTTTGTGTTGTGTTATTTTCTTTTATGGTCAAGTTTAGCAGAAAAAAATTACAAATTTTCGGTTTAATAAAAAAATATTCACATAACAGCTTCATTATGCATGATAGACTGCACAAAGCTTCTGTGTGCTAAAAAATTCCCACTCTCAGATTGACTGCTTTTAAAATCAAAACGTGGCGAAATGTTTTTGCATTTCGTTTGCTGCTCAGTATAATGGTCATTTTTGTTCAAGGCTAGGCTTCATTATTTACTTTATACACCAATGGAATTAGCATATTCTCAAACATTGGTACAGCGGACCTTTGACATATAGATTGATTCCCGCTAGAGATGGCATGTCAAAGGTCTGCTGTACAAATTTATGCTAATTCCATTGTGTGCGGAAAACCCCGAACAGGTTTATATTGAAAGAACGATTTTTTATATACTCGGAGTAACAACACAAGATTAACAAAATCCGCACTAATGTACCGTTTTAGTTTTATTGTGCAAGTGCATTCCACCCGGGTTGTTATCCCACCTTTGTTTCGGATCCGGCAGTGGACATACTCCCGTCCGTAAGAGCGTTCACCCTTCGTCATGCCAGCCATAAATAGATTGCAATAATTAGATAATTACACCAGTATTCAATTTGGCGCGCTTTTTACCGGCGAGCGAGCGAAGCGAGCGAGCGTGTTGCCTGGCTTTCCCCAATCTTCGCCCGGGCCGTTCTCCCCCCGCCGCGGTCCGGCTGTCTTCCCATCCCGTGTCGAGCTCCAGACTTGATTATCTAGCCCCACACCAGACCATTTCCCCGCTCTCCCCTCGCTATTTCCATCTTTCCCTCCGAGTGCAGTTTTAACCTCCGGGCACATAGAGGATTGTGCCAGGGCGTAGGGGCGCGCTTCTGCGGTACACATGCATGCACCCCGATCTTAATCTTGGTGTGGTTTTTTAATCTTTAATAATTTTAAGTGATGCAGAATAAAGATGTGTTGGATGACCGTTGTTTGATGGGAGGGGAGATGAAAACCGCTCGTCCATCTTAGCTCATCGTGTAGGCGGAGTTTTGGTCCCAAAGACATATAATTAAATGCTGCTGTCCTGCGATAGTCAGCCTAGTCCTCGTGACTCATATAGGGAGAAAAAACATTAGAGACTTATTAACATAGTTTTTATAGGAGTCGATTTTTAAAATAAATATTTGTCGAATGAATCGCATCATAGATCCCTGCATGGTTCCTCTGGTATTGTTTTCATGACATTCTAGAAAATACTCGTGCGAATGGATTTCGTTCTAACCTAACAATCATATAAAATACCCCCCTACAAAGTGCATGTACTATCCTTGGGAAGAAAACAGAAAATTTGCAATCTCCAATTTGGATGTGGAAGCAAAAAGGTTGGTGTAATCACTGCACTGCTTTTATACGCAACCGGGTAAATTAGTTTACAAAACATCGGTGTTTTTTTTACGATACCTTTAAAAAATATAATGAGAAAAATATGACAAATGATATGGTATCAAAATCTCATCACCGGTGAAAACGTGTGGTCTAGACACACTCTGCTAAAGGCCAGCGTCCATAACATCAAAATATAGTTTGGGAGAGGTAACATGGCCGGCCCTCTCGCGCACAGCTTCAATTTACGCGGTCATGTTTTATGCAGATTTTTCGCTGAATGCATTTAGGTAAACAGCGCCCTCACTCTACGCCTTCACAAATGGGGTAACTGCGTGTAATTGGAAAAATCAACAACTAAATTAGTGTTGATAGCAATGGTAACAAACACCACGTGATTTTTCCCATGTAAAATGGTACCTTTGTGGGAGAAATTGTCAACTGAAGGTGCTTAATGATTTTGTTTTTACCTCTCATTAAACACAAAAACCATGCATGTATTTTTTTAAAATAGGTTTTTTGAAGTATTACTGCGTCTGTGTGGCTGAAATTTCTACAAGGCAGTTTATTAACATTATTATTTAATTATGTAACGCTGTTGTTCCTCTTTTTAAAAGTTTTCCAATCATGTAATCTGTCATGTAAAATATACCTGATACCTGTTGTCGTGTTGTCTTTGTTTTCCTTGGGAAAACTGACGTTGGTATTGTACGTTTTGTGTTTTGTTTTTATCAGAACGACCTTCTTTGTTTTCTCTTGTGAACTCGAAGACACGAAAACACGTTGAACAGCCTAGAAAGCAATAACCGACATAATCCAAGTATGGTCTCAATGAAATTATCGAAAAAAACAAGGGCTAAAGTGGGCCTATATAACAACCAGAAAACACATGACCAAACTTTCCTGAAATCGGCAGGCACGCTTCAAAGGATTTCTTATCTAAGTGCCGACGATGCGCGGTATATTATGTTTTCTCACCAATCAAACAACACCACACGCGATTGGTCCAAACTTTGTTGTTTCATTCTAAGCCTCGCCGCTATTGGTCGAACTTGTTGAACTAATTTCAGGCCACGCCTCTTACACGAGCTGCCGGCCTACACTTGGTTATTTTCGCTTCTCCGTAGGGAAACCACTGTGTTATCATTTCGTGGCGGGAACGACGTCCCACTATCAATTATTGTAAAGTAAAACAAATTATAACGGGCCCGATAGCGGGTAAGCAGTGGCCAGCTTCAACGGAAGCAAGTATCGCATCTTCTCGCGTTTCTCTCTCCGCGATTCACGGTGTTTTTAGGTTTCCATCGTGTGGTCGTATTTCCCCTAAAGCTTTCCCCCCGGACCTAGTAACCGTATACTGTTGTTGTAGAGAATTCTGATGTCCCACCCGCCCCTAGACCGCTAGGGGGTTCTGGTGTGCCGACTCGCTTCGTACCAGCTTGTGCAAAATGTCCGCGGACTCATTAAGGGTTGGGAGATGGGAGTCTTTTTATTAAACTCCCCCTTGCCCAAGATAGTTTGTTCGGTGATGTGGGGTTGTAGGCTGGGTTGGCTTTAGCTTTTTCAAATTTTGATAAAACCCCAGCAGAAATATGTCATTTCTTTGTCATTTTGAGTGTGCTTAATTTAACAACGTCATGTTGTACCATTACACTGAAAGTTCACCCAAATATGCTATTTTCATAATGAAACTTCCATGATCCAGATTCAAGCGACGTTTCTTCAGGAGTTCAGTAATTTCTCTCCAGACGGCATCTCTTTTTAACAACTTTTCTTCCTTTTTGTAAAGTTTCTTTGTCTATTTCGTTATTAAACTGCAAAAACTGTGGTGTTAAATGATAATACCAAGTCTGGTATTTCACACTATGGGTGTTAGTTTTTATTCCTCAACACCTTAGGTGTTTAAACTAATACTCGTGGTGTTAAAACTTAACACTGCAGGCTTGGTACTATATAAGACAACACCACTTGTGTTAATTTAACACCACAGTTTTTGCAGTGTAGTAAGTTTCCCCAGTGATTTTCATACATATAATCTTACCCGTCCTGGTGTTTTAAATGACCGTGACCATATATAGGTATACCTATAGAAAGAAAACGGGAAATTTGCAATCTCTAATTTGGATGTGGAAGCAAAAAGGTTGGTGTAATCACTGCACTGCTTTATGTAACCGGGTAAATTAGTTTACTAAACGTGACGATATCCCTGGAAATATACGGACTGAAAGCGCGAAATTTCAGAATGTTAATAACAAAATATGATACATGATATGGTATCAAAATCTGAACACCCATGGGAAAAATGGAGGGCTAAAAATGTGATCTGGTCATGCTCCTTTGAGCTCCCCAAGTAAATTTCATAAACATAATCGTACCCTATTGGCGTTTTAAGTCGCCTTTTTTGTGTTAGCTCATAGTTATTTTCCATTTTTTCAATGCTGCAGTTATTTATTTCTGTATGATGTATACCCCAAAATATCGATGTTTCTTTTAATTGTCTTCCTTTTTTTGTCAATATTTTTGTCTATTTCGTAATTATTAACCACTCTGCTGAGTGTTTTTCACTCAGCAATTTTGGCGTTTTAAAGGAGCGTGCATCCAGATCACATTTTGAACCCCCATTTTCCCATGGGTGTTGACATTTTGATACCATATAATTCCCCATGATTTTTCTCATTACCATTCTCAAACTGTTGCGCTCTCAATCCGTATATTCTCGCAAGGATATCGTCAAAAAAAACACCGAGGTATGTCAACTAATTTATCTGGTTTCATAAAGCTGTATAGTATATACCAACCTTTATGCTTTCACACAAAAATTGAAGATTGCAAATTTCCCATTTTCTTCCCATGGATAGTATTTTGGGGAGGTATTTTATATGATTGTTATAGGTTAGAACGAAATCCATTTTCTGGAAAAAATCTTAACACGCTCTTTTAAGTCCTGACTCGCTTTTTCTGTCTGTAATTTGCGTTTATTCGACGTATACACTTTTCTTATTTATGATAAACAAAAAAATATTTATGATGATGCCTCGAATATGGACACAATCAAAATTTAATGTCGCACCTTCTGATTTGTATAACTCTTTCCTTCATGATATGTTTACTACACTTTATATTTTTCAGCCAGTTAAACTTATTTTATATTCTCATTTATATTCCTTCTGAAGATGACCTTTTTGAAGAGGAAACGTTCTGATGATTTTTCAGACAACATGCAGCAATCAACTGGGAATCAGGTAATTTTTTTATTTTGTTTGGTTATAGTTTTCGCCATTTCCTCTTTAAAGATATTACATGATTGGATAACTTTTAAAAACAGGAACAACAGCATTACATAACTCAAGCATAATGTTGATAAACTGCCTTGTAGAAATTTCAGACACATAGATGCAGTGATACTTCAGAAAACCTGAAAAATCCATGCATAGTTTTTGTGTTGAATGAATAGTTTAAAAAAAATCGTTACTTTGCAAACGATTTAAAAAATATCTTCTTTTTTCTTCTTCAAAGTTCCGTACTAAACATTTTCTTCTCCCAAAATATAATCCGTTTTTAGTATTTTACTATAGGAGTTATTAAGTTATTAAGATAGTCACTCTAATTGGCTGCTAAAACTGCTGCCCTGGTGTTGAACGGTTCGGGCCAGATAGATTAATAAGATTGTCATGGAATTCGGTGTACAATGCATCAAAGGAGGGCGCCCGCTAATGTTTAACACTCGCCTCTTAATTTGAAATATGTCTGCTCTTTGTTAACGGAGCTAAATCGAAGAATAGATACACCACATGATCTTGTTAGTGCAAAGCATTGCGCCGTCAAAATCATTTAAACAAAATAGAGTCAAGTGATTGTCGCCATTTTGGCCCCCTTTGAAGGCGAAATATGAAGCCGGAGGCGCTCTAAGTGTCGACCATTCTCAGGGAAACCCAAAACGTGCATTTCTTTAATCATCTTAATTCCTCAACAAAAGATGCCGAGTTAAGTTCACCGGAGTTGGGACCGGCCGAGTTAATTACGGCCCAATAAACGAAGTTCACACGTTAACATGATTCCCGGCCGGTCGTGACCCGCCAGGGAAAAATTGAATTTTGTTGGGAGTGGGTCCCGGTTCAAGACGCGACACAAAGGCGTCGTCATGCCAACGAAAAGTCGGTAATTTGTGACAAATTGAAGTAAACTCGTTGGGACACGAGACGGTTTAGTTTCCGAGCGGTGTGACCGGTGAAGGCTGGTTTTCTACCGGGAGGAATTCTTAGGTTATCCCGGTCCTATCACGTCACGCTACGGTGAAACCTCCCTCGTCTCCCCAAGTCATTGGCCGGTCGCGCGCCACGCGCTCTGTATGCACAAGACCTATATTTGATGGGATTTCCTCTTTTGAAATTGATGGTAAACTGCCTCAGACGTACTGATGATTTTTTTATTTTTATCAAGACATCGATCAAGTTAGACCGTAAGAGGTCTTAGATTTTCATCTTTTGAAATTGATGGTAAACTGCCTCAGACGTACTGATGAATTTTTTGTATCAAGACATCGATCAAGTTGGACCGTAAGAGGTCTTAGATTTAACACGACAAGGCCAACGTCTTAAGAAAGTAAATTCAGATTTTTAGTTTAGATTTTTGAGCTAAACATAATTATTGTACATTGTTCGCTATTGACCATTACAACTGGGCTGCGTTCCACATACGCGAACGTTTGCAAACGTTGGCAACGTTGGCCAACAATTTCTAGTGGAACGCATTGTGCGCCACCAACGTTGGCAAACGTTGGCCAACAAACTGTTGGGTTGTTCGCGAGTCATTTCAAAATGGCGCACGCGACATGAAAGATGACAGACGATGGTTTCCAGTTTAGAAAATAACAAATAAATCGCACCTTTTGTGTTTGTTCCCTTATCGCTGGCGATATACAAAATTATGGCAACGTGTCGCATTTCTTCAAAAAATAGTAAGCAGCGACAAGCCACATGCTATATATACGACTGCTTGGACTGTTGGCGCCGCCATCTTGTCAACTTATTTTGGCAAACAGTCCGAAACGTGGAACGCAGCCCTGTACACTATAGGGGCGTTCGAGTTGCTTACACCGTGTAACACCAACTTACACCGGGCGTTCTTTTAGCCATCACGTGATACACGAGTCTGGCCCGGTGGCAGCCACCACTACCCGAGCTCGCGGGCGGGTCTGTGGTGTAAAGCTTGGTGTAATGACGTCACCTAGTATCCGTAAGCAGTAAAACATGACAGACAGTTTGGAATCGCGACGTGAGTACGAAGAAAAACACAGATTTATGACACGAAATAAGAGGAAATAGGGCTGTAAATACATTTTGCTTAATCAGTAGATGTATGTGGGCATTAACAAAGTTTAATACGGTATTTTGAACAACAAATCTCACGTATAGCGCCGGGTTAACTTTTCCTCTGGAGTCAAACGATAACAGTGTTTATAAAGCCCCGCCTGGCAACAACCTTTGACCTGTGTTCCCAGAATTCAAAGCGAAACCCCATGTCGTTCGTGATGTGTAAACCCCGTGTTACACGGTGTAAGCATCTCGAACGCCCCTTATAATGAGTTGACATTACGCGCGTACAGGTCGGACGCACGCGTTAAGTACCTCCTCGACCAATAGTGTTGTGACTAGCCAGTACGCGCGCGTTCTGAGAGCATTGTCGCAGGGGTGCCATGTAATGGCGGCTAATGAATGTTTGCTAGAGTACATTTTGTAGTTATTGTGTTATGTTTTGATTCGTCCGGCAGGTTTCACGGTAAGCAATGCTTTCGCATCGTGTCATTTGTCAGAAATTATTAATAAAAAAATGTCAAATATTTGTGTGGAAAGGTGTGGTTACATAGCAGACCCCGTGCCGGTAAACGCACCGGCAGGTGACTGTTGGTGCACGTGCGGTCACAGTTGATTCGCAGCATGCCCGTGCCTCAATCACAGCGGGGTTTGAAGCCCTTACGGCCCCATTAGGATCAGCTGCAAAACACGCTGCATGGCCAGGTTGTCATATACGTGCCTTCGGAAATTTAATAAATTATAAATATTTAGACTGTATTTGGTGTGAATACCTTTTAAAGCTAATTACAGTTAACTAAAGCATTATCATTTGCAGTGACCAGACATTTGCAGTTGACAAGAAAAACCCGACTAAAAGTGCTGATAACAAACATCACATGGTTTTTTCCCCGTGTGAAATCACACCTTTGTGGGAGAAATTGCCAACTGAAGGTGTTTTAAAAAAATCATCTGCAGACATTTTTTTTACCATTCATTCAACACAAAAACCGTGCATGCATTTTGTATAGTTTTCTGAGTATTCCTCTGTCTTTGTGGCTGAAATGTCTATACAAGGCAGTTTATCAACATTATTCATTTAGCTATAGGCCTATGTGATGCTGTTTTTAAAAGTTTTCCAATCATGTATGCATGAGAGTAATTTATAAAGCATCGCTCTCGAACTTATATGGCGTTTCGGCTGAAAGCTTTAGCGGCATGTTACTCGTATACTAAATTTAATATTATCTTTTAATAAATCGCCATTACCGGTAATTTTATGGACAGAAAAAAAACCTCGCCTGGAATGTGTACAGGCAATTGCTTTGCTGGCGCCCGCTTATTTCATTCTCACGGAGTTGGCAATAATTAAACTTCGAAGTTGACTTCAAAGGTAGTTTTTCCGCATTACGGCATTCACAGCCAATCTTATAAAAACAGCGCGTACTCCGGGACAAAAAAAACCGCCGTCATTTGTCCGCAAACTATAGAAACTCCTGTCAAAATGCATGAGGTTTACTCGAATAAAAACAGGTCAGAATAGCATGGCGACTCGGGGTCAATGACCGGGGGATTTTAAGGGCAGTCTCCCCTCAAACTCTCCCGCTGAAACACCCTTGGGTTATGCGCAGAGCTCGGCTAAAAAAAGAGGGTAAATGGTACTTCGCGTTGAGGGGAAAAGAAGGGAGAGGGGATGGGGTGATTTGGGTTTGTGCGCGGTATGGCCGAGGGAAGAACTCGCTCGATTGTTAATGACTCGAAACCCGGGCTACCAAATTACGGCAATTTCAAATTGTGACGTTTATGCATGGCTAATTGAGCGAAGATTAAGGAGGTTTGCAGGGAAGCGAGTGTGCTAGAAGCATTGATTGCTGACTGCTAAATCCCCTGATGGTGCTTAAGATTACTTGGTTAAAACCCAATCTTAATAAAGATTTCTACTACGCGTACCGTGTACGCGGCCGATTATGCAGATTAGAATATTCACAACAGACGCGAGAAAGAAAAATGCCACGAATTTAGTATGGGTGACCTTTGACCTTAAGAAACACAATGGATACGATTGTGTACAATTAAAATGTCCCCAAGAAACATTACTTTATTTTGAAATTGGCATTTTAAAAGTAAGGGTCCAGTTTGGTAATTATCCTCCAAAGAAATTACTTAATTATTATCTTGAAGCGTACTTGTTATCAAGATGGTAGTAATCATCCTGTGGAATTATTTATGAGAAAAATGACAAAACTATTTGAATCTCCATTTTTTTTATACCATTTATTAATTCATGCACAAAAACCGCATGCATGAATTTTTCAGGTTTTCTGAAGTATTCTTGCATCTATCTGAAATTTCTACAAGGTAATTTTCTCGACATAGGCTTTCATTTACGATTGGAAATGACGCTGTTTTTAACGTTTTACCAATCATGTACTAATCTTTAAAGGTACAGGCTCGTCAGCAATGCGCGCGCGCCAAATTCTTGCCACGCAATACGCAGCTCCATGCCTTTGCTACACGGAGCTGCGTATTTCGTGGCACGAATTTGGCACGCGCATTGCTGACGAGCCTGTGCCTTTAAATACACAAAAAATGGACGTTGTTTATGATGTTGCGATGGCGGGTTTTTATTTGAATTGGTTCAAAAACAACTTCTACCATTCTATTCAAATTCTTAAGACGTGTGAGGGCGCTGTTTACTTTGCAAACAAGCGCACATGGTTTAGGCCTAATTCATTAAAGTGTATAAAATCACCCCGTAATTTAAAATATAAGATATAAAGCTGAGAATGTCAATAGATCGTATCCAATAGCTGCCATCTTGTGGGGCAATTTTTGTCATATAAATCGGACAACAATGTAAGCACAAAACGTGCAACCATGCATATCCTCAGGTAGATTGGTTCCCGATCCTATCGCTTATTGCGAAAATATAAGGATCGGTAAAGGGCGGCCATGACGGGCAGAAATCTGCCCGTGGTCACGTGGTTATTATTATATTTTGTTTTAGTAAGTGCGTATATTTTGCATTGACATTTGTAACCCGGCCGTGCGTGTCGAACATATCCAAATGTAAATAAAGTACATTGCCTGAAGCAAAGGGCTTCGCCAATTTTTAAATATAAAGCACACAATGCGCACGCGCAAAGACGACAAATCACGGATCAAAATGAAGCGCCATTTACTTGTCCTTAAATTCTTCAATGTGGAATATGTGGACGGGAACCAGTCTAGTCCTCAGGTAACAAAGAAACAAGATGGAAGCTATTCGATACGGATTTAGGCTCGTATAGTAACTTTGTTTGTAAACAATTTCAAGTCAAATTTCTTGATGGTCGTATTAATTTGCTAGCTTGTCATAGTGTCACCTGCGGACACACGTTGCTAAAGTGCATTCTTACGAGTGTCAGGAGTAATAATTGCGAGGCCTAGTAGGATTATACGTGGTCAGTTCGCGATTGACCACTATATCTAACGGTTTGAGGTCGCTCCGGACACGGTCAGTCCCGCAGGCCCGTGGTTTGCGAATACGCGCTGGTCTTAGTCATATAAGCCGTTGACCACTCCATTGAAATGAGCTGCTCTATTGCCGCGCCTGAGATAGATTAATTGGTCGCCCATTGTCTGCCGTTTTTCTTCAATTAATAATTATGGTGGCTTGAAACGGCCTTATAATCCCTCCACGCGGCCGACCCTCACCTAAGCTGTTGTTCTGAACAGGGGCTTTTCCTTCCGGTCGAACGACCGGCGAGCTCTCGTAATGTCCACTGGAGCTGTCGCTATTGTCTGGAAAATTAGCATAGTTGCGGGCAATTTAGAGTTCATCGCCTCGCTATTATTCTGAATCATAAAGGGCGTGCCGAAGTACATGGAGCGAAAAAAAGGTCACTTTGGCTAAAAAGCACTTGTAAGATTTCATATAATGAAGTTGCGCACAAACTGCAAACTGGTTTGACTTACAAAATAGCCCAGAGGCCATGCAGAACCCGAGTCCTTGGTTACACAATAAGTATAGAAACACCTGAAATTGTAGTGAAAGGCCCGCTTCAAAATGTTTAAGAACACCAAAAATACAAAACTACGTTGGTGCACGCTTCAGTAGCCAATAAGAATCCAAGTCGTTGGACAACCTCCAATTAGCATTTAGCTCGTAACATTTGCATAACGCAGTGCTCCGAATTCTTTACTTTGAAATGGAGGTGCAGTTTAGAAAGTCACATACTATGCTGTTGTTGCTACGTGGTGCACGCCATTGCCTAGCAATCAACAGTCTGGTTGCTTTATGCCATTCTCTCCTACGGTGAACACGGTATTGATTCTGTACTTCACACTTCCCGCATGCACCACATAGCAACAACAAATGAATCTGGTCAAGTAGCCTAGATAAATGAAGTAGCTACGTCAGTACACCAGACATGACGGATTACATGAATGGAAGACTTTTTAAAAACAGGAACAACAGCATTACATAACTAAAGAATAATGTTGATAAAATGCCTTGTAGAAATTGCAGCCACATTAGCCTTTTTGAAGTATGGCGGACACAATAGGAGGGCGCACTTTGCAGTGGGTATAAAATCGACTAAAATGCAAAATAACTCAGTTTTTCACTTTACACTTATTAATTTTATTGATAATTCTGTCTATGTATTATAATTACAACATGTAGATCAAGTTTTTGGAAAGAAATACAATTGATAAAAAAATTCATACCCAAATGAAATTGCGCCCTCTCCTTTTGTTCCACCATACTTCTAAAAGGCTAATAGATGCAGTAATACTTCAAAAAACCTTAAAAATCCATGTGTGGTTTTTGTGTTGAATGAATGGTAAAAGAATCGTTAGCAAACGATTAAAACAAAATGTCTTCAAAGTTTCGTACTAAACATTTTTCCTTCCAAAATATATTCTGTTTTTAGTATTTCACCAGGAGTTAGGGTTAGGGTTAGGGTAGTCACTCTAAGCGATTTCTTTAAAAAAAGCACCTTCAGTTGGCAATTTCTCTCACAAAGGTACCATTTTAAACGGAAAAAAAATCATGTGGTGTTTGTTACCATTGCTATCAACACTTTTCGTCGGGTTTTTCTTGTCAATTAACTCGTGATTAAATAAAATTGTGGGTAACTGCAAATGATGTATGCGTCTTTAAGAGTTTGTATATAATACTAGTGGGTACCATTTACTAGGTACCACCAGCAATTTGCTTACAAGATATCAGAGCCTTTACGGGCGTAATTCAAGTTCAAATCGTGTCTGCTATCAGACAACAGAATGGCGTAACTGAGCGTTCTCCCGGGCGCCTTTGATACGGCGCGCTAGTTGCAAGATTACCGAAGCGAACAAGGAATAAAACTCGCGTCTTGAGATGCTCTGAAATGACTCCACAGCTAGTCCGCCGCGATACGGTACTTCCGTTCTCATAGCTCGCCAAGCCTCTCTCCGACACATCTAAGGCGGATTAAGTTCGCTGGCTCGTAGGAGTGTTTGGCGAGACATCATAAGATGAAGTTAGCGTGACGGCGAGGGGCTTGTTGAGGGGAGCATCGCGTTTCAAACGCCCATCAGCTCGTGTTGGCGAGCCATGCTCGGATTTCCCACGGGCCCTCGTCCGGTTCTACTTGTGCTCATTTCACACGCTTATTTGCCGAACCACATGCTCGAACTTCACCAAGCTCACTTCTGCTTGAATACGAAAAGAATTGACTTTTTGTAAATAACAAATAAGTTATAGGAGTGGATTTACAGGGGTGGTAATTGCAATATAACCATCCTAAAAATAAGATGTGCATCTTAAAGGAGCCTGTCCAGATTTTTCAGAAAATGGATTTTGTTTTAACCTAATAATCGTATAAAATACCTCCCTAAAAATACTATCCATGAGAAGAAAACAGGAAATGTTTGCAATCTCCAATTTGGATGTAGAAGCAAAAAGGTTGGTGTAATCACTGCAGTGCTTTGACGAACAAGATAAATTAGTTTACAAAACATCGGTGGTTTTTGAGAATATCCTTGGAAATATGTGGATTGAGAGCGCGACATTTCAGAATGGTAATGAGAAAAATATGACAAATGATATAGTATCAAAATCTCAAAACCGATGGGAAAAATGGCGGACTCAAAAACGTGATCTGGACGCCACGCTCCTTGAAAAATAAGACGTACATCACAACTGAATTTATATATACCTGTATGTGTCTCAAGATAATAATTACGTCGGGTAAGGGCAAAACAAACCCTAATTAACATTCTGTCACACAATTTTTGTATTGCAAGACAAAATTACTTATAGTGTTTTAGTTAAAACATCTTAAGAATGAAAGAATCTTAACTTTTTATTGCAAACCATCCCTGATTTTGTTAATTTCAAATTGTATAATAACTTAGTCCGTACCATAAACATCGTGATATTTATTATTATTTATGAAATCACACGCTAAACGTTTCCAGTTTTTACTTTTTCCTTTGCAAACTAATCAAGGCTCGTCTAGTTTTCAAACAGTTTCACACTATGAGCAAAAACATGTACATGTTCATTGTAACCCCATTGTTAGTAACAATGGTGTGTGCCCAATTTCCATTGTTAGATGTTCATAGTGTCAACAGTGTTCTTTTCCACTGTACTTAATTATATAGACCATTTACATGGGAGGTCATGACAGAGGACAGTCACATTGTCACCGTGCATCATGCACGAGTTAAGACACTTTGTGGATCTATTGTCACATCATTTAAATATGAAAAACTGCCCCCTGTCATGGCTGCTGGTGCAACAGGTCTATTGAGAAAAATGCATACGGCTTAAATTATTTGTATATAAACTATTTATTTGACGATGTGTCGTTTCCTTTGAAATAAAATTTCTTTTGCTGTCGTCCTAAAACGTTTAGGTTCATCATGAAGTGTGGATTACCATTTTGTAACTTTCATCTATTTATTTAAGCCCCAATACATCATTTGCAAAATTTTACTTCACGAGTTGACAAAAAAAACCTGTCTAAAAGTGTTGATATAGCAATGGTAACAAACAACACATGATTTTTCCCCGTGAAAATGGTACCTTTGTGGGAGAAAATGCCAACTGAAGTGCTTTAAAAAATGTCTGCAGACAACTTTTTTACCATTTATTCAACACAAAAACCATGCATGGATTTTTCAGGTTTTCTGAAGTATTACTGCATCTATGTGGCTTAAATTTCTACAAGGCAGTTTATCAACATTATTCTTTAGTTATGTAGGCCTAATGATGTTGTTCCTGTTTTTAAAGGTTTTCCAATCATGTATGTCTTTAAAATCACATTTTTAGTTGTGCTGTTATTCCTGGTTTTAAAAGTTTTCCAATCATGAAATCTGTCTTCAAAACCACAAAATTCAGTAGCGGGCATTATAAGACAATTTCCGTTGCCATGGAAACCGGCCTACTGACTTTTCCCTCCAAACCACCGCAGATTTGGTCAATTTCCGACGGCCAGCTCGGGCGCGTTTACAGTTCTTACTCCACGGGCCAACTTCCCAATCAACAGTGTCTTTGAGCACAAAGCTCGCGCTGCTTTGAAAACTAAACCCGGGACGGAAATTTGAGGATAAAATGTCGGCGAGTGCGCCGGACAAGTTTCAATTTTAGCCTAATCCTTGCTCAAAGGAGCGAAGAAAAGAGACCAAAAGACCGTAACAGAAGGGGGTTTACAGAAGGCAAAACAGAGGGACAATATAAGACAGGGGAGAGCGGGGAGCTTGTGTCGACCTTTACAGATCGGGCTTATACTTTAGGTTTGGTTCAAAACCACTAGACCATCTGTTAAATCCACGAGTCCCAGCTCCTATACGGGCCCCGCGATATTCGGTCGCTTTCTCGTACATTTAGTCGGATTAGAAACACATTAGTTATGCGATGCCATTGAAGTATATACGCCATGTAGAATCTTACCGTGTTTCATATTACACGCGGTTTTAGATGGAGTTCTTAAAGACGTTGCCGGAATAAACATGAAACTTAAAGGCCTATGTATCATTTGCAAGATAAATATTTTTACAGATTCGTGGAATAAGAGTGTAACATATCTATAAGGAAGAATGTTGGAAAACTAGCCTGAAGAAATTTTAGCTACTTATATGCATCAATGCTTCAGAAAACCTTGAAAAACTATATATGGATTTTGTGTACAAGTGAATGGTAGAACCACCTGCGGTTGTCAATTTCCAGCATGAAATACCATTTTGGACGGAAATAAATTCATGTGGTGTTTGTTACCATTGCTATCAACACTTTGAGTAAGGTTTTTCTTGTCAACTCATGAAAAACAAAATTGGGTCATTGCAAATGATACAATGGCCCTTTAAAGCCCCATACATCATTTGCAGTTACCCAAAAATTTACTTCACGAGTCGACAAGAAAAAAAACTACTAAAATGTTGATAGCAATGGTAACAAACACCACATGATTTTGTTTCCGTGTAAAATGGCACCTTTGTGGGAGAAATTGCCAACTGAAGGTGTTTTTTTTAAAAAGTTGTCTGCAGACAATATTTTTACCATTCATTAAAACACAAAAACATGCATGGATTTTTCAGGTTTTCTGAAGTATTACTGCATCTATGTGGCTAAAATTACTACAAGGCAGTTTATCAACATTATTCTTTAGTTATGTGATGATGTTGTTCCTATTCTTAAAAGTTTTCCAATCATGTATTTTGTCTTTAAAAGTTGTTGATGAAAAGCTTGTTTTCCCAACATTTTGTTGCGAGAACAAGTTATAATTTTCATATCTCTATATAATGTACTGAATGCTCTTGGTATATAAATATGCACATTTATGTTGCAATATACACGCATCTGTAACTCATATTTTTGGTCTATAAACATGTTTCCTTGGTAACTTACAGTTGTAATCAGAAGTTTACATACAACTGTGTTAAAACTGGTGCGCTTAAACTTGCGTTGTCACCTGTTTTGTAACAGTCTTTACTAAAGTCGTGATTTTGTGGAATTCCTCACGTGCTTGCAGTACTTAAAACATAGCTTGCACACCTTGCAATAGTTCGGGTAGTCCTGTTTACCATTTTGGGTGATGATGGTAGTGGTGTACATGTAGGCCTATGTAAATTTCTGACTTAAACTGTATGTGCGATATCTGTCTCGTCCTAAACTTGTTTTTCACTGCATCCAGATTTCCCAAACTCATGGACATTCGTCCACACTTCTATCGAATTAATTTACCCTGGCGGTCCCTGGGTCATAAAGAAATCACATATTCATACAATTATACTCGTTCTAAACTTTCAAGTTAGCAAAACAAGAGCAACAGCATAACAATGACGTCATAAGGGTCGCCACTTCCCGCCAACTTGCTACATTCTAAAAAATGTCTTGCACAACATTGTTACGGTGTGAGGTTGTGCATGGTATTGTGTTTATTATATTGACTTAACAAACGCACACATTATGAATTGAGGTTAATTTTACAGCACTTTCAAATCGTCTAATCAGGCGTCATCTAATTAAAACGCATCGACAATACCGGACACTTCCCCAAAAAGTAGCCCCGGTACAGCCCAGCGGAGCTTAAAACTCTCCCAGATTCAACCCAACTTATAAAGTTACCAGCAATTAAATTACGGGGTCTTTGAGCCGCTGGGAGACGGTATAGTAGTTGCATAAAAGCTAAAGGTGTATGAAACAACATGATTAGCGAAATGGCGGCCAACTAGAGAGTTCTTGAATTTTATTCATTCTATAACACAGCTCCGAGGAGAGTTGTGTTTCCATTATTCCAAAGCCTTTGTGCTTACTGGTATCTTTTTGAGAAGGTGTTGGGAACAGGACCAGGGGTTATTTTGACAGCGTTATAAGGGGAAGGGTTTTAACTCGGTATAGCTGTGCCGCTTTCTGCACCTCCGGCACGGCGTCTAATCTTAAAACATGACCGGTCGAACACTTGACACACGTCTGTGTTCTGACCGAAAATGAACTTCGGTCTCCCGTGCCTATCCGTTCCAAACTCTTTGTACACACATCTGTTACTGTTACAAGTACAACGTCAGACTTGTTGGTTTTGGGTGTGGTATTCTTGTTACTTCAGACCATCCGATATTCATTGATATCTCCCGTGTGTTTCTGTAGATTCGCTCAGGTCACACTGCAGTTTGTCGTAAAACACGGGAGCGTCTTCAGATCTTCAGGAGAAAAGGGAGCAGCCATCCTGCCCATCCCATTGACAAAGGTACGTTATAATAACCTAAAATAATTCAGATATAGGTGATGGAAAACAATCTGGTACTTAATTATGTTGTCCTAGAAAAAAAAGGAAACCAATATTAAATTGCTAATTACTCGGCAATGAGAATTTTGGTTTCATGACCGTGTCCTCTTTCTTATGACACCAAGAAATCCAGAATTCCTTCATGGATGACTGAGCATCGATGGTTTAAAGCGATCCGGTCAGAAATAGCTTTGTACCAGATTATGAATAGGTTTATCTGCTAAACAAAGATAAACAGCTATAACTTATTCAAGTGCGGTCAGGGCGTTGTGGTTCTTTCCTCGACTTTCAACTCTGGCGTCCCGGGTTCGAATCCAGGGCGTGTATGTGGATTGGGTTGCAGTCCCTATTTGACCGCGTGGGTTTTTCCCGGAGATTTTTCTGGGGGTTTTCCTCCCACTTCTTAAACCGCAACTCCTTCGTCATCTCAAGTTGATAATAAAGTATAGTTAAAGTTAAAAACGTATAGTTGATGGCATAAAGGGCCTTAGTTTCCGAAGATGCCATAAATTAACAACAACAACAACAACAACAACAACTTATTTATAATCTGGTACAAAGCTATTTCTGACAGCTCGCTTTGAACCATCGGTGCTCAGTCACCCATGAATGTATATTTATGATTTCGTGGTGTCATAAGAAACAGGACACGGTCATAAAACATACGGTATAGTTGCCGATTTGCAAAATTCTCAGTAATTATAGAGAAATTTTTAAATCAATCTCGGTTTCTCGGTTTTCCATCAATTATTTGTGACCTGTACGTTTCATGTTGTATATCAACGGAAAGCTCATTCATTGCCTTTCACAACGACACCACATTTGTGACATAGTGACTCGTTTGGGCGTCCAGCGACTCTGTTGTGAATGTGGGCGGGTCTCGGACAGATTTTGCTAAACGTGTGTCATTATCAACCGAGCAATGAAATCTCTATCAGTATATAACGAGGAATAAACAAGACATGATATTGTCATGTTTTGTTGTGCTGCTTTCCCCACAAATGCATGATCATTACAAATTTGTCACCATTGTAAAGGTATACATACTTTCCAATGATATGACAAACAGTGCGAAAACAGTTTATTATGAAATATATCTTATTTTGGTATTGTAACTCATGGCTCTTATACCGCAATTTGTGATGGTAAAGCTATATAGTTTCCTATAGACCGTATCGAATAGCCGCCATTTCGTTCAACAATGGAAGCACAATATGTGAAACCATGCATGTCCTCAAGGAACAAAGAAACTGCCCCACGAAATGGCGGCTATTCGATACAGTCTATAGTTTGCTCTGTTTGCAGGTATCTGTAATCATTTCTATCTATTTTGGATATACTACTTGTATAAATGAGGTCTGCTGGTATTTTCCTCGCCTTCCACTTCTGTGGTCCCTGGATCGAATCCCGTCCTGGTCAGTATGTGGATTGGGTTCTCAGTCCCTGCTTGATTCCGTTGGTTTTCCCCTATTGCACAATGTGTATGGGTTTTCCTCACACCTCTAAAACTGAGCATTTCTTCATCGTCTTCTCTTCACATGTTTCTTCAGGCTTACTGCTACAGTGCGTTGGCCACTTTTGAGGAATCCTTTGTTTCAATACTAAAAATAATTAATAATAATACTAACTGTAACTTTTGAGAGATGTGGGGTTCTAAAAAGAACTGGTGATTGTGAACTCAATGTTTGGAACAGTGTGCTCTGATCGTCTTCAGAAGGACAAACTAAATCCACGAAAACTTGTGGTGCTAGTTTTGTCTAACTCTGTCTTTGACAAACGTTTCTCGAAGTTGTCAGCTTACAAATGGGTGTTGCTAAACTCCTGAAATTACACACAAAAATAAGCATAGGTCAAAAATGTAACGCCCCTTTGAAAATCCCGCGTTTGCTTTTTGCTATTCACTGGAGTAAACATAATCAAACAAATGAATTCCTACTATTTCGTCTGCGACGAAACAGCTTTGAACAGCTTTAGGCTGCCTACATTTGTATTTTTTTTTATTCCAAAAGTTGTGAAGGGATAAGTTGGATTTATTTTGATATTCTTTTCGTTTTATGATTGCAAATTATCCGTGTATCGTGTATTTATTGATTTGTGAGGAGTAGGTCCAATCTATAGTTTTTTCCTGTAGTTCATTTGGCGTAGGCCTATTGCAGAATCGCCTTGTATTTCTGTCCTGGCTTTAATGCAATGTGAAGGTTCAATCATGCCATTTTATTCAACTGATTACGATGCCATCCTCTTTGTTTGATGAATTCCTCTCAGACATGTCTGTCTATCCATCTTCAAATTCCCCTTTTGCTCCTTATGGTTCAATGTTTGCTCCGGTGGCTCCGCGCCTTGTGCCCCCCATCCATCCATCCATCCATACATCCATCCACCAAAGAGACAGGCCATCTCCAAAGATAAGAAGAAGAAGACCATATAAAGTCGGTCACTGCGCCCACGGAAAGTTAGTTCCCGGACACAGGTCAAGTTTAACCTCTACCGTTTATTTACCCCAGCGGCTTCGTCAAATATGAGGCATTTTCGTACCGCGAGCGACGGAGACAAGGCTCCGAAGCGCGGCCGCCTCCTAGCTACAAAATCATGCTGCGCTGCCTCCGCGTCCGCACAACGAACGCATAACTAGATGATTTAATTCATAATGTCAGTCGAATTCTCCTCAAAAGTGTGCAAATACTTGCGGCTAATTTGTAATAATTACGAGTGGTGTTTGAGTTGGGTGGTGGAGAGCGTGTTTTTGCCTAATAACCCCTTCAATCCGAGACAAGCCGGCTCAGCGTCCCTTCCAAACAGGAACTACTTGATTCGTTTGAGCTAAAAGCATGGGGAGAGTTGAAAGCGGTGCATCTGGGGGCGAAAACGAATAATTGCATGACATTTGCAAACTCGGCGTAAATATACGCGCGACTTTGGGACGCAATGCCGATAATTTAAACTGCCCCAAACAAAACAGCGAATGGTGTAAAGCAAATTAGCTAGGTTTGCGACTTTGGGAAGAGGTTATCGGCGATTAAGTTTAGGTGTGGCGCATTTTGTTTAATCGATTCTTACTCTGCGAGTGATGCTCTCCGAACACTGAAAACCAAAATTAAAAAGAGCTTCGAATTACATATTTTTTTGTTTGTGTGTTTTGGTGTTGTACGCAGCTTGAAACCATACGATGACATACCCGATCCAAGGGCAATTCAACACGTGCTTTCAATTAGATTTTACTTAAAACCTGGGAACATTGATTAAAAAAGGAAATATTGCATCTTATACTCCAATTTCCTCGGTTGGATACGAAAGTAGAAATTATCCTTTGTCCATTTTTTGTTAAGATGATGTGTGTTTTTCACTGAATTCTGCTCTGAATTCTAGTAATTTTAGTTGAGGATTCTGTCACAATGATAAACAAGTTGGATTTTCGCGAAGAATTTTGTTTTATACGGTGGATGGTGGACGATTCTTTGACATATAAAATAAAGACTATAGTTGACATTGGCAAAGTATCTAACATATATCTTGACAAATTCTGACAATTATTGTTGGACCATATAGTGCCAGAGAAACGTTTCGGCTTTTCGACTTGGAGAATGTGCACTTGTTGGCAATTGTTCACACACACTTTTCAAGGAAAATGCCAGCAACCGCCTAACAAAATGGTTGCCACCGCCCAAAGTACAAAGCCTTCGTGTGTGTTCAAGTTTTAAGTCTCATATTCAAAAATTATTCTAATTTTTCCACCAGACTTTTTTTTTAGGCCTTAAGTTGCTTTACAAAAGTCCGTGACCACGATTTTCACTGCATTTTTAAATTGATATTTTGAATCATTTTCGAAAAAGAAATTATATTAATATAAAAAGAATTTATAATAACTCCCATAAAAAATAGCTCCTCCGGAAAAAAATCATACAGAAACATATAGAAGCTAAAATTGCTAAACAATTACACGATTCTTTTTATAAAATCGTAGAAAAACTATTGAAAAAAAAAGATTACTGATTCCTTAAAACTGTCTATGCTATTCTTCCGGAGAACAGTTACTATCCAGTCTCATCCGGACTTACTCCCCGTACATCTGACACACCTGACCCATCTAATTACCGTGCGCGACCTGGTAGCTGCATCCGTCTGCGCTCCGTGCGTATCGCCACCCATACGCTGCGCTCTCCGTATTAAGATTATACAAGACCCGTGTCGTATTAATATCGGCTTTTCTTGAATATCTTGGCCAGTTAAGCTCAAAATTCAGGCAGGTCAATCTTTTGTATATTGATCAAAAACTTCGCCCGATGAGAACCCTTAATCTCACGGGTTCGTTTTGTGGGTTCGGTATAACGATCGGTGGTTTTGCGGTCAAATTATTAAATTACAAATAGCTTAATCACCTGACAATTTTGCGGTATATTCCTTAATCATTTTAGCTGTACCAGATTGTGAAATGAAACGAGAGAAAACCACCTATAATTTGTTGAAAGTTGTCGATACAAATCTGTCATAATTCGCCTATTGTTGTTCTTTTTCGTGGACCACATAGTTAGAGTTTTCATGAGGCCTTTTTTGTGTTTTATACGAAAACAAGAATCCGTTTTTTTCCACACTGAGCTAAGACCATGCCCTCCGTTATCGCATCGCATCGCAACCGATATCACATTACTAAATCTTGGTATATATTATGCCAAACTTAGCACAGCGACCGCAAAGCCACCGCTTTGCAGTGATTCCCGGCTCGCTTTGATCGAAGAAAACTAATTAAAAAGGAGTGTAATATGATCGTTTGAGGGATAATTAGCTCACGTGTATGCTGAATAGAAAGTGTGAAAAATCGAACTGCAAAGGATTATAAACGTTTTCTGAGATTTAAGAATAAATTTGTTCTTTAGTTTCAGGAGTTGAGTTAGAAATGATATACCACTGCGTCTGAAAAATGCTAAAGATGCCGCCAATTGACAATTATCTGCGTATACACTCTAAAAATCTTTAGTCAAGTATAACTAGAAAAAAGGTCAGCTGGGTGCAACTAGATTTTCTAAATATCAGGATGACTAGAATCTTCGTAATGTCAAATAGATATATAGTTAAAACAACTACCAGGCGGAGTCAGATTCATTGTTAGTAACTATATTTATATATCATTTATCAGTAACTAGGCCTTTAGGGTCAGCTGGGTGCAATGCTTTTGACAGTTTTCTAGTCAAATTCGACTAAGTGTTTTACAGTGTACAAAACGTTTCAAGATGTGTTTCAATTTGTCAATAGATGATGTGCACAACTCAGATTTTGTATCTGGGGCCAATTTCATAGAGCTGCTTAAGCATGAAAAATGACAAACTTTGCTTGATAAAATTAGATTACCAGCACAAATTTCGTGAGATTGTCATGGTAATGAAACAGTCCTCTAACAATGGTCATATACTTCTATCACATGAGGATTTCACTGGTAACATTCCCTACTCAGCAAGAGTTTTTTATGCTTAAGCAAATTTTTGTGCTTAAACACCTCTATGGAATTGGCCCCCTGGTTTTAAAGGCAGGGGCTCGTCAGTAATGCGTGCGCCAAATTCGTGTCACAAAATACGCAGCTCCATATAACAAAGGCACGGAGCTGCGTATTTCGTGGCACGAATTTGGCGCGCGCGCATTGCTGACGAGCCTGTGCCTTTAAAGCCCCAATACATAATTTGCAGTTATCTAGAATTTTACTTCATGAGTTGACAAGAAAAACCCGACTAAAAGTGTTGATAGCAATGGTTAGCATTATTTGTCAAATTTTTCATATTACCATTCTGAAATTTCGCGCTCTCAGTCCGTATATTTTTAAGGATATCGTCAAAAAAACACCGATGTTTAGAAACTAATTAATCTGGTTACATAAAGCAGTGCAGTGATTATACCAACCTTTTTTGCTTCCACATCCAAATTGGATGTGGAATTGTTTTCTTCCCATGGATAGTATTTTGGGGAGGTGTTTTATATGATTATTAGGTTATAACGAAATCAATTTTCTGGAAAAATCTGGACAAGCTCACTTAACTTCCGCTTAGCATAAAAAACCTCGTGAAGGGGCACTGCAGTGTCGTCAATTGTCAATTAACAGAAATCTTGAACCGAACACCCAATTTGCAGAAATTTAGCCAAAGCATACACGTAGATTATCCATTCATTTTATATTGCAACTCCATCAGATAATCACTTCTAACTGTCTCCTAAAGTGATCCATTTGTAGTCTTAAGAGGATGGGCGTCTTCTAGTCGTGGTTTGGGGTCAGTACAATAGCGGGTTAACGGTACATCTTAAATCCCTACAAATGGGCTCTGTGTTCCGATGCTTTGTTACAAAGCGAACCTTGTTTGGATAATCTCACTATTGTCCTTATACCGTGGCACGTCATTTTGCTGTCATCCCATGATGTAAAGAAAAGCAGTGCGTGATTGTTAACTGTGTCTCGATGTCTCTTCCCGAAATAAAGCTGCTTTGATAAGTTCTAAACACAATGTCGGTCGTCCTTGCTAGAATCTCTATACTGTGTTGTCGTTTTGGTGTGATCGTGAGCGGGACAGGGTCCCACACGGTACGGGAGACAGTCCAGGGGCCAATTTCATAAAGCAGTTTAGCAGAAACATTTGCTTAATCAAAAAATTGTTTGCTTTATAAAAATGGGTTAATAATCAAAATTGTACGTCAACTTGTGTTTTTAGCAAGAATAGCAGATATTCTTGTGAAAAACACAAGTTGACATGCAATTTCGACTATTGACTTATTTTTATAAAGCAAACAAATTTTTGATTAAGTAAAATTTTCTGCTAAACTGCTTAATGAAATTGGCCCCTGGACACTGCTAAATGGTGTTAAAGGAGCGTTATCGGATTTTTTGTTTCTTCAGAAATACATTTTGTTCTAACCTAACAATCATATAAAATACCTCCCCAAAATACTATCCATGGGAAGAAAACAGGAAATATGCAATCTCCAATTTGATGTGGAAGCAAAAAGGTTGGTGTGATCACTGCACTGCTTTATGGAACCAGATAAATTAGTTTACAAAACATCGGTGGTTTTTCGACGATATCCTTGAAAATGTACGGATTGAGAACGCGAAATTTCAGAATAGTAATGAGAAAAATATGACAGTTTATATCATGGTATGAAATTCTCAACACCCGTGGGAAAAATGGGTGGGTCAAAAATGTGGTATGGACACGGTTCTTTAAAGAAGTGCCACATTTGCTAATTTAAAAAAAAGTAAGTTAGTTAGGTCTAGGGTCATATATGTATTATCATTATACCAACATTAGTTGGGGTTCCCTCTACACACGGAAAAATCTCGGGCGCAAGCTTCAAGAGTTAGCGAATTCGGGAAACTCGTGCTAAAACCCTTGGCGTCACAATGTTTACGAGTATACTACGAGCGCACTACGAGTTAGCTACGAATTTGATACGAGCCTGGTACGAGTTGTCCCGAGTGCATTACGAGTTTTACGAGTTAACTACGAGTTATTACGAATTAGGCATGAGTTTCCCAAGTTAGTCACGAGTTCACTTCGAGCTTTCCGAGCTTACTGCGAGTCAGTTACGAGTGTGGCACGAGTTTGATACGAGTTACCCGACTTTGGCATTTTGAGTGGGATTTGGCGCCAAACCATCTTGAATTTCACCGACTCTAGCAACTCGTGCTTGAAGTCTTATATAACTCTTAGACCAGTCGTACAACTCGTATCAAACTTTATTCAAACTCGTGTGATCATACAGTGCTGCATGTACGAGTTTGGTACGAGTTGTACGAGTGGCATACGCGTTATGCACGAGTTGCATGAGTTTGCTTCGAGTTGCACTCGAGTTCGGTATACGATCGAGTTGCTCACAAGTTGGCAACTCGTGGCCGAAATTTTAAACACGTTTACAATTTTCGCCACGAGTTGCGCGCTGCTACGAGTTGGTACGAGTTGATACGAGTTGATACGAGTCGTTACGAGTTACACGAATCATCCAGAGTTGTCCCACGAGTTTTCCCGAGTTTCCCAAATTCACCAACTCGTGAAGCTCCTGCCGCTCGCGCCCGCGAAATTTGTCCGCGTGTGAGATGCGAGAAGGCCTTAAAAGACAATCTGAATATGTTCTGTAAAGGTACGCAAATACTACGGGTATAGACTACCCTGGCCCTGGGTATATTCTTCTGTGAGGTGGAATGGAAATCTATGCTGCATCTTATATACGTCGTATACTGCATCTTCTGAGGAATTCCTGGTCAAATGCTAGCTTTCTTTCCCAACATTATACCTTCGACTCATCGTCCTGTCTCTTACGTTGAGTGATCTCTCCTCTTATTTGTAATGAATTTTGTGCGTGAAGTGGTTTTAATCTTTGGACGTGTTTGTTTCGGACGGATCCAGATTCAGATCTGCGCACGCGCATATCCTGATCGAGATCTGTGGAATCCTTCTCGAGAGATGGTTCAACGCTGGATCCAAAATGGCGTCGTAAACATCGCGAAGATTTTTGTGTGAGTAAAACCGTGTCGTTTCAATTTTCACAGGCAACACACGATACAAACAAATTTAGGCTGCTTGTTTATTTACGATAAATGTCGTGGGAGAAATTTGACAAATTTGGTAAATAAATTGCACTTCACGTGATTTGAGATTGGAGTTGAGAGCAGTTTCGTTTGTTTCTGCGGAGTACAACAACTCGGAATCTGGATTCAAATCTGTCATGAAACAAACACGCCCTAAGTATTCTGCCATCATGGTCAAAAGTGGTCATCTTCCCCATTTTCAGTAGAAATACAAACGTGTACCTTATAGGTTCATAATTTCCTTTTTCTTGTTTTATTTTCCGTTGTTTTGTCGTCACTTTGAGTTGAGTGGGACCCAACCCAAAATGTGGAATGTGGAAATAGATAGTAGAAAAATCCACTTTAACCTGCTATAACTTCAAATTTAGACAAATATGTTATGTTTATTCCGTAATTCGTGGCTCCCGACGTGGTGGTCTAGTGGATAGCGCGTCGGACTTTAGGTCGAGAAGTCGAGATGGTTCGAAGCCTGGTCATTGCATGCACCGCTTTGTGTCCTTGCAGACACTTTATCCCACGTTGTCTCTCTCCACCCAGGTGTATAAGTGAATACCAGCAAATACGGTTGGGGAAACACAACTAGTTGCATGGGGGTCGACCTGCGATGGACTGGCATCCCATCCAGGAGGAGTAGCAATGCTCCCAGTCACTCCATGCCACATAAACCGGGGACGAGTACCGGCCGTATGACCCAGCATGGGCTCGTAAACGACCTACCTACATTCCAAATTGCACGAAGACTTTTGTCAACAAATCGTCAGTGTGAATCCACCGTTACCAGGCGCCATATCCTTTTTCCAATCAAATTATTGATCTGTATTTGATTGGGATGTACGTCCCTGTATCTCAACCCGGGTCCCTCCAAGCTAAACTAACCCCTGCATCCTCTGAGATAACAGACACAAATCAGAACTGCGGCTTGTTACAATGTGTGCTAATTGAAGACGGAGACCGATAGTATCTGTGGGCGGGGCAGGGCGGGTTGTTACAATCAGTGTATATCGGCAAAATGTTGCCAGTCTATAGCCTCTGCATGTTCCAAAATTTAAGGAGAGAGTATAGAATTTGCAGGTGTTATCTTATTAACGGCAGGTGCAATCGTCAATCAGCCAGACGCGCGCGTCCTATACACGCGCGTCGCATACACGCGCGTCACGCGTTTAAACATGGCACTAGACTACGGGGACCGAAAAAGGTCTAACATTCCGCGGTCGCTGCGGGGGACTCTTCCTGGCCTAAAAACTGAGCGATCAGACATGACCGAGTTAAGACTAAAAACGGTCTATCTCAGGTCACGCAACTGCATCCTGACTTCCGCTATGAACACCAAGAATACATGCCGCACGCTTTGCGCGTTCGCGCGTATAAATGAGGTGGGTCACGGCGGCGACTTAGACCGGATGTTCAACTGTCCGAACACGGTATACTAGAGGGTCTAACTTGAGTTAAACCGAAAACGGTCTACGTAGACCGCCTCTCCTCGGCGTTCTCGTAGACTGTTTTTGGTACTAAAAGCGGTCTACGTATAGACCGTTCTTTTGAACCGAAGTTAGTCCGCTTTTAGTACTGTGCCTGTACCACAGATTTCTATTTAGTGGATATCTGTGGTATGAACGTACCCATACTCGTGCGTCACATACACGCGCGTCCCACACACGCGTCACATACACGTGCATTAGTTTTTCGAACTGCTGCACGTCTGTAAAGCGGGCCTCCCACTGTGCGATTTTTGCCGCGAATTTTCAACGATTAGGTACGATTTGGTGAGATTACCAGAGACTGTCTATAGACTCTGTACACAATCGTATACCAAATCGTACCTAATCGTTGGAAATTCGTACAACTTGATACAAACAAATCTGGATGCAGTGAAAAACAACTTGGCTCCACCAGGATTCTAACCACGGACCTTCTGCTTAACGTGCAGACGCCCTACCAATTGAGCTATGAAGCCAACTGGTGGTCTCGAAACACGGTAGTGCAGTTGTTCCGCACTGATTGGGATTGGCTATCACGTGAGCTTAGCAAGCTCTACAGAGGGATAGACCTGTAACTTGCAACTTTTTGGCGTCTTGCTTCGATGGGATTCAGTTTCCTACTCGTCTGGTATCCCTAAAACTCTCTGCCGCAAATTCTACCTGTTTCTCTTAAAAACTATCATCTGGAAACTCTGGATGGTCTTTTAAAAGCCCAAGTGCCGCCTTTGCGCCATGAATTTAGCGGTCCGTGCTAGGACGCGAAAAGCGCGCGAAACACGGCATATTGATTGGTGAGACAACTCCGAAACACGCGGAAAAGAAAACGCTCATAAATATGCATAGACACGAAATACCTTGGCAACGCGCCAATGGCACGGCACGCGGGCGTGCCCGATCACACCTACCCGATCGAACCATTACGGATACACTCCGTAGCATACAAAAATTGAATTAAACTGGTTTCTTAAACAGTTAAGGTGTTGAAAGAGTTCCATTGCCATGTCTATTTACAAATCTTGACTATGGTCTGTTTGCGCTCGATGGTGTTAAGTACACGCTTCCATGTTAACTTGTCATTCTGTTTTGGGACATCTGCTGGGCATATGCCCAATTGGTTTGGTTTCCTAACGACGGGAACGTGTTTAGTAATAGTACTTTTAGATGTAGGAAAAGTGGCACCAGGCTTCAGCCTCGGTATGGTTTCCGGAGATTTAAATGGGGATAGACATTTCCTCTGAAAATGGCGATCATTAATTTGGGTTAGGGAGTTGTATATACTGAAATGCTATACTCTTAAAATCACTTCGGACGATGTTAGAAACAATTTGGATTTTATTAAAATCTCAAATCTAGATCATTGTTGAGTTTCTTTTAAAAAGTATCAAGTCGAAGAAAACATCGGCATAATTTGGTCAGGTGACTTTCCGTGGCCTAAATCTGATTAGAAAGTATGAAGCACGCCCTCTACCAGTCAATAACTTCTCAGTAATTTGGTGGTTTCTGAGGTTAAGACTCTGATTTCGTCTTGCGGACAGACTGCACGCGGTCTTCAGCCTGAGGTAGGTGCGACTGAAATGGGTTGATGTTATTGGACGATTTGTGGTTACAGGTTAATGGTTCTAACAGGTGATTGGTTCAAATTGAATTAATAAAAACATGTGAAGTTGAAGACGAGCCAAATTGAGGGTGTTGGGGACAGTTTTGTAGTTAAAGGGGCGTGTCCAAATCAAATTTTTGACCGCCCCCCCTTTTCCCATGGGTGTTGAGATTTTGATACCATATCATTTGTCATATTTTTCTCATTACCATTCTGAAATTTCGCGCTCTCAATCCGTATATTTCCAAGGATATCGTCAAAAACACTGATGTTTTGTAAACTAATTTATCCGCAGTTTCATAAACCAGTGCAGTGATTACACCAACCTTGTTGCTTCCACATCCAAATTGGAGATTGCAAATTCCATGTTTTCTGCCCGTGGATAGTATTTTGGGGAGGTATTTTGTATATGATTGTTAGGTTGCACAAATTCAACTTCTTTAAATTAAAAAAAGGAAGAACGGGGACCAGCCACCAAACATTGAAAAGGATTTTGTAGATGAAGGTTTATTTTTGTTGATTCTTAGTTTCAGACGGAATTTATTATTTGTTAATTCCATCAGATTATTGTCTGTTTCAAAGATATTTTTTTACTTGTGTGTGTGCATTATCATGTGAAGATGAAACTTATTTTACGAATTTCAGGAACATCAGCATTACAGAACTAAAGAATAATGTTGATAAACTGCCTTGTAGAAATTTCAGCCACATAGATGCAGTAATACTTCAGAAAACCTGAAAAATCTATGCATGGTTTTGTGTTAAATGAATGGTAAAAGAGATCGCTTGCAAACGGTTAAAAAAAGCATGCACCTTCAGTTGGCAATTTCTCCCACAAAGGTGCCATTTTACACAGGAAAAAAAATAAGAAACAAATGTGGACAAAATAATTTTCATGATCGAGTTAGGGAACTCTGGATGCAGTGGAAAGCAACTTGGCTCCACCGGGATTTGAACCGCGGACCTCCTAGAAAAAAATATATGGTGTTTGTTACCATTGCTATCAACACTTTTAGTCGGGTTTGTCTTGTCAACTCATGAAGTAACATTTTAAAACTGCTTCCGAGTGCGGAAAAGCAAATAAAACTAGTCAGCGACCGGATCTTCCATATACATGTAGCTAGTGTAGATGTTGCCGCGCACCATGCACCGCCACTTCACCCATGTAGCAAGTTTTTTGTGTTATGGAGTATTTGCATTGCTCTCCCAACACCGATATTCTATTCAGGATACCCCGGCTCGATTACCGGGCGTCCATCGGCAGCAAACACCGAGCAGCGTTCCTAGGTGCCCGTTGGGAGTAGGCCGAAATGGTAGCTCGATCGGCGGAGTATCCCAGTAGTTATAGGCCCGGTATATCACACCCATGCAGTGCTATACATTGCCTCATTTTTAATCCTAATTTCCTGACTTCGTTTATCAAAAACTCCGGTAATAGTTTTAGTATTTCATCAACGATTCTTTATTTATCAGTGAGGCAGAAACTCATAAAAGTTCACATTGCTTTCTATTTAGCCGTAAGGTGAATATCGTCTGGTGCACTGACGTACCTCCTTTCACATGCATACTTAGTATCCACTTGACCAGACTAAATGTTTTGTTGCTACGTGGTGCACGCGGCAGAATCAATACCATGTTCACCGTAGGATAGCATTTCTTAAAGATTAAACTGGCATTTGTGAAGATTGGAAATCGTCCCAGCTTGTAGCAAAAGGATTTGATGAAGGTTGGAATAAAATATTTCATTTGTGGTAATTTTCAAACACCGTCGTTGCTCAAGAAAACAACAAAATAATATAGAAAATTCAATATTTACGAAACTCACGAAACTGAAGCGTGTAAAATGTTTACAAAACCTTTTCAAAATTAATTTATAACGACTGAACATAACCATTACATGTAGGCCCCTATTTTTTTAAATTAGAGATTATTAGTCCTTAATTCGTATCACCAACTGCCCAAGCTATTGTTTCCTTAACATCTTGGAAATTTACCGGGAAATTTACTTCAAAGGAGTGTGTCTATCGATCACAATTTTGACTCCCCCCCCCCCATTTTTCCCACGTGCGTTGAGATTTTGATACCATATCATGTGTCATATTTTTCTCATTACCATTCTGAGATTTCGCGCTCTCAATCCGTATATTTTCAAGGATATCGTCAAAAGACGCACCAATGTTTTGTAAACTAATTTATCCAGTTCCATAAAGCAGTGCAGTAATTACACCAACCTTTTTGCTTCCACATCCAAATTGGAGATTGCAAATTTCCTGTTTTCTTCCCATGGATAGTATTTTGGGGAGGTATTTTATATGATTAGTGAGGTTTCGGTGTGCACGGTTAGTGATTACGACTACGATTAGCCAAACCTCAAAATCGTTACCTTTCGCTGTCCGTTTTTCACTAAGGTGTCGAGGCGTTGCTATCAGTGTAAACAACAAAACAACACTTGGGATATTTGTGTAAACGTCACAAGTATGCACAAATCGATGACGTAAATTTCACTAATAGTCGTCGCTTTGCCTAACCGTATGCGACCGAAACCTCCCTAATGTTAGGTTAGAACGAAAACCCTTTTCTGGAAAAATCCGAACAAGCTCTTTTAAATTTATGTACATTAAACTACGTTCATTCATTAAACTACGCTCATACCTTTTGATATCTAGAACTGAAATATTATTGTAATTTTTTTGTTTGATTCCCGCTAAATTATATGAACTAAATTTGATTCAAATCAGCTTAAGACTACTTATCGTGAGTAGGATAAAAACCGAATTTTTTTTTTCTTCAATAAATTATTTCAGTTTTGATACGAAGTGATTTAGCCTGCAGGCCCTATTGCTGCTTTTTTCAGCATAATTCCGCAAATTTTTTAATAATGTCCAGCACCTTCTCTCTCTCTCTTTTTTCGTTTTGGTTCGGAATTATGAAATTAATAATAATCTCGGTCAAGTAATAATTGTGGCCGGAGCCGACGCGGGCTGAGCAAAACTGGGCCACGCGACAATAGAGTGTTGTCGGGTGTCAGTCACCCCGGCGCGGCCCGGCCCGGCGCGGCTATACCGCGGACTGAGTATTAGACCCGGTTGTGGGGGCTCAGGAATATAGAGAAAAAAATATCTAGGACTTGGAGGCCGTTCACATTTCTCGAGCTAGCGACCTTAATCTGCCCTGACAAGCTGCCGTATAGAGCAATGGCCCGAACACTATGGCCAACTATCAATGCTCGCACCAGCTCCCAAACGCGAGGTGTTTGTGTTAGCCAGCTGAACTGTATTATACAAAGTTATGACTGAGGACCGCTCGCTATATACCATTTATTGTAGCTATTACTTTGAGTCATTGTGATTAAACCAAGGAACATATGCATTCATAAATCGTAATTCATGCGAATATTTTTTTTTTTCAATCAGCTTTATTTTGTGGAGGTTACGCTTCCATTCAACACCGAGAGAAAAATTGGTTCATAGGGAAAACCTGAGGGAGTATACCACTGTGCCTTAAGGCTCATCCGGTATAGAGCATCTGACCGGTGAGTCAGAGGTCTCGGGTTCGAATCCCAATAAGACCTTTACGATTTTTGTTCCATCCTAAGTTTTATGGAGGTTGAAGAACATTTTTGTTGAAGAACAAAAGGGTTTTAGATGTGTCTTTGTGCCGAGGCAATGTGGGCTAGTTTCTTGTAGAAATCTGTTATTTTCGGGATTTCCTCCCTAAAAAGAATTCTTGTTTATAGTCTTTGTTTTTCGGATGTAACACCAGTTTCGCAAAACAGACAGAAGTGTTCATTTCATTTCGAGTTGTCTTGCTTCATACACGTTGGACTCTTCACCAGCCGCACCACTGACCGCGCACCTGGCCCAAGCCGATAAGACCCCGTACAAACCCGCAGTCATTGTCATCTCCTATCTCGTTGTCAGTCCACATTACGTCTGCTTTTTGCGTCTACACAATACCTTGCCCTAACGTGACTGCATAATGCTATAATACCACGGGGTTTTCGCCCCCATCTCTGAAAATAAACCCGGGATCTCTGTCCACGCGGGTTCGCTGTAAGCGTCTGCTATTGAGCATGCTGGCAGTCTAAGGCGCTCCAAGCGGGTAAAATTAAGCCGAATTCCCCGCATCTTGCTCGGGCTTTCTCGGTCAACGCAGTCCCTGTGTTACCGTACGAAACAGCAATGCTTAGCCTTTTCTCTAAGAGTTTTGAGACCTGTCTTGCGTGACCAGAAGGCATATATTACCGAGGGGATGAACGCAAGCACAGTCTGGCGATGTTGTTTACCGTCCAAGGGCCACTCCGACTCGTTTTTCAGTGGGACTCGGGGATCAGTTCCTGCCCTGAAATCACTTGGAGAAACATCTATCGGGAAATGAAGTTATATATTGCACTGCGAATGGCAAAGGTTTGGTTTTGGGCGAAAGCTGTATGAGAAGTGTTCCGTTGAGTATTGCTCTGAGACGCGTCTCAAGACGCTAATGCAACAACAAATTTACGCGCGTCGCTATGCGAAATAGCAGCGTTGATGGAATTCGGAGTGAAAAGACGCACTGAAAACGACAGAATCACAAAAAAACAGTTGATTCTGTGATTTTAAGTGCGTCGTTGTCGTCGCCCCCCCATCCCCATAAAACCCGCCCCCCTTTCTCAAAGTGATGCGCGTCGCATTTCCAGATTCAAAACTCCACAACTTCACAGTTTCACACGTTTTTGAAGTCAACAAAATCATGCTAAGTGAATTTTTTCAAATCGTAAGACTGATTTTGTCTGAAAAAATAAATCCAAAAATAAATAAATAAATTAGCAGCTCCCTTCCCACGGTTAACCATAATCTGTTTGCGACGATTGAACACAAAACATTCCTTCAAAAATTGTGTAAATTATAGAAAACAGAGAGATGTCTCTAATAACATCGATGCCTCATTTTCTATACTCGATCTGCGCATCAAACATTAATATTTACACAAGTTTATGCACGGCTGCGGTTTAAGCAATTCTGAAATATGGCTTACGAAGCTGTAGCCTTGCACGGCGAGGTCTTTCGTTCGGCGTAACGTATCAGATATAGAGCGCAGAAGCGTATTGTTATCTTGTTGGTGAAGAGTTGGGATCGTTGTTGCAACCTCTTTCTCACCGTAGATCTATAGCCAGTCTCTGTCTTTTCTACAGATATTTTCATGGTAAATGTACCACCAATCTGTCCGATCTGGTTCCTCCTATCAGGGTGTTTGAGCGTGAGACCAGGCATTCTGCTTGTTCTCGCCCATACACTATAGCTTTACCGAGATGTAGAACAAAGAGTCATTCCAGCAGCTTTTCCCCACGTACTGCATCTCTTTGGAGCTCCGTGCCTGGGGCATGTTCCCCTACAATCTAGATTGTTTTAAGAGGAATATTAATTTGTACCTTCAGCCTTCTTGAGTTATTTTCATCATTTAGATTTCTTCCTGTATAGCCCCTTACCCAGAGTGGCTTACTTGTTTGGGGAGAACGTGCATATAAAGGGTGACTGTACCATTTTCTGTTTTTCTTCTGTATAGTTGTAGACATAATGAAGGTATGATAGGATTATTGACAAGTATATAAAGAATGATATGAATTAATTTAGAAACACGAGAAAATTGCAATGCCCCGACTGGGATTCGAACCCAGGTCCTTGGCATACATGGCCAACTGCTCTACTAAAGGAGCATAACAACAATCTCGTGCTTGCCACTCTTTTCCCAACAATGCAGTGGGGCAAATCCATGCCGACCAATTTAGCTACACTGATGGCCTATCGTGAAGAGAGGTCTTACCTCCATAGGGGGCGTGGTGGCAAATCCATGCCAACCCATTCACTATATAGGTCATTATTATTATGTATAATGAGGGTATATGATAGGATTGACAATTAGAGATGCATTAGAGATTAATTAGAGATTCATGAATTAGAGATGAAATTAAAGATGACATTAGAGATTCATCTCTAGTTGTAGACATGTTATTGTAGAATTATGTAGAAATCTGTTTAGACATGTTTAAAGCCGTTACGAAGATGTAAGGAAAATTCCACAGTGAGGAACGCGGGGAGGGGAGGGGGGTCGAGGGCAGCGTACGACATTACATGTACAGTAAAATGTTGGCACAGTGCACGGTACTGACAGAAAAGTATAATATTTCGGGGGGAGGGAGGGGGGTCTGGAAAATACTGTAGAACTGTGAAAATGTGGACAACTTTGGACGGCCCTATATACGTTTAAATTAAAAACTTCTCCGTCAAAATCACATGCATCTGTTGTCCTTTTAAAGTGAAGACGACGTATTAGCACGGAATTTTGTCTTGAAAATGCCTATCGGTCGGACTCAAGGAAGGTGTCCCGATCTATTCTAAATAAACAAATGCTACAGGGTCTGTGTTCTGACCGCAACACTTCAAACTATCCCTGTGCATGTATATAGGGTGGACAAAAGGTCGACAGAATTTGCTTAATATCTTCCTGATTTCGGCAAGTCTCTATAACACTAACGCAGCGGTTAACGCGACAATCGAAACACCTTAAGTGTTAAAATGCCCCTCATATCATGGTACCTTTCCTTAACACCTCCGTCTAATTTCTATTTTTTTATTTTTTTTTTATTCAAGATGCATCTACGGAACGCACGTCGTTATCCATTGCTAGGGGATTTATTTTTTTGCAATCGCGGCCGGCATTTTTTTCCTTCTCAGGTGCGTGGCCCTGATTTGCACGAGATGCCCCAAACACCGAGAATAGTCGAGACACCGTGCCAAAGGCTCGAGTCTGAACGGTGATTAAACCGCGCATCCTCGGGAGAAACTCCGCCAAGAACTTCCCTAGTTCGGGGCTTTCGCGTCTAGGAATTCGCGCTGAGACCGAACTGATTTCTTCGTCTCGCGCTCTAATTAAGCTGAATGTGTGTGCGCCACTGGGTACGTGCATACGTGGGGACATTACCTTTTTATACTGCCGTGGTACGCTGGCAGGGATTCCACAACTAAGAATAGGGATATGCTTTGTAATATCTTCCGAATCTTGAGGCCTGTGATAATTTCGAAATGTCATCCTTTAGTAATTGTTGATGAGTAGGCCTAGAATCATGTTGTTAGTACGGGATATTCACGTCACTTCAATTTAATCCTGTCGGCATTGTGTGTTTTTTTGATAAAGCGTTGTAGCTACCAAGATTAGTTTTAACACTATTTCTGTAAGGCATGAATAACAGAAAAATATCCTACAATTAATGACGAAAATATTTTCAAACAATTTGCTACCTGTTTATACACTTGCCCGTCTGTTTCAATCCTTCATCTCCTTATGAATTAATTTTATGCAGTTATTAAAGGCCCATATAATTTGAAAATAAAACTGTTTATATATTCCAGAAACAATAGCATTACATAACTAAAGAATAATGTTGATAAACTGCCTTGTAGAAATTTCAGCCACATAGATGCAGTCATACTTCAGAAAAACCTTAACAATCCATATGTATAGTTCTTGTGTTCAATTAATGAATTGCAAAAAAAATGTTTGCTTTCGATTTTGTTATAGAAAGCACCATCAGTTGGCAATTTCTCCCACAAAGGTACCATTTTACACGGGGGAGATCATGTGGTGTTACCATTGCTATCAACACTTGTATAGTCAGATTTTTCTTGTCAACTCGTGAAGTTAAATTTTGGGTGCAAGTAATGAGGTTCCTTTCTTTCATCCTGTTTTTTTTGGGGCTTTTTTTTAAAGAGAAAAATGACAAGAATAAAACACAGTTCAACGTCAAATCTAAATTGTCGTGGTTTGGTTCACACATTTTGTTGGTCAAATAAAACGTACTTTCTGGCAAATTAGCTCATTGTTTTTTTTCTTAGACCATCAAAGCTAGGATTGATTCCTTGAAATATTGGCACGAAATCTCCTTTTTTATTTCACGATTTTTTTTTCAATTATTGTAGCATCCTTTCACGGTCTATAGTTCCCTTCCGTTTTTCTCTCTCGCATTTCTATTCTCCTGGCAAATTCTTGACAATTGGGACTCGTTTGCCTTCTCCCCACACACGCGGGACTTGTCACTTCAAGACGCTCCTGCCATCCAACTCGTACCGGTCGACGGGGCGTTTGGTTAACACGTTGCCCGGTTGGTAGGGGCATTCGTTAAGCCCGTACATGATGGATGCGTTTCGGTCCTTGCTCAGACATCACCGGATAACCGATCCTTTCACCGGATTCTCAGTTTAAGTCTTCGGCAAAATGGCCAGAGAATGTGGCGGCGAGGCTTTGAAGTTGTACGGTGAACGAGGACAAAAACACGGCGTTCAGAGACTTGGTGGTGCTGCAAATGGATTTTACTCGATAGGCGGGGAATTCCTTTTTTCTGCCGAGGGAGTCCGCAAAATTAATGTCATACACCAACAAATCCACGATATTTTTGCCGCTGTTGTCATGTCTTTTCTCTAATATGTTACTGAATAAAATACAGCATAAAATTAGTCTTGAAATCACAACGCGGTGCTGCAGGGTGGCTTTAGCCAATCTTTTTGAGAGCAAAGGTTATTTTTTGTTGCAAAGTCCTAAAAAAGATTATCACGATTTTTTTAAAATTTTCAGCAGAAAGGTCAAATTGAGCATTTCACAAATTGAGAGGCAATCAAGCATGTCGTGCACGCTCAATTTCGGGCTAATGCGAATAGGTGAAAATGACATTTAGGAATAGTTGTCATCAGTCATATAAACGTTTTAACATAGATACACAAAATGAAAAATATCTTGATATTAGTTTCTTTTGATGTTCAGTATTTATTGATTGTTGGAGATGTGATTGTGTTTTCGATTTTCATTGCCAATAATCTGTGATATCACCGTCTTCAGAATAGTTGTATTATTATTATTATTATTTCTTTCTGGTATTCATACCAAGGATTCCTCAATAGTGCTCATCGCACTGTCACTCGCAAGTGTGAGGAAACCCATTTAGAATTAGAATTAGAAATGGCCAGAGACACCGGGGATTCTCTTTACTCTTCACGAAAGAATGCTCTGGGATCTTTAGAGTGCGTTACCATTACCTAACACACTGGACCAACGGCTTTACATCCCTTCCGAAGGATGGAGCAAGTGTGGTTGAGTGCCTTGCCCAAGGGTTGTCGTCGAGTCCATCACAAGTCCTCACAAGCCTTCACAAGTCCACCACAAGTCCCTGGGTCTTAGTTCAAGTCACAAGCTATTCAAATGAACTCCAACAAAGGCATTCTTTTGTGTGTGTTCATCCTTTGCTTCTTGTTACTGGACTTGTGCGGGACTTGTCACGGACTTGTGATTTTATCGGCTCTGGACTTGTGATAGACTCGACTACAACCCTGCTTCAGAATAGTTGTATGATGTCGAAACGAGCGTTGCTCTGTGAATTACAGTACTCTCTTGAGAAAAATGTTTACACCAAAACGTGTGAAGTTCGATGGTTGTTCATATTCCACGTCCATAAAAATATTTTGCGCTGGTTTTTTTTTTATTGTTTATACATGTAGGCCTAGTATGTTTTGACAATGTATTGACATTATAAGTATACACGCATAATCCTATCACTGTAAAACAAAAGGTTGTTTAAAAGTTTTAAAGGCAGTATACATCATTGGTAATCTCGAAAATCAGAAATGTTCACAGATTTACGCCTAACTTACACAATATAAACATGATGACCGTAGAAAACTTCCCCTGAAATGGTTTTGTTTGAAGTGCTATAGTCTTTGAGAAATGAGTAAAACAATTAATTTTCGTCTCATGAGACGAAAATTCAATTCGCCCCAAAACCATTTCGCCCAAGTGCCATTTCGCCCCCAAACCACTTCGCCCGAGTGCCATTTCGCCCCAAATCACTTCGTCCAAACACTACTTCGCCCGAATGCCACTTCGCCCCAAAACCACTTCGTGCACAGGCAGTGGTTCAGGGCGAAATGGTTCAGGGCGAAGTGGTTTTGGGGCGAAATGATTGCAAACCATTTGTTGACTGTTTTTTCACAAGTTAGACGAAGTACGGAGCTGGTTTTTGCTCCGGTTGGTTTTAATCATGGATAATAATAATAATAATAATTTAAACAACACTGAATGCCGCAATAGGGCGACATTTCGGCAAGACTCTCACCGGAGACCACCGAAATTTCGGCAAGAGTCACTCAAAATGACACCTTTTTTTTTTACCCAAAGCTTCCAAAAATGGTCGCAGACCAAAGAGAAACAGCTCCAGTCCCAACAAAAATGGTTCTCGACCTAAACAAAAATGTTTTTTGACCTAAAAAAATGAATTTTAAACTCAAAAATATTAGGGCGACACCAAAATGTCGCCCTATTGAGCAGGTCGCCCTAATATACCTTTTTTACACACGATTTGTCGCCCTATTCTAGCATTGATAGTAATTTATAGGGCGCAACAATCGATATTATTAAATGTATTTGTGTTTTGAAAACTATATGTACAGTGAAACGTATATATAGTGGCCCTCGGGTCCGTAAAAAAAAAACCTGGCCACTATAAACAGGTGGCCTCTTTATAGAGGTTGCATAAGCATTATACACATGGCATTTGGGACCAAAGATGGGTAGCCACTATAAACAGGTGGCCCCTTTATCAAGGTGGCCTTCATATAGCAGGTTTCACCGTAGTATTTTTTTTTTATCCCATGTTTGGTTGTTTCATTAAAATGGTAATTAGGCACACCAGACATTGCGTATGCACATTGTTTTTTGTGCGCGATGAGGCTTTACAGTTTTTACGCCGCGTTTGTGCGTTTGGGAGAAAACATGTCGACCCATGCATAAACTGATACGAAAAATTCACAAATATTTTGAATCAATAAAATGTAGAGAACATAAGTTGCATTCCTATTGCACATTAAACACTTCGCAGTCGGGAGGTTTTTAATCCCAAGCCACTGTCATCTTTTGATGGATGTATTCTGAGTGTAAAAAACCGCTCGATGATGGATGAGGTGCCTGCAAGTGAACCGCAACACACGATGCATGACACAGTTTCAATTCGCAGAGGAATAATCGCTCAGTTTGCGCTTCTTTCCTTTCACCAGTCACGCTTCGATAATTCGTCTAATTCCCCTCACATTGATCGCCTTTCGCAATTTTTTAAAGGTTGGTTGTGTAACCAATTCGGATGCATAATTTAAAAGGCTGCGCGGCGGAAAGTTAAACGAGCATAAATGTGAAATGCACATCTCAAAATTGCTTTTACGCGCCTATATATAAGCAGTTCAATAACTTGGGTACTGTGACCGAGTAGTTTGGGCCACTGACTTGCAACTCGGGTAAAAACGTGGTTGCAGGTTCAATACCCGGCTGAGGTACCTGGCCCTTGAGCAAGGCACTTAAACACACTTGCTCCATCCTTCGGAAGGGATGTAAAGCCGTTGGTCCAGTGTGTTGTGTAACGCACTTAAAAGATCCCAGAGCACTCTTTCGTGAAGAGTATAAGGGGATTCCCCGGTGTCTCTGGCCGTCGGCTGCCAATGGCACCACCCACCTATGTGTCTCGATGTTTAGGTGGAGTATTAGCTTCGTAAAAACCCATTATAATGTGAAGCGCATGTGAACATATCCATGTGGAATATGCGCTATATAAATGTAATAATAATAAAAAAAATAATAACTTTTGTGAATGATATGAAAATGTTGAGTTACTATGTACATTTACATTCTAACATATAACATTTAAGACAGTATGTCCCCTTTTCGCAAACATTCTGTCAGTATAATATCCATATCGTTAATCCAATTCTCTAGTTTGTTTTTCTTTTTGGAACACCTTAGCCGTTACTGTTATGCACAAAATGATCTATTGCGCCATGGAATTAAACAAAATCATTATTAAAACCCTAATACAACATTTGCACTTACCCAACATTTTTCTTCACGGGTTGACAAGAAAACATGACTTAAAGTGTTGATAGCAATGGTAACAAACCCCACATGATTTTTTCCCGGTGTAAAACGGTACTTTTGTGGGAGAAATTGCCAACTATAAAGGTGCTTTAAAAATCGTTTGCTAACGATTTTTAACATTCATTCAACACAAAAATCATGCATGGATTTCCAAGGTTCTCTGAAGTATTACTGCATCTATGTGGCTGAAACATTATTCTTTAGTTATGTTTAATACTGCTATTCCCAAAGTCCGTAAAACGAAGTTACATTTGCAAACGATATTGCTGGGCTTTAACAGTTCGGCGGATAAATCTCATTAACTCTCCGAGGAATGACATGCCCTGAGATACGTTAAGTATTAATTTCTGTACAGGTGATTCTTTACAGATAGTTTCTGTATAATGCCCTTCCAGGTAGAATGGTCATAAATCCTAACAACCTCGACTTGTCTGAAATGAGTAAGTCTCTTCAGTAATAGGGCCCCAGCTTTTCTTTCCACGCCGCTATGCCTGACTGCCTGCCAATTTCCACTTTGACTCTCGGGCAAGTTTCGAGTAGACGTGCATTTCCTTCTCGGCGTTTCGGGTCAGTTAGGATCTTATTGTCAAGCGTCTTCCTTTTCACTTTTGATTTCCAAGTCGATGGCCACACCTGGGATTGCTAATCGGTTGTTTCCCCCACCCCTCCGTCCCACGCTTGTCCCAGGTTGTACGTGGGGGATTCGATTGTGACCATTACACGCAGTGAACGCAGCCCCACTCCCGAGCCACAGTTCAATACACGCTGAGCCCTTTCGCGCGTAAATTTCGACGCGCATCGCTTTGAGAAAAAGCAGCGTGCTGGCCTAATGTCCGAGAGGACCAAAATCGGACCAAACGGGGTGGGGGTGGGATGGGGTGGGGTGGGGTGGGGTGGGGTAGGGTAGGGGACATTACAACAGAACACACGAGTTGTATTAGACTGGCTTCTGTAGCCGTGTAAGTGACACACACAGTCGGCTGTTACAGGCATCGTTTCGCCCAATTGGTTCCCGGATGCATGCAGTGGGCATGACGTGTACACTTGTCGGCTGCTTGAGTTCAGTTGACTTGGTTCGCTACCAGACAGGCATTGTACGCACAATAAGGGACATCCGCAATAAACTAGCCGAGTAATCCAAATTTATACTCTGGGAATTCTTCGAAATTCAAAAGAGGGAAATTTCGAGTGAAAATTCACTCCTTCTGATTAAAACTAGGGACCAGACGAATCTTTTTTTTAATAGAAGAAAGTTCTGATGTGACTTTCGTTTTTTCAAGTTATTTGTTTTATAACTTGGCGATTTTGTGTCTTTAAATTCCGTCTTATGTTAAACATTAGATGCTCGAAATAGTTTCCAATCTACAAATTAATAAATTGCTGCCGTTTTACAGTATCGATGACAAAATTTAAGATAGCATGGTTGGAATTTAAAAACAGCATTACATAACTAAAGAATAATGTTGATAAACTGTCTTGTAAAAATTTCAGCCACATAGATGCAGTAATACTTCAGAAAACCTGAAAAATACATGCATGATTTTTGTGCATGAATGAATGGTAAAAAGTTGTCTGGTGCATTTTCTCCAACTGCTGCCTAGGAAAATTGACCAGTAGGGCCTATTTTACAAAGCGCTTTTGACGCGTTTTATATAAGAAGGGTCACCATCTTATCTTGAGACGTTGGTATGAGAATTAAGACGCATTGAACTCATCTTAACTTGTGGAATCGATCCCAGGTCTCAGTGGTTACTTGACAATTTGTACTAACTGCATGGAGAGACCTGTTATATTTGACTTAAACACATGACCAGGTCTCAGTGGTTAGTTGACAATTTGTACTCACTTGCGAGACCTGTTACTTGATTTAAATACAAGACCTGGGTCCTTTTTCATAAAAGTTAAAAACATTCTTAAGTGGATTTAGGAACAATAAAATAAAAATGTTCCTATCTTTAAATACACGAGTTAAGAATGTTTATTTAGGAATGTTTCTAAGTGGGCTTTATGAAATAGGACCAAGGTCTCAGTGGTTAGTTTACAATTTGTACTAACTGGCGAGACCTGTTACTTGATTTAAATACAAGACCAGGTCTCAGTGGTTATAGTTGATAATTTGTATACTAACTGGCGAGACCTGTTACTTGATTTAAATACATGGCTGATTTCACAAAGTGCTAAGACGCGTCTATAGAAAGGGTCACTTGCTGTGGGAATTATGACGCATAGAACTCGTCTTAACTTTTGTTAAACCGATCCCAGGTAACTTTTCACGAGACGAGAAGTCCAGTGCGGACCAGCGAGTCGGTAAAAGAAGTCCAGTACGGACACGGCTTAAGACAAGTACTCATATACCTCATGCCTCTTGCCAAACACTCCTTTGTAATTGAATAAAACTTACAACTATTTGACTCTTTCGACCCCTCGTGAACAGACCCACTAATTACCCCCCTCCCGTGCCGCGCATTAATGGCTCTCTACCGATAGAACACCTCCGGGTCTTCTCAATATCTTCACTTGCTTGGTCTTATATTAACTAGGTCTCTGTTATATCCAGTGGACAGAGCTAGCATTAGCGGACAGGTGGGCCTTCTAGGATCGATGATACCCCTTAGGAATTCAGCATTATTTTAGCAATTTCAACCAGGTCAGGTGAAGATGGGGTACCGTGCGGCCGGGTGGTTTGGGTCACTGGCTCGCAATACTCGGGTGAAAATTTGGGGTTGCGCGGGTTCGATACCCGGCCGTGGTGCATGTGCCCCTGAGCAAGGCACTTAAACACGCTTGCTCCGTCCTTCGGAAGGGATGTAAAGCCGTTGGTCCAGTGTGTTGTGTAACGCACTTAAAAAATCCCCGATCACTTTTTAGTGACGACTGTAAGGGATTCCCCCAGGTGTCTCTGGCCGTCGGCTGCCAATGGCGCCACCCACCTATGTATCTCGATGTTTAGGTGGAAGATACTCCATAAAAACCCAGTATGTGCATGCAGCGAATATGGAATGTGCACTATTAAAGGGCGTGTCCAGATAACATTTTAAGCCCCTCCCCCCATTTTTTGTATGTGTGTTGGGATTTTAATACCACATCATGTCAAATTTTTCTCATTGCCATTCTGAAATTTCGCATTCTCAATCCGTATATTTTCAAGAATATCGTTAAAAAAACACCGATGTTTTGTAAACTAATTTATCGGTTCCATTAAGCAGTGCGAAATTACACCAACCGTTGTGCTTCCAAATCTAAACTGGAGATTGCAAATTTTCTTTCCATAGATAGTGTTTTGGGAAGGTATTTTATATGGGTTTCTGGAAAATCTGAACACGCTCCTTTAAATGGAGCGTATCCCTCCATAAGATACCTCCCTCTCAAGACAATTTTTTGTCTTTGTCCCCCCTTCTACGTGACCTCTGATGACCTTTGCCCTCCCCCGACCTAACAGTTATACTCGTCCATATTTAACACGGCCAGACACTTAATAATTTTCCGGCGATACGCTTCATGAATATACGACATGTAAAGTCTATACGTGACCAAAGCTGCCGACAGACGATAGACAGCAGGTAATATGTACCTGGACAACAGACAGTTGAAATGTACCCTGGGGGCAATTAGTCAGGGGCGGGCCCTACAAGTGGGCGGGGCATCCTCTAGAAGGGGTGTATGATAAACACGGGGTACCTCAATTTCACAATAAGTAAAGAAAAGAATGGCTAAGTTGGGAGTCGAACCGACTCTCAGAATGAATGTACATTTTTGAACCCACCCCCCATTTTTCCCATGGGTGTTGAGATTTTGATACCATATCATTTGTCATATTTTTCTCATAACCATTCTCAAATTTCCCGCTCCCGATCTACATATTTCCAAGGATAATGTCAAAAAACCACCGATCTTTGTGAACTAATTTATACGGTTCCATAAAGCAGTGCAGTGATTACACCAACCTTTTTGCTTCCACATCCAAATTGGAGATTGCAAATTTTATGTTTTCTTCCCATGGATAGCATTTTAGGGAGGTATTTTATATGATTGGTAGGTTTGAACGAAATCCAATTTTTGTAAAAATCTGGTCACGCTCCTTTAAATAAACATGCTTTTATAAATGTAATGAACTGTATAGTGTTCATGTGTTTTTTAGTAGATAAGGCTCGTTTTTTCTGTGGATTATTGGTTTAATGTTTGAGCCCAGTTCATTTTCAAATCTGCCGACTTTGATGTCAACCGTGAGGTGTTTGTTTTCTCGTGCAAACAGTCGGTTGAAAATTCGTCATGATCTCACATCTCAGTCATTATCTTAAATTTGACTACATTCTCAAATCTGGATAAGACGTTTTCCTTGCAACACGACTGAAGTTAATGCTGTTTTATCCTGCGAGAAACACGAGGCGTGTATAGAGCAACAGTCGAAACATAAGTCCAACATCTTGCTTTCAAAAGCCTGTCGTGAACATGTATAATTCAGATAATCATTATATGGACTTCCTTGCTCACGATTCGACGGGATGGACATTTTATAAATACATGTACCATCTTCTGTGCAACTTTTCTGTCTAATATCTGACTCAAAATGTCTGTTGTATAATATCGTGGCATTTTCGACAGGCTTTTCATGCTATCTGATATATAGACGGTAAGGAAGGGACAACACTTGCAAATGGTTGCCCAACTCTGCTGTACGCTTCATGTAAGTCGCCATCTTTTGCAATTAGGCGCTCGGACTTGAGAGGGCGTGAGTCAGGACACAACAGATTTTTACATACTTCACGGCGTATGGGAGTCGGGAAACAAGGCATTAATCTTGACGTCATCCATGCAATCGTTGCATGGTTAACGCCATCTTCCCTTTCAAAATGTCAAATATGGCGCAGCACATAGTTGCATTAGTTGCAGAGTTTATCATCAAAATTATTTGAGTTGCCGACGTTGAAAACAAGATTCTCTGATTCTCATGAAGGTTTATGCACCGGGCAATACATCGGTAATATTTTTGATTAAATTCGTCGATAACTTCAAACAAGTGTTGTCCGTTTTACTTTCATTTAATTTATTATCAACTCAACACGACAAAGAAGAAGATGCAGTTTTAGAAGTAGGAGAAAAAAAACCAGGAAAAAATCTCCCGGGTGAAAACCCCTATCATTTGATAGATAAAACGTTTTACAGATTCGTGGAATAAGAGTGTAACATATCTATGAAGAATGTTGGTAAACTAGCCTGAAGACATTTTAGCTACGTAGATGCATCAATGCTTCAGAAAACCTTGAAAATCTATATATGGATTTTGTGTATATACAACAAGTGAATGGTAAAAAAGTCCCGTGCACGGAACTTTTTTAGAAAACTACCTTCGGTTGTCAATTTTCAGCATGAAATGCCATTTTGGACGGGAAATAAATTCATGTGGTGTTTGTTACCATTGCTATCAACACTTTGAGTAAGGTTTCTCTTGTCAACTCATGAAAAACAAAATTGGCATATTGCAAATGATACAATGGGCCTTTAAAAATTAATGATTAATGTACATTTTTAAAAACGTTTGTATGTATGGATTGTTGGTTCCTGATGTTCAACTTAGACATTTGATAAACACGCGTAGACGGTGATTGAACTATAGCAAGCTAGACGTATATATATGATTAGTACATGTAACTTGCGTAAGGTTATAGTCTTGGTAAGTCTTGTATCTTTGGCACTTGTTCAGGGGACATAGTATATAGGGTCCCAATAGTCTCCTAAGCCCAGAGGCCCCACAAACCAACGTCCGTCACTCCTACACGCTCCACTGGTTGCAGAAATCTATATTTCCGATGGGTCGCCCGGAGCACTGGAAAGGGGGGGGGGGGGGGGTTGGGGGGTATAGAGGCCTCCCCTACCCACTGCGCGTCCCCCGAGCCCCTAGGGGAACGCGTGTGCCTTGCCTATATCGGGGCATTGCCCGCGCCGCGCACCCAACCTGATGGAAATGGTTACTTGTATAAAGCGTAAACCACCTTCAGCACCTGTCTATAATATTATGAAGCCGATTTCTGTCTAATATGTTGAAGTGTTTTCCGAATGTCAGAGAGAAAGACAGTTTGTCAGTGTTGCAATCATAAATTTTGAAAACCACTCCGGCGGTGAACGTTTAAGAAAATGATTGGAGTTTCGTCAAGTTTGGAGTGTTCTTCTTTCTTTGAGTGTTCTTCTTTCCCGCAGTTCATTTCCACGATCCGAGCGTCTTCTAAAAACACCACACACGCACTGCGTGCTTTGTGTATATAAATATATACATTTAAGGAAGCGTGACCAGATCTCATTTTGACACCCCCATTTTTCTCATGAGATTTTGATACCATGTCATTTGTCATATTTTTCTCATTACCATTCTGAAATGTCGCGTTCTCAATCTGCATATTTTCAAGGATATCGTCAAAAAAACTAACTGATATTTTGTAAACTAATTTATCCGTTCCATAAAGCAGTGCAGTGATTACGTCAAAATTTCTGCTTCCACATCCAAATTGGAGATTGAAAATTTCATGTTTTCTTCGCAGCGCATGGATAGTATTTTGGGGAGGCTTTTTATATAATTGTTAGGTTAAAACGAAATCAATTTTCTGTAAAAATCTGAAAACACTCCCACTTTCAGTGCTTCACATTTACTTTAAAGGAGTGTGACCAGATCACTTTTTTTTTACCCATAACTCCCCGGGACTTACCTTATGGGTCATGAGATTTTTATATCATAACATCCGTTATATTTTTCTGATGACGAAACTGAAACTCCCGCGCTTCTAGGCCGCATATTTCCGAGGATATCGTCGAAAATCCACCGATTATTTGTAAACTAATTTTCCAGTATCAACGTTTATCCGCTGAAAGCATACTCGATAGTTTTATTCAATTTTTTACTGGAAATTGCGAATGTTTTTTGGGTTTTTGGGTGTATGCTGGGAGTTACTCGATAATATTGGTAAGTTACATCGAAAACTATTTTCCAGAAACTCTGGTCACGCTCCTTTAAGACAAATTTCCTTTTTTTTTAGTACGTGAGGGTGCAACACCATCACACACAGTTCACCATTTTCTCAAAATGTATCATTTAAGCGCACAATTACAAACAAACGACCGCACAGTGAAATTTCGGGACACCTTGCTTGGCACAGAATTTGTTTGCTTTATATTGCAAAAATGTGTTACCAGCAGAAAATCGTATGTAATGTGTTTTTAAACCAAATAGCCACTGTTTCTAAAAACACAACTTGACGTACAATTTTGGCAAGCGACCCATTCTACAAAGCAAATCAGTTCCGTGCTCAACATGAAATTGACCCTTTCAATGCCTAATTTAACATTTTAGCCGATTCCACTTATAACGATATTTCGTTTGTTACACCCATTGAACATGTACACAGAATAACGATATCTGTTTGTCAAATCAAACAGGTGACATCACCGATCTAAAAAATGCATCCGAATTTTCAACAAAACAAAAATTATAAACCTCAGTCGGAAACATTTATTGAAATCCCCAGCGTACGCCCCTGTCCAATTATAGCCCGTGTCTGTCTTTCCTCGCTGTACACAAGAAACGTCTCGCGAGCAGCGCGTTTGGACTGACATGTTGCCCCCGGAAAACGGCTCCATCTTACGGACGACTTGCACATCCGTCATCGGTGACTGGTGACGAAGCCCTCGCGATATTACATTCCCCGTTGTCAGTATATGTGATATGTTGTCTACAGACAGACTTAACTCTGTCGTCAAGTCGGGCGAATAAAACCATAAAAAGACGAGGTTTAATCAAAACAAATTGCACATTGACACTAATCGCGTGCAGTTGATATCTCAATGTTCAAATCACGACAAATAATATAAATTATATTTCAATAATATTTTTAATTCATTGATTAGAGTTTCAAACAAAGACATTTATTTATTGACCAATTCATTCTTAAAATGAAACCAAACATTTCTCAGTATAGACCGTATCGAATAGCCGCCATTTCGTGGGGCAGTTTCTTTGTTCATTGAGGACATGCATGGTTGCACATATTGTGCTTCCATTGTTGAACGGTTTAAGTAACAAAAGGTGACCCACGAAATGGCGGCTATTCGATACGGTCTATAGTGTCTATACTTTAGTTCGTCAAACACCACTCTATTTTTAATATGTGTCAAATGTACCTTTGTGGGAGAAATTGCCAACTGAAGGTGTTTTTTTTATCGCTTGCAAACGTTTTTTTATCATGCATTCAAAACAAAAGCCAAATATTTGTCAGGTTTTCTGAAGTATTACTGCATCTATGTGGCTGAAATTTCTACAAGGCAGTTTATCAACATTATTCTTTAGTTATGTAATGATGTTGTTCCTGTTTTTAAAAGCTATCTAATCATGTAGTCTGTCTTTTTAAAATTAGGTCTAATTGTTTCGTTGTTTTGTGTTCCTGATAGTACAAGGATCATGATATAACAAGGTATTTTGTAAAGTTACGTGTTGTTACAAACAAAGTTCGAGTGCAATTTAACAATTTTCAGACGAGATGACATGTGTAAAAAAAAAATGGATTTTCCCGCAACAAACAGTTTGAAACCGTTTTCGCGCGTACACTTGACACGCTGCGGTTCGAACAAAAAGCGGTGTGGAGCAAATTTGGACTAAAAGTGCGCACTGAAAATCACAGAATCACAAAAAAAACCTCCCGTCCAGAATTCTGTATTTTTTTAATCCATCAATTCACTCAAAATTCCATCCACACCGCTTTTTCTCAAAGCGCGCGACGCGCGTCGCATCTACGCGCGAAAAAGGCTCAGCGCAAATCCTCCGTTCACAACCAAAGCAATATCCAGACACGTGAATCACACAAATAAATCATTTCTGACAATACCCAAGTCTCAAACAATGAATCATTATCAGGCTCAAATCGTCTTCCGTGCAAGCTGCCAATCAAGCTGTCCCTTCTATCCATGTTGGGGTAAACTCCCCCTCAACCCAACTCCCTCCGCGCCGCTACCTGTCAACTTCATCCCTCCAAGGAACGCTTCCTCGTGTGTACCCGTGCTTCTATTTATAACATTGTACACATGACACGACTATAATGATTCATCTCGGCTATATTATAAGAGATTAAAACACGACCACTCTGTGCATTTAAGTAAATATGTGAATCCACGGGTTGTGTTCTAGATTTGTAGAAAATGGGGCAGTTAAACGGATATTGATAAGAGGAATTGTTGATGTTTTTATTATTCGTTGTAACATCGAAATTATAGGCAGAGGCTCGTCAATGCGCGCGTGAGGCCAAATTCGTGCCACAAAATACGCAGCTCCATGCTGCCTTTAGTGCTGTGGAGCTGCGTATTTCGTGGCACGAATTTGGGCTCACGCGCGCATTGACGATACGGTGCCTTTAATACACAATAACTGTGCCCACAAAACGGCGACAACCTTTCACCTTATAGTTTTATATTTTCTGACTAATTCTGCTTTAGATATTAATTTAAAAGAGCTTGTTCAGATTTTTCCATAAAATTGATTCCGTTCTTACCCAACAATCATATAAAATACCTCCCCAAAATACTATCCTCGGGAAGAAAACAGGAAATTTGCAATCTCCAATTTGGATGTGGAAGCAAAAAGGTTGGTGTGATCACTGCACTGCTTTATGGAACCGGATAAATTAGTTTACAAAACATCGGTGGTTTTTGATGATATCCTTGAAAATAGGGATTGAGAGCGCCAAATTTCAGAATGGTAATGAGAAAAATATGACACAGGATACTATCAAAATCTCCACACCCATGGGGAAAATGGGGGGTTCAAAATGTGATCTGGACACGCAGTGATATATCACGGCAGTTCGTGCTGTTACGAGAACAGAGGTTCAAAATGTGTTGTTATTAAATTATTTCGGAAAAGTCAAATTGAATGAAAAAAATGTCGCTTGATTCATCGTTTTTGTATGTCTTACTTACAGCCGTATGCCCAGTTCCGCTCTAATTTCGCCCAAATACCATCCAATATTTTCTGTATAACATGGAAAACAAACGTTCACAACGTATCCACCCAAACATTAATTATCCATGCCTCATGTGCACTCAAATAATTCAGTCTGATATATTTTCTTGAAAATAGTGTTCGGAAACATTTTTAAAATGGTAACCTACAATGTAGTAAAATAACTATTAATTTTGCAAAATTCGTGAATGCTATATTGTGAATTGCAGATTAATAGGAAAAAAATTAAAATGCGCAAGGCATATTGCACAATTAGCATATGAAAGATGAATAAAAAAAGACCAACTCACAAAATTTCAAATTATCACAGGCAGCCCGTTTTAGATGCTGAGCCAATTATTACGTCACACGTCTTTTCATTTGTGAAATTTTATCACAGAAGAAAGTACGTTCTCGAAGACAACTTGAAAATTCTCAATATTTGAACTAAAGTGTGGAGCATAACTGTAAACAGCACGAATGCTATGCACTTTGAAGATTTCAATACAAATTGTGTATAAGTAGGTCTTGCATAATCCTTATAGCGGGTGAGAGCGGCCTTTTCTCGTCGTGCACGGTATATTATTTCATGGGTACTCTATTCTGCAAACCCGACCCCACCCTAGGTGTAACATACCTCAGCGGCCCAAGCAGATCCCCATTTCTTTGCCTCCGCTCCCGTCGTACCCCGTATCTCGTATCAAGGACCCGTCCCAAAGGACTCGCCCCAAAACCCTTAGAATCGGGCCTTAGATACCCGTCACTTGACCCTCTCGCCTCCCAAGGAAAAAATCATTTTGCGAGAAAGCAAAACCGGTTTATGTGGATTTATGGGTGACGATAATGGTAAAGCTAACTCATGACGTTCTCATGAGGGTAAGTTAGACTCGCATCTAGAATAACTCGACATCAGGCCACAACGGGGACATTTGTGGGACGCGCGTCCCAAACCAAGTCTGAAGCCGCGGGGTGTGCCTACTGTTCCAAACTCCCCCTAAGGGGGTTGACACACCGTGACGTTCTAACGACCAACTACCAAACTGTCAAGAAAGCTATTGGGTTATCATGATGAAATCTGTGGACCTATTTAGACCGCAGCCTGCGTACTGTTAAAACAGGGGTGTGATAGAGTTATAGCCCTTCGTGTGTTTCCAGACTAGTTCTCTTAGATCCCATCTCATAACTATTGGTCTTGTGGTGGCGTGTGGTGCATCTTAGATATGCAGACGTGTGTGTAGTCAGCGCGCATATACACAGACACCCAGAGACACTTTGGGATTTCTCTAACCCAATAACATTTCCACACACTGTTCTTCTGTATCCCACTAGCTTATGCTGTGCGCACCGCCTCAGTTCAGCAGCCGGGCGTAGCTACCTTGGCACCACACATCGTGTGTGACTGCGTGCACAAACACACTACGTGTGTCGGAGGCAAACTGAGTTGACGTCGGGGCATACCCTCACTTCTATCCCGACTGACCGCCAGGTACACGGATTGCGGCCTTGCTCCGGGGATCTTTCATTGTAACCAAGACTTGGGAGGTTTTTAACCCCCCTGCCATTAACAGGTAGGTTTATTGGTCAATTTCCTTTTTATTTTATTGTCCCGAATCCACGATTTCCTTTGTTTTAGGCTTCACCCGGCGCTGTTTTTCATATTGTCACACAGCTCAATTTGCGGCCTTCGAACGCACGCAGTGGATTAACCCGACCATGATTTGTTGTACTGCTCGTTTAAATCTTAAAGCTTACAGTGCCGGGTTGTAATTCACTAAACCACGCTGTCCCTCCACCAAATACAAGCGACCTTCATTCCTTTATGATTCTTATAGTTATTTGTGTTTTGACCGTTACTTGCCGGATTAATTTGTAACGGACCTAACATCGTGTCGCGGTCACAAACTGCAAATGCATGTAGCCACTTGGCACTTCTGGATACTCACCGCCGATGTCCCACTTCAAGAAATCTAATTACTCAGGGTAGACTTAATTCACAATTTTCAGACTGTTAAATTCAGCGTGTTTTCTTCATATCGTGTCAGGGTTTTGCCAAGTTGTCGGCGAGTCATCGAGAAGCGGTGCCGTACGCTCCGTGCGTCCTCCGCCGTGTCAGAGCGCCGAGTAGCCCGACCAGCAACCATCGCGAGACGCGGTGAAATCGTTGAGTTCGTTCTTTATCCACTGATAAGCCCTCTTCTTGACATACAAACGGCACGGAACTGATGAGCGATATGTCTTTTCTTGCTTTGGATTCCAACAGTTGGCAGGTATGTTCTTATTTATTGAAATATAAGGTGGCATAGTCAACATTTTATATATAAGCCGTCCAGAGTGACCACCATTTTCACGGCTACACAGAGCATAAAGGGGAGGTGGTCGAGGGCCGCGTATGACTTTACATGCACTGTAAAATGTCCACATTTCATGGTACTGACAGAAGAATGCTGATAAGTTGTATTTAATAAAATAAAATAAATAAAATACTACTCTCTCACTATAGAACTGTGAAAATGTTGACAACATTGGACGGCCCCTTGGTTACGGGAAAACACAATTTCTTTAGTTTTCTTCGTTTCTACTTTATTTTTTTTAAACATTCACAAAATATCATGACGCCAAAAAAACGAAATTTGGCAATCATGATGCGATTTGGAATAACATGCGTTAAACACTACGGATGTAGAACTTTGGGGGCTAAAACAAAACGCTGTTTTATTCCAACATGTTGTCGAAATTACCATTTTCGCTTTCAATATAATGGCCTCTGAAAGTTGAGCGTGTTTTGCACAACTCTGACATTTCTGACAGAGCGTTTTTGACAGAAGCCGGCGCAGCAAAACGTACTTAAGTCGACCAATTTTCAAAAGAACAAGCGCAATAACAGTTCATTGTTTATTATCAATTTTAAAAAATGAAAATTTGTTAAAAAGGACGTTACATGCGTGATATGCTCGATTGTTTTGCGGGTTGTATCGTTCGAAATGACGGGTGTGATTTTGGGTTTGTGACCTCAGACTGACACACCCATCCCAGAAAAATCTTAAGACGAAATCAGCATGGACGATATTAAAGTTGATTGCTACATCAAATCAAAAGAGTAAAAATTCAGTTTTTACCTTGTAAAAACGGATTTCCCCCAGTCTTTCTCATATATACGCCAAACGATATTGTCCAGGAGAGTGTCCACGCAACACTTGTTAATTTTGCAGTCAGAAGAAAAATAATGCCGTTTTTGTTTACCCGTTCTTTGTGACACCCGTTTGACACGAAACGCCAAGCACATGCCGGTATAGCTATAACTGTTCTGCATGTCACAAAGGTGTGACTAGATTTTCGGTTACAAAAATGTCTGTGTTATTCGCTCGAAGCATTGTTTTTCTAAAACGCTCCGGCGACCTGCAGTGCCATGAAACGTAAAAACGTAAGTTGACCTTGGGTGTGAAAAAAAACCAAAGATTGTAAACGTTTTCGACACTTCGGAAAACCTTAGGCCTACTCGGGTGTCATTTTTGTAAGTAAAATAAGGTGATTTTCATCATATGCCCACGTGCAAGCCTTTCATTAGATCGCTGGAGTAGTTAACTGAATGAAAGGTTATTGGTTTTTTTTCCCTATATGGTTGAAGTTTTAAAATTTAACATGTCATTTACAGATGACAGGTTAAATTTAAAACTCACACCGTACACAAGAAGTGATTTTTACCTAAGATTGAAAAAAAATATCATACTTTCTCCTGTCAACTTTAAGAAATGATGTCCAAGTCCTTACCAAAATGTCATGCTTGTTGTTACCCAACATATGTCCCTGTCAATAAGTATATATTTTCCTTTCAACTTTAATGCATATTGTCTCAAGCCCATTGCACGTCTCATACATGTTTTATCTAACACGTCAATTTTTTCTCCGCGTGTTTTTTACCCGTCTGAAAACATTCCTTGAACTTGCACCTCTAATGACGAACAGAAAGTCCGACTCGGAATTTCAATCGAGTTTGGTTAGGAATTAAGGGTAGAATGTCTTTTGAATGTTAGTGCGAGGCATTCACGTCATGCATGGAATTACTATAAATGATGTCATGGTAACGAAAACCTAAAAGGTGTGGCCGATGTATCCACATAATCGATAAGAATATAGATTGGTGATTAGGTGTAAAGGCAAAAATCTAATTCTATGCATAATTTAGCATGTCTGATGTCACATTTACGCAAATTGACCGTGCATCGATTTATCTTAAACTTCATTTTATTATTTTATTAGCTACACATACGCGTAAAAACATATAATATATAAATCTTTGTTGCAAGGCAACTGGAATTTTGAATTGGTGGTCGCGGGTTCGCACCCGATTCAGTTGCTTTTTCGCTTCGCGTGGAGTTGTTCTGAATCAGTAAACTAGGATGACCAAAAGCCAATTTGATTACCGTTTTTCACAAGTAAAAACCGACATAGTGTGTTCACGTTTAAAGTATAATTCTTGTATTATACACGTAGCATGAATAAGTGATTATTTGTAGGGATTATGACCCAGGGACCGCCAGTGAGAGACAACTGCACCTCCGTGATTCGAGACCACCAGTTGGCTTCCTAACTCAATTGGTATACGGCGTCTGCACGTTAAGCAGAAGGTCCGTGGTTCGAAACCCGGTGGAGCCAAGTTGCTTTTCACTGCATCCAGATTTGCCAAACTCATGGACATTTGTCCACATTTGTATCCTTTTATTATATTTTGTTTGAAAAGTACCAACTTGAGAAAGAATTGTGTTTTAGTGAAATTTCGTTTAAATAATTTCATTTTTTAAAAGACCCTTGTAAAGTGGCGGTTACGTCACGGGCAATACAAATGGGGGAAAATTGACATAAAACAAAAGCGTTTTGATCAATTTAAAAAAAACTGTCTAAAACAGCAAAAACTGATGATCATTCCGAGCAAATTTGAATTTATCACATCCTAGGCCTGTCCGCATTAGACTTTTTTTGGGAAAACTTACCGAGAGGATGGGTACTTTTCCCATTTTAAGTCCAATGCGGACAGCCTAGGACGTTTTCCTCTCAGTAACTTTTCCCGAGTCCAGCGGTTACTTTTCCTGGCCAACTTCTGCCCAGGAAAATTGACCAGGGAACCTTTCCTGAGTCGAAAAGTCCAATGCGGACACAGCGAGTCGGTAAAAGCGCTGTGTGGAAGCGTACGTGAAGGTCAAACTGCGAAGGGAAACTGCGCATGCATGCTCTCCCACGGTCTCGGTAAAATGTTACTGTGTCAAAAAGTCCAAATGCGGACAGCAGTAAAATTTAGCCATTTTTCATTTTACCATCGTCTCGGTAAAACCTCCCAAAAAACAAGTCTTTAATGCGGACACGGCTTTAGATAAATAACGAGATTTTCTCGGTCGAGGTAATTTACTTAGGCCTATACGAGACGTAAACTGCTATCTTCTCTAAATCGTGAAGTTATTTTTACCGATTTTTAAATATGAAATGTAGTTTTCGACAACAAAGTAACATTTCTTAATATGTGTTTATAGACAACAGTTAAATGTTGATTCGGTGTTAGCAATGTCAAATGGGCATATAGTGGTGTTAGTTTGGATACGGTATACGTTTTATGTCAGATACGCGCTTGCACTGGAAAGGTATCCCAGTTATTTTTGTTATTTCGATAAGTACCATTTATTTCCCCAACACTGGCGAGTCAGCCATCGAATGAAGACTTTCTAAGTAGACAGAGGGCGACCTGCCTCTTTGCCGGTACGAAACGGAAGGGGTTAGCCTCGTTCGTTCTTTACCACGCCACGTGCCGTGACCGCGGTCCGGCGTAGCTCAAATTTCACCAGCCAGCGAGGGGAAACAGCCCCAACTTCCCGGCCGAGTCTCTGTGTCGTGCCGCTCGCCGCTCCGCGGCGGCCCGCTCGCCATCCCGCGTATTGAATCCCAGTTCCCCTCAATTAATGCAACTCTTCCCCCACCTGCCACGCATCACGCTACTGTGTACACATGTTTGTCTGGCCCTGTGTTTTCCCGGCTAATATTTGCTCTACTTTGATATGATATCCCGGTGAAATCTAGTCTCAATTTTTGAGGGCTTCAGCTCTATCGTCAGTGGCCCGTAAAGCACTCCTGTGTCACGCTCAATTAATTTCGATTATAGTCACGCGTTTAATTACCTACTCAACCATAACAATAGCGGTTGACCATTCTGTCAGTGTTTCCAGTTACATGTGGTCGGCGACTTTATCCGAGTGCGTGAACGTTCTAAAGACTTTCAAAATCTCAATTTCCCTTTGTTGTATATAGTACATGTACTTGATTGAGTTCAAATTTTTTTATATGAAAATTTTGAACGGTATGGGCATGTTCCCGAAAACTTAATTTCGAATTTCAATTTGGGTATTTAAATTAATGAGTTTTAGTCTTAAAATGATAAAAATGAACTTTAAAAAATGGTACTTTGAAGTGACGTCATCCTGTCTGCTTCAAAAACTCTTAATCTGTACACAAAATTACCAAAAAAATGGTTGCGGTGTTGTATTTTTGTCCATTTTAAAACCTGAATAGACGCATGCATGGCTCTGACCTCTGAAAACTGTGACCTCAGAGGTTGTGACGTCACAAATGAGTGCAAAATGCCCTCCGCTGTTATCTTAAGACTTATATTATATAGATGGCGAAAGAGTAGGCCTACGCGTGTGCGAATCCCACGGCGATTATACATTCAGCCAAAATCGAGCAATAACCGCAGTTGTTTGTATCCAACGTTTACCAAAATTAAGTGCTGGAAATTGTTCAAATAATTCCAGAATTATTAGAGCTGCTGCATGTATTTATAAACCTACAATGTGGTTTTTAAAGATGGGATGAATTTCAGTCTCGAAGTTCTGATAAAATTATAAGAACGTCGAACTTTGAAATATAGCTCCGCCAAAATGCATCAATAAAACATGTCACTTTGCTATTTATAAAATTATTCTTATAGTGCCGGCTTAATTTAAAATCTAGCTACAAACATTTTTTTATAGCCCCAATACATTTTTTGCAGTGACGCAAAATTTTACTTCATGAGTTGACAGGAAAAACTCGACTTTCAAAATGATTTTTCCGTGTAAAATGGTACATTTGTGCGTTGGAGGAATTGCCGACTGAAGGTGATTTTTTGATTTTTTAAAAACCATCCATTCAACACAAAAACCATGCATGGATTATATATGAAGTATACTGTATCTACAAGGCAGTTTATCAACATAATTCTTCAGTTATGCAATGATGCTGTTCCTAAATTTCGTAAAATTGAGTTTCATCTCTACATTTTGAGAAGCCCACATTGATTAAACAAGCACGCCATGCAGTAAACTTGGTGGAAACATCGCGCTATAACGAGATAAACGATTTGGGTTTGCCAAGCAGCGCGTAAACGGCTCGCATTTAGACGGGGCGGATGACGCGTTAGACGGCAGGGTGTCGGGGTGACGGATGGTCTGCTCGCCCGACTGTGACAAAACCCGTCGACTGCTGAAACACTTCAATTGATCAAACTGGGGCAATCTCCGCTGCTCCCAAAAGAATCACTATGGGAGGCAAATTAGCTAGAAATAAAAGCACAAAGGCAAAATTTGGGAGCTGGTGTCCATTTGTTTAGGTGGTGGGGGGGGGGGGGGGGGTGCATGGTGGCCGTGGGCAATCTGAGGACTTCTGTTCAATGTGTTGTGTAATAAAGTATAGGCCATGGCGAATGAAAAACGACAAATATGATAGTTAAATACCATTTATGTCATTAAAAACCAAACCTAGTTTCGTGCGTTCTTATACGCTCTGCTCCCCCCTCCCCCAGATATTCATGTCGTAGTTCTGTGAACATATTCGTCTTATTTTGTCTTTTATCATCTTTGTTTTTGACATCATTACCTTAAAAAAGTGGGGTTTTTTTAACAGTAATATTACTTAAAGGAAATCAGTATAATCAGTCGCCAACGGAAAAAAATGGAGTAGAATCCTCAAACTTAAGAAGTGTATATCTAGATGACTTTTTTGACCACCCACCCCCATTTTTCCTATGGGTGTTGAGATTTTGATACCATATCATCTGTCATATTTTTCTCATTATACCATTCTGAAATTTCGCACTCTCAATCCGTATATTTTCAAGAATATCCTTTAAAAAACAACCACCGATGTGTTTTGTAAACTAATTTATCTGGTTCCATAAAGCAGTGCAGTGATTACACCAACCTTTTTGCTTCCACATCCAAATTGGAGAGTGCAAATTTCCTGTTTTCTTCCCATGGATAGTATTTTGGGGAGGTATGATTGTTAGGTTAGAACGAAATCCAATTTCTGAGAAAAAAATGTACTTGTCCATGTACTTGTCCATTAACGCCATGTCAGATCTCATGCACACATGTTATCCTAAGTAAAAACAAATTATGCTCATTCTAATTAGGTAAAGTGTTACTGTATGATGGACACTTTACATATAAAGGCCATCTTGGAACCCTTTGGTATAAAACTAATGAGGCTTATAAGCCTAGGAAAACAACCAATCGTTTGGGAGTTGCCTGGGCGATTTAGTCGCCACAATGGGGTTGTTTTCCCCGGACTTTCTGCAACAAAAGAATTTTCAAATCAGCTGCAAGTTGGAATGTTTTGATAACATGTACAATGCATAACGCTCAGGACAATTAGGTATAGTATATTAGGTTTTACAGTCAGCATTTTGGTTAACGGTAATTCCAAAAGCGTGTGTTTTCCTTGCGGACGTTTAATAGTTAGCGGTCAATGCGGGGAAAGTGCACCGTCTACTAAAGAGATGGCTTTGGTCACATTTTGGTCAAAATAAGAGGGAGCATTGTCCGGTTAAAAGCAGAAATCGGGAAAAGTAATTATAGAGGTCTGGCACCAAACCGTATAGTGATGATGTATGGTAGATTGGCAAACAGCAGGGGTTTGTATATGGGATGGGCCCTGTCTAACCAGAGATAACCTATAGTAATATTGGAATCTTTTTTAATTGAGCAAGGCACTCAACCACACTTGCTCCATCCTTCGGAAGGGATGTAAAGCCGTTGGTCCAGTGTGTTAGGTAATGGTAACGCACTCTAAAGATTCCAGAGCATTCTTTCGTGAAGAGCAAGGGGATTCCCCGGTGTCTCTGGCCATTTCTAATTTCTAATTCTTCATGTATTTGCGAGTGAAAGTGCAATGGGCACTTTGGAGGAATCCTTGGTATGAATACTAGAAAGAAATATAACAATAAAAATATTAACATTTCAGTGTAGTCAGTTGTAGTTTTAGTTGACTAAACATAAAGTAAATGTTAAGAAGTTGATGAGAATTGTTTTCTTTAAAATGACTCATCAAGCATTGGTGAGTGGAGATTTGATGGAAAAACCCAAAATTTGGGAGTGAGAAACATTTAAGATTTTAAAAGGAAACACTTGGACATTTTTTAGCCTGTCTCATGTTTTGTACACAAGGTCTGAAACCATGATCAACTACGAAATTCTTTTCGTTCTTAAACATAGCAGGTAGCACGGTTTCAAATTAAGTAAATATGAATTGAAAATGATAATTTTCCCGCGGTAGAAATTACGAGCTTTCAAAATGACTCGTCGGTCTAAAAATCAATAGAAACTTGTGCAATAAAACATATTTTATGAAACTTTCCGGATTTTCGGCAAACTGAATTTATCAGCATTTTCTTAAAACCCAGTATCATTTTGCAGTTAACTAATTCACAATAAGTAGGATATTGTGGGGTGTACGCAGATATTTTATTGAGGGTATGCATTCCGCTTGAATGATTTTGTATATGATTAGACAATTGTATCTGCATGACAGACACACCTTGTCACAGGAATAGGTGAAAACAGTCATTTCAAAAAAATACAAATCCAAAATTGACAACATACCAATATCGCTAACTTATTGTGTGTATATCGTACATGCTCACTGTTCACATTGCACGTATAATAGAACACGGACTTGCCATGCAAACAAAATTGCCTGAAATTTGTTGCAGAGAGAATAAGATTTTGTTCCTTTAGAAGCTATATTTTAGTTTAATTAAAACAAGTTACTCTAACCATAATGGCGACAGCCAAGCTGTGTTTACTTCGGATAACCTTTGACCCTAAACCTATGACCCCAAGAAGAAAGAAACTTCATTATGTTAAAGCCCCCTGGATGTATGGACTGGCACAATCGAGGTTTTCTTTATGGGAGTCCGCGGTCCGTGGTTATGCTAGCGGGCTGCTCGCGACACTTGAGACGGGTGTATCTGCGCCTTACACACGGCCGAGCTCTCCGCCGGACAATACGCTTCATTCAAGGCACCCTTGCACCGGCTTGGCTTTGCCTAGTTCTAAAATAGTATCATACACACACTTTTGCAGACAGTTACAAGATTTCTGTAGCGAATAAGGGCACAGGACGCGTCGAGAAATACATTTCAAATAGGGAACCAATTCGAAAAACCACAAAATAATGACTCAAGCGATCGCTCCCTTGTGTCACGAGGTACATAAGCAAGCACATGATTGGTCAATCGAAACCATTCATCAGGCTCGTTCAATGCAATTCAATTCATCCATTGTTCACGACGCATATTTCTAGACCGTTAAGGAAACAATGTTGTACCAAGTTTTTTGCGGTCATTCATATCAAAATATGACTAATCGTCGCCAGTACAATAGCGGGTCTGCGAAAGACGGGCCTTTTTACTAGAAGAACACACGCCATGCGGTTTAATACCCTGCTCCCAAGGTGCAAGCACGTTTTTTTTCGTTTTTTTCGCGCCAACAACAAAAGGCAATTCCTCGCGAAGGAAAGCTTATAGTGTATCTGTGCGTTGACAAAGTCCATTTCATTGCAACAAGGGAGCGCATTCAATGGGGGATAAAATTATGCGGGCGGTTATGGTCAATGACTTCGATTCCAAATGAATTAGAAAGCTGAGGGAGTTAGCCTTTTAAAAGTTTGGCGGAACAAAAGGAAAAGGCGCAATTTTTTTTGGGTATATGAAATTGTATCAAAAATTGTATTTCTTTCCAAAAACTTAATTATAATACAGAGACGGATTTATAAATGAAAGTGCAAAGTGAAAATGCATATTTTGTTGTATTTAAAGGCACAGCTCGTCAGCAATGCACGCGCGCCAAATTCGTGCCACGAAATACGCAGCTCCATAGCAAAAATCTGTGCCTTCAATGTAAACTCAAGGAAGAGGCGAATATACCATATACGCACACTTGCTTTTTGAAATGGTATTTGTATCAATAAAATATATGAAACTGCTCCGTTCGTTTACAGTCATAAAAACCATACTTAATTGGAAGTTGTTTTATAGGGGTTCAAATCAAGGTTTTGATTATTATGCTAATACGAATTTACATGTTCATGAGCAAGGTTGTGATGTCACATTAGGCAAACACAGGAAAATCTCATTCAACTGTGCACAAAATATTTCGGCATTTTCTCCAACTTGCTGAAACTTTTGTAACCCATGATTGTTTTGGTTTGTTTACTTGTTGCCTGTTGTAAGCCATGTGGAAACTAAGGCTGGAAACTGCAGCAATTTCCCATGCACAATTCCAGTTTGAAGTCTGTTTTCTTTTCTTTTCTGCTGTGTGTTCCTAAAGTGACATGCCCCAAACAGCGCCCTCTTTCTCTGACTTTCTGTAAAGATATTTTCAAACTTGAAAAATGCCGCCTTTTATCCATGGGGCATCAAAATGAACAGTAGTTTCTAAACAAGTATCATATATGGGTCATTCCATGAAAACGGGACACAGTGTCCCCCTTACGCCGTGACACTTCTGGAGTTGATTTTTTAAAATAATTACCGGACTTCAGAGAACGATTACCCAGCAAATAAAGAATATATGGCATCCTGAATCGAACACCATCTTTATCTGTTGATACTACCCAAAACATAATGAGAACGATTCAATAAACCAGTGCGATCTTCTAAATGCAAGTTAGACATTTTGAAACTTTTTGCTCAAAATGTAACAAATTTCGCTCATAATGTAATTTGAATCAATAAAGTCCAGGTTCTACAGCTGGGTAAAATCAGCAACTACCTTTTCCAGAAAGAAACTGGTCAAAAAGACTTGAAATGTAATCGAAAGAGTTGAAAAATGCCTTGGAGTCGGCCCCTTACGTCGTGAAACAATTTTCTTGAATATTTTCAAGACTGTGATACCAAGACATGTCTAACCCTTTGTAAATTATTTTAAATATTCTACATTATTTAGTATTGAAGGTGTATATGACAGGATTGATAATTGAAAGATGAATTTAGAAACACGAGAAAATTGCATTGCCCCGACTGGGATTCGAACCCATGTCCTTGGCTTACATGGCCAATTGCTCTATCTGGCGGGATGCCCAGATAGCAAGCTCAGTTGGTGGAGCAATTGTCCATGTAAGCCAAGGACCTGGGTTCGAATCCCAGTCGATCACTGCAATTTTCTCGTGTTTCTAAATGCATCTTTATATTGTTTAAGATATAGTATACATGATTGGTATCTCGAAGAATCAGAAATGTTCACTGAGATTTACACATAACTTACACGATATAAACATGATGATGGCAGAAAACTTCCCCTGAAATGGTTTTGTCTGAAGTGCTATAGTCTTTGAGATATGAGCAAAACAATTGTTTTTCGTCTCGCGAGACGTAAATTCAATTTGCCCCAAAACCATTTCGCCCTGGACCACTTCGTTCTGAACCACTTCGCCCATGTGCCATTTCGCCCCCAAACCACTTCGTACAAACACTACTTGGCCCAATATTTTTAAAGCCACTTCACTCCAAAACAACTTCGTGCACAGGCCGTGGTTCAGGGCGAAGTGGTTTAGGGCGAAGTGGTTTTGGGGCGAAATGACTGTAAACCCTTTTTTGACTGTTTTCTCAAATGTTAGACGAAGTACGGAGCTGGTTTTTGCTCAGGTTGGTTTTGATCAATAATATCTTTAATCACACAGGGGGATAAAACTATTTGTAACGGTTTCCCAATCATTTGTTCTGCCTTTAACTTGAAATAGACATTTTTACAAATGCATCAAAATGTCACACTTTGGCTCCTATTTGTTTGTGAAATTTTTTGTAGACAATCCCGATAGATAACGAAGTATATGAACTGTTATGATTATTCAAGACACACATTTTAGAGGTTTTTCTTCTTTTGTGTGCACTAGTGCATGTTGTGCCAAAACGCTTAGGGCGAAATGTTTACCTGCGCAAGATATGACTCATGCAAACGAATATATTAATATATACTGTCGGTCATAAAGCACGAAATAAAACAGACAAGGATGTAAGTGTACCTTATAGTCAGTCGTGTACATGTTCGGCTGGACATTGAGTCTACTTAAGTGAATTGTAAGTGCATTTTTCGGGTTTGAATTCATGGTCATGTTTAGATATATTCCTAGCATGAAGTGCGACCTGGTGACGAGGTTGACACCTAGTCTCTTACTCCAGACGTTGTTTGTGTGTTTGTGTATTAACACTTGCACCTCGAATGTACACAATTCTCAAAATTTGGGGTCCAAAAGTGTGACATGCTTTTTAAGATTTTCAAGTGTGTTTAGTGATTGAAAGTGGTTTCCCAGCAGAAAATATTGATTGTTATTTCCACAAGCGCCATTTATATTTAATGTTTGTGTGTGGATACGGCACCCAGGTTAATGCAAACTCATTCTACAGCTAATTTTTATTGGCGTATGTAACTCGGGACACCAAATTCCTATTCAATATCATGGAACAAATTATGAGCCTTTATGGTCTTTTGTTTCGAATATTTGTCAGTAGGCCTAATCACAGAACAAAATATTCAAGACAATGATGCTGTCCCCTATAATCACAGACCACAATCTATTACTGAGAATATGTGATCAGAGTGGCGATTTTTGAAGCTCAGGGTGTCGTACATAACTGGGACACCAAACGTTTTGGACTCCTAATTTTTGGAATTACCCACTTGCAAAATTCTCAAAAAATGTAGGGAAAATGGTATCTTAGTGAATTATAGAAGATTCGTTTGGTGTGTCCGTTGCCAGCAATTGTTTTCATTCAAATATAGCCTATATGGTAGAAGAAAACAAAATACGATTTGCAGAAAAATAGTCGCCGATTTTTGTCAATTTTGAATATCCATAAAACAATAGACCGTGCTGTAGAAAATCCCCACCAGTCTCAGTTAAATATATATATACACACATATTATATTTATCACAGAAAGATTAAAATGCCTGTTTAATTGTGTCATTGAAATAGACTACTAAAGTGTGACGTCAGTTGCCAGGTTAATTGGATCTAAACATTCGCTGGTAATCTGAAACATCCATTGCTAAAGCACAGTGAAACAGTTCACTGGTTTTAGTGTAGACCCAGTAACCTTGGTAACACACAAAGGGTGCGTTTTAACTTTAGTATACTCTATTATCGTGAATACCGTCTGGTGAACTGACGTACTCTCTTTCACATGCACATTTAGTATCCACTTGACCAGACTACATTTTTGTTGCCATGTGGTGCACGCGGCAGGTGTGAAGTACAGAATCAATACCGTTTTCACCGTATGGAGAACGGGTATAAAGCTACCAGACTGTTGATTGTTAGACAATGGCGTGCACCACGTAGCAACAATAACATAGTATGTGATTTTCTAAACTACACCTGAAGAATTCAGCCATTATGCAAATGGTTTTCGCAAAAAGGCGTGTTGAACCGATCAACAGACTTTCCTCTTGTTTCATACCCTGTGCAGTAACATCATGTTTGCCCGCCATTTCGACATTAATAACAATATATCTTAAAAGCAATGGTCGTCAATGCGCGCGTGAGACCAAATTCGTGCCACGAAATACGCAGCTCCGTAGCAAAGGCCTTTAAAGGGTAAAGTTTGATTGAGACATTATTTTTGTTTAATATATTTTGTGACCTGTCACGACGAAATTAGCTTAAACCCGCACTCCGCTTTTTCCTATAACGACGGTTCGAAGTCAACAATTGAATTCAATTTGAGGGTTTTGTAATATTTGGAAAGAGTAACTCTTATTTTATTTGATTCCAAATTTTGAGCATCATCCAACAATTAAAAACATAATTTTCAGACTAATTTTGACGATAGCTTTCTTCGTAACCCCGTAATAAATTTTGTTTGAAGATTTGTAAGATTTGTTTGAACACTACCACTTCTCATAGCTGTGTTGCATTGGGGGAATAGTTTTACCTTATGTGTTATATACCATTGGAGAGCTCCTTTGCTGAATTCAAAAATACCAATATCTAATTTTTGAAAATTCCGACTTTGAGCTTATTTTGATAGGTCACTTTTTGTTGTTTAGTGAGAGCTGTCTAAGCATGCATGTAACCGCGAGCATGAATTCCACTGTGTGATATAATCATGTATGAAGATCCATCAAGCATTCTACGCATGACTTATGCGGAAGATCCGAGTGTATGTTTTACTATACGCGTACTCTTAATCATGTGAAGATGATTGATAAATCTTGCATATGCGAATCACACCTCTAACATAGCACATATCACATGGGGATAATGCTGTACATACACTATAGACTAATGTGACCTCAAACGATGCATGCGCTTTACTGGGTTGTTGTATAGCACAAGTGCATGAAATTGTTTCTGTCTCCCTGCGAAGCGCCCCAAGCTCTGAGCCCAGTATATACGCAGTCACCCCGGGGCATACCGCCCGTCGACCTGGCCGTGTGCGAACGGATTCCCCCTCGTTTTGTTGAAATCACACGCTCCACCAGTAACGAATTTGACGTTTCTCTACCATCTTTTTGCTGTTTTTTGTTTGGCAATTAACGCACCGTGGTGTATTGACACTTATTTTCGGCGCACCCTGCGTTTGAGTTTACTCATTGATATTTTCCCGGTATATAGGGCCTACTCCCCTTGAACTAAAGGCGTCCATGTGACATTTACGTTTATTAAAACTACGAGAAGTTACAGAGGACGGTCGTGGTATACCCGTCTGCTTTGGGCAAACGAGCACGACAATTCTGTTTAACTAATAATCACGCTGCTCTTTATAAAACTCTAATATAATTAAGGAGCGGTATCAATACCCGAAATTGCATCTGGTAGTTTCCCGCGCTAATTGAACATCGATAATTCAATTCCAATTCTCTGATTAGAGCCGGGAAATTATTGAAATTGCGAGGGCCTTTTCAATAAGAGAATAATTGATTTTGGGAGAGCAAGGGACGGGTGCGTGGTTGGTGGCGTTGTGTGTTCGAAGTCTCCATATCAAATTAAGGTGAGGAACGACCGTTGTGGTGCGGGGAGATCGGAACAAAACGTATCCCAATGCCCGGTATTCAGAGTTGATGCTGGAGAGGCCCGAAGCACAACTTGTGCACGCGAGTATCATACCTCAGTCTTGCAGCCTCGGTAACATGATTTATGCGTAGTTTTCACGTCTACCTTACCCCTGGTAATTGAGTCAGGAACGCGAATCTCGCCCGGTTTGTAGAAAGACTTGATTAAGACAGCGGGAATAAATCTTCGCGGGTGACTCTTCCGCAAAGTGTCACGGGAAAACACGCTCGTTCCGTCTGATCCACGTTTCTCTGCGTAGAATCTTCAATTTCTGGCCAGCGTTCAATCCTCCTCTCGTACCTGTTTTGGGATTCCTAGGAGACTAAGTATCGCGCGTTGGCTATTCATTTTGGCCTGTCTTCTCTCATGCTTGATGCGTCCTTTGAGGATTGATATCTTTAACTGTTTGTACATCCTTCACCAGCCAACTCATTTCAGTTGTAAATAGAACCCACTTAGCATGGTCATTTATGGCACGGCTAGAACGATCCTGCCTATCAGCTGAAATTCAGTGGATATAACGAATTTATCTCAAGCCGGCTTGAGTACATCTTACGTGTTCAACAAATTGTATAACTTTAAAGGCAGTTTATACATGAGTGGGAAAATTTTAAAACAGGAACAACAGCATTACATACCTGAATAATAATGTTAATAAACTGCCTTGTGGAAATTTCAGCCACGCAGTCATACCTACTTCAGATAACCTTCAAAATCCATGCATGGTTTTTGTCACAGTGTTGAATAAATGGTAAACATTGTCTGCAGACAATTTATTTAAACACCTTCAGTTGGCAATTTCTCCCACAAAGGTAACATTTTACGTACGCGGGGAAAAATTATGTAGTGTTTGTTACCATTGCTATATCAACACTTGTCAACTCGTGAACGAAGTAATCATTTCTTTCCTCCCATCAAATCGATGTCTTTATGAGATAGAGTCAACATTCCTACAATACGAAAAACAGAATCGACCTCTGCGATATTTTGATGAAGATAAATTCATGAAAATTGCTTCCGAAGTTAGAAAAGTGGCTGTGAATTTGAATAATAGACTTCACCTGTCACCAATTGGCAGCAATCAAAAAATAAATCATCTAGCCACTCGTGTTTCTATTTTGCCTAGCCATTTTGGTCAAATTAGCGCGAGTCACGGCGCGCACCAGTCCTAAGTCAAACTCTGACACTTGGTTTGTGACATCCCACTCTCAAAATCAACCATCTAAGCGTGGAATAAATTAAAACAACAACTGGAAATCTGGGCTTAGGGCTTCTGCTGAAACCAAATCCGACGAAGGAATTTGGAAGGTACGAGTTCAGTGACCGGGAAGCCAAGTCACCCCTTGGTATGTGGCGGGGGTAGGGACCCCGCGCTTCGGGCGCTCTGACCCTTAGATCTCCGCTCCCCTATAATGCCTTTACCCGATGCGTTTCTTTAAGACTTTCCAAAACACATCTCTTGGTGTGGTGTCGACAACTTGAGATGGACTGTGCTTGCTGGAAGTAAACCATAGCCGGATGATGCGGTAGAAATAATATTATGACAAAGCTGTCAGGTGTTAGAATCTATAACAGAAATCTGGGCTAATTGATTATTATCCGTTTATCCTGCTGTTCGGCGCGTGACAACGACTTCAAATAATATTTATGCTAATTTTCAATCAAAACACTTAAATCGAGTAAAATTTGTTGCGTCGGTCCAAACGATGCCCATTACAACATTTGCAGTTACCCAAAATATTACTCCACAAGCTGACAAGAATACCCCGACTAAAAGTGTTGATAGCAATGGTAACAAACACCACATGATTTTCCCCGTGTAAAATGGTACCTTTGTCGCAGAAAATTCCAACCGTGGGTCCTTTTTTTTGTCTGCAGACAACTTTTTTACCATTCATTCAACACAAAAAACCATGCACGGATTTTTAAGGTTTTTTGAAGTATTACTGCATCTAGGCCTATGTGGCTGAAATTTCTACAAGGGATGTCGTTCCTGTTTTTAAAAGTTTTCCAATCGTGTCATCCGTCTTTAAACCCTTAATTTGAAATTACCATCAAAACTTTGTCTCATGGACTTGCCATATGCAGGTATTCAACTATATATACAGTTGAATTTAGAAGTATAAATACATGTACACCACTATACCATCATCACCCAAAACAGGACTACCCGAACCATGATTGCAAGGTGGACAAGCTATGTTTTAAGTACTGCATGCACGTGAAGAATTCCACAAAATCAAGAATTTAGAACGACTGTTACGAAAAATGGTGTAAGCACACGTATTTTAACACTTGGTTGCATACAGTTGTATTTATACTTCTGACTTCAACTTTACATGTATTTATAAAAACACCAGTATGGACATAGAAACCAACAAAACTATGAAAAATATTTACATATTATCTTTGGCAATTTAAGTTCATATGTAGTTTCCTTGCAATATAGAATGTATAATGAATGGTCTCGACTCTATCTCAAGTAGTCTACTACAAAATTACGATGGTTTATTTTTATAGTTCAACGTGTTGTTGTTTTACCCAAATAACCCTTGACATTCAGCATACTAATTTTAGCACCAAAAAGGACGCATATTTACTTCAAATCAAGCTATATTGTTGAAGAGATGAAGTCAGATTTCGAGAGCTCATAAATATTCACAAGTCATTGACAAGTCGTTCATTCATAATTCATAAGTCGTTTGTCATTGATTACTCGTGCCATATCGTGACGTCACGCTGACGTCATCGATTGTTCACGCAATATTGGCCTTTCCTTAAAGATATGAGTATACATGATTGGTAAACTGTGAAAACGGCGGTATTTCAACTGGTGATTAAAAGCCTACATGTATGTCGAGAAAACTACCTTGTAGAAATTTCAGACACATAGATGCAGTAATACTTGAACAATTCAAGCATGGTTTTTGTGCATGAATGAATGGTAAAACAATCGTCTACAGGCGATCTTTTGACATTTTTTTTCCTCATCACTGGGGACACTTCAGACGAAAAAATTTCACAGGATGATTACTACCATTACCATCTTGATAACAAGTAAGCTTTTGGATAATAATTCAGTCATTTCTTTAGATGGTAATTACGAAACTGGACCCTTACCTTTAAGGATCCAGTTCGCGCCATTTTGACCTTTATTGGACCCTAGAAGTCTCCCATCGAACTTACAGACTTGAACTCTCCGCAGGGTCATCCCCATGGCGCCAAAAAGCCTGGGTCTCGAAGATGCTTTCTGCATCATCTAAGAGGGTTTGCATATAGATTTTCTAGAGTCAATGCCACCTCGTGTTGACCGAAGTGCACCTAACTTTACCAATTCGCAATCTCACATGCATCTGCTAGGCGTTGACGAACAAACCCGTGTTTGGCCGTACAAAAAGAAATTGGTAATTCGGTATAGTACGCAAGTGTTGTGGAATTTGGCCAAGGCGGTTCGGGGTTGCGGGTGATCATAAGGATCATTGACGTGACCTGTGTTGTATTGAATATCTCCTCGATGCGACAGGATGAGGCGAGATTTGAACTTGGGAAACACGAAACTTAATTCATAAGGGCTGATTCACACTGACGTTCACACTATCGCGGAAATATGGCTTTGCGCGCCCCTGTGCCTTTGGTTTGTACATGCAGAAACTGGGCTGCGTTCCACATACGCGAAGTTTGCAAACGTTGGCAACGTTGGCCAACAATTTCGAGTGGAACGTATTGTGCGCCACCAACGTTCGCCAACGTTGGCCAACGAACTTTTGTTTTGTACGCGATGTTCGCGAGTCATTTCAAAATGGCAAACGCGACATGAAAGATGACAGACGATGGTTTGCAGTTTAAAAAATAACAAATAAATTGCACCTGTCGTGGTTGTCTGCCTTATTGCTGGCGACATTTATCAATCCCAGGTAGCCATATTCATGTTCCAGATAACCAAAAATGCCATTCCCAATTGTCTTACTTCACTATTTATGCAAAATAAATACCCATCATACCAGACAGGCCAGCCATTTCCATCTCCCAGAAATTCGCACTGCACTCGGAAAACAAACTTAACATATGATGGTCCAAAATTGTGGAATTCACTTCATCCTAATTTAAAATGCATAGACAAATTAACAGCTTTTAAAAAAGAACTAAAATCTCAAATTCTAGAAAAATACTCTAGCTTGTAATTTCTGAGAGTTTATACTATTGTTTCACTCAGTTTTGATTTGTATTTTGCGTGGCTGCGACTTCACTGCTTGTTTGTTTATTTTGCCTACATGTTATAGTTTCGCAACTTATTTCATGTACCACCATATAGCTAACTTCCTAATAATGCTAAATTAATCTGCTTAACAATCGGTTCCTCCTTGTTTTTAACTGGCTTCTAAATATTCTACCCTTGTGTTAGTATAGGGGTTACACTATTATTTGCAATTTCACTTTATATCATCTTATCGAAAACTAATGTAAAAATTTATATGGATTCCCACACTAGACAAGCTATGCTTTTTGTGGGTTTCCACCATATTTACATGCAACGGTACTTAAAACATACAACATAGTATTGTCAAAATAATAGATTACTGTGTGTGTAAATGCATATATGGAAATAAAGTGAAGTGATTGAATAGCAACGTATCACATTTCCTCAAAGATTTGGTAAGCAGCAGAGAGCCACATTGCAACGTCCGTACGATCTGTGATTGTGGGCGCCGCCATCTTGACAATGTATTTTGGCAAACAATCCATTTCACATTGAGCAAACATTGGCGCCAACGTTAACAAACCGTTCGCGTATTTGAAACGCAGCCCTGGTTTGCCGCTTGTGCATGCGCGGCCTGTCGTGACGCGCAAAACGTTTTGAGCTGGGTCAAAGTTCAAATCTGTTGAACATTGACCGCGGTGCGCTGACCTTTCCAACGCGCAGCCAATGAGGTATCAGAGAAGCCTCAAGTTACTGGGAGTTGAATTTTCTATTTTGGAAAGATCGGCGATTGGGACATTATGCATAGCGCGGTAGTGTGCTTTTTCCGCGATAGTGTGAACGCCCCTTCAGTGTGTTAACCAGCCTATACGCGTAAAGCGCGCCAAAATGACTGTTTTAACTTAACCCAAGTATAGCTCATTTCGTAATACGTGCGATTGATGACCAAATATGATAAAATATGCTAATTTATATAATAACTCACGCAGGATGACTCATCTTTAGAATGGTTGTTAGGAACACTTCACGCATATTAATAATATCTCATGCATATTCATATAATATGACATGAGTCAGAACACATATCCATATATGGAAATTTAGGTTGATGTATTTACTTGTACACCTTGCAATGGTTCGGGTAGTCCTGTTACAATGTACATGTATTTATACCTCTGACCTTAACTGTAGATATTTGATTAAAAACATATAGTTAAATGTTCGAAAAACCATTCCTGGCAATTCAAAATCGGCCGTCGTTTGCTCTGACCAACTCTAGTATTTTGGCTGCTTCTTTGCTCGTTTTCCCCGTTCTGAACTCGAGATAGTTCAACTTGAATATATGGTTTTAGTGTGTATCATCTCTCTAGATGGTTCGGTATACCGAGTGCATGGTCTAATCGGCTCTTCCGTCGTGCTACAACCATCGAGTTACGAGTTTCATCCAGTAGCTCTGATTGCATAAGTGAATTACATAAATACCTAAGCTCTTTTTAATAGTATAACACTGCTGGCAGCATCATATCTACAATTGGATTACCATTAATTTAAATGATAACACATTCTGAAAGTGTTCGTAGAGGCCAACATGCCCCGCGTACCTCCCTCATCCCAAGGCAGCGGCCGCAGGAGCTCCTAGCGGATTGTAATTCTACATTTTGTGATCGCTTTTTCGCTTGAGAGATTTGACGTGTAATATGCGTAGCCAGAAAGGCCCTACCGGCGGCTGGCGCTCCAAGGTCCATTAAAGACTGCCGCTAGCGCCGCCGGAGGGCTACACGGAGGGAGAGCCGCGAGAGATTTACCCCGCGGAATTCTGGCGTATAGGCCTAAACGGCGACAGTTTTGTAAATTGCGCTAAATGGATTCACTGCTGAGCTTCATACGCCGTCCGTACGCGCTGGTGTCTTGAAGACATATAGTCTTGTTATACGACGTATACAAACACGAAGAAGAAGTGCGCTTATTAGGAGCAGCGGAGAAATGCTTGATTGACCAATTTGAATATGTCAGCCAATTTTTCATGGAGATTTTCGCGTGTTTATGTACGGCAAGCTGTGCAGGTTTACACGTATAAATAGACACTGTGAAGTGTGTACTATCAGACTTGTACATTGCATGGACCAAAGGTGCAGTTATGTCCGACAATGGGGAATCAGAATTTGAAATATTTCTCAACAAAGTTATAAAAGACAAAACAGGGATTTTAAATGAATGATTGATGGATTATATGAAGCCGTTGAATGTAGACTCCCCCTCCCCCAAGACGCCGAGTTACTACCCCTTCCGGCGCCCACCCCTGAGGCTAATTTGTCCCGTCATTATTGCCAAATTCTAATTTGAAATCCTTGAGAGGAAACGCTCAAGTATAATGTGTTAAATGGCTTATTTTATAATCTTATATCCACCTAAAAAGACATATAGAAGATAGTGATGAAACTTTGAAAGAAAATAAACTGCAGTTAGATACAGGCACCACAGTATCTGGAGTAAATATATGGATAATTTATATGATTTATATCAATTTTTTATCGATTGTTTCGAATCATGATAAGGCCCATATGTTTTTTCTCTCATCCCAAGTTTGGTTGTTTTATTTGGGGTGATTACACACCATACCAAGTTGGTTACATTGCTCAGTTGCGCTCCCATGCAACATCGAGAGAAAACCGGAGGGAGTCTACCAGCTGGTAGAGCATGTGCCCGGTGTGTCAGAGGTCTTGGGGGAGGGGGGGCGGGGAGGGGGGGGGAGGGGAGGGGGGAGGGGAGGGGGGAGGGGGGGAAGGGGGGGGGGGGGACCTGAGTGGATATTCCACTGTGTTTCATAGCTCAGCTGGTATCTGCCCGGTGTGCCAGAGGTCCTGGAGAAACCTCAGGGAGTATACCACTGAGCATCATAGCTCAGCTGGTAGAGCATCTGCCCGGTGTGTCAGAAGTCAGTTGGGGGAAACCTGAGGGAGTATACCACTGTGCCTCATAGTTAAGGTGGTAGAGCATTTGCCCGGTGTGTCAGAGGTCTTGGGGAAACCTGAGGGAGTATACCGCTGTGCCTCATAGTTCAGCTGGTAGAGCATCTGCCCGGTGTGTCAGTGGTCTTGGGGGAAACCTGCGGGAGTATACCACTGTGTCTCATAGCTCAGCTAGTAGAGCATCTTCCCGGTGTGTCAGAGGTCTTGGGGAAAACCTGAGGGAGTATACCACTGTGCCTCATAGCTCAGCTATTAATGCCGACCTAGTAGCAGATAATTTTAACTCGACGCTAAATAATAATTAAAACAAACTTAATAAATAGGCCAAGAAATTAAACAATCTGTTTGCATTAAACATTTTATCTCAATTTTGACATGTCATGGATTGGCAATATTCTCACTCGGGCGTTTGTTAACCTCCTATCACCCTAGACTACGGAATGAATGCATCGCTTGAAGGCATCCCAAGTTGGGATTGAGCCTGCGATGGCTTATAATTCATCAGCCATCGTTAGAAACCCCAGACCACCAAGAATACGCCTGGTTATTTTGCCACGCGGCACTGTATAAAAGCCCCGTCAATAATGACTGATTCACCGAAAATAAAATCTGTCAGCGACCGCTGCGGGTCCTGCGTTTCCTTGCCAGTTTTGGCCGTACCCCCTGCCTGTCGCTTTAAATCATCGCGAGGCCCTAAACAGCGGATATGCCTGTCCCCTAACTAGCTGCCAGCAAATGCGTGGTCCGGTTTCCGCTGTACTCGTCACATACTACAGCCCGTCATGTAAAGTGGGAATTAATACCATCTTGTTTGGATTTAGAGAACAGTGTGTGACATGACAATTTTTGGATTTCTTGGCAAGAGAATGGTTATTATGAAACTCGGTTAAGCTATAAGCTAACTAGCCCAGCCAGCCGTCTCCGCTCGATCCTCATGTACTTGGAACCATGATAAGAATCGCCATCGAGTCCTAAAATGAAGTGCGCGATATTCCGCTTAACTCGTGAGATGGGATACGTTATGGGTTGATCCCCTTAGGCAAGACTGGCCGCCTTTCCTGCCGAAAGCCTTAGCTTCCGGCTATACGAACGTTGGGGTCTCCTAGAAATCGGCCTCGGCTTTGGACGACCCTAGTGAAGTCAAAGCGGAAATCTCGAGTCCTGGCGAGCGAGAGGTGCCGGGGAAACACAAGCACGCGGAGTCGCCATGTTGTAACCTCATAGCATCTCGGTGTTGTCGAGCTCACACGATACTGGGAGCTCGGCTTGTAGCACACGCAGCGCGATTGCTCGAGCTTGCTTGAGACGGCGGGACTAAAAGAGACAAAAAAACATAGCCGAGCGTCTTTTGTAACAAGGTGATCCGAGGGGCGCCGACTATACATGTACAATCTCTCTGTATCAGTGCGAGAGCACCACTTATGGATCAGGGTTCCAGACTAGATATCGTTGCTTCTATATGACCAACGTGAACACACACATACATGGCGGGGATAATAGTGTTAGTATTCGGTTTCAATCCCATGAAACGCCATCCACCGCTACAAATCTTCGTTTCACAATTTCTGACCTTATTTTGTTTCAGTTATGTAATAAAAAAAGAGCAACGCTACACCATTTAGCCTAAGGTCAGTGGAAATTATCTGCTGCGAGATTTGTGTTATTCAAGCCGGGACCCTACATGCCGGGGAATTAATCTTCCAAACTAATTTTGCTACTTGGTTGATGGTTTGAGAACAGAGGAGGTGCTGACTTGCAGTGGGGAAGTGTGTGTGGGGACTTATCAATGACCAGCTAGGCGACATCTTTAATCAAGAAAGTCACGGCACTTGACACTTTATACTTAACTTTAAAATGTCAAACAATATCCATATACTTCCACTGAGAGTTGAGAAAAATCAAACTACACCCAAGCGAGTTGGTTTGGATTGAATATTATTTCGAATCAATTCATTTTGGAGAGAAATTGAATACAGTGAATTGCAAGGTAATCTTGGTTTCATTTTGAAAGTAAAGCGATGACAACAACTTTTAATTATTTTTGGTCTGAAATTAGTTTGATCAATAAATGTCAACTGAAGTGTGTTTTTGCGAAGTTGAAACATGACAGATTTGTCAGTATACATGATAAATATTAGTTTTTATGAATCATTTTGGTAAAATAAGTTTTATCAATTCTGTTCACCGTTTCCACAGTGATAAACGTTAAGCCATTAAAAACATTCTTTCAAATCAGAGTGTATGTTCAGGCGTCGTCTGTTTCAACAAATCGATGGTTTATAGGCGAAAAATGTAAGTCAAGCGTTGGGAAATGTGGAAAGAACCGTCCGCGTGGAAGTTGAAGAAATGAAAAGATCCCGCAAAGTACAATCACACGTCAGGATAAAGCACCCGAAATCTCACCGAAAGGAGTCTTTTCCTCCCAGCGAGAATCGTCATTCTGCTTGACGGACCAAGAATTGAGCGCATCAATAGACAACAAAAATACAATTAACACTAAAGGTGTCAAATGTTTGTACAAAGCTCGGCTTTCTTGAACTGCACATTTTCCTCGCTCGAGTTTGTTTCATGGAGTAATATTAATACCTCTTTTCGTCTTCGATGATTCTGTGTATAGCCTAGCCACTAGATTAATGTGCTTGTAGAACTGGAATTAATGCAAGGAATATGTCTTCATAAAAGCGGCAGAGCCTTGTCTGAGGTATGGTCCACTCGGTTTCCGTGACAACAGTCAATCAAGACAATTTCGGCTGTGGAGGCACTTTGATGACGTCATCACGACGCAAGGGGGCGACTGTCAGTGATGCGCGGGGCGCGCGTTAAGCTTGAATAAATTGGTTGTACCGGCGAAAGGGTACCACCTCATGCGGTTACCAATTATTAGACTTTACAATCGAGGTGTGTGTGTGTGGCGACCTGCTTGTAAAATGCTTTCCAACTGTAGGCACACCCAACGGAGCGTTAGGGAAAGTACCCTGGGATTTTAATAGGAGCCGGAGGGGGTGTAGAGACTAGCTAGTTAGTGCCCTAACCCGCTCTCAAATGCCCCGGGAACGTAGATGCTACTTTGTTGTGGAAAATTACTTATACCCATCTGTCCGGAAAATCTGCATTTAATCGGAGTGTGAAGCTGCGAAATGTTTGACTTTAGGTTCACTGTAAACAAATACGTGTGTAGTCCGTTGGTGATTGCACGCACTGAAGATAATTCAGATCTTGGGGCCATTTGCGTTAGCTTCTGGGTGAGGCACTTTTGGAATGCTCGCCCCAAGACAAAGTGAGATATAACTGTTACAGGCATGCTATAACCTACAAACGCGACAAAACTAGAATAACTAGTTCCACAAAACATACCCAACGCAATATCTGGTATGATGCCCAATCACCATTGAAATGAAACAATCAACCTGGGGATGAGAGAACAATCGTAAGGGCCGTATCGGGATTCGAACCCGAGACCTCTGACTCACCGGGAAAATGCTCTACCAGCTGAGCTGGGAAGGCACAGTGGTATACTCCCTCAGGTTTTCCCCATGACACACTGGGCAGATGCTCTACCAGCTGAGCTATAAGACACAGTTGGTAGCCTATACTCCCTCAGGTTTTCTTCAAGACCTCTAACACACCAGGAAGATGCTGTACCAGCTGAGCTATAAGGCACAGTGGTATACCCCCTCAGGTTTCCCCAAGACCTCTGACACACCGGGCGGATGCTCTACCAGCTGAGCTATGAGACTCAGTGGTATACTCTCTCAGGTTTGCTCAAAGACATCTGACACACCGGACATATGCTCTACCAGCTGGACTATAAGACACAGTTGGTATACTCCCTCAGGTTTTCCCCAAGACCTCTGACACACTGGGCGGATGCTCTACAAGCTGAGCTATAAGGCACAGTGGTATACTCCCTCAAGTTTTCCCTATGAACCCAATGTTTCTCTTGGTGTTGCACGGGTGTGCTACTGCAGTGGGCAAAGTAACCAACGCAGTATCTGTTATACGGTGCCTAATCACCATTGAAATGAAACAACCGAACTTGTGGTGAGAGAAAAATCATATAGGGCCTTTTTGGGATTCGAACTCGAGACCTCTGACATTTACCGTGATCTATTTTTGTCTCTTCAAACGAAAATGCCAGATACCGCTAAATTACGATGCAATTAAGTATTACTGCATCTATGTGGCTGAAATTTCTACAAGGCAGTTTATCAACATTATTCTTTAGTTATGTAATGCTGTTGTTCCTGTTTCTAAATGTTTTCTTTAACGTAATACTGCGTTTAGTTGAGAATTTAAATTATAGAAAGTTTCACAGCTATACATACGCGACACAATCAATTCATGTATGCACCAACGGTCGTCGGCATTTGTTCCGAAATCCTTCGTTTTTATTTATTAATATTTATCCTTCCTTTCTGTTTTCACACTTTCCCACCTTTTATTTGTGCATGCAACATTTCCCGCGTTTATTAAATCCGTCCCCTTTTCGAGTTCACGACCTCTCTCGGGCTGCGATGCCACATGTTATAACCACACCCAGTCGCATCTGCGCGTCTGCGTAAATGCCTAAGGACTTTCACTCCCGTTCGGCTACGTGATTCAGTTACGAGGACTATGCCCAAACAAAGATGGCGGCTCGTAGTGTGTATATACTGGTTGCATGGGTTTGTTCCACTGCCATTAACAATCCGTTCCATTTCTCTCAAGTCGAGCCGGGGGCTACTTCTTGTTGTTCCGGCAGCTTTTCTCTCTCTCTCTTTTTCACCGAGTCTTTCTCTCCTAACCCGTCATTTTCATTTTCCGTGTCTTCCGGAGTCCAGATGAGAACGAGGCGTATGCGTTCGATGTCATCCAGCCTCATTAACCCAATTTTGTCGCGTTGCATTGTGGGATCATGATAGAAAGCTTTGTCCCGAGTGTTCTCAGTGCGGGGCGCTGCTTTTTAGAGACGAGAACATCTAGTGTGTGCATTCGTAACTCCCAGAGGCAATGCATATAGATTTAGCAATAACCAACTTACGTAAATTTACTGCGCATGTGATTATGCCCAGCACGTATGTGACTATACACGAGTGCGCACAAGTGTACGATTTCAGGCATTTCGTCTTAATTTGAAGCTAAGAAGTCCAGAAGATTTGTTTAATGAAATTGTCACGTCCGTATACGGACAATGGGTGAGCGTATGGGCGGTCTTTTGTACGTGTGTGTTCAAGGGAGGTCTATGTGTAAATGCGCCGTGCTTAGGGAATCTTATAAATTGATGCTAGACGATTGTCAATCGTCTACTTTTTGTAACCCTGCGGAGTGATATTAAAGGAGCGTCCAGATTTTTCCAGAAAATGGATTTCGTTTTAACCTAAGAATCATATAAAATACCTCCCCAAAATATGGGCAGAAAATATGGATTTTGCAATCTCCAATTTGGATGTGGAAGGTTGGTGTAATCACTGCTGTGTTGCGGCTGTGCAATGCATATACGCCTCAAGTTGAGGCGTGTGTCACCTCATATCGAGGCGAGTTTCACCTCATGTTGAGGCGAGTGTCACCTCATGTTGAGGCGAGTGTCACCTCATGTTGAGGCGAGTATCACCTCATGTTAAGGCGAGTGTCACCTCAAGTTGAGGCGAGTGTCACCTCATGTTGAGGCGAGTGTCACCTCATGTTAAGGCGAGTGTCACCTCAAGTTGAGGCGAGTGTCACCTCATGTTGAGGCGAGTGTCACCTCATGTTGAGGCGAGTGTCACCTCAAGTGTTTGATGTGCCTGATGTGATAGTCAAAGCTTACATGGAAACACTTCGTGTGAGAGAGATGAAATGATTTTCAGTAAAAACGTTTTCATGGGCAACCATCTTACACGTCAGATGCAACAAATGCCTTCACGCACCTGACGTGGCCATTCAATTGTACCTTTTAAAATTTACCGGCCCCACATGTGCATAAGGCACGAGTAAACAAATTAAACCATCACCTGATGTACATGAGATATAGTGGTTTAATATTGAATCAGCCACTTGGGGTGCTAGTCAGAAATGGTTCTTTCCACAGTAATGAGGTATTTTTAAAAATAAGTCAATAAATATTTTCAGATGTCTTCAGTTCATCTCAAAATTTAAGAAATTTCCTTGTACTGTTCTCAGGAGATAACTTTTGACCAAAATGTAAGAAAATGCTGCCACAACATACATTTTTGAAGATGTATATTTTTTAGCTGCATAATTTAAAGATAAAATTAAGACATTTGAAGTGAACTGGGACCTAAGATCTTGTATGTCACACAGAAAAGTACCCCATTACTGTGGAAGACCCAAATATCAGGTATACCATAAGCAGTTACCCGCCTTATGCATTTTGAGACAAAGATGCATTTCCTTTCGAGGAAAAAAACACACAAAAACAAACTAGACTTTAATAGTAGAATCTCAATAGATAAATGGACCACCGTGAGCTTATTGTAAATTCTACTAATATCTAGGCATTTCCCCACATCACCTGAATGAGATATTGCTGGCTTCGGCCATCACCGCCCGTCTTGGTCCGATCGTAATACCGCCACCTGCCGAATTGATTCGGGTCTTTACCGTTGTAAAATCCCCTAAACTCGTCGCAGAATTAGATGCAGGTGTTACAGGCAGTTCCCCCCCCCCCCCCCCCCCCAAAAAAAAACCCCATCGAGACGAGTATTTTCGTCATAACCTGCATGTACAGTTGAAGTCAGAAGTAAATACATGTACACCACTATACCATCATCACCCAAAATGGTAAACATGACTACCCGAACCATTGCAAGGTGTACAAGCTATGTTTTTAAGTACTGCATGCACGTGAGGAATTCCACAAAACCAAGACTTTAGTAAAGACTGTTACAAAAATGGTGTAAGCACACCGGTTTTAACACTTGGTTGCATACAGTTGTATTTATACTTCTGACTTCAACTGTATATTTTACAAAATGTTATTGTCAGTCATACTCAAGCGTAAAAGGACACATTGTGTTGGTAGTTATTTAAGAACCCAGGGAAGAATTGTGTCTATTTTATGCAATAATCATAAATCAATGATTCGTTCACTAGACATGCTCAGTATTATTATCAACATGACTGCATTGTCAGAGAAATATCTCCACAAATGTACAGACAACATATAGTCCATGAGTTTGGGAAATCTGGATGCAGTGAAAAGCAACTTGGCTCCACCGGGATTCGAACCGGTGGTCCTTCTGCTTAACGTGCAGACGCCCTACCAATGAAGCCAACTGGTGGTTTCGAAACACGGTATATAGACCGTATTGAATAGCTGCCATATTGTGGGGCAGTTTCTTTGTTCCCTGAAGACATGCATGGTTGCACATTTTGTGTTTACATTGTTGACCAATTTAAACGACAAAGGTTGCGCTACAAGGTGGCAGCTATTCGATACGGTCTGTTGCAGTTGTTCCTTACTCATGGACATATGTCTACATTTGTATCGAATTAATTAACCCCGGCGTTCTCTGGGTCATTATCCATAAAATAATCCCCATATTCGTAAAAACAAAATCTAGGCAAGTTTTGTCTATAAATTTATGAAACAAAAAGAGCGGTTTTTTTCTGACTGCCCCTTTACTCAATATAGTATTCATTTTGTTTTAAAAAAAATCCTTAATTTTCACTGCTGTTGGTACGTCTACTTTATTACCCAAGCTCCACCGTCTCCCCGTTTGAGCAACCTGCTACCCTACTCCGACCCCCCTTCCTGATTAGACCATGCACGTGGATTCACCTGTCCCGCATCCCCAGCATCTCTCTCCCCCTCTCTAGTCTCTTACTCTCTCCTCCACTCCCCGGCCCCTAATACCGCCGGTCGCCGGCCGGTCACGTAGGCCGTGAGGTAACCTCTTCACATACTGCCTCCGTGGCCACCTTAGTTCTTAAGAGGTAACGTGAGAAGGGTATCAAGGAGCGGGTCTTAGATATTGGGTTTGCTGATGCTGCTATACGGGACTTACTTATAGTCGAAAACGGTAAACAAAATCAGGAGGGAAAATCAACCAAGATTGTTTTTAAAAGATCCTGACCAAATGCTCAACATTTTACTTCACGAGTTGACAAGAAAACGTGACTAAAAGAGTTGATAGCAATGGTAACACCACATGATTTTTTTTACCTTTGTGGGAGAAATTGCCAACTGAAGGTGCATTTTTTTTTAAAGAAATGTCTGCAGACAACTTTTTTACCATTCATTCAACACCAAAACCATGCATGGATTTTTCATGTTTTCTGGAGTATTACTGCATCTCTATGTGGCTGACATTTCTTCAAGGCAGTTTATCAACATTATTCTTTAGTTATGTAATGCTGTTGTTCCTGTTTTAAAAAGTTTTCCAATCATGTAATCTGTCTTTAACGATTGTCAACATTGAGATTGTTAAAATTAAAATCTAAACTTCATAACATTACGTTAATATATTTAAAATTATAATTAAAATATACCAATGTTGTTGCAAATATTACCTAATTGACACCGCTCAGTTCGTTATTTTTAATTTTCCCGCCGTGCAAAAACCGCCTAAAAAAAGACGACTAAATTTAAAGTTTTGTTTCTTGTTTTGATCACAAACATCCAGGAAAGCCCTCTTCCGTCTCCCTTTCACCAAATCGTCCCCGGAATGAGGCCTCTATAGTTGCTTGAGCAAGGCTCTGCCTGACTGGCTTCCTAAGGCGTTGTGCTTGTTTTTCTAACATCACCCTTCAGGCCCCAAGCCCCCTCTGGCTACGGTGCTTTCGTCCGCTCCCACTCGGATCGCGGAGACTTCTCCCGTTCTATTCTTCGCCTCGCATTATATTCCCTATAATTTCTCCTGCCCTGGATGGCCGTATCGTGTTTCCGCAGAGTGCTCCTTACCCAAGCTATCACTAGGTCTTGTCACGGGTTCTTGTGCCTTCAAACGCCGGTCGGGATATACCACATTGATTGGGTATAGTGCCGACCGACAAAGCTCGAGGATCACCGGCCTCTCTTTGAGACATCCGATACCCCTAGACGGGTTGAAAAAAGCCCAATGTTTCGCTCATTCATATGTATGCGTGAAAATTGCAATATAGTTTGACATTTGAGATGGGGTCTAGTCGGGCCGGCCGAGGGAGAACACTTACTTTGATTGTGTTCTTGGTGTTTTTCAGCGGAGCGGCATGGCCGGCCGTTCAGGCAGCGGGCGCGAGGGTGGTTAACGCCCGGGCCAAGCTTGGTCGTTCATCGGTAGACCACGGCGTAATGTGATTTGTGCTTCGCTCCTGTTATCTGCCCCTTAAATTACAAAGAGGTTATTATTGATTAACGCCACGGCTGCAGTGTCGGAGTAAAATCAGTTGGCGGACTTGCAAACGCGGACTGGAGTCCGTATCAGGGGTTTTCAGACGACGAGTCGAGCGTTTAGTTGTCCCGTGAAATGCCGCGCGTAACCGGCAAGTCTCCCACCGATATTTTGCGTTCTTTTTGCTCAATCATGAAACCGCAAGGTTCCATTGATAAAAAAGAAACGAATTCAATATAGTGAAATATCTGAGGTAATATAGGATGCTGATCTTACAAAGGGTCATCTATTGTTATCATCATTTTCGTCGCGACTTTTATATGTTTTGTAAATGAAAAATGACATAAAACAGATTACATGCGAGGTGTCTCTATACCGTCTGTTGTTCGTCATTATCACCTCAATCAAACTAGTTCTAATGACGCCCTAAGTGCAAGACAAGGCCCTATTGATCACGTTTACATACGCCATCTTCGTAGGAAAACATGCTAGTACTGCGTATTAAACGCCATAAAGTACGCGCACGCACACGCTGGAACATGTTCCAAACACGCGCGCGTGTTGCTCGAAATGTGTTCAAAATACGGCGCAACCGATGCGCGTCACAAAAAAATACTGCAAAATCATGATGCACGTGGCAATTTGTAGGAAGTGACGTCATTTGAACGTGATCAATAGATAATCCGTTTTTGAGCGATCCTGGGAATAAAACCATTATAAATCAAAAGAAAGACATCAACAAACTCATCCGAAGAAATTTCAGCTCTGTCAAATGTACCACGTCTTCTAAAAACATGCAAATCCATATATGCGTTTTACCGGTCTTGGCTGGGTGTTTCAAATATTCGTTCTCAGTCGGTCGCGTACTCTGTGGCTCGCGTCATGCACTCTGTGGCGCGCGTCATACTGCGTCTGTGCGCGACCCACGCGATGCATTAAAAAAATGCATCGCGTTGGAACAGCATACATGCACGCAGTACACACAGCGCCCATTTCAGACCGCCGCGATGAGAAGTAAATTGTTTGCAAACGATCTAAATAATTTCATCTTCGTGGATTATTTTCTGGTGAAATTATATCATCTCGGGCGGAAACATTTCAATGGATAGTTGAGCTACCAATTCAATCTTTACTTTGAGTAAGGTTGTCCCTGTCAACTCGTTAATTAACTTTTTGGGTCATTGCAATTGATACAGTGGGCCTTTTAACTAATTTAAAGGCCCTGTAGATGATCTGTTTTTGAGCGATTATGCGAATAAAACCATTATAAATCAAAAGAAATTAAGACATCAACAAACTCATCCGAAGAAATTTTAGCTTTGTCAAATATACCACGTTTAAAAAAACCATGAAAATTCATATGCGTTTTCCTGGTCTTGGCGGGGTGTTTCAAATATTCGTTCTCAGTTGATCGGGTACTATGTGGCTTGCGTCATGCACTCTGTGGCGCACATCATATACTGCGTGTGCGCGCGCTCCATAAAAATGCATCGCGTTGGAACACGCACACGCAGTACACAGCGCCCATGCATTTTGGACCGCGTAGATGCGAACCAAAAATAAGTAAATCGTTTGCAAACGATCTAAATAATTTCATCTTTACGGATTATTTTCTGGTAAAAGTATATCATTTTGAGCGAAAACCTTTCAATAGATAGTTGCTATTAATTAAATCTTTACTTTCAGAACTTTTCCCCTGTAAACTCGTTGATTACTTTTTGGGGTCATTGCAAATGATCCACTGGGCCTTTAATATTAAAGCATCCACCAAACATCGGGGTGTTGGTCGAACGACTTATACACGAACTTTGTGCCAAAAAACGGAATTCTTAAAAACAAAATGTGGAATACGTTTTTACATGGCGCTCGTCAGGGGTACCGGGTAGACAATTTGCAGACATCCACTACGGGGGAGGGTAGGTCCTGTCGTTTTTATACTTATTTCAAGTCTGAAATTGCGTATACTTCACCAATTATGGGAAGTACGCTATACATAACCGGTACATTATACTCCAAGTCAGACTTGAAATAAGTCTAAAAACTACAGGACCTATACGCCCCGTAGTGAATGTCTGCAAATGTTCTTACCGGTGCCCCCTGCGCTCGTGCGATTTGCTCAGTATATGATTTTCAATTTCTCTCTAACTTGTAAGTGGGTCTTTCCACAGTAAAGGAGGCATTTTGGCAACACAGACCATATTTTCAAGGAAATACCTTTGTCTGGTCTCAAAATAAAAGAAATAAGTTTCAGTTGTTCTGAAGAGATAACTTACGCCCAAAAAAGGTTACAAATAGTGTAACAACATGCCTAAAAACCCTGTGTACAAATTTCCAATATACGCTCGTAACTGGGACAGACACTTGTGTAACATTTTTGGCCGTTTCGGTTACGAGCGTTTATTGACAATTTTACACAGGATTTTTAGAAAGGCATGTTGTCACACTATTTGTAACCATTTTGGGTTAGTTATCTGTTCAGAACAACTGAAACTTATTTATTTTATTTTGAGACAAGACAAAGGTATTTTCTGGAAAATATGTAATTCTGTGTTGTCAAAATGCCTCCTTTACCGTGGAAAGACTCAAGTTTCCCGGTGCGTTCTTCTTCAGCTTCCCTTATGGTATAGACAAGTCATAACAACATCTTACGCTCTGTTTATTCTTCTGTACTGCCCCATCTCCCAAAGGAATCGGTTCGATCAACGTAAGTGTCCGCTAAATGGAATTATTCTGGCTAATTGTTGTCCCGTGCTTTTTTCTCCTATACTCGTCTTTGTGAATAGACCGGCAGAACTATTGACGCACAAGGGGAAAATTGAAATCAAATTGAGGTTTTTGACGGGAAAAAAACTTAGTTGTGGACGCTACAATGCATGTGAAAATCTGATCACTTAGTATTTAGAACACATTACGAGCACCAGCGGTGTAAAAAGGTGACGCGTGCAGTGTAAAGCTTGGTTGGAAATGGCGCGGGCTAGACCGTAATTAATAAACTGGTGTCGTCCAATGATGTAAACAGAATTAAATTAAGAAAGTGCAGGGAATGCCGCGGTTAATATGAATTCTGATAAATAGAGCTATAGTTGGATTACATTGGGGCGTACGCGGACGCTGTTCATTTAATTCGCAAATAGTCGATGCTTAAAAATTTACAAGAGTACGCGCTGAAAACACGGTGGGCAGAAAACACTCTCGAAAAAGGGCTTTCACAATAGCGTGTGCAAGTGTCTTGAACCTTTCATGAAACAGACATAATATTTATTTGAAGATTTTTCAAAATATTTGACAATAATTTAGAATACCTGTAATGTCGGAAATATAACACATTTCACTTCGAAAGGATCTCAACTCAGTTCTTTAATAGGTTAACTTCGCTTTTAAAAATTATTATATAACATACAGACAGATTACATGATTGGAAAACTTTAAAAAAAACAGGAACAACAGCATTAGATAACTAGAGAATATAATGTTCATAAACTACCTTGTAGAAATTTCAGCCACATAGATGCAGTAATACTTCAGAAAACATGACAAATCCATGCCTTCAGTTGGCAATTTCTCCCACAAAGGTGCCATTTTACGCGGGAAAAAAATTATGTGGTGTTTGTTACCATGGCTATCAACACTTTTAGTCGGCTTTTTCTTGTCAACTCGTGAAGTAAATTTTTTGCGAACTGCAAATGATGTATTGGGGCTTAAAGAATTACAGACATCTTTGTAAAATACTTAAAATGCTTAAATTTAGAAGAAAAACATTTAAAATTACTTTTAAACTTTCAAATAATATAGCCGCAGTTTCGAAGTAGTTTTAAAAGAGAATAAAGAGTTTTACTTCAAATAAATTAAATTTATTCTTTGATAAGATATTTTTGGATATTTACCGAGTGACGATTTTTTTTCTGTCGTATTCTTGGGTTTCACTTTCTTGACAACCATTACTGTGTCTATACTATGGCACGCCAAAGCAAAAATAATTCAACACTGATAATTTAACGTCAACCCTGAAAATCAAGTCAACGAAAAAAGGTTGGCATGCATGACTTTGAATTGTTGATAGACTGTTTGAAACAGGCATACCGTGCTTTTATTGGCAAGTTTATAAAAATGTTGAGACTTGTTTTTCATGATTGATGGTAGAACTATTAGTGTTGAATTATTTCCGCTTTGGCGTGCCATAGTATGGACACAGTAATGGCGGATAGCAACCGGTTGTCAAGAAAGTGAAGCCGAAGAATATAAAGTTGGCTTTAAAAGAAACTCTAGATCAAAGACATCATACTGAATGGGGGTATAAACTTGAGCCACTGATAAGATACCAACTCCTTGTTAGTTTTATTACTGGCATTAATATCATCGCATAGATCTGGAGCAGCGGACACTGTGTGTCATTGATCGAGGATTCTGTCCTAATCAACCTGTCCACGAAACACCTCCACAGTGACAAAAATTTACATGATAATGACAAAATTCTCGCGCTGTCACAGAGACGAAAACACAACGCGTGTTTCGTGTGCATACGAAGTGACCATAAGACACTCTTCCGAGAACTTGAGATGCAGTTTAACACTATGGTGGTTTTTAGAAAGCGTCGTGTTCGGTCGGGCAAAATTTACCCCGGAGCAAACTCGCCCCTTAGCCTGAGGTTCTCAGTCCCCATAAGTCATATCTCATGTGTACAGAGCGCTTAGGATCACAAGTGCGGTGTGTTTGGTTGCACCGTGACGCCGGACTATTAAGGCACTTTTCGCTGTCCGTTCACGGCTTGATGGTAGCGGCTAAGGCCCGGTCGAGTCACGGGCAGCAAGTGACGAGGAGACGGTATAGCCGGCGGTCAGACGCGCTGGAGAAGAGTGTTAATATCCGTAAGCTGTCTTGACACCTAAGGTGTTTTCGTCACTATGTCTATTTACACACACAAGTCTACACCTCGTGTGCGTGCTGAATAAATTCACAGTCTTTCTCTCTCTTTTTTCTTTCTTTTTGAGGGTTTAGGTTTTAAGGAGTCGTGCGATCAATTCCTTTCATCCATCAAAATGACCCGTGTCTTCGTGCTAATTGACGGGTCTGGAACTCCCTTTAAAGTGAATTTTGTTTACCGCGTAGCGTGGCTTTAGGAAAAAAATCGACTATGAGCTGCTTCGTCCAATTGAAAAAAATAAATAAATAAATAAAATCTTCGAGAAAGGGTTTAAAATAAAATGTACAAAACGGACTTGTAAATATTTTATCCAATTTATATTTTACATATAGACAATATAAATAATTGTTAGGTACATGCACATTGCTTTAAATTTAGGTTCGCCAAAATGTACTGTTTTAATTACGTTTAAACTTCTGCCCTCATGTTAATTTGAAAATAGTAAATATTTGAAAGGAGTGAAAAAAAATAAGAAAACTAGTATTGACTGATTATTTGAATCCAAATAATTATTATTTCCTTCAATTTGCTTTCTATTTCCGTTATTTGAATACCCTTTATAGACAGATTACATGATTGGAAAACGTTAAAAAACAGGAACATAGCTAAAGAATAATGTTGATAAACTCCCTTGCAGAAATTTCAGCCACATAGATGCAGTAATACCTTAAAAATCCATGCATAGTTAAATGGTAAAAAATAGTTATCTGCAGACATTTTTAAAAAGCACATTCAGTTGACAATTTCGCACACAAACGTACAATTTTATACAGGGAAAATCATGTCGTGTTGTTTGTTACCATTCAACACTTTTAGTCGGGTTTTTCTTGTCAACTCGTGAAGTAAAATTTTGGTAACTGCAAATGTTGTATTGGGCTTTAAGTTATATCATTAAACATTCCAAATATATCATACCGAACTGTCATTAATTAATTAACTAATTAATTTGTATATATGACAGGTGGAAGCTACATAAAATCAACACAGTATCGCGCGAGACAAACCGGTGAAACGAATTACCGTTGTGCGCCTTGCAAAATGAGACACATCACGCCACTGAGGGCGCCCTTCACCATAATGACTGGGCGAGTGCTGTGTTTTCAGTAATGTTATTTCTCTTCAACGAAAAGTAGGCAACTCGCCCATCTAATACTTCACGATAAGCGAAGAAATTCAAAAATAATGTTTTTGTCTTATTTAAATTACCACTTCTTTTATTATTTTATTTTTATTTTATTTTAATTTATTTTTTTCCCAATTTTCTTCGTACAAATTTGGCCAACAATAAGACAAAAAGGTAATTTTTTTCTACATTATATGAAATTCCAAACAATAAATTTGGTCAAAAACATTTTGAAATCTGCATTTTTTATGCATTTTATGTGATAACATTTCCCAAATATAGATTTTTTTAAATATATTTTTTGTTAGCAGTTTGTTTTTCGATTTCTTTTTAAAAAGAGCGGTTATTTTTAAGTTTCGTTCCAAATTTCAAACTCCAAATAGTAAATGGAGTCTGCAAGCAGACTAGTTTATTCCAACCGCCAGCCGCCCATTCAGCACGAATTGAATGACAAAGAATTCGTAATGACCTTTTCCCTATTGTCACTTTACAAGCCAAAAAAAAAGGAGATTTGAAAAGAATTGAAATAGCGGGGGAAAAGAAAGAAAATTGAACTGCAAAATGTGATTTGTGCCGGGAAAAGGTTCCGGAGAAAAGACGATTATTGAGCATTGAGCTTGATAAACAGACGAAGGCTTTGTCCTGCAGATTTCTTTTTTTAGGTCATTTTAGTTGCCGAGTGGGCATGGTGGAGCGGGCACCTAGCGGCGCTAGGCATGCTTTCCTTCGGCCTAGTTTCCGCTAAGCGGATTAGTTCGAGCCGGTCTGTGACCGACTGTGAACCGAACTTGCCTCATTATGCGCTGCGAGATTATTATTATTATTATTATTTCTTCGGAAAAAAAGGGTTCGAGATTAATATCTCGGTGTGGTTGGCAATTGCAAGTGAATATTTTTTCGATGTGGCGTGTTTTCTTTCTCTGGCTTTAACGCCTGGCGTAGGGTTATTAACCTCATTCTTTATACTCCAGTTAAGTTTGGTCATGTTGTAGGCAAAGTCGTACTTATATAGTTTATGACACAGGCTCGTCAACAATGCGCGCGCGCCAAATTCGTGCCACGAAATACGCAGCTCCATAGCAAAGGCACGGAGCCTGTGCCTAGGTAGAATACATGATTGGTAAACTGTTAAAAACAACGTTATTTCCGCTCGTATTTGAAAGCCTGTGTCGAGAAAACTAGACATTGTAGACATTTCAGCCACATAGATGCAGTAATACTTCAGAAAACCTGAAAAATCCAAGCATGGTTTTTGTGCATGAATGAATGGCTCCAAAAAGTCACCTACAGGCGATCTTCAGAGATTCAAATAGTTTTGTCATTTTTCTCATGAATGGGGGCAATTCAGACGAAATAATTTCACAGGATGATTACTACCATTACCATCTTGATAACAAGTAAGCTTAAAGATAATAATTCAGTCATTTATTTGGAGTGTAATTACCAAACTTGATCCTTGCCTTTAAATCAATGTACATTAACGAGTCGTTTTTTTTACCGAGGAGTGTGTTAACTGATGGTGTTTATGTTAATTACAGGTTTTATGGATATGCAATATATTAACTTTGCCTTTAATGTAGCTAGGTATATTGGTAATTTTAACATGGAATAATCAAAGGAGATTGTTTTATAGAAAATATATTTCGCTAACCTCACAATCATATAAAATACCTCCCCAAAATACTATCCATGGGAAGAAAACAGGAAATTTGCAATCTCCAATTTGGATGTGGAAGCAAAAAGGTTGGTGTAATTACTACACTGCTTTATGGAACCGGATAAATTAGTGTTGATTCTGTACTTCACACCTGCCGCGTGCACCACATAGCAACAAACGTTTAGTCTGGTCATGAGGATATTAACTGTGCGCGTGAAAGGAAGTACGTCAGTACACCAGACGCTATTCAAAACTGCCGCGTGCACCACATAGCAACAAAAAAATAGTCTGGTCAAGTGGATACTAAGTGTGCATGTAAAAGGAAGTACGTCAGTATACCAGACGCTATATGGAACACGCAGTGTATGGAGTTTTAGCACCCGACTGACCAACATGACTTTTTTGTTTATACTGAAGAAAAAAAATCGACTAATGAATGACCTTTGACCTTGAATATCTGCAGAATAATTGGACGGACAGAAGGTCGGCAGGGGTCAGCATGACCCAATGAAATGTAATCCAAGTTTAGCATGTCCCTTTCATCAATTTCACGATCGGTTTGGTCGGCTGGGTCACACTCCAACCAATATGTCACAGCCCGTAACGCGATCCCCGGGGTTTGGTTACGTCCAGGCACTCTGGTATGGGTCTCTACTCGTCTTCACAAGCGTCTTATTTCAGCCATTTGTCGATTGCCGTTGAAGATGCAAGAGAGGGTGAAGAAATCTTTATCTGAGGCGCTCCTCATTGCTTAACGGTCACGGCCTGCCATCTCCATGGGGTGTTCCAGGAAAAAATAAGAAACCGAGATTAAATTGCTAATTATTCAATAATGACTGAGAATTTTGGAAAACGGCAACTACTGTCCGTTTCATCACCGTGTCCTCTTTCTTATGACACCAAGACATCCAGAATACCTTCTTGGATGACTGAGCACCGCCGTGGTTCAAAGCGACCCTGCATGTCAGAAATGGTTTTGTACCATATAATTATAAATGGTTTTATCTGCTAAAAAATAAAAAAAATAAACAGGTTAAAAAGACAAATAATTACTTTAAAAATCATTTATTCTAACAAACGTTCATGTTTTAATGAGAGCACTTCGTAAAGGATTTTAAAACTGATTATTGGTCCTTTGGTTCTGTTCATCTTTTTGTATCGATAAACTTATTCATAATCTGGTACAAAGCTATTTCTGACAAAGTCGCTTTGAACCATCGGTGCTCAGTCATCCCTGAAGGAATTCTGGATTTCTTGTTGTCATAAGAAAGAGGACACGGTCGTGAAACGGATAGTAGTTCCGTTTTGCAAATATCTCAGTCATTACCGAGTAACTGTCAATTTAATATCGGTTTCCTCTTTTTCTAGGGCACCCTGTAGACATAATATTATACAAGGTTTCATCCACAAGACGTCAATAGCGGGCGCTTTACATTGAGATTGTGCATTCGTGGAAGACGTCTGGGCGTATACAGTGTTAAGAAACCACGCTTATTTCGACATTAAAAATTTAGCATGTATATGCGATGGTCTATGGAGACATGCTTTTGTGTCCAAATTTCGGTATGAATATCACATAATGTATAGCCCAACCACTGTGCTATACTTACGATAATCTTATTTCTTGTCTTTTTTAAATTTTCAAACACTCTGATTTTATGACAAAGCGGATCTTTATCTTCTGTGCGTTGTTGTTTGTTCCACTCGAGTTTAACTGAGGTTAAAGTCTTAACAAAATGATATCAAGTTAAAATGTTCGTGCCGAAATATTCCCCCAAAGTCTAGCTTTAGATGAAGAATCTAGTTAGAAAACCTTGCTTTAATGAAGAATCTAGTTAGAAAACCTTGCTTTAATGAAGAATCTAGTTAGAAAACCTTGCTTTTTAGATGAAGAATCTAGTTAGAAAACCATGCTTTAGATGAAGAATCTAGTTAGAAAACCTTGCTTTTTAAATGAAGAATCTAGTTAGAAAACCTTGCTTTTTAGATGAAGAATCTAGTTAGAAAACCTTGCTTTTTAGATGAAGAATCTAGTTAGAAAACATTGCTTTAGATGAAGAATCTAGTTATAAAACCATGCCTTAGATGAAGAATCTAGTTAGAAAACCATGCTTTAGATGAAGAATCTAGTTAGAAAACCATGCTTTAGATGAAGAATCTAGTTAGAAAACCTTGCTTTAGATGAAGAATCTAGTTAGAAAACCATGCTTTAGATGAAGAATCTAGTTAGAAAACCTTGCTTTAGATGAAGAATCTAGTTAGAAAACCATGCTTTAGATGAAGAATCTAGTTATAAAACCTTGCTTTAGATGAAGAATCTAGTTAGAAAACCATGCTTTAGATGAAGAATTTAGTTAGAAAACCATGCTTTAGATGAAGAATCTAGTTAGAAAACATTGCTTTAGATGAAGAATCTAGTTATAAAACCATGCTTTAGATGAAGAATCTAGTTAGAAAACATTGCTTAGATGAATAACCTAGTTGAAAAACCTTGCTTTAGATGAATAATCTAGTTAGAAAACCTTGCTTTAGATGAAGAATCTAGTTAGAAAACCTTTCTTTAATGAAGAATCTAGTAAGAAAACCTTGCTTTAGATGAAGAATCTAGTTGTATAAAAACCTTGCTTTAGATGAAGAATTTAGTTAGTAGAAAACCTTGCTTTAGATGAAGAATCTAGTTATAAAACATTGCTTTAGATGAAGAATCTAGTTATAAAACCATGCTTTAGATGAAGAATCTAGTTATAAAACCTTGCTTTAGATGAAGAATCTAGTTATAAAACCATGCTTTAGATGAAGAATCTAGTTATAAAACCATGCTTTAGATGAAGAATCTAGTTAGAAAACCTTGCTTAGATGAAGAATCTAGTTAGAAAACCATGCTTTAGATGAAGAATCTAGTTAGAAAACCTTGCTTTAGATGAAGAATCTAGTTAGAAAACCATGCTTTAGATGAAGAATCTAGTTAGAAAACATTGCTTTAGATGAAGAATCTTGTTATAAAACCATGCTTTAGATGAAGAATCTAGTTATAAAACCATGCTTTAGATGAAGAATCTAGTTAGAAAACCTTGCTTTAGATGAAGAATCTAGTTAGAAAACCATGCTTTAGATGAAGAATCTAGTTATAAAACCATGCTTTAGATGAAGAATCTTGTTAGAAAACCTTGCTTTAGATGAAGAATCTAGTTAGAAAACCTTGCTTTAGATGAAGAATCTAGTTAGAAAACATTGCTTAGATGAAGAATCTAGTTATAAAACCATGCTTTAGATGAAGAATCTAGTTAGAAAACATTGCTTTAGATGAAGAATCTTGTTATAAAACCATGCTTTAGATGAAGAATCTAGTTATAAAACCATGCTTTAGATGAAGAATCTAGTTAGAAAACCTTGCTTTAGATGAAGAATCTAGTTATAAAACCATGCTTTAGATGAAGAATCTAGTTATAAAACCATGCTTTAGATGAAGAATCTTGTTAGAAAACCTTGCTTTAGATGAAGAATCTAGTTAGAAAACCTTGCTTTAGATGAAGAATCTAGTTAGAAAACATTGCTTAGATGAAGAATCTAGTTATAAAACCATGCTTTAGATGAAGAATCTAGTTAGAAAACCTTGCTTTAGATGAAGAATCTAGTTAGAAAACATTGCTTAGATGAATAACCTAGTTGAAAAACCTTGCTTTAGATGAATAATCTAGTTAGAAAACCTTGCTTTAGATGAAGAATCTAGTTAGAAAACCTTTCTTTAATGAAGAATCTAGTTAGAAAACCTTGCTTTAGATGAAGAATCTAGTTAGAAAACCTTGCTTTAGAGGAAGAATCTAGTTAGAAAACCTTGCTTAGATGAAGAATCTAGTTAGAAAACCTTGCTTAGATGAAGAATTTAGTTAGAAAACCTTGCTTTAGACGAAGAATCTAGTTAGAAAACCTTGCTTTAGATGAAGAATTTAGTTTAAAACCTGTTTTAAATGAAGATTTCTTAGAAGACTTATCTGGATGAAGAATCTAGAAGAAATATTGGTTTAAATGAAGATTTTGTGAAAAAATCTTGAATAATTTTCTTTGACATTTTTCACAATCCTTCGTAAAAGAAAAACGGTAAAAGTTTAATGATATTCGTCGATCCCCAGGTGTTGAATCTAGTTTAAAAACCTGCTTTGGACGAAGATTCTAGAAGAAATCCTGGTTTAAATGAAAATTTCGTGGAAAACCTTTCCTTTTACATTTTGTTACAATCAATCTTAAATAAAATATGGACATTAGTCCACATTTGTATCGAATTAATTCACCCCGGCGGTCCCTGGGTCATAATCCCTAAAAATAATCACCTATTCATACTTTCAAAGTTTGATGATATCCGTCCCCAGGTGTTGAAAGAAATCAGGCAATTTTGTGATATCATTTTAACGTTTAGCGAACCTCTGTCCCTGTGGAATACCTCACACCTTGTGGACATTCGACCAATGGATTGTGGGGTTATTTTACCCAATTTCCCAGCAGGTTTCAAGGAGAAAAGATGTGGTCATTTTCACTTCTCGTCTCAGCTTCCAAGAACAACAAGAAATGTCTAGAATCTGATGTATAATTTTTAGGATAAAGTTACACTTGATGCAGCCGGTACATAGCCAAACCGAGTTAAAGGCAGACCACATGATTGGAAAACTTTTGAAGCATTACCTAACTAAAGAATAATGTTGATAAACTGCCTTGTAGAAATTTCAGCCACATAGATGCAGTAATACTTCAGACAATCTGAAAATTCAATACTTATTTTTGTGTTGAATGAATGGTTAAAATTGTCTGCAGACAACTTTTTTAAAGCACCTTCCGTTAGCAATTTCTCCAACAAAGGCACCATTTTACACAGGAAAAAAATATGTGGTGTTTGTTACCATTGCTATCAACACTTTTAGTCCGATTTTTCTTGTCAACTCGTGAAGTAAATAATGTTGTGTTGGGGCTATAAGATGTTCTACAAAATCGCAGAAAAATCACCTAAAAGATGAAAGTTCGAAATAATGTTAAAAAGTGCGTCCGGGAGAATGGATGTTCTGGGGTTTTTTTGCTTTGTAAAATATGTCAAATTGTGTTTTTAGAAACAGTAGCAAATACACCAGGGGCAGCGCAAGAGAAAACAAACCCCGTGATATCGGGTACGGGGGGTAGATTGTTACAGTACTATTTTATACTTATTTCAAGTTTGAGATCGCGAATATACTTCACAAATTTATGAGAGGTATGCCTTATACATAATTGGTGATACGCAATATCAGACTTGAAATAAGTCTTAAAGGCACAGGCTCGTCAGCAATTCGTGCCACGAATACGCAGCTCCATAGCGGAGGCATGGAGCTGCGTATTTCGTGGCACGAATTAGGCGCGCGCGCATTGCTGACGAGGCTGTGCCATAAACTGGCACAACCCGCTCCCCGTACCTGATATCAAGAATTTTTCTTACGCTGCCCCCTGAATATACACTGACATCACATACGATTTTGGCTGGCAACCAATTTTAGCAATATAAAGCAAATAATGTACGTGCTAAGCAATTTGTTTGTGCTAAACAGAGCCATAAAATGGGCACTGGTCCGTTCGAAGCAAACGCGCCCTTGAAAGTGCAGCCATGAATTCGGACGCGCCTGATAAAGGTCCATAATTGTGAATTTTTTTTTTGTCTCATTCTAATTTCGGTTATTTCATTTTCTCGATGATTAGGTGCAAACCCGAACCATTGTCTGTAGTCATTTTGTTTATTACGCCACGGCACAGGCCTTGGGTTGTTTAATCAGACGAGTAGGACCGTATTAAAAGACGCATCCCCACCTGATATCTCAATTAATAACGTCTAGTCTCGCCTTTCGTACATCTGATGGGTGACATGACAAACAATCCTTGGTCATAGCTGCGCGTGTGCGCTACGTGACAGATGCGAAACAGCTAGGCCTATAAATGATTATTTTCGTATATCTGTAATACCATGTGCTAATTAGCCTTTTTTCGTGTTTCCCATGAATAGACTACTAAAGTGTGACGTCAGCCGCCAGGGTAACTAGCTCTAAACATTCGCTGTTATCTGAAATGTCCATTGCTAAAGCGTAGGGAAACAGTTCACTGGTTTTAGTGTATAGACCCAGTAACCTTGGCAACACAAAGGGTGACCTTTTTACTTTAGTACTCTATAGCGTCTGGTGTACTGACGTACTTCCTTTCACATGCACACTTAGTATCGACTTGTCCAGACTAATTTGTTGTTGCTATGTGGTGCATGCGGAAGGTGTGAAGTACAGAATCAATACCGTATTCGCAGTAGGAGAGAATGGCATAGAGCAACCAGGGTTGTAGTCGAGTCCATCACAAACCTTCACAGGTCCACCACAAATCTCTGGGTCTTAATTCAAGTCACAAGCTATTCAAATGAACTCCAACAAAGGCATTCTTTTGTGCGTGTTCGTCCTTTGGTTCTTGTTACTGGACTTGTAACAGGCTTGTGCGGGACTTAGGGATTGTATCTGGACTTGTGATAGACTTATGATGGACTCGACTACAACCCTAACAGCAACCAGACTGTTGATTGCTAGGCAGTGGCGTGCACCACGTAGCAACAATAGCATAGTATGTTGGACTATATAAACTGCGCCGCTGTTTGAAAGTACATGTAAAGAAATCGGGGCGCGAGCCATATATCATGCAAAATGTTATACACGCAAAAGGTTATTTGGAATATTAGCGATAATTAGTCTCGTTTTTAGTTCTATAGTCTGGGCCCGTGCAGCGTTAATGGTCCCCACCTGTGGATAATTAGGTATACATATTATCCCTTGGGACAAACCGAGTCTTCCGAGTTCCGTAAAACCCACAAATTATCCCCCCAAAAAACAAGGCGAACAGCGAAGAGTTTAGAAAATAAATCAGTGTTGACATCAGCTGCTATAGACAGGGGGTTGACTAATTTTCCAAGATTATTAGCACAGTTTGTATATAATGAATCACAACAAAAACAACACACGCTGGACCCAAAATGCCTCATTTAATTAATTCATTATATCTCGAACTGATAGTGCGTGTCCAAACATTAGCTTTGGGCTCGTTTACACACCGAGACTAATTCGATAAATTCTAAAAAAGAGATTTCTTGGTGTTTTGATTTTTGTTGCAAATTCGTTTTGGCCATGCGGACTAAATTGATGCCATTTTACCTGCCAGCATTTTTAATTTATTCTCAAGTGATGAAATTGAAATCGTATCAATTTTGAAACATTTCTAATAATTTACAGAATTTGAGGTAGGCTATGTTAATTGTATTTCCTTTTCGATTTAATACAGTTTTCATGATCATATCAAGGCGTGTGTCCAGATCATATTTTTTTCTCGTCCCCCTCCCCCATTTTTCCCATGGGTGTTGAGATTTTGATACTGTATCATTTGTCATATTTTTCTCATTACTATTCTGAAATTTCCACGAATATCGTCAAAACACCACCGATGTTTTGCAAACTAATGTATCCGGTTTCATAAAGCAGTGCAGTTATTACACCAACCTTTTTGCTTCTACATCTAAATTGGAGATTGCAAATTTCCTGTTTTCTTCCTATGGATAGTATTTTGGGGAGGTATTTTATATGATTGTTAGGTTAGAACGAAATCCATTTTCTGGAAAAATCTGGACAAATTCTTAAACTTAAGTCAATTTATCAATTTATTTTAAGTCAAGCTTAATTAATTTATCTTGGATAAAGTAGATAGTAGGCCTATGTTTCCATCATTTCCATAATATTTTGGGAATTGTACAGTAAATTTTGGAATTCTACCTCAAATTAAAAAAAACAAATCTCTGGGTGAAAGGGTATGTAGCAGGGGTACCTATACCGACTTGCGCAGCGGTCAGGTATTCGCGGTCATGCAGGTCAAATTTGACCGTACCTACGGACTGCACTTTTGCGGTAAGATTTTAATGAGTATAGTCACACGCGGGAGTTTGGATTTTGATGATTTTTTCTTGGATATTGACCTACTTTGATGCTTATGATAAATAGAGTTAATGATTTTGTCAGGGTGACCACCAAAATCGCACTGGCCGAAGAAACTAAGCGTTGGCCGCCGGTACAAAATTTGCAGTGACCCCAATTAAATTCTTTTTAATTAATTGACAAGATAACCTTACTAAAAGTGTTAATAACAATGGTACTAAACACCACATTAATTTATTTCTGTCCAAAATTGTATTTTGTGTGAGAAATTAACAACTGAAGGTGGTTTTCTAAAAAAAAGTCTTTTGCAAAAGGCTTACCATTTAACTCAACACAAAAGCCATGAATGTATTTTTTTTCTGAAGTATTACTGCCTCTATGTGGCTGAAATTTCTACACGGCAGTTTTATCAACATGGCTTTTAATCACGAGTGGAAATAACGCCCTTTGTAACAGTTTACCAATCATTTAATATAGGCCTTTACCTTCAAGAACACTCTGTGAAATAAAATAAACTATATAGGCCTACAAGCATGTTATCAAAATTTAGTACATGTACATACTAAAGGCCCATCGTATCATTTGTAATTACCAACATTTTCATCGGTTGACAAGAAAACAAAAATTCTTTAAAGTCACAGGCTCGTCAGCAGTGCGCGCGCGCCAAATTCGTGCCACGAAATACGCAGCTCCATACCAAAGGCTCGAGCCTATTAATTAGTATATTAATTACAACATGTAAACCAAATTTTTAGAAAGAAATACAACTTATTTCAAAAATTTATATCCAAGGAAAATGGCGCCCTCTCCCCTCGTTCCGCCATTCTTCTAAAAACCTAATTATTTTTCTTGACGTATTATTTTTGAATTTTTGAAGAATTTAGTTTGGCTAACCGACGGGGGTGGAGTTAGGTCTTAATTGCTTAGACCTTGTGGAGTACGAGTGACTAGCTGGGTGGCTGTTGTGTTTGTTTTGTTTTTATAACAAATATAGGCGTCATCGGTTTGGTATCATTTTAGTAATATCGTTGGGTTTCTGGTAGGGCCAAGGTAAAATGTCCATCTGGTTTCGATGTGATGTTTTGGTTTCATGCTTATATTCAGGGACATTTCGTTTAAATGTGAAATGGGTTTGCGGTTGTATTAACGGAACGTGTCAAGATCACATTTTTGATCACCCCCATTTTCCCCATTTGTGTTGAGAAAACAGACCACAAAATTAACTGTGCAAAATGTCATGCAGTAAACGAGTCGGGGCCCGGGTGCAGACTACATTTTTTACAACACCATTTTTTCCATGCTTGTTGAGATTTTGATACCATATCATTTGTCATATTTTTCTCATTACCATTCTGAAATTTCGCGCTCTGAATCCGTATATTTTAAGGATATCGTCAAAAATCCACCAATGTTTTGTAAATTAATTTATCCGGTTCCATACAGCAGTGCAGGGATTACACCAACATTTTTGCTTCCACATCTAAATCGGAGATTGCAAATTTGCTGTTTTCTTCCCATGGATAGTAATTTGGGAAGGTGTTTTATATGATTGTTAGGTTAGAACGAAATCCATTTTCTGGAAAAATCTGAACACGCTCCTTTTAAGTTAATTTGGTTGCCGTTAACCGGACGCTTCGTAGGAATCAAAAACCCCCGCTGTTGACATTGAAACACCAAAATTCGTTGTTGCCTAGGCGAGGCAGAGAAAAAGTAGTTCAAAAACGTGCTTTTGGGGTTGAAACGGCTCACCATTAGCGGACACCGGGCACCTGTTTGGCCGTCTATCGTGGCTGAGTCTCCCCACGACACACAGCGGGGTATCGCGGCGACCCCGAGGCCGTTCACCGGGAACTTAACACCCGCACGCGCCGTGGGAAGCTCCGCGCCGTGCTTTCCTTCTCGCCTACCTCCACGAAACTCGGTCTCCACGAAGCTGCAACAACCATACTGGTCAACAAAACTCAACTCCAACAAGTCAGAATTTGTCTGAAGGCGGGACATAATTACCACCAAGGCCAGTGACCAGGCCGGTATGCGAACCCTGGACGGGGTTCAGGAGCAAATTCTCCGGCCATTCCTCCGTGTAATAGTATCGCTATTTCAATTCCGCTCGCAAAATATTTTCTGTAGTGCAGATTGGAATTAATCTAGGATGACAGAATTGGTTAACCGCAAAACAATGACATCAAAATATGCCAGCTACTGTGTTGGACCTCAGTTTCACAGATTCATTAAATTTGTGATAGAAAAACGCAGTGAAATATCACATCGATATAAGCGTATAGGTGACAACATTTTGATCGAGAAAATATCACAACGCTGTTTAAATCTTATATGGTCGATACGGAAAATATTATTTAGCTTGATAATAATACTGACAGTCAAAACTAGAGCCAAAAGTGACAAATTCTTGAATAGATCAATTGAGAGTATTAAAAAGAAACAAATTAAAAAACAAAACATGGTATCTCATCTCCCACCAAAAAAAAAAATAATAAAAAAAAAAAATGGCGGACATATTGTACGCGCGTAACATTTAGGGTGCTATTTCGCGCTTAAATTGACGCGCGTTGTGGTGTAAAGGGAATTTGGAGTTTTACGCGCGAAAAATCTCAGAGCGAATCTATACTTGTATCATATCTTGCATAGTTGAACTAAAAGAAACAAACGCTGATATTGCATAAATCTGTGCAAAGTTAGAACCCCGAACCGCATTAAGTACCAGTATTTTCCCGGCACGTGTTCGACAGTCCAAACCCCAGGAAACGGGCAAACAACTCGAGCATTTTGGGGCCCACGTTTCGGCAGGTTTACGTTACCCGCCCACAGCCAAATCGCACCCGTTACTGAGTGCCTCCCTTCCCGCTCGGCATGTCCGTTCTTGCGCTGGGAAAGCCTGAGAAAACGTGGTCAGAGCAAACACCAAAATGAGTTTCCCTGCCCGTTCACCTGCCACGGTGCACGATGCTGTTATTATTTTAATTGATCCGAAACGCCAAATGCTCATTTTTACTCAACTTAAAGCGCGAAGCTTCGATTTCTTATTAACATCTGTCATAAAATCTGACACACCTTCAGGTCCAAAATATGATTAGCAGTCTAAATCCCCCGCAATCAATATTATTTTTTGTCCACTTATTCTATACGGAGTTAGGGTTAATTTATTAAGAGAAAGTACAAAATTGAAATTGTTCCAAACTCTTTTAAGATTCGAAAATGCTACTAATTTGTTAACATAATTTATTTTGTTAGTTATGCTTAACCTGAGTTACATTTCTGAAATAATGTCAAATCAGCAACTGCTGTACAATACTGATTGTCGATATCACCCGTTGGTAAATGATTAAAACCGGCCATTCAACACCAGCTAGCTCGGTGGTCGAGTGGTTAAGACAGTGGTCTGCCTTGTTTGCAGAAGGTCGTGGGTTCGAGTCCGTCCCACCCGAACATGCTGTGAGGTTTGTCATAGTGTCTTGGGAAAGCACTGAGTATACAGTGTTAATAATTACGTCGGGTAAAGGCAAAACAAACCCTAATTAACATTCAGTCTCCCCGACGCAAGTTAAATCAATTTCCAATATAGCTACATTTGTTTTTATTTGTTTTCTTAATTTTTTACGGATGTTCTCTTTTAGAAGCTCATGGGTAGAAGGCTACGTTTTCAATCTTATATTCTCATTTCTTTAAATTAAACCCTCTATGATCATGCATTTAAGTTCGCAAATGATAAGACTGCTGACTTGGAACGGAATGTGCACCAACGATGTTACGGCCATAAACAAGACAAAAATGCCCGCGTGATCACCTGCGATAATTTGATAATCACGCGCGATAGCGCCCTCTCTCGGTGCTAGCAAAACAGACGTCGGACTTGCCCTGCAAGATTCAGTCTGTAATTAGCCAGTAATTAAGGAACTACACACTGCTCACAATAAGTTAGGGATATTGTGGGGTATACGCATATATTTTATTGAGGGTATGCATTCCGCTTGAATGGATTTGTATATGATTAGACAATTGTATCTGCATGACAGACACACCTTGTCACAGGAATAGGTGAAAACAGTCATTTGAAAAGATCCAAAATTCCAACATACCAATATCCCTATAACTTATTGCGAGTATAGTGTATATACTCGAAAACGAAGGCTCGAGCGCATATTAAACAATTTCTCCCACACTTGAGATTTTTTTCAGACTTTTTTCTGAATTCAGACCTTCTAAATCTAAGAATAAGTCATCAGTAGTATTAAAAGATATGTATTTTTCAAACATTTCGTTAGTTTTCAGACTTTTTCAATTGACAATCTTATATTCTTGAATATGCCCTATACGTTCGGGAAGAAAATCTCTTATTTTTCCCCTTAAATTTGCTGAGAAAAATTATAAAACAATCGGTGAAAATATTTGACCTGTGACCTCGTTTAAAAGCCGCGACACCTTTACACCACGGAAGGTGTCAACAGCGGTTACTGACCGAGATTTTTAGGTCTGTTCGCCGTTTCCATTTCTTGATATTTAGCAATTTCAGGAATTAGTGAACGCAAACATGATCTGCTCGATCGGGGCCCGGTGTGTCAGCTCGCAACAGGGGGCGCCATGACAGATACACAAGGGCTGTTCTCTTCCCAGTGGGTACACATGATAACCCTGCTCTCTTAACTTAAAGGAGCTGTTCAGATTTTTCCAGATAATGGATTTTATTCTATAACCTGACAATGATATAAAATACCTCCCCAAAATACTATCCATGGGAAGAAAACAGGAAATTTGCAATCTCCAATTTGGATGTGGGAGCAAAAAGGTTGGTGTAATCACTGTGCTGCTTTATGGAACCAGATAAATTAGTTTACAAAACATCGATGGTTTTTTCTTTGACGATATCCTTAAAAATATACGTATTGAAAGCGCGAAATTTTAGAATGGTATTGAGAAAAATACGACAAATGGGAAAAATGGGAGGCTCAAAAAATTAGTTTGATGCAAAATATGGGTGCAATGGGCCCCGCTGCGCGGTAAATAACTCCACAATTTCTTCGATGCGAAACGCAAAGGAAATCACATCTAGATATATGACAAAGTTTATTCATTGTCCCGGGTTCGTTCTCCCAAAAATCGCTCACCAGGCTACTTCCGATTCTGCAAAACTTAGCCTATTTACTTCTGCGAAACACTGCAACTTCTAAAAGTTCAATTTTTACAAGCTGTGGCCTTGTTTTTTAGTCATTTCCCCCGATATTCAAAAAAACACTCGCTTTTTGTGGTTGGAAAGAGAATGCTGTATGGTCGACCATATCGCTCATATGGTGTGATGCGCGCGCGACATACACGCAACATGCATACGTGCCGTCTGTCGGCATACTGTATGTTCTCTAACTACGGATACCAGACTTTCGGAACATACAGACTAATATTTCAATCAGGTCGCCTTATCAAATTTAAGACTCGGAGTTCATCAAATTAGGAGAAATCTCGAAAATAGGACTGTCAGGTTCTACTTGAAGACACGGAGTTGTGCAAGGGTCTTGTTTCGAGAGTGGGCCTATGACTTGTCCGGAATTGTTCTGTGTTTTCAAACCGTGCCGATACACATTACAATCTTTTAAGAAACGGTAGCGGTCACACTTAAAGGAGCATGACCAGAGTTTCTGGAAAATAGTTTTCGATGTAACTTACCAATATTATCAAGTAACTCCCATACACACCTCCCATGTCCCAAAAACCCGAAAACATTCGCGATTTCCAGTAAAAAATTGAACAAAACTATCGAGTCGGCTTTCAGTGGATAAACATTGATACTGGAAAATTAGTTTACAAATAATCGGTGGATTTTCGACGATATCCTCGGAAATATGCGGCCTAGAAGCGCGGGAGTTTCAGTTTCGTAATCAGAAAAATATAACGGATGTTATGATATAAAAATCTCATGACCCATAAGGTAAGTCCCGGGGAGTTATGGGTAAAACAAAGTGATCTGGTCACACTCCTTTAAAGCCCCGATACATCATTTGCAGTTACCCAAAATTTTACTTCACAAGTTGACAAGAAACACCCGACTAAAAGTGTTGATAGCAATGGTAACAAACACCACGGTCAAGTAGGGACTGCAAACCCGGTACCCATCCACATACACACCCCGGATCCGAACCCGCGACGCCAGAGGTGAATGGCGGGGAAAGAACCACTACGCTAACCCGACCGATCCACTGCAACTTTACAACGTGAGGGGCACGGGGTGGGTCGGGGAGGGGGCTGGACTATCTCTTCTTAGGTATTGCTCATTTGTTAAAAGAGGCGGGCAACGAGGCCTTGTACACGATGAAACCTAGCCAATAACATAATGAAAGTGTCAGCAACTGTTTGGAATTCGTTCACCGTGAAGACATGTTTATGATAGACCGCTAAAGACAACATTGTCAGGGGATTAAAAGCACAAAGTCTCTTGCCAAAGCACGCGTAACTAATTACACTACAGGTTTTGGCCTTGGCCAATCAAAGTGAGGTTGTCAGATTTTCACTTTATGCCAAAAAAGTTCCTGAAGACCACACACGATTAAACACATAAAGCAAGGTGACAGTAAAAATAGAAAAGTGATGACGTCATCAATTGAGGGCGAGAGAGACAGATTAAGTACTTCATGTATTGAACGATGCACATCCAATAGGCGACGAAAACAGACCACAAAATTAACGAGTCGGGGCCCGGGTCCAGACTACATTTTTAAGAACACCATTTTTTCCATGCTTGTTGAGATTTTGATACCATATCATTTGTTATATTTATTTCATTACCATTCCGAAATTTCGCACTCAATCCGTATATTTTTAAGGATACTGTAAAAAAACCACCGGTGTTTTTGTAAACTAATTTATCTGGTTCCATAAAGCATTGCAGTGATTACACCAACCGTTTTGTTTCCACATCCAAATTGGAGATTGCAAATTTCCTGTTTTCTTCCCATGAATAGTATTTTGGGGAGTCATTTTAGGTGATTGCTTAGGTTAGAACGAAATTCATTTCTGGAAAAATCTGGACACGCTTATTCAAGATTGTTCGCTGATTTAACCGTGAAAAGTTGAAACACGGTGTCTTTTCTTTCGCGGCCGGGCACTTCGAAAGTTTCGTACATAAAAACTATCATGTGGCAATTAAACCACACTGAATTAAATGCAGAAGTTATTAGCGTGGGGTAACTAAACGGGTTGGAATTCATTGGGACCGAATTAGCAATCAGAATTAAGCCTTTTTCACCGAGCTTAAATCCGCCGTCCTTGCGGTATGACTGGCCTGACCCCGAAATCCGGGGTCAAACGTTCCCAGGTCAACACGGTGCAGCTGGTGCTGTTTTCTTTGCTAACGCTCGGGCACAGAAAAAGCCCTGTAATTCCATATCTCATTATTCCGCTAATTAGATAATGATGCGACAGGTGGATTTCTCTGACCTGTCTTAAGGAGTATCGTTTTGATTGGAGACAAAAGATATAAGAATGTTAACTCGGCGTAAGACGTGGCTCTCACGCAATTAAAAGCCGCAGCTTCAGAGTTCATCCTTGTTAAAAGCTCATTATAATTTACAGCATGAAACTTTTTAAAGTTTGTACGAATTACTGGAAATCAGCATTAGATTACTAAAGAATAATGTTGATAAACTGCCACATAGATGCAGTAATACTTTAGAAAACCTGAAAAATCCATGCATGGTTTTTGTGTTGAATGAATGGTGAAAAAAATCGCCTGCAGACATTTTTTTTAAGAACCTTCACTTGGCAATTTCTCCCATGCATAAAGGTACCATTTTACACGGGAAAAATTATGCTGTGTTTGTTACCATTGCTATCAACACTTTTAGTCGGGTTTTCCTTGTCATCTTGTGAAGTAAAATTTTGGGTAACTCCAAATGATGTTCTGGGACTTAAGCTCATCCGAAGATTTCATGAGCGCACGTTCTTTTTTCAAAACGGACAATCATTGTAACACTTAATCTATATGCCACTTCAGTCATTAACTTCTTTAAAAACCATAATCCGTGCAGCATTATGCCATGGATAGGCCATGGGTTTATCAGTCGTCAAAATGCCGAGGGATTTTGACCCCCTGCTGAGCCAAAACTCTATCAGGTTGTGACTATTCGCAGACAAAGACCTATAAGTTGCAATCAATATATACCACTTAATGCCTTCTTACAGTCTAATGAGTGATCCTCCTTCGACAGACCTTTGTTGATTTGCCATATAGTATTTAATCGGCCCCCTTTGTGATATAAGCCCCATACAACATTTGCTGTTACCCAACATTTTACTTCACGAGTTGACAAGAAAACCCCGACTAAAAGTGTTGATAGCAATGGTAACAAACATCACCTGATTTTTTCCGTGTAAAATGGTACCTTCGTGGGAGAAATTGTCAACTGAAGATGCTTTGAAAGAATTGTCTGCAGACAATTCTTTAACCATTAATTCAACACAAAAATCATGCATGGATTGTTTATGTTTTCTGAAGTATTACTGCATCTATCGACATTATTCTTTAGTTATGTAATGCTGTTGTTCCTGTTTTTGAATAATTTCCAATCATGTAATCGAAAGATGAATTTAGAAACACGAGAAAATTGCGGTGCCCCGACTGGGATTCGAACCCAGGTCCTTGGCATACATGGCCAATTGCTCTACCAACTGAGCTATCTGGGCATCCCGTCGGAGCACCACAACAATTTCGTGTTTGTCTTTAAATCACTTTTGCTAAACGAGTTGTAAATTAATACGAGTATAGGTTTTTCGAGCCCCGTATGTGATTGGCCCTTCAGATTAGAAGCTCCGCCTACTAACGGAATAATGAATCGACCACTTTTAATCTCCTGGTGACAAATTTATTACCTTCTAACGGGGCATTTAGTTGGACGTTTGGGAACAATTTGGCCAAATGTTTGGGTCCAGTGTTTAAAACCTTTAACTCGGCGATTATTTACGATTTTATGATTGACATGCAGTCTGGTGTTAGCATATATGATGGAGCCGGTCGTGCAGTGATTTGTGCAGATTTTTCTAGAAAATGGATTTCGTTCTAACCTAACAATCGGGTAAAATACCTCCTCAAAATACTATCCATAGAAAGACAACATGAAATTTGCAATCTCCAATTTGGATATGGAAGCAAAAAGGTTGGTGTAATCACTGCACTGCTTTATGGAACCGGATAAATTAGTTTACAAAACATCAGTGATTTGTTGATGATATCCTTACAAATTTACGGATTGAGAGCGCGGAATTTCAGAATGGCGATGAGAACAATTATGACAAATGATATGGTATCAAAATCTCAACACCCATGGGAAAATTGGGAGGATCAAAAATGTGATCTTAATGTATCAGTACACAACTTGTACAAATGATGACGTCATCATACAATATCAAAGCATTTTTGTAATTTGACAGAAATGTCGCAAGTTCCACAAAATATAACAGTGCATTCCATGATTAAAATGCATGCACACACTAAACATGTTGTTTCGTATACCATAGTAGACAAAGAACAGATTCTAAAGAGATTTAGAAGGCGTAAATTTCAGGGAAAAAATGATGAGAATTCCATGGCTAATTCAGAAGAGAACAATCTGCCATTGTGTGATGTTATCCGGGAGAAAAAAAACTGGGTTCTGAGGGGAAACCTGAGGGAGTATACCACTTTGCTCAGCTGGTAGAGCATCTGCCTAGTGTGTCAGAGGTCTTGGGGAAACCTGAGGGAGTATATAACTAAGCCTAATAGCTCAGCTGGTAGAGCATCTGCCGGGTGCGTCAGAGGTCTTGGGGAAAACCTGAGGGAGTATACCACTGTGCCTCATAGCTCAGCTGGTAGAGCATCTGCCCGGTGTGTCTTGGGGGAAACATGAGGGAGTGTACCACTGTGCCTCATAGCTCAGCTGGTAGAGCATCTGCCCGGTGTGTCTTGGGGGAAACCTGAGGGAGTATACCACTGTGCCCAATAGCTCAGCTGGTATGCCCGGTGTGTCAGAGGTCTTGGGGAAAACCTGAGGGAGTACACCACTGTGCTTCATAGCTCAGCTGGTAGAACATCTGCCTGTGTGTCAGAAGTCTTGGGGAAAACCTGAGGGAGTATACCACTGTGCATCATAGCTCAGCTGGTAGAGCATCTGCCGGGTGCGTCAGAGGTCTTGGGGAAACCTGAGGGAGTATACCACTGTGCCTCATAGCTCAGCTGGTAGAGCAACTGCCCGGTGTGTCAGAGGTCTTGGGGGAAACATGAGGGAGTATACCACTGACCTCGTACCTCACGGGTAAAGCATCTGCCCGGTGAGTCAGAGGTCTCGGATTCGAATCCCGATAAGGCCTTTACGATTGATCTCTCACCCCAAGTTTGATTAGATATTGCGCACATGGTCTGTGTCGAATTGTGGTTTATATAAAAGAGGCGAGATAAGAAAGGAATTTAGACCACTGGACGTTCTCCGTTACACGGAGAGTTTTGGCATACCGTGATTCCATGAGATCCTACCCGGGAATTCTTAGATCTTTCACCCTTCATTAGCCCCGTGTCTGCCCGCCAGGTCGAGTTAATCACGGTGTTATCTAATAGTTAATTCTATCCCAGTCTGCGGGGAACTTAAAGTAAAAACCATCCCCTCATTACCGTCCGCAAATTGGAACCAGACGTCGGAGTGTTGTTCCTTCGGATCGGATGTCGGACTTGTTGGGAATCAAACACGAACAAGGCCAGATGATAACTTAATTAACAGTCATTTTCTCAGTGCGAATTTGGGAATTCGCTTGTCTGTCACATGTAGTTATAGTTCTATGTTCTCACATAATGTGTACATAACCTTTTGAATAACGTCTGGTGTACAAACGTACTTCATTTCACATGCACACGTAGTATCCACTTGACCAGACTAATTTATTGTTGCTATGTGGTGCACGCGGAAGGTGTGAAGTACAGAATCAATACCGTGTTCCCCGTAGCAGAGAATGGCATAAAGCAACCAGACTATTGGTTGCCAGATAATGGCTTGCACCACGTAGCAACAAAAGCAAAGTATGTGGACTTTCTAAACTGTACCTCTATTTGAAAATGAATAATTCAGGGTACCAGCCATAATGCAAATGTTACGCGCTTAAAGGCTAATTTACGAGTTAACGTTTTAAGCCATGAAACTATTAAAATTCGTTTGGTAAATAACGTAACCGCAATAAGGTCAAGAATTGGAAATCAGTGTCAATCACTTGCGAAGAAACTGTTAAAATTGTTAGGATATTTGGTCAAATATTTCTGTTTCTGAAAATTATTACGGGGTAAATGGTTTTATATTTTGAAAATGCTTATTTCACCGGTTTCGTGTCCCTTCAAGAACAAGGCATTCACCGTTTGAGCGAAACGCCGCGAGATACATAACGGCAACATCACAGGCTCCTCCCACCTTATGAATATTCATGATACGCTGCACGAGCCGTCACCTGACTGGCTAGCACGCCCGTCGTCACATGACAGCGCGCGCGCATAATTACACTAGCCCACTGGCTAAATCCACCAATGGCGAACCGCGACTGATTTGGAAATGATGTACTGCGTGCGACACTCACTTAATTAAAATGTGTCTGTAGGTACGTTCATTCATGCACGGTTTGGCTCCGAGTGCCATAGGCGGCAGAGAGTGTGTTAGAGTGGGCAGGACTTTACCGTGAGTAAACCAGGGGACATCGCACGTCCGTACGCCTGCAGTTACAACAACTAAAGCATAACAACCGGCATATAGTGTCAACCACTGTGTAAGGCCGACTCCCGCCGTCCGGCACAACTCATATTGTTATGCGTCCGTCACACAAAAGGTCCCGGATTGGAAATTCTGGAGTGTTCACGAGGTGTAGAGGTTTTTGTCTTCGTCTCTGTCATCTTTAGTGGAGCGAGAGCCTTGAGGCTTTTTATATTTGCACCTTGAGTTTTTAGCCTTGTGTGCTAGCTATCACCGCGGCTCTGCGTTGCCTACGGAACGGGGGCACCTAGCGTCAAAACCCGGCCGGGATAGCTCCGTGTGATTGCACCGCACCACAGCACACGCGGGGTAAAACCCCGGTGCGCTGCGCACCAAACACCCTGCTCCAAATCCACGGAATTCCCTCCTGATACCATCTCTCCATTGCCTCGAATTAATGAACTCAGGAGTCTGGAGTGTGTTGACCTAGCGTACTAGCCGAGCCGACCGGCGTTAAACTGTGAGACAACGTGGTTTAGGAGCAACACAGTTGTTTGGGAGTCTAGTCTAACACTTGAAAGCGACAAAAGTCGCTGCGGTGCATTTTGAATGGCACAGGTGAGATTTATGACAGTTCTGCTCGCGATCTATTACCGCGTACGCCGCTTGCAGGCTTGTCGGGCACGTACCGGGAATGTGTAGGGGCTGGCGAGTCCCATGCCCCGCCGGGATTGCCCGTGGATAGGTCCCTCACAACACGATCTACATGTCAATGAAGACGCTGAATTTTCAAAGGCTTTCTGTTTAGACATCTTCAAATTTGACCACTGTGACCAAACGCACGACGTCATACACGCAGGCTTCGGGCAATCTATATTCCGCACCTATTGGTTTATACACATATTGTGCTCATCCCAACTAGACCTATATGCATTTGCGCAGAAAAATCAAGCCTGTTTTTTGACAGTCCGATAACTCCCGATATTTACACTTCGTGAAATCTAACACCGTGTTCTCCATGTTAACTGTTACAACAGTTCCGGTGATGCTTGTACGGATTTTAACAAGTGCTGTTTAAGAATTTAACATGTGCAAAATGACATGTCATTTACTGATTGCTTTTTACAGATTGGACACTATTTCTGTGTTTTTTGGCATTGCCCTATCAATGTGATGATTTTTCCCAAGCGATGAAACACCGGATTTGACAGACGTTTTTAGCCGGTAGGAAATCTTCGTCGAAAAGATCTGCCGAGTGATTTTTCTTTTAGCCTGATCCGACCGTGTTTATAGATTCGCTAATTCGTTAAGCCAGATATCTGGCGGTGTGCAATGTTTGATTTGAATATGTTAGTAGCTGTTTTAGCAGTGCCGAAACAGCTATTGATGCTCTTAAATTTATACCTATCGTGAGAGCTAACTATTCTTTTTCCTCTTGTTCTATTTCCACAGGAACGGTCCGATTTGCTATCGAGCCACCGACCAGGCTTCAGCGCAGCCTCGGTCGGGGCCACATCGTCATTTTCCCCGGCGACCCGTCTGTCGCACACGCCAACTGCCACGGACTTCCAACCTCCCTACTTCCCGCCGCCCTACAACATTCCCCAACCGCAATCCCAGTTAGATTTTCACCACCCCCATGTGAACACGGACCCATACGCACATCTGAATCCAATCCACCCGCAAGCCCAACATCAGTACATGCATCCGCAGCAGAGAACGCAGCACATGCTCCGATCAGGCCGGGATGACACGGACCATCTGAACTTGCACCACCCGGGCATGCAGCTCGCGCCAAGCCGTGATTATTCCGGTGTGCGAAGGCCCGATGTCTTGGTCCATGGCGGACCGCACGGACTTGGCCCGGAACAGACCGATCTTGCCATGTTACACCACCCAAGTGGACTACACGGAGTCGACGACACCACGGTAAGATGAATTTATATCTTTTTGTCAAGAGATGCGCTCTTGACATGCTGGACTAGACATTAGACAATCAATTTATCTTGCTATTCCCAGGATAATTCTTGTCCTACCTCGGTCATTACACATTAGACCAATCATTTCACTATAGACAGATAGAACAGACAACCCGAAATTGCAGACGATTTAGGATGAGTTTTCAGGCTGAAAATAACGTTCATTCAATAGACTACTATATAGTGAAAACACCTACTAAAGTGAACAAAAACTGTCTCCCTGAGCTTTACCAATGGGCGTTTCAGATTACCAGCGAATATTTAGACCAACACTGCAAAAACTGTGGTGTTAAATTAACACCAGTGGTGTTGTCTTATATAGATACCAAGACTGGTGTTAAAATTAGTTAGTTTTAATTCCACACTTGGAATAAATGCATTATTTTTAACACCCTAGGTCTTAAAACTTAACACCAGGCTTGGTGTCTATATAATACAACACCACTGGTGTTAATTTAACACCACAGTTTTTGCAGTGAAGTTACCATGACGTCACACTTTAGTAATCTATTACAGTGAAATTATCCTCGTACATATAAAAAGGAAAAATAGGAACTCTCCCCTCCAAAAAATTTAATTAATTAATTTAATTAAATAAATAAATAAAATAATATAATAGTTCCCCGTTGATTAAATTTGTACACCTCCATCAAGCAATTTATAACGTAACAACTTTACCCGTTGAATAATAAATGAACAATGAAGCGACACGGCAAAACGTTCATGTTAAAATCTGAGGTCAAGTATTGCCTTAACCCCTTCGCTTGGCCCCGGGATTTGAACAATCACCCAAAAATCTGTTAAGGTCATCAGTATAGCCTATGCATGCCCGACTATACAGTATTGTACCGTGTAAATCCGCTAGATCTAACTTTCATCTGTTGTCTAAAGGTTGAAATCGAGGTGTTAATGTTTTGAACGTGTTGAATGCATTTGCAAATAGCTTGGTCATAAATTTATACATTCAGTGCATTTGGAGATATGGGGCTGTCCAAAGTTGTCAACATTTTCACGGTTCTACAGAGAGTAGGAAGGGGATCGAGGGCTGCGTAGGACTTTACATGCACTGTAAAATGTTGACATTTCATGGTAGTGACAACAAATGTTCAACTTGATAAGTAGTATTTTTGGGGGGAGGGATATGGAGGGTCTTGAAAAATACTACGCTATGTAGAACTGTAAAAATGTTGACAACTTTAGACGGCCCCTTGTACAATTTTTTAAATAATTTTAAGCAATGAGTATACAAAGCTCTTTTGAACTTAATCCACGTTTATAAACTATAAAGCATTTTATTGATCTCTGAAACTGCGCATAAAAGCCAAACAGGATATATATTTTGTCCGGCTAAAACTAAGACACAGTTCGTTTAGCATCCGTACGCTCGATTAGCATCCGTACGCGGCAGTCGTGTGAACCCCTTTTGTTTGCAACGTCCTGGTTCATTTAGACGCATTCTGGCGTCAAAATCGAGGGGAAAACGGGACAACTAGAAGCGATTGTCACTTGTCTCAAACGGTGCATTTTGCAATGAGCAGTGCGCGTGTCTCGAGACAAATCGTGTTACCGATTTCTTCCTCACATATCGTGGGGCTAACACGCTTGGTGTACCGTGTAGGGTCTACACGGCCACTGCGGAGCTATGCCGAGCGTACGGGGTCTATTCCACGCCTCATCAGGTAGTTAGTTGATCACGACACACGGAACTGAGTCGTGATGTTCGCTATCGACCATGCATGCACTTGCCAGACGCCTCTTGCATATCATAAAAACATACTACATACCGAGTCAATCACGTGGGACGATCCGCGGCATAATATTTAAACAGAGGTGTTAATTATAATTGTCAATTCATAAATGATAAATATGAAATATGAAAGTAACTCCGAATCTTTTTAAATGTCATGTTTTCCTCCATGTTTAAAGGAGCGTGTCCAGATCACATTTTTGAGCCCCCCATTTGTTTTCATGGGTGTTTTTGATACCATACCATTTGTCAAGTTTCTCATTACCATTCTGAAATTCTGCGTTCTCAATCCGTATATTTTCAAGGGTATCGTCAAAAACCACCAACGTTTTGTAAAATAAATTATCTAGTTCCATAAAGCAGTGCAGTAATAACACCAACCTTTTTGCTTCTACATCCAAATTGGAGATTACATATGTCCCGTTTTCTTCCCATGGATAGTATTTTGCGGAGGCATTTTATATATGATTCTTTTGTTAAAACAAAATCCATTTTCTAGAAAAATCTGATCACGCTCCGTATTCGAATAACATTTATTTTTAATGCGACAGCCTCATGCATGACCTCAATATGATTAATGACCTCAATTTTCCGAGGAGGTCAATGAACGACCGGGTCAGGAAAGCCATCATTAGAAACTTTCGTCTCCAGACAAGAGTATAATCAGAAAATCTGAAGTAGCGCGTTTTCTTTCACAAAGGCACATAACAAATTTCGATATCATAGTATAGTCGGGTGCAGAATGCCTGTCAAAGTTTAGAAATATGCTAAATGGACACACGGTTGTACGTTGCATTAGGACGCCAACAGTAAGCCTATAGGGGTAATTCTTAAAATTAGGGGTCCAAAAATGTGACATGCTTTTACAAATTTTCAAGTGTTTTTAGTGATTGAAAGTGGTTTCCCAGCAAAAAATAGTTATTTTTATTTCCACAAACGCCACTTAAATTTAATGTTTGTGTGTGGATACGGCACCCAGGTTATTGCAAACTCGTTCTACAGCCATTTTCCATTGGCGTATGTATAACCCGGGACACCAAATTCCTAGTCAATATCATGGAACAAATTATGAGCCATTATGGTCTTTTGTTTCGAATATTTTGTCAGTAATCGGAGAACAGAATATTAAAGAATATGATGCTGTCCCCTATAATCACAGGCCACTGAGAATTTGGGATTATAAGTGGCGATTTTTGATGCACAAGGTGACGTACATAACTGGGACACCAAACGTTTTGGACCCCTTTTTGGAATTGCCCATATACAAGTGGTGACCATTTTAAAACCTGGGTCTGGGTAGAAGTCTTGGCCAAAACGTTGACCACCTAAGTTGATTTACTGGCGTTTGTGCCCGATTTATGATTTTCTGAATCTAACTATAGGTCTATGTCAATGCACGATAGGTTCATACCTTCTCATAAACGTGGTTTCCAAAGACAACAATTTCCTGACACAAGCAAAATGACCTCAAAATAGTTCGCCAACAAAGGCAACCTCTCTCTCTGTTCGGGTGTCGCCTCCGAAGTCAAATTCGTTTACAGTGAAAGAATATATTACGGAATACCGCCCAACGTTTGTGTTGTATATCCTTCAACCACACGTGAAAGGAAAAACTGTTGCAATGGTCCGCGACGAACAGGTCTATAAATCAAGTAAATGGTCAGGGATCTGTCAACGAGATCGTAAATAATCTCGCGCGATTGCACGAGACCTCTCGTGCCGTGGACAGATCAAGGATTTTGCTCGATGTAAAGACTCATCAGTCAGCTTTGTAGCAAGCCATTGTCTTGTACTGATTACGTCACAGTTTATTTATCACATCTATAAAGTCTAAATAAACTCGTTTACCATTTAGTCCACTATGAAGTAGGTTTACAGATTTCGGAAACGTTTCATCCGTAAAGAGTAGCAGATTTCACATAAAACTTCGCCAAAAATATCTGTTGCAACATTTCTTGGCGGTTTAAGCAGATCATTAGGTTTCACTTCATTGATTATAATCATTTAAAGCATCGTTTTCTGCGACCCAAAATTTTACTTGAGTTGACAAGAAAAAACCGACTAAAAGTGTTGATAGCAATGGTATAACAAACACCACAGGATTCTTTTTCCGTGTAAAATGGCACCTTTGTGGGAGAAATTGCCAACTGAAGGTGTTTTTATAATTTCGTTTGCAAACGATTTTTGACCTTTCATTTAACACAAAAACCATGCATGGATTTTTTTTTCAGGTTTTCTGAAGTATTATTGCGTATCTATGTGTCTGAAATTTCTACAAGGCAGTTTATCAACATCATTCTTTAGTTATGTAATGCTGTTGTTCCTGATGAAATTCGTAAACACAAATAATTGTTTTCCCATCAGTGTGGTCATTTATCCTGTAGCATTTGAAGAACGACGTTAATTTACACTTTCTATATCTTTTGTTTTAGATAAAAACACCAAAAATTGCTCATAAACAGTTCACCAAAGGCCAGAGATGCATTTTCACATTGACGTCCCGATGACGTCATCGTTTAGCATAGAGTACCTGCATGTGTGTACTGAATCGGTTATGATTCGAAATACCTTGCTCGTGACAAGGGAAATAGTGACACGCATAATAATACCAGGATGTGACATACTGCATGTGTTGACACATACAAACTGCATAGGGCCAAATTATTGGTGCTTTTAAGCACACAAATTTGCTTGTAGCACATAATTTATTTGCTAAGCTGGGTTACCAGCCAAAATTGTATATGTCGGATTGTGTTCTAAACAGTATAGGAGAGTACACATACATTTTTAGCTGGTAATCCATTTTTGCAAAATAAAGCCAATAAATTCTGTGCTAAGCACAGTGCTTAAAACTGAATGCCACAAACTGTCTACATCCATTTTGCAGAGTAAGCAGATTTCTTGGGTAGGTCTACTTTTTGGGACTGGAAAAAAAAGACATAAAGAAACGAAAGAGGAAGAAAAACGCAATCCGTGGCCGATTATGTACATATGAGTTTTATAATTTCTTGTTTGCTTAAAAGCATTTTTAATCCCATTTCGGGAAACTGGGTTACTTTGAGGGACTTTTTTTTGTGTGCCGCTCAAAGAAAATGGAGAAACAAATTTGAGAGCATAATTGAATAAGGTGTAATGCATATCGTTCAATCACTCACGACCTCAATTCATTAAGTAAACAGACAGACTAGGACGTGATTATTACCGAAAGTATCAGATAGTTAAAGCACCGATACATCAATTTTACTTCACAAGTTGACAAGAAAAATCTGACTAAAAGTGTTGATAGCAATGGTAACAAATATTGTTTTTGTCCGCGTAAAATGGTACCCTTGTGGGAGAAATTGCCAACTGAAGGTGGTTTTTTTTAAAATTTACCCATCATTCACACACAAAAACCATGCATGGATCTTTCAGGTTTTCTGAAGTATTGCTGCATCTAGCCTATGTGGCTCAAATGTCTACAAGGCAGTTTATCGACATCATTCTTTAGTTATACGTGATGCTATTGTTCCTGCTTTTAAAAATGTTCCAGTCATTCTGTCTTTAAAAATGTGTCATGGTGGAATCACGAAGGTAGCTTTATTTCCGGAACCCAATTTCTCCGAGGCTGTGTGACCAAGCGGCCTGGATGCAAGCCGTAGTACCGGGCTGAAATCAGATCTGGACGGCCTCTATCACCAGCCTTGGCTTGGTGAGAATGAGACACGTTCCCGGTCTCAGCTAGTTGCACCTTGGGCTGGTCCAGGCAGGCACGGGGGAGCTCTCTCTCTCCATCGACCGTCTCAGCTTCGCACGGTTGCTTGAGAATGACTGAGGGTAGTTCCGGTGTGACGAACGGGGGCACTTTGGGCCGTGCCTGAGAGGGCGAGTGCGCGGGGCGATGTCCCCACTGCGCTCAATCTGACTGATTTAGCAACGTATGCTGAATAAATAGACTATAGAGAGGATAGATCAAAACGTAAAAACTCACCCATGAATACTATTTCCTTTCTTATAACATAAAATACTTATTTAGCTAGATGTAGGTTTTCTTCAATGTCTTGTCCTGTTGCAATCATTTTTCTCCCACCTCTATAAAACTGAATATTTCTTCATCTTCTTCTCTTCACATTTTTTCTTCAGGCTTACGAGCTATACAGTGCATTGTATGGGCACTTTTGAAGAATGCTTGGTTTCAATACTTACCAGAAAGAATTAAAATTAAGAATAATATTTTATGAAGACATTATTTTGTAAAGTGTCAATTCATTTTAAATTAGAGAATACATGTACATCCTAAATTTCGCAACAAATTATCGCCTCGAGAAATTAATTGTAATGGTATGAAATCTTGACATTTGTTTTCATAAAGAGACTAGATTTTATACTGCCAATTTGAAGGTTGTATACTTGTTTAGTAAACTGTTGAAAACGGCATGATTTCCACTGGTAATTGAAAGCATAGGTCTAGAAAACTACCTTGTAGAAATTTTAGCCATGTAGATGCAGTAATACTTCAGAAAACCTGAACAATCCAAGTACGGTTTTTGTGCATGGAATGAATGGCTCCAAAGATCGCCTGTATCTTTGGAGATTCAAATAATTTTAGAATTTGCTCATGAATGGGGGCAATTCAGACGAAATAATTTCACAGGATGATTACTACCATTACCATCTTAATAACAAGTAAGCTTAAAGATAATAATTCAGAAATTTATTTGGAGGGTAATTACCAAACAAGTAGACTACCTTTAAGAAACAAAATTGATTTCGAGTTTCAGCTAATTTCTTTAATATCAATTAGGTGTTTTTTTTACCCTACCCGACGTAATTTGATTAGCACCTAGTGCTTCTTCAAGACGCTATGATGAACAACTTCATAGCCTGCTCGGCCCTCGAACCCACGACCTCCTTCATATAAGCATGTCTTTAAATTAAAACTGAGATGTTCAGAGTTTTAATTTAGCAGTTTTGACTGTTAATATTTGCAAAATGATAAATCATACCGTACCAATATAGTGCTGGCGCAAAAACATGCTTTTTAAACTAGTGAAATATCTTACCATGCACCTGAGATTTTGCACGTGCCATTTTAAATTTCATTCTCAATATTGGTTAATCCTTTCCATACCAATAATTTATAATCCACTCAAACCTTACGATACTTGATTTATGATAATATTTTGTTTGAAATCAGTCACACAAATCGCGAAGAAAAATTACAAATGCGTTCTCAATAGCTTGCAATCAAGGCAAATTGCACAGAGCTAAATCTGGGCAGGTTTCTCAATGACATTAAGAGTCGATGATAATTCCTGCACGCTCATTATCTGTCCCGCTCGGTGAAAACACACCGTCACCTTTCATTAGTAGCACGATAAATTCTAACCGTGATTCTCACTGTCTATTTAATCACGACCTTTCACCGTGCACTGAAAGGCTGACGATATAGCGCCATGGCGAGAACGCTGAGCAATAGATGCGTCATATACAACCGTTTCACAGCCGCCATTTTTGTTGTCATTTGAATGACTCGCCATTTCTCTTAGATCAACATCACATATTTTACGAATTTCAGGAACAACAGCATTACTTAACTAAAGAATAATGTTGATAAACTGCCTTGTAGAAATTTCAGCCACATACAGTTGAAGTCAGAAGTATAAATACAACTCTATGCAACCAAGTGTTAAAACTGGTGTGCTTACACCATTACTAAATTCTTGATTTGTGGAATTCCTCACGTGCATGCAGTACTTAAAAACATAGCTTGTACACCTTGCAATGGTTCGGGTAGTCCTGTTTACCATTTTGGGTGATGATGGTAGTGGTGTACATGTATTTATACTTCCGACTTCAACTGTAGATGCAGTAATACTTCAGAAAACCTTAAAAACACATGCATGATTTTTGTGTTGAATAAATGGTATAACAAATCGTTTGCAAACATTTTAAAAGCACATTCAGTTGGCAATTTTTCCCGCCATTTTACAAGAGAAATGTTCATGGTGTTTGTTACCATTGCTAATAAGACGGAATAAAATTTAACAAAAATTTCCCTTTTTCCCCTCTTCCCATGGATAGTATTTTGAGGAGGATTGTATGATTATTAGGTTAGAACGAAATCCATTTTCTGGAAAAATCTGGACAAGTTCCTTTAAGCACTTAAACAGTGCACAATGCGTCAATGTCAAAATACGAAGGCAAAGAGGTCAAAGTTGAAAGTTGAAGGCTAAGGTATGTGAAATGTTTAGATTTTTCTTGCAACTCACATGTCTCCATCTTTGTGACGTGGTATTTAAAGGCAGTACCTATACATCATTGGTAATCTCGAAAATCAGAAATGTTCACAGATTTACGCCTAACTTACACAATATAAACATGATGACCGTAGAAAACTTCCCCTGAAATGGTTTTGTCTGAAGTGCTATATAGTCTTTGAGAAATTAGTAAAACAATTAGTTTTCGTCTCATGAGACGAAAATTCAATTCGCCCCAAAACCATTTCACCCAAGTGCCATTTCGCCCCAAACCACTTCGCTCAAATGCTACTTCGCCCCAAAACCACTTCGTGCACAGGCCGTGGTTCAGGGCCTAATGGTTCAGGGCGAAATGGTTCAGGGCGAAGTGATTTTGTGGCGAAATGACTGCAAACCCTTTTTTGAATGTTTTCTCAAAAGTTAGACGAAGTACGGAGCTGGTTTTTGCTCAGGTTGGTTTTAATCATGCATATCTTCAATCACACAGGGGGATAAAACTATTTGTAACAGTCTACCAATCATGTGTACTATCTTTAAAGTATGAAATTGGATTAAAAAAAAAACCAATACATCTTTTGCAGTGACTCAAAATTTTACTCCACGAGTTGACAAGAAAAAACCCGACTAAAAGTGTTGATAGCAATGGTAACAAACACCACACGATTTCCCCCCCCTGTAAAATGGTACCTTTGTGGGAGAAATTGCCAACTGAAGGTGCTTTTAAAAAAATTTCTGCAGGCATTATTGACCATTTATTCAACACAAAAACCATGCATGAATTTTCAGGTTTTCTGAAGTATTACTGCATCTATGTGGCTGGGATTTCTACAAGGCAGTTTATCAACATTATTCTTTAGTTATGTAAATACTCCATTTGCAAATGATGTATTGGGGGTATCTCAGTTATAAAATACATAGGCCTAGATTGAATATTGCCACACTGCAAAGCAAAATGATAATTGTAAATGGAAAATATGTTCTCTCTCTTTATAAACGTTGTGCTTATCAGTCGAGAATTCAGTCATTCAGTCATTCTTATAGAAACTACTATACTAGCCCATTGGTTTGCTAATAATATTCTATCGACGCCATTTATAGACGCCATTGGGAAGTACTGAGCCGTAATTTCGCAAACATGAATTTGAAAACCCGAATTATTAGGAAAACAAATCACCGTTGTGCAGTTCGGGAGTTTTTATTTCTTGATTTAGAGGTTATAAAATAGCATTTCTTATAAAATGAAATTGAATTGAGCATTTAACTTGGTTTATTCAGTAAGTTACCTCTGGTGTTGTTGAACCATTAATTGCAAATGGGGCATTTTCCTGCATTAATTAACAGGTTACAATTTCGACCAGTTGCACCATGGTTATGTATTTCCTCCCTTTTAAAAGACCTAAAGATTTCTGTCGAATTTGTCACCTGCATAATTCACACTTGTATTTTCAATTTGCGCGGTGTTTTGATTGAGCTGTGCGTCGGGAACCAGCGGCAACGTGAAGCTATTGCAAGCTGGGTTCATCCATCTTCGTTTGTTAGACTTAGTCATTGTCATGACGCTTCGCTAGTTTTCCTATATCCCCCTAAGGATCACACGACAACCTCCCCCCTCCCTTCTCGTGCACACACGCTCGCATCCGACTCATAGACTTGACAGTGTCAACAACATAAATCTAGATGGAACCTGTCCATCGTTTTGTTGTGGTTCTTTTTAAGTAGGTTGATCATGTTTGCCCATTTGGTTACTCGGCAGTTGTGCCGTACGGGCACTGCACTATAAATCGAGGCGTTGGGCGTAACACGGTAGTCCGTCCACGCGCGTTGCGGTGCCCCGGTGTTTACCCGAGTAAACACGGTATACGCGCGAGGGGGTATCTCCGGACTCGGAGTTTGTATATTGGATTGAAGACGTGTATAAATATGTAGTCCGCAGTTTAACCTACATACACGGACATCTAAGATGTAAGATTTACAAGGATATTTGTCCTCAATTGGAGGTTAAGGCTTAAACTATATGTAGACGCCCACTTCGTATCTGTATGTTTGCTTTTTCCCCTGTGTTCACTGTTGAAAGATCGCAGTGTTGTATATGTTTCATGTTCAATTTATACTCCTGTGCTGTTTAAGCCAATTTGTATACTGAGGATTTTGGGGAGAATGTGTGGTCATACGTTTCCATTAAAGACGTTATATCAGATGAAATTGTTTACGATTTTGAGGAACAACAGCATTGCATAATGTTGATAACTGCCTTGTAGAAATTTCAGCCACATAGATGCAGTAATATGCCTACTTTAGAAAATCTTAAAAATCCATGATGATTTTTGTGTTGAATGAATGGTTACAAATGTTTGCAAACGATTTTTAAATCACCTTCAGTTGGCAATTTCTCCCACAAAAGTACCTAACAATCATGTAAAATACCTCCCCAAAATACTATCCATGGAAAGAAAGCAGGAAATTTGCAAATTTGGATGTGGAAGCAAAAAGGTTCATGTAATCACTGCACTGCTTTATGGAACCAGATAAATTATATTACAAAACATCGGTGTTTTTTTTGACGATATCCTTGAAAATATACGGATTGTATGGGAGCGCGAAATTTCAGAATGGTAATGAGGAAATATGAAAGATGATATATGATATAGCTCCATGGTCCTGGTGACTCTGAGCAGTTTTGGCTAAAAAGTGACCGGTGTTTTCATGTCTTTGTGCAGGACACGGTCAGTCCTCAAAAGACGCGGCCTTCGCAAGCCCAAAAGCCTGGATCTTTTTGCCCTCGAAACCCCGTCTAAATAGCCAGTAACAAAGGAAGAAACCAACGCGGTATTCCAATCAAGAGGTTTCGATTATAAAGAGGAAGATTTGTGAAGAAAAGACGAGGGTGGTTTGGGGCCTGGCCCAAGTACAATGGGAGATAATCCTTGTTATAAGCCAAGGACGAACCTCTTAACCGCTTCATTCAAAACCCTTCACCAGATGATAAATACAGGTCTTTATGGAGACACTTCTGGTGTATAATGGCGAAGAAAAAACTGCATAATTATTACCCGGTCATGTTAGAAAAACCACAGAAGAAAAATTTCCCGTCATAAAATGATTTGTGGAACAATTAAAAATCAATTTTGGCGAATTGGTATGGCGCGTTTGGCGCTATGTTTGTTTATCTATACGAGAACCCCTTCATTTAGCTACATTTTGATAGTCCGCGAAGCGGTGATTCAGTGGCCTTATTCCCCGTCAAGTTTCATGCGCCCCTCGGTGAATTCGAGCATTGTTGAAGGCGCCGCCTGAAGGCTTAAGCCCCTAGGCGATTGAGAGTGTGTGTACTCAGGCTATCGCGGTAGATACCACGGAAAGACCCGCATTTAGCAGCCGTTTGGCCTCTGACAAGCCTGAAAGAGCAAACATTAAGGCGAGAATATTATCCAGCAACCCTCAATTAAAAGAGTCGGCCATTAAAAAACAGGAATCAAACCCACTGGTATAGAAGTCGTTCTTTGTCCGAAAATGCTGAAAGATGGCTTACGATGCCCACTTAGCGTGACTAATTTGTCGCTCTTTTAACCGTGTGCTTTATTAAGTGTTCAATTAGTTGTATATTTAAAATCTGAGACGAACAAAGCAAAAATGGCGAGACGCTAGATTTAATCGCAGTTGGCGCGTATCGTGGCAGAAGATTTCGTTTATAATACCGAAGCACAAGGGGATTAATCAAAATAATGTAAATTCGTATTTTTTACCAATTGGGCTTTTATATACCTTTGTATATTCAGGCAAAAGCACTGATAATCACTTATTTTCATGCTATAAGACTACCCACGCAATATTTCTTCAGCGACAACTTTGCAATTCAGAAAATTCAACCTGTATCCAGATCACGTTTTTGACCCACCATTTTTTCCCATGGGTGTTGAGATTTTGATACCATCATTTGTCATATTTTTCTCATTATACCATTTTGAAATTTCGCTCTCTCAATCCGTATATATTTTTAAGGCTATCGTCAAAAAACCACCGATGTTTTGTAAACTAATTCATCCGTTCCATAAAGCAGTGCAGTGATTACACCAACCTTTTTGCTTCCACATCCAAATTGGAGATTGCAAATTTCCTGTTTTCTTCCCATGGAATAGTATTTTGGGGAGGTATTTTATATGACTGTTATAGGTTAGAGCGAAATCCATTTTCTGGAAAAATTTAAGAACCACAAAACGCTCAGTATTTATTGCTTCATATTATCTTACAAGGTTTTCCAGATATGACTTAGAAAAAAAATGAGGTTGCAGGCTTATTTTGGTTACAATTAGTGCCACAATTAGCTCCCTATGCCCGCTGCGAGAAATATGGCCATAGCGGTGGGGTGTTAACATAACAGAAACCAGACTCGGATGGAACCTCGCAATCGCTGCGAAAATCAACTCCAAACAACGGGCAACCTTCAATAATTTCTTACATGCTGATATAAAAATGGAATTCTTCGCCCACTGAAATTCTATATTACATTTTAATTTCGTTTATGATAAGAAATTGTCAAGGTTGACCTCTGACCCCGCCACAAGACGCCATCTTAGTTTACATCGCGTCAAGGTACCAGCGAACAAACTCTTTGCCACTGTCGCCTCGCCAATGCCATTGTTGGTTGGTACCCCGAGGCGCGCAGCATGATGTGGTGCGAAACTACCAATTTTATAACAAGCTATTGTCTACAATCATCTATGTTAAAAAAGTATAGTGGATTTACTTTTCGTGAATTTAAAAGCCCAATACATGCAGTTACCCAAATACTTGACAAGAAAAAAACCCGACTAAAAGTGTTGATAGCAATGGTAACAAACACCACATGATTTTTCCCCGTGTAAAATGGTACATTTGTGGGAGAGATTGCCAACTGAAGGTATTTAAAAAAATAAATGTCTGCAGACATTATTTACCATTCATTCAATACAAAAACCTTGCATGGATTTTCAGGATTTTCAAGTATTACTGCATCTATGTGGCTGAAATTTCTACAAGGCAGTTTATCAACAGCATTCTTTAGTTAGGCCTATGTAAATATGCTGCTCCTGTTTTTAAACGTTTTCCAATCTTATAATTTGCCTTTAAAACAATTCTCAATTTTAGCGTTCCACGGTCATTAATTTTCATCAACTTGTGATAATTAAAAGCAGGTGTCTTTACCGATGTCCAGTTGCAAGGTGTTAATGAGTTAAGGCGGTAAAGTGGTACTTGTTAATCGGTTTAACAATTAAGACGATTTGCGGTTTGGTCAGCTAGGTGTTAAGGCGAACCGTTTGGTCGTTTATGGTACGGTAGAACGTTTTAAAGGAGCGCGCTCAAATCACATTTTGGACCCCCATTCTTCTCGTGCACGTTGAGACTTTGATAATAATAATAATAGCAATCTTATATAGCGCCAAATGCCAGGGCCTCTAGGCGCTTTACAGTATAAACCAAAGCGATAACATATACATGTACATAGATAAAAAAAGATTAAACGTAAAAACCAAAGAGCATCATCAAGAGCATCAAGTCTGGTAATACTGAACAAAAAGATGTGTCTTAAGCTGGGACTTGAAATTACTGATGGAATGAATTTGACGCATGCTGTTAGGAAGACCATTCCAGAGGTGTGCCGCTGAAAAAACAAATGATCTATCACCATAGAATTTTGTTGATGAGCGAGCAGGTACCCTCAATTGACAGTCCGATGATGACCTTAGAGACCTAGATACCATATCATGTGTCATTATGTTTCTCATTACCATTCTGAAATTTCTCGCTCTCAATCCATATATTTTCAAGGATATCGTAAACAAACAATCGAAGTTTAGTAAACTAATTTATCTGGTTCCATAAAGCAGTGCAGTGATTACACCAATCTTTTTGCTTCCACATCCAAATTGGAGATTGCAAATTTCCTGTTTTCTTCCCATGGATAGTATTTTGGGGAGGTATTTTATATGACTGTTATCTTATAGGTTAGAGCGAAATCCATTTTCTGGAAAAATCTGAATAAGCTCCTTTCCTATAAGAATGTGTGGCTTATGTAGTTTCAACGTGCTTATTCTTTTGGTTTGGAAAACGCGTCCTATCATGATTTGGCACAGAGTCTGCGTGCTTAGAATCTACAATAATTGTCATGGAATTTGAAAGAAAAAAGAGATTTTTGACAAGGTCGTCGACTTATATCGACGTTTTCTTCTCAGATCTAAAGCGACTCATGAGTATGCAAAAAGTGAATCAAAATAAGCCAAAATGACAGTGTCTGTAATTATTGCTGTGCACATGTCTAGACTATTGTGACAATAAATCATGTCAACTCGACCCCCATTGACGGATGTCCACTTCCCCTACATGACAGGGCCGGGTCGTATATAGACCAACCAGAGGGGAATTACCCCCGTTGCCCCCCTTCCCTGGGGAGAACACTACCTCCATCGCCCCTTCCTCTATGACATCATTATGTCAGGACAGAGTTTGTACAATTGATGGTGTGTCTGTTCAGGGCATATTGGTCTCATTACAGTCCTGCACTCTTGGAATTAGTATCATCTTTTTTCGAGCCAGCGAGGCGAATCTGTTTTGACCCAAGGAAGGAGTCATCATTATTGTATTGTCTACGCCCAATCGGTATTTTATCTTTTGAAACAACAGAACTGATCACTTTCTTCCCTTAGTTAGATTCATCAAAACAACACCTTTGTCATAATTTTTATATTTAATAGCCCCAATACATCATTTGCAGTTACCGCAAATTTTACTTCACGAGTTGACAAGAAAAATCCGACTAAAAATATTGATAGCAATGGTAACAAACACCACATAATGTTTCCCCGTGTAAAATGGTACCTTTGTGGGAGAAATTGCCAACTGAAGGTGCTTTTTCTTGTAAAGACATTTTTTTAAACAATTTAATCAACACCAAAACATGCATGTATTTTTCAGGTTTTCTGAAGTATTACTGCATCTATGTGGCTGAAATTTCTACAAGGCAGTTTATCAACATTATTCTTTAGTTCTGTAATGCTGTTGTTCCTGTTTTTAAACGTTTTCTAATCATGTAATCTGTTTTTAAACCAAGTATAAGTACAATTTCTATCTTTTGTTAGATAGGCCTATTAAAGTACTATCTTACATTGCTTGTGACCCAGAGTATACTTAGAAGCAGTGCTATCATTCATGCTGGCTGAAAAAATGAGCTGTTAAAAATTGAATGAGTGTACCGACAATATGTACATGCCGATATTATTGTGCAGAACTACATAGTATAGGCCTACTTTCGTTTCGAAATATTTAACCTAAAATGAACTTTGGCAATCTCTGGTTTGTACATTACGCCACCTACGCGGCCACAGCGAGTATAGCAGAAACCCCCCTTGACGGGTCCCGTCTGAGACGAGCCGAACATGCCGCTACTCGTAGCTTGGGAACACCGTATAACGTGTTGGATAAAAGGGGTCTTTGACCAGCGACTCGCGAGGTTGGTCCGGGGGATTTGCCGGGTTTAACCCCGATAGTTGGAAGGGATCTTCGTCTGTCATTACTACACCAGGCTGTATAACGAACCAAAGTCCCATTGTCATTTATAGTGGAATTTCTCTGAACTGGTCCCATAGGAATGACATCATCACGCGAGTTGAATGTAGGCCGCGAGTAGAGTTAATATAATCATAACACCATAGAAAACTGTGCAGTGCATGCAGTAAAAACGGACATGGATAACACATTTTATGTGGTTTTTGTTTAGGTTTGTGTCCAAACGTTCAGAGTTTCATAGTTATGCCAATGCATTCTCTGCACGATTGAAAGATCTAATTTGCAGTTACCCAAAATTTTACTTCACGAGTTGACAAGAAAAATCAAGTGGACTAAAAGTGTTGAAAGCAATGGTAACAAACACCACGTGATTTATTTCTCCCGTGTAAAATGGTACCTTAGTTTGTGATGAGAACAATTGCCAACTGAGGGTGCTTTTTAAAAAGTTGTCTGCAGACAACTTTTTTACAATTCATTCAACACAAAAACCATGCATGAATTTTCAGGTTTTCTGAAGTATTACTGCATCTATGTGGCTGAAATTTCTACAAGGCAGTTTATCAACATTATTCTTTAGTTATGTAATGCTGTTGTTCCTGTTTTTGAAAGTTTCCAATCATGTATTATGTCTTTAATTTGGCGCTAAAGTCGTAGAAGGGAAAATTCAAAGTTAAACCCGATAGTTCCCGAATCTGCATGGCATCCATACTGTCTAGTTTCCATGGCAACTGATGGAATTTTGCTGAGTTTTATCCCGTTGACGGCTGGCAAAATCCGGGGTTATGCTCCCCACTGGGTTGTTTTACAATGAGACATTATGCGGGAAATACCGTAGGATTTAACCGGCCTATAAGGTCATTTATTCCGAGCAAATCTGGGTCATTTTTTTGATGATGATTGATTGATGCAAATTTGTCTGATGCGTTTTCACGAAGTGGCGAATCCGCGAACGCAGAAAGTCGCTTTTGAAGTTGGTCACTTTTTAAAACTCCAAATTTGCTGGTTGTTTCATCAAAAGTCGTTTGTATTTTTAAGTGAGACTGTTTACTATAAGTTAAATGACTTAAAAATACACGGGGTTTTTCAAAATAACGTGAAATATCTGTCAAGTCAACCAGAATTTTAAAAGTTTAAGTGACTTTGAATAACCATATCTCTACAGATTTTAAACCAATTTACACCGAATCTTCTGAGAAGTTGCAACGTTTTAAGTATTTTTCGTCAGGGTCATCATTTTGTTCTCCAGATAATAGATATCAAAGTGATAAATCAGCAAAATTGGTGTTATGCATGGGACAAGTCACATTCTCTGGTTGACGCGAAAAGTGTTATGCATGGGACACATGTACATTTATTTTAAAAACGAAATTTCTAGAATGAAATTTGTGGGTGCACATAAGCTTGGCAAAGCCAAACATACAAGATTATTTCAAAAAAATTGTGAAATAACTGACAGTTATTGCTAAACAGCCTGTTAAAGGGCATGAACTTGAAATTTCACTTTAATTTAAAACACCCCATAGGCCTACATTTATTGTACTGATTTATTGCAGATGATTTTTTTTACGATTTTCATGAACAGCAGTATTACATAACGAGAGAATAATGTTGATAAACTTCCTTGTAGAAATTCCAGCCACATAGATGCAGTAACAAATCCATGCATGGTTTTTGTGTTGAATAAATGGTAAAAATAGTTTGCATACGATTTTTCTTGGCTTCAGTTGGCAATTTCTCCCACAAAGGTACCATTTTACACGGGAACAACCAGCATGAGGTGTTTGTTACCATTGCAATCGACACTTTTATCCTGGTACACTTCAAAAACTGTGGTGTTAAATTAACACCAGTGATGCTGTCTTATATAGATACCAAGCCCGGTGTTAAAATTTAACACCATAGATGTTAGTTTTAATTCCACACTTGGAATAAATGCTTTATTTTTAACACCCTGGGTGTTTTAGATAGATACCAAGCCTGGTGTTAATTTTTAACACCTACTTGTAGTGTTAAAATTTAACACCAGGCTTAATATCTATAGGCCTATAAGACAACACCACTGGTGTTAATTTAACACCACAGTTTTTGCAGTTTATAGATTGTTGCAGAAATGTAGGTCTACATTTTGTGTCCCGTGCATAAAGCTTTTCGCGTCAACCGAATTAAGAATGTCTCGTGCGTAACACCAATTTTGCTGATTTGTAACTTTGATATCTTAACTGAAACAATTAATGACCCTGCTGAAAAGTACTTTATAACATTGGCACTTCTCAAAATATGATGTACACTTGTTCAACATCTACAGAGATAATGGTTATTTTAAGTCATTTGAAATCAAACAATTCTGGTTGAAACACCCAAAAATGCACGATTTTGTATATAACATTTTAAAAATACATGTATCTTTAGTTCTGGTGCAATTGTTCTTGAGTAAGAAAATCTTGCTGTAGTAAAATTATAGACCATGACTATATCATCATCGAATTGGTAAACGTCGGGAGACGAGTGAGACATCTATCTGTCTACAGTTGACAAAGCGTGCTGGAAATTATCAAGATGTCTAGGGACACGACTTCCGACTCAATATTTCCTCAAACTTCCGGACACGTGTTTAAGTTATTGTCGATAATTGATCACATTTTAGTGTTTAAATTTGATTCGGAAACAACTGAAGGGAAACGTGGATTTATTTTTTATTCGGAAAGCAAATCTTTTTGGTGGGGTGTAGGCCTATAAATGTTGTGATACGTGGTGGCGTGGTTTGGATGGCAACATCTGTTTGGGATCAAACGGGAACTTCAGATTTTTGTTAGCTTGAATAGATTGGCAAATATTCCAAATGTTAGTTAAATATATTATTTAATGCCAGTTTAAAGGTCAGTTTGGTAAATACACTCCAAAGAAATGACTGAATTATTATATTTAAGCTTACTTGTTATTAAGACGGTATTGGTAGTAATCATCCTGTGAAATTATTTCGTCTGAAGTGCCCCCATGCATTCATGAGAAAAATGTCAAACTATTTGAATCTCCAAAGATCGCCTGTAGGCGATTTTGTTTTACCATTCATTCATGCACAAAAACCATGCTTGGATTTCCAGGCTTTCTGAAATATTACTATATGTGGCTGAAATTTCAACAAGGTGTTTTCTCGACATAATTAGTCCGGGAGCCCACTGAGATTTGATGTGACTTTTGCGCCCAAAAGGTTTGACTGCTAAAATGGGTTGTATGGACCGTGGTAACTGTGGAAAGGCAATTCTTGCAAAACGGGGGTGGTGCGTTTGGGGAGGGGGACGCTGACAAAACCCCCAAAAATCGGTTTTAATTAGACTTTCGCGCCCAAGCATAATTCCGGTACCAAATGATAGCTAACACTGTGCCAATCACGAAATTACAACGTAAGAACGGAAAATATGGTGCGTAATTAATTTAAGAACGGTCTTAATTAGTCAAAAAATCCGTTTTAATTAGACTTTCGCGCCCAAGCACAATTTTGGTACCATATGATAGCCAACAGCGTGCTGATCACAAAAATATAACGTAAGAACGGAAAATGTGGTGCAAATTTGGTTTAAGAACGGTCTTAATTAGTGCTAATTTAGCGCGCGCCGTTAGTAACACTCGAGAAAAGACTAACATGCAGCGAACACGTGCTCACACACACACATTCGTATGTGGCGCTGGCGCGCGCTAGTCTTCTCACAGGGCATGTGTAGCTGTATGTGTATGCTGTACAATACAATGTACACAAGCCGTTCGTAAAGCGCGTAGCAAGTATTATGCGACTTCGATATTATAAAGTATGACTTAGATATTAAAAAGCCGTTGTACATAGCTTATTTTGTTTCTTTTCCATGAGAGAAATGAATCTGTGGCATAGGATTATACGGTTATAAGATAACATTACGGTGTTTATATACCTCCGTTATATAAATCATATAAATGCGTGTTTGGGGAGCGATGTTCGGTGGGCAGTTGCTTGGTCAGGGATGTGAGCAGTAAACAATACGAGGGAGGCAAATGGGAATCCGGTCACATAAAAGAGAACTTAACGTGGAAACGTTCTATACTTTTGAATACGAAAACAATGAAAAAAGGCCTGGGCAAAAAGAGAAGTTAAAAAGAGGAAGTTTCACACATACCTGTTATCCACAGTTTGCATGCCTGCAGACGTTTTATTGCGGAGGAACCATGGAATGAAATTCAAGTAACGTTACTAAATAATTGTATTGTGTTTGAATGAAACAACACCTGCTAAAATACAGAAATACAAACTTGGGTTTTCCATTGTCCTGTAAGCCCAATACAAGTTTACAACATTTTTTTGCAGTTACCTAAACTTCACGAGTTGACAAGAAATATCCGACTCTATTCCAGATTCTGGGCGATTTGCTTTCGATATTCTAGTGTTGACAGCAATGGTAACAAACACCACATGATTTTCCCAGTGTAAAATGGTACCCTTTTGGAAGAAATTGCCAACTGAAGGTGCTTTTTTAACCATTCATTCAGCATTAATTTATGCACACACAAAAAATATTATGTAACACTGTTATATTTGCGATTCTTTATACCCAGCACGATATATATGACAAAGGGACTCCTCCTAACGCCCCTATACCTCAACCTACTCTTCCCTTCGACGCACCCGCTCCCCCAAAAATAAAAGGAATTCCTTTGGAATCCCCTGGATGTTTGATACACAATGGGGAACAATGATAGGGGGGTACCCTCTGCCACATATCGTGCTGCATAATGTAATTATTTATTACCATATGCCTGCAGTCATGCAACATTTTTTTAAATGCCTCGAACAAACCGATGCTGTATAGTCATTTCTGTTTTATACTAATTTGTATAACATAATTATACACGTGTTAAAATGTGAAGTGAACGCAATATTTTGGCCATCATATCGAACATAAAAAAGAAACCGTTTTGTTACTCCGGGTTAGAGGCGATTTGTTTCTGGTATGGGTTAATGCGGATAAAGTTTCCACTTGCCCATGCCTTTTTTATCGATAGAGCTCGATTCCTTAGCGTTGATCTACATCACAGATTAAGATTTAGGTATGAACACGGCCTATATGATACATGTACATTAGTTTTAGGAGAGGGTATGGTTTGAAATCTGTGCTGGGCATGATAAACCTCACAACACTCGTCCCTTTTCTGAAGATTTTTTTTTTTTTACTGATACAGAAGCGCTTATATCGGGGTGTACACGCTACTTGAGGAAATATGAGGAAAATTAAACACCTCTGGGAAAACTTTGCAAACAACCCATTTAAACAATAATAATTATTAATTCGGTACCGGTACACGACCCATTTAGTTCCAAAACCCAGGCTACAGCGGGACGTGTTGAAATATTTCAAATATTTAACAAAATGGACAACATCTTTCCTGCCTGTATTTTGCAACATTATTATTAAATTACGTCTTCAAACTGCATGTGAAACTCAACTTTTCAGTTGTTTTCCTCATTGCTCTTGAATTCCCCCCCCCCCCCCCCCGTCTTTTCGTGTGCAAATGTACAGAAAGTTTCCACTTTTTTTTCTTGATGTGTCTCAATTCCCATTTGCCTTCTCGTATTGTTTACAGCTCATAACGAACACGGCCCCAAAACATGCATATAGGCCTATATACTAGGGAATCACGCTTACGGAGGTACACTGTAATGTTATCGTATGACTGTATAATCCCATGCCAAAGTCATTTCTCTCATGGAAAAGAAGCAAAGAAGAAGCAAAAAATAAGCTATAAACAACGGCTTTTTAATATCGAAGTCCAGTACTTGCTACGCGCTTTGAACGCAACGGCCTGTATAACAATACAGTACAGTATAGCCTATACAATACATTGTATTGTACATCGCACACTAGCTACACATGCCCTGTAAAAAGACTAGCGCGCCAGCGCCACATACGAATCTGTGTGTGTGTGAGCACGTGGTTCGCCGCATGTTAGTCTTTTCTCGAGTGTTACTAACGGCGCGCGCTAAATTAGCACTAATTAAGACCGTTCTTAAACCAAATTTGCACCATATTTTGCGTTCTTACGTTATATTTTTGTGATCAGCACCATGTTGGCTGTCATATGGTGCCAGAATTATGCTTGGGCGCGGAAGTCTAATTAAAACGTATTTTTTGACTAATTAAGACCGTTCTTAAATTAATTACGCACCATATTTTCCGTTCTTACGTTGTAATTTCGTGATTGGCACATTGTTGGCTATCATTTGGTACCGGAATTATGCTTGGGCGCGAAAGTCTAATTAAAACCGATTTTGGGGGGTTTTGTCAGCGTCCCCCTCCCCAAACGCACCACCCCCGTTTTGCAAGAATTGCCTTTCCACAGTTACCACGGTCCATACAACCCATTTTAGCAGTCAAACCTTTTGGGCGCAGAAGTCACATCAAATCTCAGTGGGCTCCCGGACTAAATGGGCTTTCAATTACGAGTGAAAATAACGCCGTTTTTAACAGTTTACTAATCATATACTCTACCTGTGAATACCTTGGTTCCGATAATTTCATGACACTTGATTATAGGTAGCTATCGAGTGAGGGGACAACCTTCTTTAGGCCGTATGAAATTAGTTAAACTCAAAAACTAAAGTCTCATTAAAAAGTCACGAAATCGGGTTTTCGTTTTCTAAATTCTTCTGAATTAATATTCTTTTTACTTGAATTATTCCAACTCAATTTGCCACATATCTATATAGTTGTATTCTGTTCATTTGGCTTCGTTTTGTAATTTCGCTGGTACTCGGCTACGAAAAGTTTGATGGTGAAAACAGTAATACCAGCTTTTACATTTGCAGTATGATTTTTTTTTTTTTGTTTTTACTTATTTCTTTTATTGTTACTTTTATCTCACATTTAGGTAACTTCAGACAACATTTTGGAAGAGAGATTTCACTTAAATTTATTTGATTTCCACCACAAATAAACACGTTCAATATAATCATTTTAATGATATTTAAGATCTACATGTTAATGCTATACCTAATCATTCAAAGCAAAAGACAACAGTACATAAACTTGAACAGAACAATTTACATTCTGGCTTTGGCCATTAAAGGAGCGTGTCCAGATCACATCTTTGACACCCCATTTTCCCCATACTTGTTGAGATTTTGATACCATATCATTTGTCACATTTTCTCATTACCATTCTGAAATTTCGCGCTCTCAATCCGTATATTTTCAAGGGTATCGTAAAAAAACACCAATGTTTTGTAAACTAATTTATCTGGTTCCATAAAGCAGTGCAGTAATTACACCAACCTTTTTTCCCACATCCAAATTGGAGATTGCAGACTTCCTGTTTTTTCCCCGTTTTTTTCCCCATTTTTGGGGAGGTATTTTGTATGATTGTTAGGTTAGAGCGAAATCCATTTTCTGGAAAAATCTGAACAACTTCTTTAAGAGTCTAAACAAAACCCAGAAATAATTAAAGTGGATGGCGCGTTCTTGTTTATTTTTAATACTCAGAGAAATCACGCATGCGGCATTGACGTCATCCGAACAGTCCCTTGGTACATGGAGCCTACCGATTCTTTCAAGGTCAGACAAAATTTTCAAATTCTCTAACTCATAAAAGTCATTCTGAAACTTCTAGACAAATGGTTTTGTTTAGACACTATTAATGACGACAAAATGATATTTGCTTATTGTGATCTAACAGAAATATAATTGTGTTACTTGGAACGTCGTGTATTGTGCGAGGAAAGATTAAAAACTAAAATTGAATCTCATTGAAGGGTTTATCCCTCTGTAGGGCTTGTTAAGCTCACGCGATAGCCAATCCTAATCAGTGAGGAACAACTGCAATACCGTGATTCGAGACCACCAGTTGGCTTCATAGCTCAATTGGTAAGGTATCTGCACGTTAATCAGAAGGTCCTCGGTTCGAATCCCGGTGGAGCCAAGTTGTTTTTCACTGCATCCAGATTTCCCAAACTCATGGACATTGTTCACATTTGTATCAAACCTCAAGTCCTTGCACATACTATGTTGTTGTTTCTACGTAGTGCACGCCAACGTCACCCTTCGTGTGTTGCCAAGGTTATACTGGGTCCACACTAAAACCAGTGAACTCTTTCCCTGCGCTTTGCCAATGGGCGTTTCAGATTACCAGCGAATGTTTAGACCCAATTACCGTATGGCAACTGACGTCACACTTCGGCAGTCTATTACGATGATCAGTACCATAGCCTATATAGCTGTATATTGAATCGGTAGGGGCTCTCACTATGAACAACTAACCATGCAAATTGGGCACAATCCATTTTTATTAAAAATGGTGTGTGTGACCAATTGCCATTGTTAGTTGATCATAGTGTCTGGACTCCCTTGTCCCATGCAATTTTGCGTTGTCATTTCACAATATTGTCGGTTCCCACTGTGAAATTCTGCTCCAAAATCCCGGTTGTAAAATTGATTTCGATGAGAAATGATCATCTTTCTGTTACGCCTGTCATGTTTCCAACGGGGAATGTCATTAGTGCCTATACAGAGGCTTGATATAAACCCAAATGACATTTGTTCTACAGCCAAATCATTTCAAATAAAATTCTTCAGCTGAGTTTGGTTTCTGCCGTGACAGACCGCCATGTTTTGGCACCTGTCCAGCGTGGAGAGATTCACTAATTGCACACCGTTGTAAGGTCCCAGAGAGCAGGTGAAACGCAAAGAAAATAGATCGCCCAAAACTGCATTTGGGATTTGTGACAAATGTAGTTAAGATGAACCCGAGAATGTTTTCTTTTTCTAAATCTCATGAGCAATAGGTTGCATCTAGCTGAAATTGAGTGAAAGTGAAGGAATGCTCTAAATTAAACTTATTTAAGGTACATGATTGGTAAACTGTTTACAAAGGTCCTTTGTGTTGAGTTGAATGGTAAAAAGTCTTTTGCAAAAGACTGGTTTTTTTAGGGTTTTTTTGGTGGTTTTTTAAATAAAGAAAACTACCTTCAGTTGTTAATTTCTCACACAAAATACCATTTTGGACAGAAATAAATTCATGTGGTGTTTGGTATACCATTGTTATATGCTCTTTTCGGTCATTCCATGAGGTTGGGTATATAAACAAAAAAGCGGTGTCCATGTTGCGTCGGTACAAGTTCTTTTATTTAAAGACTGGATAATTATTTATCTGGTGAAATATTTGTTGTACTGAATATGGCTAGGTGTCCAAATATAATCATGTTGTTTTCACTGACCAATCTCTCACAGATCATGAAATATTTGTCTTATACCTACGCAACATGGACACCACATATGTTTAACACTACGAGTACATTTTGGAGGTCTGTAGTTTTGTTACATTGTGATGTAAATACTTCTATTGTAGTGTAACATGTGTTTCTTTATGAAATGAATATACTTACTAAAGTAGCTGGGCTGGAATGTTACTCATATTTAAAATCTGGTATGTCACACTTTTTGTACCCAACCTCGTGGAATGACCCTTTTAGTAAGGTTTTTCTTGTCAACTCATAAAAAACAAATTGGGGTCACTGCAAATGATGTACTCTATACCTTTATAGATTGATATTTTTTTCAATTTGTTTAACTCTATTTTCCTTATTTGGTGTTCTGCAGTGTGTCCCTAAAAACGTATTTCAAATAGAGATATATTTTTTTAGAAACAGTAGCAAAATATTAGTAAATACACTCACGATTTTGGCTGGCAACCCATTTTTGCAATACAAGACAAATAAAATCTGTGCTAAGCAAATTTTTGTGCTAAACAGCGCCATGAAATTGACCACAGGCCTTTAGCTAAGCAAACAATTCCAGAAACTTAGTCACTGATATTTCCCCACTAAGCTTGTAAACGATTTTGCTCACTTCTGAAATGATTGTCTTACCCGTATGCGTAAACCTGATTGGGTTACGATTTACAAAACGAGAAATAAAGTCAGATTTATGTTTTTTGAAAAAGACACGATATTGCCATCCGTATATTGCCCGTATCACCGCCGTGGCTGCGGCGTATACACGCCCACTTCTCGTGAGTGTAATTTATGACTCTTACACGGAGCTCGTAAAAACACAACTTCCTTATTTAACACACACATATCATAAATCTAAAACGACTCGTTGATAAATTGAAATTTATGGTGCTTGGAAGTGTACCCGAGAAGTTGTTACAAAATTGAGCGAAGCGGGCGTTTTTCTATGGCAATTACAATTGAGATTTTGATATCATATTATTTGTCATATTTTTCTCATTACCATTCTGAAATTTCGCGCTCTCAATATATTTCGCTCCATTAATCTGGTATATTTTCAAGGATATCATAAAAAAACGCAGATGTTTTGTAAACTCGTTTTCCTTTCCATAAAGCAGTGCAGTGATTACCTACACCAATATTTTCCTTCCACATCCAAAATGGAGATTGAACATTTTCTGTTTTCTTGCCTTGGATAGTATTTTGGGGAGGTATTTTATACGATTATTAGGTTAGAACGAAGTCCATTTTCTGGGAAAATTTGAACAAGTAGATTGTTAATTATAGAGCTGGAACTATACTACTGATTGGAATGTGGAATAGCACAACCTTCTTCCCAGTCTGTCTAACATTAATTCAATTTCCTCGAACCCAGGTTCGCACATTGCCGTAGGGACTAATGGTCAGTTATAGCATGGAGGTGGTTATAACTACACACAACACCGTGCATTTCTATACGAGAACCTGTCACAATGCGTACAACGCAAATCATATTACGTCATTACGTTGGTGACCTTTGACCCCGATTACTTTCATTTGTGCAAACCTGCATTTGGCGCGCAAATTGGCGCGCTTTTAGGCGAAGACAGAAGAGAGCGCTTTTGGCAGACGGCTTTTCACCTTAAGACGTGTCTTGAAAGATGAGCTCTCACTACTAGGGTATCATATGACACCGGGGTCCTTTCACGTCCTTTCTTATTCCGATTGGACCCCTGCAAGGAGCCGCAGGGGATTGTGGGAAGGATGTGTGTCCTCACCTTATACTCTTCGTTGTCACTTTCTTTGTCGAGTGGTCGGCCATTTTTAATCAGGAGTCGTCAGGTGTCACTCTATATAGCAACGTTTAGTAATTAGTTTTTTCTTCTGTAATAAATGTGAAACGGCAAAAGGGTCTTTCTAGGGTCTAGAGCCCCTTTGTGATCGATGATAATATTGTTCTATAGGCCTAAGTGGTTTTATGTTCTGTCAAAACAGAAGAAATATCTTTAACCTGTTCTGAGAAGATAACTTAAGCCTCAACTGAATAGTCACAGATCGTCTGATAACATATAGTTGAAGTGAGAAGTATAAATACACGTACACCACTATACCATCATCACCTAAAATGGTAAACAGGACTACCCGAACCATTGCAAGGTGTGCAAGCTATGTTTTAAGTACTGCATGCACGTGAAGAATTCCACAAAATCAAGACTTTAGTAAAGACTGTTACAAAAATAGTGTAAGCACACCAGTTTTAACACTTGGTTGCATACAGTTGCATTTATACTTCTGACTTCAACTGTACCTTTCGACAACTCCCTGTGCAGATTTCCCATGTTACTGCCCGGTGGGTCAGAGAGAGCTCTCGGGTTCGAATCTCGATAAGGCCCTTAGGATTTTTCTCTCATCCCAAGTTTGGTTGTTTCATTTCAATACGGTGACTAGGCACCATACCATATATTGCGTTCGTTACCATGTAACTTATATAACAAGACAGACAAAGATACCCCACCAAGTGTCTGTTCTTTTTAGGTCATTTAATATAAAATGTGTGCAGGGAGGACATAGAAAGCTATGTTGTCAGGCTATCTACATACCCTTTCGGGCTTAATATCAGAAGAAGTTAAAGTTATTTATTTCCATTTTGAGAGAAGATATAGAAGCATTTGCATAAAAATATTATCTATGTTGCCAAAAATGGCTCTGGACCTGGAAAAAAAGTCCACAATGGTTTATGTTGAAAACACTTTTGTAGTACTTGCACATAATGTTCAAATTGGTGCCAAGATGTATAGAAAGTTATAGGTTTGGTGCACGTCTTTCATCAGTTTGAAATGCAGTGTTAGCGGCTTTAGACATGAATTTCACAAAATGCATTTGATATTTTTGTTTTATGCAGGGAGCCCACGACGACGGTTCAAATTACATACACGGTGACCATCACTCATCCGTCATTAGAAAAGGTGAGTTTAAACATTTTGCTTCAGTTTGGAAGAAAAAGAATTTCTGTCAAACTTCGATAATCAAACTTTGTTAATAGATAATTCTACTCAAGACAAGGATATTTTAGGTCCCAGAGCTCTGTTGACTGTTCCGGTCACGATGGGGTCAATGGTGTTAGTGTCAGAGGCCTTCAAGCTTTCCAAAAATATAAGTTATGACGTCATTGTACGAAATAGCGCCCTCTATAGCGACAAAATAATTAAATAATTAAATATTCAAAAATCAATAAAACAATTAACCGTTTCACCCCGCGACGAAATAAAAATGTCTTAAAGTGACCTTTTGTAGCAATGTTTGCGCAAATTAGCTTAATGTCGGTGATAACAGGTCAGGTCGACCACCATACATATTCATAACAATGAACCGGAACAGCCCCGTGTTCGTTGTCAAGAACGAACACATGTCTAGTTCTTCTTGCTTTTATTCCTGATAATACAAGGTTCCTGTTATAACAAGGTAATCAGCCAAGTCCTAAGAACCTTTCTTTAACAAAGTTCGACTGTCCGTAAAAATCACAAACACAAACAAACAACCCAACTAATACCCTATCAAACAAAAAACACTGCCTGTTTGTTAAAGGAGCGTGACTAGATCACATGTTTTAACTCTCGATATTTTGATACCATATCATTTCTCATATTTTTCTCATTACCATTCTGAAATTTCGCGCTCTCAATCCGTATATTTTTAAGGATATCGTCGAAAAACCACTGATGTTTTGTAAACTAATTTATCCGGTTCCATAAAGTGCAGTGCAGTGAGTACACCAACCTTTTTGCTTCCACATCCAAATTGGAGATTGCAAATTTCCTGCATGCTTTCTTCCCATGGATTGTATTTTAGGGGAGTATTTTATATGATTGTTAGGTTAGAACGAAATCCATTTGCTGCAAAAATATAAACACGCTCCTTTAACAAGGTTAGACTTTCCGAAAAAATTCAAAAAATAAAAAAATAAACTACCTTTTTCTTAACCTATTAACAAATATTAGCAAAAGGTATAACAGTTATACTGATATGGATTAAGTCTGAATCAACCGAGTTTTATATTGAAAATCGCTTTTTGATACAGAGATGTGTAAAGTTCAGGACCTTTTGCGCGATTGTCAGGGAGAATACAAGCTGAAACAGTTGATTGTTCAACTGTCCAGAAATTGGTCGCATCTCTGGTTTCAATTCTCAAGCGCCCCGGTTTCATCTGTAAGGATTACGCTGTTTATACTACAAATGAAAATGCAAGAATATTGAGGTGCGCCGTGCGTGAGATGATGGTTATATGCACCGCGTGGCGTGTGTATGCTGTGTGTGCCTTGATCAGCCGTGTGGGTATGGACGCGATATAGACAGACGCTTGGTCTGATCAAAGATGATGCTCCTAATTGTCGACTTGGGAGCTGTCTTGAATGATTGGAGAGCGGTTGACTGCCGTGTCCATTCGCCGGACGAGCATCAAGGAACATGCGCGTCTACGATGAATTTTTCAGCGGTCAAAAACCTCCACGATACGCAAGCTTGAAATTTAGAACACCGCGACACTTTGATGAATGTGGTTTATTTTAGTTCTTCTTAGGCCTCTGTAGGCGCTGTCACATATGATTTCGTATGAAAATTATCCGAATTGGTGTGTCGTGCAATTATCCTTTTGCATAACATTTGCATAACATTTGCATAACATTTGCATAATGGCTGGCGCCTCGAATTCTTCACATTCAAATGGTGTAGTTTAGAAAGTCACATACTACGCTATTACTGCTACGTGGTACACACCATTGCCTAGCAACGAACAGTCTTATTGCTTTATGCCATTCTCTCTTGCAGTGAACACAGTATTGATTCTGTACTTCACATCTGCCGCGTGCACCACATAGCAACAGAAATTTAGTCTGGTCAAGTGGACACTAAGTGTGCATGTGAAAGGAAATACACCAGTACACCAGACGCTTTTTGTGAGAAACGTGCTAATTGTGACACTCGTAAAAACTTAATGGCTGTTCCGGTCACGATGGGGTCAATGGCGTTAGTGTCAGAGGCCTTCAAGCTTTCCAAAAATATAAGTGATGACTTCATCGTACGAAATAGCGCCCTCTAGCGACAAGATGATTAAATAGTTAAATATTCAAAAATCAAACGTGCAGTTTATAAAGTGGACTGACCCATTACAAATTACTGACCCATTACAAATTACTGACCCATTACATTGAACAATTCAGATAACAGTATATTGCAAAATTCAGATGGTAATTATTCCATCAATGGTAGGCTTGGCAACACTATTAATTTTTATGCCACAAATTTCGTATGCTATGGACTATTTAAAGGAGCGTGTCCAGATTTTCAAGAAAATGGATTTTGTTTTATCTTAACAATCATATAAATTACCTCCCCAAAATAATATCCATGGAAAGAAAAAAATTGTTTTGCAATCTCCAATTCGGATGTTGAAGCAAAAAGGTTGGTTAATCACCGTACTGCTCAATGTAAGTGTAGGCCTAAAGGCGGATACACACTATCGCGGAAAAATCACACTTTCGCGCTGCGCTCACCGCATTGCATGAGCTCCCAATCGCCGATTATTCCAAAATAGAAAATTCCACTCTGGTAACTTGGGGCTTCTCTGATACCTCATTGGCTGCGCGTTGGAAAGGTCAGCGCACCGCGGTCAAAGTTCAACAAATTTGAACTTTGACCCAGCTCAAAACGTTTTGCGCGTCGCGATAGGCCGCGTACAAGCGGCAAACCAGTTTGTGTACAAACCAAGGGCACAGTGTGATTTTTCCGCGATAGTGTGAACTCCCCTTAAGTGTTTTTTTTTATGATATCCTTGAAAAAATATACGTATTGAGAGCGCGAATTCAAAATGCTGGTAATGAGAAAATATGACACAAGATTTAGTATCAAAAACTCAACACCCATGGGAAAAATGGGGGATGGTAAAAAAAAATGTGATCTGCACATGCTCCTTTAACAGGATTATACACAGGTTTTCTTGGTCTTTTCCCATGACCAAATTAATTCACAATATTCACCGTTTCGTGAGCAAGCCAGCCACCTACAGTATTGTGTCATTATTTGACGACGCACTATAAGGCGTAAATTGCAAAGCACACTTCGTTAATTATTTAAAAGCCCTTTCTGCTCCATGTAAGCTAATCACATGTCGTGTGTGACTGCTTCCATTCCTCTCAAACTCCGCGCCGTGTTGAATTAAATTAATCTTCTTGTACAGCGCTAGCTAGTGATCATGCATGGATGGTCAATTCGCGCTGTCCTTCGCTGTGGATGGGTTCTAGATGGGCTGAGCCAGGCGAGTGTTTAGGACCTGGCAACAACTACTGCACTTTTCAGGTCATTTTGGTGTTTATTTAAAATCCCCTGTGTCCGTTCATTTCGTGTACAACCTACTTGAATGCCGTTGTCTCTGGTATTAATGTGGGACAAAAGGATGTCTACGTACATATAAAACCGAAACTCGATATAGTATTTGAAATAAGTAAGGAATAAAAGCATTTGAAAGTGTCACATTTGATTTGCTGCATGCAAAGAATATGACCTTTCGACGACGAAAGGTTAAATATATATATACATTTTCATTTTAAAGGAGCTTGTTCGTATTTTTTCAGAAAATGGATTTCGTTCTAACCTAACAATCATGTAAAATACCTCCCCAAAATACTATCCATGGGAAGAAAACGGGACATTTGCAATCTCCAATTTGGATGTGGAAGCAAAAAATGTTGGTGTAATCACTGCACTGCTTTATGTATTAACCGGATAAATTAGTTTGGTGGTTTTTTGACGATATCCTTGGAAATATGTGGATTGAGAGCGCGAAATTTCAGAATGGTAATGAGAAAAATATGACACATGATATGGTATCAAACAAGTAATCTGGTCAAGTTCCTTTAAAGGTAGTCTACATGTTTGGTAATTACCCTCCAAAAAATGTGTAAACTATTTTCTAAAAGCTTACTTGTTATCAAGATGGTAATGGTAGTAATCATTCTGTGAAATTATTTCGTCTGAAGTGCCCCCATTCATGAGAAAAAGATCGCCTGCAGACGATTTTTTGAGCCATTCATTCATGCACAAAAACCATGGTTGGATTTTTCAGGTTTTCTGAAGTATTACTGCATATATGTGGCTGAAATTTCCACAAGATAGTTTTTTTCGACATAGGCTTTCAATTAACAGTGGAAATAGAAAAATCTGTTGAGAGTATTTTTTGTTCAAGTCGAGTTGCAATGTATAGTTGTGGGAACAGTCGTGTATTATGGTACGGACGGATGTTTGGTACATGTACTGAAACGAACTAGCGAGTAGTGTCCGTATACCAACTTAGCTGTATTCTGAATCTACCAACCAAGCACAATGGTATTTATTTATTATAGATGTTTTGAGGTATTAATCATAACCCGCTTCACCAGAAAAAGAGAAAAGAATATCTAGGTCTTTGGACTTGCCCAGGGTGCCAATGTCCTATCCGACCCGCTTCGTGGTTGCATGCCCCGGTGAATCTTTTGTGCACCTTGGGGCCATAGTAATCACCTGTCCGCTTCGTGTCTGCAATATAAGGCTACAAATATTTCAGGCTGGGGAATATAATAAATGACTAGGCCTATGTGCAGTTTTGTATGGCGGTTTGTTTATTTGTTGAAACACCTTTTGCGCGAAAGGCATGCAGAAATCGTAGCTACATGTAATTGACAAGGAGTATCTTTAGAAGCATTGTGTTGTTTTGATGTACATGGAGATCAGCATAACGTTGAACTGAGCGTCATTTTATGCCGCGCTAACTGCGCGCCATAAAGGTGGATTCACACGGAAGGGGCATTCATGTAATCGCGGAAAAATCACACTGCCGCGCTGCGCTCACCGCATTGCACGAGGTCCCATATCGCCGATCTTCTAAAATAGAAAATTCCACCCTGGTAACTTGGGGCCTCTCCAATACCTCATTGGCTGCGCGTTGGAAAGGTCAGCGCACCGCGGTCAAAGTTCATCAAATTTGAATGTTTTGCGCGTCGCGACCGGCCGCGCACAAGCGGCAAATCACAAACCAATGGCACGGGCACGCGCGCAAAGCCATTTTTCCGGGGGAATTTGGAGTAAAACGACGCACTGAAACCACATAATCAACTTGGTCGGAAAGGTGTTTGATACTCTGTGATTTTCAGAGCGTCGTTCTATTCCCTCCACGTCTATTTTTCTGAAAGCAATGCGCGTCAAAATATGTCCGCGCCAAAAAGCTCAGTGTGAATAGAAAAGCCTGCATGCACATTTGAACAATGCGATCAAATTGAACAGTACACTTTATAAAAGCTGTTTTTCTCTTGCTAAATTGGGATGACGAAACCTATTCGGTTGTGATTTGGTAAATTGCCTGCTGGGGACCTTACGTGCGCTTGTGACAATAGCCAGTATCCGCATCGGTTCATGTGTCTATTAGTTTGGTAAAATTCGCTTTATTCAGGTTGCTATATAGCGCGCTGCTAAACGCTTTGGCGGCATACAAATCATTCTTTGTACCGGCGCGTATATAATCATAATATTGGTTGACTATTGTTGTTACTGCGCGTGTCATATTAACCAGCTATTCACCGTGGGTTCTATTGAATGCACCGCCCTGTGTGCGCATCAATACGGTGTGTGTTTGATTACGCTTTGTGTCCAGAAATCAAAATATAGACTCGATTATTCCATTTGCACGGAACTGCGGAACAGGGCTTCAATTTCTCGACCAGTTCCTTTGCGTTTTGGAAATAAAACCCCCACTAATAATATCGGGTGAACACGAAATACAATCCGTTCAAATTAGGCGAGTTTGATTGGTTCGCGCAATCAGGTTGCGTATTATGCGATGTGGCGTTATGGCGCAGTGTACTGGCCCAGTAATATGACTCGCTATGTATATGCACGTATTTTCAATCCGTGGCATTTACATGCGTCAGGTTTTGTTGTGTTTGCCGACAAAAAGAACAGTTCTTAATTGGACATCTTGGATTGGTCGGGATTGACCTTTGACCTCATTGACTTTGAGGTCACGTGATCTTTTACCTTCACTGCTAATATGCTGCACGATGAGACTATGTGAACGCCCTCCCCTCCCCTCTCCCCTCCCCCTCCCTCTCCCTCTCCCCCTCAAACTCAATTTCATTCTCTCTGTTCTTAAAATTAAGACATTCTTTAAAAAAATGCATAGGCTTAATTCTATCACATTAATGGTTCGTTAGATCTGACTTTAATTTACATTGTTTTGTGGGTGACGTATTCAGTTATTTCAATAGTTTATTGAATTAATTCTGCCTTTTGTTCGATTGGGGGACGTATTAAGTCGTGAACCCTAAACACGACGAGTGGAACCAGCAACGCTCTTAACTCGCACCGAAGTGCAAAGGGGACGTATTAAGTCGTGAACCCCAAACACGACGAGTGAAGCTGGTAACCGCTCTTAACTTGGAGAGGCCAGATAGAACCATTGCTTCACACACCATGAAATCAGTGCAACGCAGTGGCCACGGTTGGCAGTCATTTGGGGGAAAACAGGATTTTTCACAATTCTGAATTTTGAATTAACAATTGGAAATTAGTATTATTAATGTTGCAATATGCATGTGTTAGTCTTTGCATATGGGTTGCTAATGTTCGGTAATTGTATTTTGTGTGTGGAAATTAAATGATAAAATTATCATATGTGACCCGCTCTGCAAAAAAGAGTCACAAGTCGCGCTGGCTAGTATTCTTTTTGCGACCATAAAAAGAAATCAGCGGCAAATCCACGCTCAATAAAATACCAAAACACAATGGAAATTCCTGGCGGTGCCCAGATACCGCCTGGAATGTCTGTGTTCCCCCTGGAATGTCTGTGTTACGCCTGGAATTTCTTTTGTGTTTAGGTATTTTAATGAGCATAGAAATGCCACAGATTTATTTTTATGGTCGCAAAAAGAATACTAGCCAGCGCGACTTGTGACTCTTGTTTGCAGAGCGGGTCACATATGACATTTAAAGAAATTACTTTCATAATGAATATCATGATTGGGTTTATTGACCTCCAGATCATGGATATAAACATCATAACCAGGCTAAAAGATGGAGAAAAAAATGGCACAATTATGGCAAAACATTTCTCTTTGATGTCAAAATGGCGGCCATCTTGGTTTTTTTAAATAATATTCTTGGCTGGGCACCTTGGATTTCGCATGTGTTAGTAGACATTTAGTCGTCAAACTATGGTGTGATGTGTTTGATCTGAAAATGGCACCTTCTATCGCCCAATCCTGGTATTAGTAGTCTATTGCATGGAGCGTATACAAGCCAGTGACAGCATTTAGTCGGATATAACTGCCTCGTTTCGGCGATATTAAATTATCTTGTTTTCACATATTATTTCGAAACTGAAAACGACATCCCATGCGGAGATTACGTTTATGCGCTTATAATTACACTTTTTGTTTACTCAGTAATTCACATGCATCCTTTAATTTCCCGATCGTTATTTTTATTACCTGACGTCTTGTTATTACAAGGGAAACGAAGTTGCGAGGTCTTGAGATAAGGTTAAGCCCTAATACTTTGCACAAGGAACACTGTATATCTCCTGTACGAGGGAATGCGTTTGATAGTCTCTGGGGAGCCGTCCTGTGGGTCTCCCCACTACAACGTTGGCAATCAAGGAAAGAGAGAGTCATAAATTGATCTCCATCTTACTTTCCCGCGTTTCATTATGAGAAAGCGCGCGAAAATGGGCAGATTATGATCTCGTAGGCTCTACAGTTTCCTACCATGCTTTTACGGCACGGCGTGTATCGCGATGGTGATCAGTTTGCAAGACTTGACGTGAAAAGGTTGTGGTTGTGTGCTAGGCTGTCTAAAGGGGTAGTTTGAGTGGGAACTAGAGAGATGGTGATGATCTGAAGCTATCAATGTCTTGGTTGATTGGTGATATGGGAAGGGGATGATGCTACAGGGGTCACTCAACCATAAGTATCACCAGATTCCAACACACACATACACATATGGTATAGCGTATGTTCAGTTTGAGTATGGCAAGGAGTTGTACTTCAGTCTGCCGTGGAACGGTCTAAACCCGAGTTAGTTCCAAAGGTAGTGGGTCCGAATCCCGGTCCGGCCGTTCATGGTGCGTGTGCCCTTGAGCAAGGTACTTTGCCACACATTGCTTCTCTCCACCCAGGAATGGATACATAAGAAGATAGCGAATGTTGATGTGTTTGATTATCCATTGAGCGCCTAATAGGCAGCCAGGGCTGTATACTCCCGGTCCCGGGGAGATGAGCTGGTATAGACCGTATCGAATAGCTGCCATCTTGTGGGGCACCTTTTGTTACCTGAACCGGTTCAACAATGTAAGGACAATATGTGCAACCGTGCATGTCGTCAAGGAACAAAGAAACTGCCCCACAAGATGGCGGCTATTCGATACGGTCTATATGAAGTGGTATATGGAGTGATTTCAACATAGTATCGTTGCCATTTGTAATCGATTACATTGGGATAATTTTAAAATTCTTTGTTTCTCTTATCTTGAATTCACCGCGTGAGATTTCCTCTAGATTCCGTGCATTCCCGCATTGATACACGATCCGCTTGTGTTGTTTTGGCCACTTCATTTGAACACACCGTCGACTGGAATTATCTGATAAGGAACCATATGTGGAATTTTGATACATATGGCGTGTCATACTAGCCTTGTACCACCCTTATTAAATTTCAGAACCAAGAAAAATGTGTCCTTAAAATACCAATCGAATTACTTTTTTTCAAGTTAATTAACATGGTTTCATTATGGTTAAAATTTGAAAGTCAAATCCTTTCCTATTTTTTAAATAAAATGTTATCCTTTTCTGATTTCCGGCTTCAAAAACAGATGGTTATGGACAACTTTTAAATACAGGAACAACAGCATTACATAGGCCTAACTAAAAAATAATGTTGATAAACTGCCATGGAGAAATTTCAGCCACATAGATGCAGTAATACTTCAGAAAACCTGAAAAAAAATCCAAGTATGGCCAGTTGGCCATTTCTCCCACAATTAGTTACCATTTTACACTGGAATAAAATTTGCTATCAACATTTTTAGTCAGACCTTTCGTGTCATCTCGTGAAGTAAAAATTTGTATACTGAACTTGTCAATGTCAATACTTCGCTGGAGACGGTGGTGAAATGTGTGTGCTGAGCCGAACGCTTCTGAGGAAGGGCGGGATCACTCAAAATGTTACGCAAACGGAAACCATCTCGATCATTCACCTAGAGGTGCAAAGGGACCTCAGACATATAGACAATTTCCTTGACAATGGCGGATGCCAAGTCGAATATGGCAAATTCTCAAATTTAGGGGTTTGTTTTCGTATGGCGTTTAAATTTCAACCTCTTGGACAAAACTGATGAAACTCACTCAAGGAAATTTGTCAGGCCTTGTTTACTGATGTAAAATTTTGGTTTAAATCCGTTGAAAAATGGTAAAGTTATTCAAGACTTTTTTTTTACACGTAGTATAGTAATTGTGAAATTTAGGCCTAATGTGTACGGCCAATAGACAACTAAAGTGTGACGTCAGTTGCCACAGTAATTGGGTCCGAACATTCGCTGGTAATCTCAAACGTCCATTGCTGTAGCGCAGTGGAAGAGTTCACACAAAGCAACATACAAAGGGTGGTGTTTTTATAGTGCTCTATGTCGTCCTTACCAAACCAATTTGCTATTTCTATAAGGGTTCATCGTCCCCGATAGTAAGTAACGTCAGTATAAAACTCCTGCTTGCGCTTAACCAGAGCAAAATAATAGGCAAAGCCTTCGTTGGAGAGATTTTCCGCTCCAGAAAACGCGCTCCAGAGAATGGGGAGGGGAAACCTGAAAGGGCTGATGAATAACATGAACAGTTGAACTTAAAACCATAGTGGCTTGCGTTCATTAACGCGGCGGTTGATGTGTTTGAAAGGCGAGTACAGCGGGTTGCATGCGGGCATTTGCAAGGGGCTTTTCAGTCAAGATTTCACGCTCCAACTGCTGGACACATGTCACCCAAGTGGCTCGCCAAGTCAATTCATTTTTGAGAACATTTCAGAGTGAGAATGTTGTGGCTTTTTAGATGAAAGCGGAGAATCTTTGCAGGGGGCACTCTGGCAAAATTCTGATGAATTATATTGAATTCTTTAATGTTTACTCGAGCGTTGTTGAAATTGGTTCAGTGGTAAATTGAAGTGTGTGGGGTGTAACGCTATTTTTGTTTATTTATGTTAGAAACCACACAATAAGATTGATTGCTGTAAAATATCCGAGTTACAATTTCGTCATGAGTGTATAGTGCCCGTGCATGAGTCATTCCGTAGGCTTGGTAGCATGCTTATCAGAATTTTGGTCTAAATAGAATGAGCCATTTTTTCTTCAAACAACTCGTATAGGCTATTGCCATAGAGTTAGATATAGACAACTAGAGTGTGTACTGGCTATTCAAGTCAGGACATGTGTGGACTGTGCCGATGTGGGCGGCGCCATGTTTGCTTAACGCTATAAGTGCTAAGTGGGCAACACCCCTTTGCCAACCGTGCACCCATAGCGTTAAGCCAAAATGGCGGCGTCCATATCTGCACATCATGTATTGAAAGTGCGCACTCTAGTTTTCTATATAACTCTATGGCTATTGCACGTTCTCATGAATAGCATCTGGTGTATTGACGTATACTTCGCATGCACACTTATCTACTTTACCAGACTAATTTTTTGTTGCTATGTGGTGCACGCGGCAGTTGTGAAGTACAGAATAAATACCGTGTTCACCGTAGAATAGAACGGCATGAAGCGACCGGATTGTTGTTTGCTAGGTAATAGCGTGCACCATGTAGCAATAACAGCGTTAGTATGTGACTTTTAAAACTCCACCTCCGTTTGAAAGCGAAGAATCTTGAAGCGATGCTGTCAGTACTAATTTCAAATTTGTCAATTCGACAAGTTGCCTTTATTTTCGTGAAATCGTTGGAATAAGCAAATAAAAAAACAAGCTTTCCTGTTGAAATTTTGCCACAGCTGTAAGGAAGTACGCTTTCCGAGTCCGTTGTGTTGAGGCGCGGCGTGCGCTGTTCATTGCGCCTCGCTTGATACAGTAGGAAGTCCCATGCTGCGCGCTGTCACTTGCTATCCTATGTGCACTTTGGCTCTGATAGTATACGCTGATGAATTTAGTAACACTTTTGTCCTTTTGTGCTAATAATTATAATAATAAATCCATATTCATGCATTTCTTTAATTATGATAACATTGAACACTAGATATATTGTTCACTTATAATTGATTTTGTGGGGAATCCTAGAAAGAAGGACAAATTCATTACGTTTTCAGAAACAGAAATTGACACATACATTTTGTTCTCCTCGTGTTGAAGTATTTATTAAAGGCCCATTGTATCATTTACAATGACCCAATTTTGTTTTTCATGAGTTGACAAGAAAAAGTGTTGATAGCAATGGTAACAAACACCACATGAATTTATTTCCATCAAAAATGGAATTTCATGTTGGAAATTGACAACCGAAGGTGGGTTTCTAAAAAACAATCCATTCACTTGTACACAAAATCCATTTTCAAGGTTTTCTGAAGCACTGATGCATCTATGTAGCTAAAATGTCTTGAGGCTAGTTTACCAACATTCTTCCTTAGATATGTTACACTCTTATTCCACGAATCTGCAAAAAGTTGTATCTTGCGAATGATACATAGGGCCCAATACATTATTTGCAGTTACCTAAAATTGTATTTTACGAGTTGACAAGAAAAACCCGACTAAAAGTGTTGATAGCAATGGTTACAAACACATTATTTTTGTCCCGTGTAGAATGGTACCTTTGTGGAAGAAATTGCCAACTAAAGCAGTAAAGATGTTTTTTTAAAAATAAAACAAATGCATGGATTGTTCAGGTTTTCTGAAGTATTACTGCATCTATGTGGCTGACATTTCTACAATGCAGTTTATCAACATTATTCTTTAGTTATGTAATGCTGTTGTTCCTGTTCCTATACTATAAAAGGTTTCCAATCATGCAGGGTGGCAGCGTAAGAAAACAATCTTGATATCAGGTACGAGGGGCAGATTGTACCATTTTAGACTTTTTTCAAGTTTGAAATCGCGCATACTTTTATGAGAAGTACACCTCGTACATAATTGGTGATACGCAATATCAGACTTGAAATAAGTCTGAAATGGCACAACCCGCTCCCCTTACCTGATATCAAGAATTTGTTCTTATACGCTGACATGTAATCTTTAAAATCCTAAGCATAACCAACCTTCTGACGGAAAACTGGTAAAAGTGAATTTGTAAAAAATAAAATCCTATATCCGGCTGAATAAAAGAAGATAACCACAAAATTCCTTTGCGTAAAATAAATTTAAAAAAATTTACAACATATAAAAAAGAAAAAAAAAGAAAATACAGAGTATAAATAGACCAGTGTTCTCATATAATTGCACATTCTTCCTATTTTGACAAATATCCAAAAATTCGTGCAAACACTGTAGTCATAGCAGTATTTCCGTTATACTTATGGGAATAGCACTGCATCTTTGTGAATAGGCTTAAAAGGTCTTCTTTTTACCATTGAACCAATAGGTATAACCATCCCCGTTTTCCCTTTCACAATTTATTACCACCTAGAGAACAGAACTTATTTGCATAATAACATATAAAACGTGCTTCAAACGGTGCTATGGCGCTGAATTTTTCTGTTAGAGCTGACAACGGAAGGTGATTGCGAATGAATGGACAATAGGATTCGTACTATGGAAGGTACTCCCCCAATAGATGCACTAAGGATCGTCGTCGTTGGGCCAATATTTGTTCTAATATCATATTCATCTCTGTGGGGTGTCTAATGCAAGCAGATCTTAACATGTCTCCTAGACGGAGACTGGATATTATTAACAGATTGGTAATCAAACATATAAGGCGGGCTTTCAGGCACACAACTACAGTGGTTATGATGCACAGAGAGAGAAACAAAGTATGCCCTTTTTCTTGAGAATATGTACAATATGCTATATGCTTCGTCACACGTGTACCAAACTGCGTGTCGATTGTGTCCCATGATGCACTGCAAAATTAACCTTTCCTCGTCAAACTATTGGTGGCGCCTGTTACGAACCGCAAACTGACATGACGATAGACCTGAAACATAATGGCGTCACAGTTTGTTTACATGCGTGCTTTCCTATGGCCTTATGTCGTCTGGTACCCTGAGACTGTCACATAGAATCGCGCGCATGTAAACGTCATTATACGTCAGGTCTGATGTCATTAATGACGTCTTGACGACGTCATTAATGACGTCATTATGCTTCAGGACTATAGATATATGACTGAAAACTGCTTTTTTAGTCGGTGCATTCAAACCCCTTTGTAAACCCTGTTTTAATTTTAAAGCGAATCTGATCAATAAATAAAAGACTAAATGAATTCATCACTTCATTTCTTGAAAATAAATCTCTTTGACGTAAATTAAATTTCCGTTGCTTCATGCAAAATAACGAGGTATTTTTCTAGTTACCAGGACACATATGATTATTAACGCGTGACGTCTTTGAACCAACATCAAATTTCATCGCAAACATTGATCGCCCGTCAGTAAAATATCACGGCTATTTCCCTGTAATTAATTACAAATATACGGTCCCCAGGTACAGGCAAACAATTGGCAATATTAAACGAGAGGTGTTAAGTACAGTCACCCCGAGTTTACCTGGACCGGGCAGAAAGAGCGAGCGAGCGAGCGAGTGGTTGCGCCGGGCAAGCCCATAGGTAGCGGCCACATTGCTTGAGTCTATAGCCCTGAGGCAACGAATGATGTCACTGAAGATTTAAGCAGTTTAGATTGCCCCACATGGGTCGACTCACGTCCCGTAGGTTTGATCAGTCATTGAGAAGTCCCCAAACACTCGTGGGTCTCATCCAGCAAGGTTATCACTCTCCACATGCACCGCTATTAGAGGAAGAAGTCACAGGGTCGGCAACTAGAATTGAAGGGGCTTACTCGCTAGGACTTGCTGCTTAAAACCAGGTCGTCTGGCGTGACATTAAGGATCAGTGGTGCATGGGGCTCGTGTGTAGAGCGTCTCAAGTCCCTCCATTAGGTAGCTCTTTGTAGGGTCCAATTCGCCGCCATGACATCACTCTGTACTTTCCGTACAAGGCGTTGAACTTCACCACCACTCCTTCATAATTCCGCGCCCGTAATATATCGACAGTTTTCAGCCGGAGCGGGGTATGGGCTATATAGCCTTCATAATATTGAATACATTTCCAGGGCATTGTGCGCCTTACAAAGCGTCTTGGAGTGACTGTTTGCGGTGTGGTATCGGGTGGCGAGAGTTGGGATAGGCTTACTTTAGCCCGCTCCAGCTAGGGTGGGTTGCACGGTCTTAATCCCACGTCGAAAACAAGCCAGGAAATAACCCTGACTGCCAAAAGCGGGAGGCACAGAGACATAGAGACCAAATCTCCTCAGATAACACAGAATGGCTATCGATACTCCACTAACACAGACATCACATACGGTAACTGTGGCAAAATGCAGACCCGTCCATCTACTGTGTAAGGTACCGTGGCAGACGGCAGAGTAAGCCGCCTCGGGCTGGTCTGTCTCTTGCTTACAAATCGACAACCAACCATGTCTTTTCCTGTCAACTGTACAAGCGCGAAACTCGACTACATTGTACAGACGTATAGACACATGCAACCACTAAAAGACATTCCATTCAGTTATCAACATGGCGCACGAATGTAGCGTACTCCTACAAATGATAATTTAACATAACCCCGACTCAAGTTTCCATGTTCCATTTAAAATGAGTTTCTCTGTAATTATGTAACATAACCTCCCAATACATCATTTGCAGTTACCCAAAATTTCACTTCACGAGTTAAAGACCCGACTAAAAGTGTTGATATATATATTTTGTTCGAGTATGGTACCTTTTGTAGGAGAAATTGCCAACTGGATGTGGTTTTTTTTAAATGATGTCTGCAGACAACATTTTTACCATTCATTCAACATAAAAACCATGCACGGATTTTTCAGGTTTTCTGAAGTATTACTGCATGTAATGTCGTTGTTCCTGTTTTTAAAAGTTTTCCAATCATGTAGTCTGTTTCTAAAATCTTTTAGCATCAAAAACGTTTTGTGCGTCTTTTAGACGACCGCAGCATTCGTGAACTTTTGAAGCCGATGTAAAGTGATTGAAAAAGACAGCCCGAATTGTCAAGAAATGAGTGGCAGCCAATATCATTGTAAAACTCTGCAACCGGGAGGGAGAGATAATGAAATTTTCACTTGTAAATATTCCTAACGACATTAGACGTGAAGGTGTCATTTTTCACAAGCTTTTGTATCGTCTGCGAAATAACGAGATTTGGATAAGAGCGTTTGATGGTAGTAAAGTGGGCAATCAAATAAGACGTCAGTTCATGTCCATTGTTCAGACGATGTTAGCCAAATCGCACCGTCTCAGTTGAGCAATCGAGTCATTGATTTTTTTATCACGCTATTGTCATCAAAAATTTAATTTCGTTCCGACTCGAAATTAATCACACTTTAGGTGACCCGTTGTTCACCACCAGTAAACGGTAGGTAATAATGATATTATGAAATTACAAATGATGGAAATTGCTTTTTTTTCCCCTCTCTCTCTCGCTTATGCTGTCCCGGCAAAGCAACATGGTCGACTCGGTTGAGGGGTCATCTTGCCACCGTGTCCTTTGAGCTCGGTCGCTCACCTCTCGGGCTTCCATGCTTACCTAAACAACACCGCGGCTGAACTAGCTCGCCGCGCTCAGGTCACCACATTATTGCCAGCATCTATTAAGAATCAAGTGGCACCCCTGGCCTAGATTGAGCCTTTTCCCCCTCTCGTTCAACAAACACACAAATCCACAGCTTCGCTTCGATAGATCTATTAAAACCGTCCGCGCTAAGTTCAAACCAGTCAACACCCAGCGAAAGCGAGAAAAAAAAGCTTCGCTTTTTCAAAACACTCGCTGGTAATTATTTTACAGATATGTCAGAAGAATTTGGCACGCCCTATTTCATTCTCCCTGATTTTCAAGGCACTCGTTCCCCCCTTTCCCCAGTGCTTTTACTCCCGCCATTTCTATATTATTTTCCTGAAATTTCCGCTTTATTGACGGTAATTTTTCATGGAGGGCCCCTAGGGTTTTTTGTCATTAGTTGTTATGATGTTTGATCGCTTATGAAGCGTGTGCAAAACGCTCCCTGTCGCACACTGTCGGCGCGTCTCGAGATTTTTCACCAGTCCAGCAACTCTATGGGGAAAACACTCCGTATTTATATAATTTTCCTTCCGATTTTCCACCATTTAGGCCAAGCTTGTGGTAGGGTGATAATTACGGTTTCGCCAGCCGAAACGACTGCAATGTTTGAGCAAGCGAATATTGGTTCCAACGGCGCGGCGTTACTTGTAGTTCAATGAAGTGTTATAAATGAGCTATGTTCTCTGTAGCCGGGTGTAAATTCCACTTATCATTATACTTTCCAAGTATCATCCAATAATTTTAAACTTATAATTCCTACAAACATAATGGGGTGAATTGTGTAGTATTTGATACGCTACTTTGAGACAACTCACACATTACCACTTTTAAACCTATTTTATACCACTTGATAATATTCAATACTTTATCAATAACAGAAATTCAGTTTGGTTTAAGACGAGAGATCGATTTTGAAGTTAAAGATCACGTTTTTGACCCCCAATTTTTCCGATGGGTGTTGAGATTTTAATACCATAACATTTGTCATATTTTTCTCATGACCATTCTGAAATTTCGCGCTCTCGATTTGTATATTTTCAAGGATATCGTAAAAAAACACACTAATCTATCTGATTCTATAAAGCAGTGCAGTGATTACACCAACCTTTTTGCTTCAACATCCAAATTGGAGATTGCAAATTTCCCGTTATCTTCCTATGGATAGTATTTTGGGGAGGTATTTTTTATGATTGTTAGGTTAGAACGAAATCCATTTTCTGGGAAAATCTGGACAAGCTCCTTTAATGTGAGACTTTTTAGACACTTGGTGGCAGCAGACATTAAACGGACCCACGTGATCAGTCCACTTTTGTTTAGACTGGTCCCCTGTCCATGTGCGCTACGCTGCTCTCCACTATACAAGGACAGGCACACGCCGAGCAATAACCACGCGTGATTGGTCGTTGTATTACGATCTGTTTTTAGAGTTGGCTCAACGACGAGTGAATTTCGCAATCGTTAATTTGCATAAACCTCCAGGAATTCCTGGATATTTATACCAGACATGGCGGCGTGTACCTGTCCTCATATACGACGAAGGGAAAGTAAATATGAGGACAGGGAACCAGTCTAAATATATGCATGATTCGGACATTACCGAGCATTCGAGTAATTTGCATAAACCTCCAGGAATTCCTGGATATTTATGCCAGACATGGCGGCGTGTACCTGTCCTCGTATACGAAGGGGATGAGGCTGGGAACCAGTCTACTAGTTCCGTGGACCCTTTTCTGTTTGCTGCCACCAAGTGTTTCAACGTCCTCCATTCATGCATGCTAATCGGTACTGGAATTAAAGTTGAAAAGATGTCTGGCAATTTCGAGACATAGGCGGCTATGCGCAAACCCGAGTACGTGCCAACATCAAGTTTCCGTATATAACTCGGACATGAATCAGGTTATACTGCAAATAGCGTCACATTGCCTGTATAATATACCCACGGCACATGCCTGGCTGAAAAGGTACCCAATGCGGCAATTCGTTCGAAATGCATCGCCCATTGACTAAGCAGACTTAAACAAACTCGGACTCGTGGACTGCAAGAGACATCGATTGGCCCTCATGTCTATGTTAGATAAGTGTCACTGCCTGGCCGAGTAGGCCCCTATATACTCGGTTCACCGAAGCCGCCATTTTACGCAGATGAGACCATAGTTTGCCCGCCGTATCAAATTTACAGTAATTAAGATAGGGCGAAAGGGTGGTGCGATGCAGTTTTTTTACTCAGACCCGCGCTAGGCCGTGGTTACTGCGCCTCTATCATACAAATATCCACGCCTACATGGACAATCATCTAATTGCGTTAGGTATAGGGTTAGGTCTCACAAGCCTCGTTATGTTATAAATTAATCACTTGGGGGAAAAAGACGGTCGTTATTGAAAAGTTGAAAAAGGAGAATAATTAACTGAGAATAGACAACCTTGTACGGTTGTTTTACATAGAGATATTCCCTTTCATTCAATTATTACATGTACTATCTCAAAACCTACGTCCCCTGTGATGTGTATGTACTTTAATTTCCTAATGGAACATTAATATTTAAACTGAGACAGATTACATGATTGGAAAACTTTTCAAAACAGGAATATCAGCATTACATAACTAAAGAATAATGTTGATAAACTGCCTTGTAGACATTTCAGCCACATAGATGCAGTAATACTTTAGAAAACCTTAAAAATCCATGTATGGTTTTGTGTATGAACGAATGGTAAAAAAGTTGTCTGCAGACAACTTAAAATAAACACCTTCAGTTGCCAATTTCTCCAACGAGGTACCATTTTGCACGGGAAAAATATCATGTGGGTTCGTTACCATTGCGATCAACACTTTCAGTCGAGTTTCTCTTGTCAACTCGTGAAGTAAAATTGTGGGTAACTGCAAATGATGTAGGCCTAGCTTTAATGTATGAAGGAAGTGTGCTTTACGTTGGTAACTCGTAAATACAATGCAGTAACATTATAGAATTGGGCGGAATTGCCGATTAGAGCATGTCTTTATACGAAAATTGGTTGTGACATGTCGTTCGCGCCTCGCTCGCGAACCATGCTGTAGTTTTGACACATTGTGTGTCATCCATTAACACCTAATATGGATCGCTTGACTAGGCGGTGACTATCCTGGGAATGAGTCTGTGAATTTCAGCAGTGGGTTTGGCCATAAATCCACCTCGTTCCTAGCCAGATCAAGTTTATGGGTTAATAATCCTGTCTATGATTTCGCTTGCCAAAACGTCGGCAAAGTCTTTGATCCCCGGACATTGTAATGTATCCTTATAGGGTGTCAGGCGAATGCGCTGAAAGGGACTGAAAAGACCTGAATAGCAGGCTAGGCTTAAGAAAGCACATGCCGCTATTGTGTGGCCTTCTGCTTCAGTCGTTTCTGGCCCAAACTTGGGAGAGTGGTGTGGGTTTGGTTTGGGTCAAACACGACATTAGGCACGCTGCATTTCGTGTCTATCGTCGGATTTGCCGAGCTAGGATTTCAGTGTCCGTCCCCACGGCGTATTGGCCCATGTTTGAATTGGGTTAAAGACTCGGGAGTCACCTGCGCCGCTCTGTTGTTCAGCCGGGTTCAATGTCTCCCGAGCCGGCTGGTTTTCCCGGCCAATCTCCCCCTCAACTTCGCAAGCTAGCTAGGTATTATTAGGGACCTGCATTGGTTGGTTGTAATGAACGTGATATAGAGCAATGCTTGGGGTAAACTAGCTAGCTGTTTTTTTGCCGTGACTGTACCTCCAACCATACTTTCACTATACACCTGTAGCCGTAAGGGGCAGCTTAACTGAACAATAACCTGCGCTGAGTTCACTAGTGTAGGCAAATAAAAAGCTAGAAAATAGACTTCGGCGATTCAAGTCTTGTGGTTCTTTGCACCATATATTTATAAAGCCCTCACTTCCCAGATTTGTTGTTCTATTGTGTTGAATGTTTTCCATTCTGTGTCTTTCCCTGGGGTGAAGTCCCCAACGTTCTCTTTGTGACCATGCAAACAGATCGCTTCTCAATGCCTTTCGTAATGACACATTATAAAGAGCTGAGGCCGTGGCGGCTTCGCCAACACTATCACTTTATCATTAATAATAATCCTAGCTATGGAAGTAATAATTCAAGCAGGGGAAAAGACGGCTCATTACGCCGCTGGGTGAAGCACTGCAAGCGGTAGTTTGGACAGAGATATCCCCATCAATGTTCAGCTTGGAACGCGCTCAGATCCCGAGTGGCGCGGAGTTGTGCGCAGTCAAGAAAAACAATGTTTCGCACACGGTTCGCGCTAGCAAAAACATGCTTCCGTACGTAGCGACTCATTAAAAAGTCTCTGAAGTGTTCTGAGGATTCTAAGCCAGACACTCGCAGCTGACATCACAATCGGATGAAGCTCGTGCGGCAACAGCATAGCCCCGTCTGTGTTAATTACATCTCTTGTTCATGCTGCTCAAATTGCTCCAGGATTGATGATGTCGATTTCATAGTAACAAATGGTTCAAAAACCATGGAACTCCGACAGATAGAGAATGGGTTACAACACAAATTCGTCTTCTCGTCGAAATTACTCGGTAACTAGTTTGACTGTTTATCGGCAAATGAGAGGCACCAAGCTGTACATGGGACCACGATGCTTACAGATTTTCATATCTCATCGGGATTCGAACCCGAGACCCTCGACTCACCAGGTAGACGCTCTACCAGCTGAGCTATAAGGCACAGTGGTATACTCCCTCAAGTTTCCCCGAGACCTCTGACACACCGGGCAGATGCTCTACCAGCTGAGCTATGGGGCACAGTGGTATACTCCCAGGTTTTCACAAGACCTCTGACACACCGGGCAGATGCTCTACCAGCTGAGCTATAAGGCACAGTGGTATACTCCCTCCGGTTTTCCCAAGACGTTTGACACACCGGACAGATGCTCTACCAGCTGAGCTATGAGGCACAGTGGTATACTCCCAGGTTTTCCACAAGACCCCTGACACACCGGGCAGGTGCTTTACCAACTATGAGGCACAGTGGTGTGCTTTACCAACTATGAGGCACAGTGGTATGCTCCATCCATCCGATTTTCCCTGTACAGTTTAAAGCCGCAAAAAGTAACTCAGTTTTTATTCAGTAATGCTTAACTTTTCCTCTTTTTTTGGTTCCCTTTTAGCTGGTATTCGACAGAAAAACGAAAATGGTAAAGATGGTCTGGTATCCAATGTCACTTCTCCCAACGATGTATTCTGTACCGTACCAGGGCGCCTGTCGCTCCTCTCTTCTACCTCTAAGTACAAGGTCACAGTTGCCGAGGTCCAGAGGCGTTTGTCTCCCCCAGAATGCCTCAATGCTTCGCTTCTTGGAGGCGTTCTCCGGAGGTAAGATGTCTTAGAATTCTGTAGCCAATAAAATGCTAATTTACTCAAGAATAACTGAGAATTTTGGAAAACGGCAACTACTTTCCGTTTTATGACCGCATTCTCTTTCTTAAGACACCTCGAAATCCGGAATACCTTCATGGATGACTGATCAGCGATGGTTCAAAGCGACTCTGTCAGAAATAGCTTTGTACCCGATTATGAACTTATCGATACAAACAGAACAAAAAGACCAATAATCAGTTTTAAAATCATTCACGGAAATAAATGATTTTTAAAGTAATTATTTTTTCTTTTATTATTTTAAATTTTTTAGCAGATTAACCTATTCATAATCTGGTACAAAAGCTATTTCTGATCGTGTCGCTTTGAACCATCGGTGACGCATGCATATTTTCGTCGAAAAACCACCAAAGTTTTGTAAACTAATTTATCCGGTTCCATAAAGCAGTGCAGTGACTACACCAACCTTTTTGCTTCCACATCCAAATTGGAGATTGCAAATTTTCCATTTTCTTCCCATCGTGGATAGTATTTTCGGGAGGTATTTAATATGACTGTTATAGGTTAGAAAGAAATCCACTTTCTGGAAAATGAACAAGCTCCTTCGGTATACTTAAAATGTCACACTATAAATTAAAAGTATCGTATTTTTAGGATGAGCGAAAACCCACATTTTGAGCGATGCAATGTCTCGAAAGATATAGACATTAATATCATCATTTTAGCGGCCTCATACTCCAGGTGCATTTAATATTTGAAAACGTCTGTAGTGTTAGTCATGCCCCATTCGTAATCTCATTTTGAAAGAAATATTTACATAAAAGTGCGGAGCCGTCACAATCCATTGAATACTGTCAATCGGGGAGTCTGAGAGAAGTTCTGCAACTGACTGGAGCCTTGTTCGTATCTGGGCCATATTGGTTTCGCAGCCCAACTGTCCATTCAAAATCCCGGACACGCTTGCTTTAGCATTTTTAGTTTCGCCAACAATTGGTATATCGTTCAAATTCACCGTGTCGAGACCAGCGAAGTAGGGGTGTTAATACTTAACGCCGGGACAGTACAGTTTTTACTGCAACGCAAGAAATTGTGAAAGTCTATCACCCACAAAAATGTCCTGGTACTGTAGTTTTGTTCATAACAAAGAATCCTAATGTACATCGGAATCTATTGTATGGTAAGCAAGGTACAATGTCATATATTCCACTTGCCTTTTTAAGCGGTTGCTATATCGATCTATCATTCATACTTCAGAAAATCCCGTTGTATTGGCTCGTGACCCACTTCAACCTCCCACAATGAATGCATTCAGGCCTTTGCAACTGACGGCGCCAGAACACATCTTGCTTTTTTTTTCGCTGGCAATCTCTCTCTATTTCCCCTCTTACACACCCCTTTTGCTTTCGTTGTTCCAAAGTTTATTTATTTTTGAAAGGAAAGATTGATGATTTCAATCGGTTGTGGTTTTGTTGGGTATGAGACTTTGTCTCTTACAAAAAAAGAAAAGAAATAAAAATACATATTTAAGCACCCTTTGGACAAAGAGTTTTGTTCGTGTCTAGGTCAGATTTTCCCCCAAGCTTAGGCTGCCCTTGATTATCTATTATACTTCATTCTACAATGGGTAGCCCACATTTACACCGAGTTCACCAGTTTGATTAAAAATACAGGCACATGTAGGCCTAATCGGATTTTTGTTCTTTTTTTAATGCATTGTTATCTCACTGTATTTACATTGGAATCTCTTTATGACATTTAACAAACTGGACTTTTAACTATACAAGTCGATGTTAATTAACACTGTATATTCAGTGCTTTCCCGAGACACTATGAAAAACTTCATAGCGTGTTCGGGTGGGACTCGAACCCACGACCTCCTTCAAATAAGGCAGACGTCTTAACCATGCACTCGACCACCGAGCTAGCCGGTGTTGAATGGCCGGTTCGTATCATTTCGCAACGGAGATTGCAGTTAATCAGAAGTTGATTTAACTTGCGTCGGGGAAACTGAATGTTAATTAAGGTTTGTTTTGCCCTTACCGACGTAATTATACAAGTCGAGTTTCCACGATTTCTCTTCAGCGCACATTTTAACCCCGTTTTCCCAATCTTTTTCACCATTTATGAGCTGATCGATTACGGCCATACCTCACCAAACTCAAAATACCTCCCCAAAATGCTATCCATGACAAGAAAACAGGAAATTTGAGATCTATACCAGTTGCAACAACGAGCAAGTTTAGAGTGTCGCTTCTTCTTAAAGGAGCGTTTCAGATTTTTCCAGTAAATGGATTTCGTTCTAACCTAACAATCATATGAAATACCTCCCCAAAATACTAGCCATGGGAAGAAAACAGGAAATTTGCAATCTCCAATTTGGATGTGGAAGCAAAAAGGTTGGTGTAATCGCTGCACTGCTTTATAGAACCACTAAATTAGTTCACAAAACATCGGTGGTTTTTTACGATATGCTTGAAAATATACGGATTCAGAGTGCGAAATTTCAGAATGGTATATCAGAAAAATATGATAAATGATATGGTATCAAAATCCCAACACCCATGGAAAAATGGGGAGCTCAAAATGGTGATCTGAACACGCTTTTTTAAACACACGGTGAAGTGTATGCTGAGCTGCAGTGGAACTGATGTGGTTTGTGTTCTATTGACAACTAACCAATCACGTGGCAGCACAGTGACTTTTGCTCATAATCCACTTTTTGAAAAATGACCATATATACAAATCTGATCCTTCGATTCTGTCGAGTAGTAGACGTACTGTATTCACTCAGTTTTATGGGGCAATAACGCACGCCCTCTATGGTTCAATTTATTTTAAGTGAAAAAAATACTGGTTATACCGAATTCTTTGAGAGTTTTGCGATGCATAAAGATCCTTTTTATACAGAAATTCAGGTCTTGGCCTGGATGGTTCGGTGAATTAGGGAGAGGTTGTCTGAACTCCAGTTAATAGTTTGGTGACCCAGTTTTAGGAGACTGTGATCTAGACAAAGGCTTGAAAAATTGCCAGTTAGGTTTCCAAGTTTAGAGAAGCCCTATGAGTCATTTTCGACGGGACATGTAGGTCTGCGTCTGCCTTGCCGCAATTGTTGAATCTGATGTCTGTAGGGATTTGCCGTGGCGGTTAACTTGCTCATATTAAGCCCGGCGTTTTGTAGGTGCTAAATTAGGTTGTTCCTGACTTGGGATCGTCTTCTTCCCCTCAATGATTGAACGCTACCGTATGTGCTCTCTGTCAGCATAACCCGAGAATATACTTCCTAAAGTTCGGGGTCGTTGACGGTGTGGGGTAGTCGGTTCTTTTCGGAGCAGAGGTTAACTTGAAATCGACGAAATTTTACCAGGAAAGATTTACTTGTATCTTAATAAGGATTTAGTCTTTTAAATTGACGCTGAATTTTCAAAGGAATTTTCGATCGTTTAACTCATTTTAAAACCCCAATGCATTGACAGTTACCCAAAAACGCGACTAAAAGTGTTGATAGCAATGGTAACAAACACCACATTTTCACTCGTGTAAAATGTGGGAAAAATTGCCAACTGAAGGTGGTTTTTTTTAAAATTGTTTGAGACAATTCGTTTACCATTTCTTCAACACAAAAAAACCTGTATGGATTATCAGGTTTTCTGAGGTATTACTGCATCTATTAATCAATTAAATATCTACAAGGCAGTTTATCAACATTATTCTTTGGTTATGTAATGCTATAACTCCTGTTTTTAAACGATTTCCAGTCATCCAATCATGTTTTAAGATGGCGCCGCAAATGAAAAGCATTATACGGGTTACACACAATGGAACAAAAAGGAATTAGCATCAAACAATGACACCAGAATCTTAACAAATTGCCCCATAATCCTGTCTTTCACTGCAAAAGACAACCTTTATATTATGAGACTGGTTAATGTCACTTAGGGTCGGACGCCACTAAGTCGGAAATTAACAGTAAGTCTTTTCAGTGTTTTCGGGACAACAGCAGGATGCGGCGCATCCACAGATGAGCAGTCGAGTCGGAACTCTTTTCTCTTTCAGTAAAATGGTGACAAGTGCCTTCCACCTGTCCCCTCGCGACTTTACATTGTATTATTAATAGCTGGCATCCGGCAAAATATGTACGTCTGCAGAACCGTACAAAGAGTTATGTCTGTTGCAGCAGTTTGGTTGTGATCGCAGATATATCAAATTAGTGCTGGTTGTTAATTAGGGTTTTTGAAGTATGGCGGGCATAGGAGGGCGCTCTTTAATTTGGGTATAAATTCGAATGAAATACAAAATAACTGCCGTTTTCACTTTGCACTTATCCATTTTATGAATAATTATGTCTCTGTGTTACAGAACATTAATGTTCTAATTTGCGTGTTTTGCGTTTTACTCATGGATAATGTCTGACGCACTGACGTACTCCCTTGCACGTGCATACTTAGTATCCAGATGACAGACTAAATTTTTGTTGCTACGTAATGTGATCGGGTGCACGCGGCAGGTGTGAGGTACAAAATCAGTACCGTGTTCACATTGAAAAATCGCCCGGGGTATTTTAACCCACGGATAGGATGAAAACTGCAACTATCCAATTTTTTGGGTCGTTTATTTGGTGTAAATGAACCAAATTTTGGGTAGTTTACACCCAAATTTGCGTTTCTTTACAACAAATACACATGTAGAAACGATCCAAAATTTATAGTTGCAGTTTTCACCCTATATCCGTGGGTTAAAATATCCCAGGCCGTTTTTCAGTGCACCGCGGGAGAGAATGGCATAAAGCAGCCAGACTATTAGTCGGTAGACATTGGCGTGCACCACGTAGCAACAAGAGTATAGTGTGTGGACTTTTTTAACTGCACCTCTATATGTTAAAAGGGAAGATTTCGGAGCGCCTACCATATAGACTGTATCGAATAGCCGCCATTTCGTGGGGCACCTTTTGTTACTTAAACCGTTCAACAATGGAAGCACAATATGTGCAACCATGCATGTCCTCAAGGAACAAAGAAACTGCCCTACGAAATGGCGGCTATTCGATACGGTCTATTGTAAAGTTGTTAAAGGGAAATCAGGATGACTTCTGAAATATCTGTCTTTAAATATTTGTTTCGCCTTTTATTAAGTTCAAACTAGCTCTAGGCTGTTATAAACATTTATCTTTTTTGGGAGAACTGTTTGTACACATTTGGGTCTCTCTAACAAGCCATATACCACCTCCAACATTCCTCAGAAGCTATTTTAACCACGTGAGATTCCAAGACGCCTTAGGCAAGTGCCGAATATCAGGGCCAAACTATTCTGTGATTTCTACCCCTAGAGAGCTCCTAAGACCAATTCTCTATACTTGTCTGTCATTAGAAACTTGAAGTTGTCATGGCTGGCGCGCAGGTAGACACGACATGACGTCACGGGTCATTGACACGAAACTAGGCTGCCGTAGCTCCTTCAGATAAACTGGTCGCTTATTGGCCATTTCCCATAGGAAAACACCAATTCTGATTGGTATAAAGTTAGCGATAGGATCTTGTATTATCGTAGGGCCAATCGTAGCGAGGAGCGATCTCTTTTAGCATCAACTGCATCGATTTGGAGTCAGCAATCTTTCAAGACGCTTTAGAACAACAACCGGACACGGACAATAAAACTCGATTGTCCGTCTTTGTCTAGATTGTCTAATGTTCCGCCAGATGATCGACAAAATTACTGCGTAGACATTGTCTCTATGTGTAGGGGCCAAACCAGTCTTATGCAGGCTATTCATATAATTCTTTTCTAGGTCATATATAAGTCTTCATATTTACACATCACGTGCATGTTAGTGAGACAGCGACACGTGAAATTTCAAATACATTTTGTCACAATTGTCTCTGCAGATCGTTTTGCTTTGGGTGATACTTACAGGCCCTATGTATCATTTGCAAGATAAAACGTTTTACAGATTCGTGGAATAAGAGTATAACATATCTAAGGAAGAATGTTGGTAAACTAGCCTGAAGAAATTTTAGCTACTTAGATGCATCAGTGCTTCAGAAAACCTTGAAAAATATGGATTTTGTGTACAAGTGAATGGTAAAAAAATATGATTTTTTTTAGAAAACCACCTTCGGTTGTCAATTACTAGCATGAAATACCATTTTGGACGGAAATAGATTCATATGGAGAAATTGCCAACTGAAAGTGCTTTAAAAAACGTTTGCAGACAATTGTTTAACCATTCATTCAACACAAAAACCATGCATGGATTTTTCAGGTTTTCTGAAGTATTATGGCCATGCGGTGCGTCGAACTCAAGTTCCCGTGCCAGTATAGAATGTGGGTTCGATTCCGGGCCGTGACGGGTTGTGGCACTTGTGCTCTTGAGCAAGGCACTTAATCACACTTGCTCCGTCCTTCAGAAGGGATGTAAAGCCGTTGGTCCAGTGTTTCGGTAACGCACTTCAAAGATCCCAGAGCATTCTTTCGTGAAGAGGGATTCCCCGGTGTCTCTGGCCGTTTCTAATTCAACTTAGAAGTTGATAGTTATTTTAATATCTATGTTAATTGATTCCATTCCTGTAATTGGCGGTCCTTCCGCTGTTGGATGTGGTGAATAAATAAATAAATAAATAAATGTATGTGGCTGAAATTTCTACAAGGCAGTTTATCAACATTATTCTTTAATTAAGTGCTGTTTTTAAAGGTTTTCCGATCAATATTTTTTCTTTACGAATTTATTTTTGGATCAATACTTATCGTCGTAACAGCGTTCACCTGTTTTCAATCATTTTTTAACGGTCCCTCCCATTCAACGGCCATCATGTATACAAGCTTAAAATCCATTCTGAATATGGGAATAGGGTTAATAAGTCATGACCTTCGTAGGGATTACGTTGTCATTTGGACCAGGGGAATTAATGGGAATGGAGGTCGGTCTACTTAGTAACATGTCTTTAATTTTCAGAATAAGCTTGAGAGAGTGTCCCTATAATGCACATTCATTATTAGCCCCAATGCATAGTTCCGACCTGTCAATCAAGCTGAACCCACGTGACCATGTATGAGCAATCACAGCTACGCAGACAGCGCCCACATAGGTCATAGTGCATTTGCTCACAAACAAAAGTTGTAGTTTTCGTCCCAAGCAACTAAGACATTTTTTTCGGTTTATGGTGTGATCCCACATGTTCCGTTTCATGTGGTCGATCCAAGGATTATATAAACCGTTAAATAGACCGTATCGAATAGCCGCCATTTGGTGGGGCACCTTTTGTTACTTAAACCGTTCAACAATGGAAGCACACTATGTGCAACCATGCATGTCCTCAAGGAGCAAAGAAACTGCCCCACGAAACGGCGGCTATTCGATACGGTCTATACCATACTTAAAGACTAATTACATGATTGGAAAACTTTTAAAAACGGGAACAACGGCATTACATAATTAAAGAATAATGTTGATAAACTGCCTTGTAGAAATTTTAGCCACATAGATGCAGTAATACTTCAGAAAACCTGAAAAATCCATGCATGGTTGTATGTGTGTGTTGAATGAATGTTAAAAAAAATTGTTGCCAATTTCTCCCACAAAGGTACCAAAAAAAATCCTGTGGTGTTTGTTACCATTGCTATCAACACTTTTAGTCGGGTTTTTCTTGGGTAACTGCAAATGATGTATTGGGCTTTAAGATCCAAGATGTATGACGTCATGTTCTGTCTTTCTGTTCATGTTTTTGTGGATCCATTTGGGGCTTTTCGTACCATTTTTCGGTGGAAAAGAGCACCATAAACAAACACAACCCGAATTCTTTCCGGGGTACACAATGCCGTTCCCTGTTCTTGTAGATGTTAGCCACGTAATTCGGCCAGGAATGCCGGCTGACAAGCGGACACCGCCCGGGGCGCCTCGCGCAGGGCGTCAGGCTAAACTCGCGACCTTGTGTAACCCCCTGCAACAACCAAAAGCATTCATAAATAGTTTGAAGAGAAATGCGAAAACCGATGTGAAATGACTTGGCAATAGAAGTCACGCTTTGCTTTTGTTACATGTAACCACCAATAAAATGGTAAATCCCTCTTTGGAGCCAGAAATCGGAAAGGTTCCTATATTTTGTCTTTTTGTACTGAGGTGTAACCGGCCATATAGTACATGTGGTATAATTTTCGCTTTGTCAATTGACTGTGTCACTTCCTGAAGTCGTTGTTAAAAGAGTGTGTCCATAACACATTTTTTAGCCTCCATTTTTCTCATGGGTGTTGAGATTTTGATACAATATCATTAGTCATATTTTTCTCATTACCATTCTGAATTTCGCGCTCTCAATCCGTATATCGACAAAAAACCACCAATGTTTTGTAAACTAATTTATCCGGTTCCATAAAGCAGTGCAGTGATTACACCAACCTTTTTCGTTCCACATCCAAATTGGAGATTGCAAATTTCCTGTTTTCTTCCCATGGATAGTATTTTGGGGAGGTATTTTTTATATGATTGTTAGGTTAGACTTAGAACGAAATCCATTTTCTGGAAAAATCTGAACCCGCTCCTTTAAGAAGAAGCGACACTCCAAAATTTCTCGTTGTTGCAACTGGTATAGATCTCAAATTACTATCATAATTCCATTGGCCAGATTTGTTTAATTCCGCGGACCTTGACAAGCTGTGTTGGTATCAGACATGATGGACCGATCATTTGGGATATGTGAAAAGAAAAATTGAATTTGGTTTTGGAATTCAGAGAGCTATTGAGTTTCACCCTTGATTAAATGGTTGGAGGTTGTGGACAGGGCCGGTATCAAGTATAATCCTGAGATTAATTCCTGTGAAAATTTTGATAGTCGTACATTTTTGAAGCCTTTCAGTTCGAACTAACATCCTTGTTTTGGATGTGGATTAAGCCTGACATACCTATAACATCGAGCAAAATTTGGTTTTGAAATTCTTATTCTCATTTATAACACCTAATTCGGTTCGGTAAGAATACTGTATTTTCGCTCTCCTTGTCTGTGGGTTTTCTCGGCGTTAAGGGAATTCTAGAGTAAAGGTTATCTCATGACCAACCAAACTTTGACAAGGTCAATTCAGGTCACGCTTCTTTCAGCTAGAACACCTGGAATCATTTATAGTGTGTGATCTCGAGTCAGCATGAAGTCCATTCTATAAGAAATACCAACATGTTTCATTGAACTTGGCTTTGGCGTCTTTGAATTGAAATCTTTCAATCCTTGTGAACCTGCTCTCTCTCGGTCTAGAACGAAGCACTTTGCGTTTCAATCAACGCTTGATTTCGTTCTGCCATACTTCGTTAGGAGTTAGCGAGGCTTGCCACCCCTAGTCTCGCGGTAGGCGCGGCTCGCATTACCAGGGCCGAGTTGGAGTAGTTCCAATCAGACCTTCAACCCCTCTCTTCTGGCTCCGAGGGGCTTTAACTCCGAGGCATTCGTGCCCCTGAAAATATGCCCCGTGGGCACTTAAACTTCACGGAAATCGTGTATACATGTTCAACATTTTAGTGAAATTCTTGCCTTTCAGAAGTCGGCGATTGTTTATTTTAATATCTTGAGAGATATTTAAGGAAGGCGTTTTGTCTATATGTTAATGCACCAAGTTAAAAGGACGATACGAAAATATTTGACCTAAATTGACAAAGTCCCTAAATTGAATCCGACTGACAAGGAACTATTCTCCCGGTCACTGACCGCTGATGAAAGCTTGGCTTACTCAGTGTTGTTTTTACGGTGACAGAAACATTCTCTGGATGGAATGATCGAGTGCGTTACCATATAAAATCATTGTACATGTACGCGCTAAATGTGAATTATTAGCATTTTTAGAATAGGACATGGTGTCTCCAAGGTCCAGCCCAAACCAGGCAACCTTAGAATGACTATTTTTCAAGTAAGAAGATTCCCTATCAGGGTCCAGGGGAACCTAGATTCTGAGGTTGCCACGTTTAGTCTGGACTTTTTTTGAGACACCCTGTATAGTCACAGTATACATGCAGCTAAAGGTGATGAACATTTTATAATCGATGAATTAATTATTTTTATTTTATATATTGTTAATTTAATTTGGAATGTTAGATCGAACATTGAATCTGACCCAAGACCTTTGAGTGAGAGATATCAGGGTGTGGGCTGGCACTTGTGGGGGAGCCCCGTAGAGGGGCGTCTGTCGGATATTTGTTGTCATAATATGGGCGAAAAAGAAGAATATAATCGTTATTTCTTCCGAATTTTGAGGTCCAATTTTCAATTAATTGACACATTCCTTAGGTGGCGTTGAACCAGATAAACGCCACGGTAGATTGTAACACGATGACTTTTTTTCAATGCTTTTGCCGTTGATGTATATTCTGCTGAGCATAAATATTGACCTAGCAAGAAGATCGCTAAAGTCACGTGATGAACTTGAGGTCCTTGACCGCTAGGCTAACATGTCAAGCTCCGGACTCCCCATCACTCCATGTCATCTCACTCACCTGTTGGTCTGTCAACCAGACTGATGGCACACCTGTTTTACTATTGTTTCAGTCGCGCATGTATTTAGAGACCCGTTTTCTTCTAAACTCGGTAGCTCTACCCCGAGGCTGGATATATACGGATAATTACATCTATACGTTGTGGTTTCCTGGTGTTCTAGCTAAGCCTGGCTATTATCAAACTAGGGGGGTTGCTGAACTATGAATATAGGCTTTAAACCGTTCTTTTACGGTGTCGAAATCCAGCTGCAGCTTTATTGTTCTACTCAGGGATCCAAGGAACTACTCACAAAAAGTTAGGGATATTGTGGGGTGTACGCAGATATTTTATTAAGGGTAGGCCTATACGCATTCCGCTTGAATGATTTTGTGTATGATTAGACAATTCCTATCTGCATGACAGACACACCTTGTCACATGAATTATTGGGTTTCACTTGGCTTGACAACCGGTTGCTATCCGCCATTACTGTGTCTATACTATGGCACGCCAAAGCGAAAATAATATTTTTAAAAATGTTGACGCATATTTTGGCATGACTTTTAGTTTTAAATGTTGATACTGTTTGAAACCGGCATACCGTGCTTTTGCTGGCAAGTTTTTAAAAAGTGTTCTTCAGGATTGACGGTAGAACTTTAGTTGATAAGTATTATTTCCAACTATCATATCCGCCCTTACTGTGTCCATACTATGGCACGCCATTGTTGTTGCTATGTGGTGCACGTGGCAGGTGTTAAGTACAGAATCAATACCGTGTTCACCGTAGGAGATAATGGTATAAAGCAACCAGACTGTTGGTTGCTACAGGCAATGGCGTGCACCACGTAGCAACAACGGCGTAGTATGTGACTTTATAAATTGGATAATTGACTCCAAATTTGGAAACAAGGATAAAACATTTCCAAGACTTGATCCGAGTTTTAGCATTTCAAAAGTTAATATGGCGATCATACTTATCTATAACAAACATCTGGTTAATAATTTTTGGGAACAATCTAAAATTCAGTCGGCACGATGTGAATTGGCCGTGTGTATAGGCTGTCGCGGCACACAACATCACTTGTTTGGAGTCCGCTACCCCTAATTACCAAACAGCGGGACGTTGGGGTGCCCTTGCCCGAGATTTCATCCAAAGTTCCCGGTGAATGAAGGGCAGGTCATGCTGCTCTTGTTGCTATCTGTCAATCGGACGGTGGTCGAAGTTAGAAATCAGAATTTTACTGGAAAGACCCCATGCGGACTCGGTATGCGGAGCTTACTGGGGCGCTGTGTGAGTGAACTGCGCTGCATCTGTATAAATACAACGCATTGTTGTTGGTGATTTTTTTGGGGAAATTTCTCGATAGACTGGGCTTGGGTCCGAATCCCGGTTCAGATAAACATATACACGTTTGTAATGGTTTGGATTGTGATGGGTTATGGGTTCGAGCCCCACTTGTGCCAACGTGTTTGTGTCCGTGGGCAAGACACTTAATCTCAATTGCCGTGCAACCCAAGCGAGATTTGGGGAGCTGTTAGGGGGAATGCTACAACCTAAGTGCTGATAGGGTTGTGTGCCTTGGCCAGGTAGCCACCTAGTTGAAGTGGAAATGGTTCTGGTGATTCCCTGATGGCAGCGGTAATAATGGTAACAGCGCCAGGAGTAGTACCCTGTAGGGGGATTGCCACAATCTAACTGCTGATATGGTTGTGTGCCTTGGTCAGGTAGCCACCTAGTTGAAGCGAAATGGTTCTGGTGATTCCCTGATGGCAGCGGTAATAATGGCAACAGCGCCAGGAGTACCGGGGATTGCCACAATCTAACTGCTGATAGGGTTGTGTGCCTTGGCCAGGTAGCCACCTAGTTGAAGCGAAATGGTTCTGGTGATTCCCTGATGGCAGTGGTAATAATGGCAACAGTGCCAGGAGTGTAGGGGGATTGCCACAATCTAACTGCTGATATAGGGTTGTGCTTCTTGGCCAGGTAGCAACATAGTTGAAGTGAATTGGTTCTGGTGATTCCCTGATGGCAGTGGTAATAATGGCAACAGTGCCAGGAGTACCCTGTAGGGGGATTGCCACAATCTAACTGCTGATAGGGTTGTGTGCCTTGGTCAGGTAGCCACCTAGTTGAAGCGAAATTGTTCTGGTGATTCCCTGATGGCAGCGGTAATAATGGCAACAGTGCCAGGAGTACCCTGTAGGGGGAATGCCACAATCTAACTGCTGATAGGGTTGTGCGCCTTGGCCTAGTAGCCACCTAGTTGAAGCGAAATGGTTCTGGTGATTCCCTGATGGCAGCGGTAATCATGGCAACAGTGCCAGGAGTATCCTGTAGGGGGAATGCCACAATCTAAGTGCTGATAGGGTTGTGTGCCTTGACCAGGTAGCCACCTATTTGAAGCGAAATGGTTCTGATGATTCCCTGATTGCAGCGGTAATAATGGCAACAGCGATAGGAGCATACATGTGCGCTATAGGCCTACAAGAATCCACCATTATTATTATTATGGCAATTTCTGTCTTATTGGAAGAACTGCGCATGATCAAAGATTTAAAGGAGCGTATTAAGATTTTTCAAGAAAATGGATTTCGTTCTAACCCAACAATCATATAAAATACCTCCCCAAAATACTATCCATGGGAAGAAAACAGGACATTTGCAATCTCCAATTTGGATGTGGAAGGTTGGTGTAATTACTGCACTGTTTTATGTACCAGAAATTAGTTTACAAAACATGAGTGGGTTTTTTTGACGATATCCTGAGAAATATGTAGATTGGAAACGCACGATTTCAGAATGGTAATGAGAAACATATGACAAATGATGTGATATCAAAATCTCAACACCCGTGGGAAAAACGGGGCTCAAAAATGTGATCTGGACACAACTATATTTTACTTCCCATTAAACTAAACCTAAAATAAGCATTCTCATCTGTAATTACAAAAAAAGACCAATGCATGTAGAAGTATACTTCTTGATATAATTATACGACCATCCGCTAACACTCAACCAAATTGCCTCTGACGGGAGTATTAGGGTCTCCTAACGCCCCCCGCCATTAAGAACGACCCTGTTACAGTTAAATTTACAAGTCACATCGAAACACTCCACCACCGCTCCGTAATCCCAAATTATCCAAGTCACGTTGAATTACTCTGTGAGATAAATCGAGACTGGTTCCGGACATTCTGGCACTGGAGCCAGACCTCTTTGATACGGACGTCAAGTTTCATTTCGTCATGGTCGATTTCGACAAGACAGAAGCGCTTAGGTCTTGCAAGGAAATATTTAGTCACGTGGTTACTAGTTTGTTGTATTAATAAATGGTGATGTCTTAAAGGAGCGTGTCCAGAGCAAATTTTTGCCCCCATCCCAACCCCCTTTTCTACGTATGTTGAGATATACCTACCATTTGTCCTATTTTTGTCGTTACCATTCTGAAATTTCGCGCTCTCGGTCTGTACAGGGTGTCCATAAAAAAAGGAAACCCATTTTTAAATGCAAATTATCAGAAATCTGTGCAATATTTCAAAAAGAGGTGTGTATGTAGGGAAAGTCCAGACTGTCCTCTGTCCAACGGTACCAGGGTCATTATGTAACTGTCATGCATGACTAAGCAAACATGGCCATTATGAAAGGTAGTGAAATCATCACTGTGACAAGTTAGCACTTCACTTGAAAGTGGGATAAGGGCAATGAAGTGATGAAAGAACAACATTTATGTTCAAACCTTACCTTACAGATAAATTAAGTGGTGTGTGCCCTCGACATGCCCACCATTTTTCTCAATACACAGCTCACATCGTCTCCTCATGTCTCTGAATGCTCGTCTTATCATTGCATGGTCTTGGCGGAGGTGATTAACAGCAAAAGAAAGTTTACCACACAGGAAAATAACTTGTCACAGTGATGATTTCACCACCTTTCATAATGGCCATGTTTGCTCAGTCATGCATGACAGTTACATAATGACCCTGGTACCGTTGGACATGGGATAGTCTGGACTTTCCCTACATACACATCTCTTTTTGAAATGTTGCACAGATCTCTGATAATGTGCATTTAAAGATGGGTTTCCCTTTTTTTTGACACCCTGTACATCTTAAAGAATATCGTCCAAAAACCACTGAAGTGACACCCTATTCACGAACCAGATCTGATTATTTGACAAGAACTGGCCACCCAGTTTAGGATTAGTCAATTAAGACAGTCACTCCTAGTTGAGGGCTGACCTTGCTGTACCAAAAATGACAGAACTTCTTATTCGCTTGACTGATGGTGATGCAACAAAAAACTATGAATTGTAGGTTAGGGCGACAAATCGTGTGTAAAAAAGGTATATTAGGGCGACGTGCTCAATAGGGCGACATTTTGGTGTCGCCCTAATATTTTTGATTTTAAAATTAATTTTTTTAGGTCAAAAACCATTTTTGTTTAGGTCGAGAACCATTTTTATCGGGACTGGAGTTGTTTCTCTTCGGTCTGTGACCATCTCCGGAAGCTTTGGGTAAAAAAATAAGGTGTCATTTTGAGTGACTCTTGCCGAAATTTCGGTGGTCTCCGGCGAGAGTCTTGCCGAAATGTCGCCCTATTGCGGCATTCAGAGTTCTTTAAATACTACTTTTCATGTAAGAAAATGTATTATCAGGATCCGGGGAAACAGAGATTCTGAGGATGCCAGGTTTGACCTGGATACTTTTTGCGACGCCCTGTATATCTATTGAAAGCATGTGGATCTTATTCTTTTCCGATCACGGGGCAGTACTCAGCGGTTCTATAATCCCAACACATCAGAACATTTCAGTCCGACAATCCATCTCCGTCATACTCCGATCACAAATAAATCACTAGACTCGTATAATTAAACGGAATTAGCGTCGAATTCACACTCGTACAAGATCCCTACGCGCGAATCATGATCCCCGCTATCAAATAACCCACATGCCCCGTGGGAATGTACATCATAAAGCCTATGCCAAGATATGGAAGGGCAGAAAGGGAGCGAGTTTACAAAGAACTGTCTGAAGAGGGATGATTGATAAGTTTTTTGATATCGCGATAATCGCGTGGCTTCACCTTGCATGTACTCGAGACCGTTGGCCGAGAGGCGAGGTATAACTCCGCGATACATCACAAGTTGTCAATTTGATCCGAGTCCTTCCGGCGTGTGCCGTCTGTCCACGCCAGCGAGCACCTGCACGGAGTGTAACTGATGAATCTTTTCCTCGAGTCCTCTGCCTCCCTTAAGACCGCAACTAACCCATCATCCAGCCCAGGCCAACGCCAGCATCATCATGATCAAATTTTCGGAGGATGATGACTGGATAACCCGAAACACCTGCCAAAATCCTCTCGCTCTTTTTGTTATTTTCCACCTTGGTTTGACTTGATATTTTCTACTTTTCTTATGTCAGTGCCCCTTTTCTCTTACTAAAGTCGCTAGATCTTTTATAGCTTAAAAGATCGTGTCCTTATCACATTTGTGAGCCCCCATTTTCCCATGGGTGTTGAAATTTTAATACCATATAATTTATCATATTTTTCTCATAACCATTCTGAAATTTCACATTCTCAATCCGTATATGCACTGCTTTATGGAACCGGATAAATTAGTTTACAAAACATCAGTGGTTTTGTGACGATATCCTTGAAAATTGAGAGCGCTAAATTTCAGATTTTATAGAAAAATATGATTAATAATATGGTATCAAAATCTCAACACTCAGGAGGGGGTGTCAAAAATGTGATCTGGACATAGGCCTATACCCTTTTAAGTGTTAATTACAATTTCTCTGTTTATTTTCTTCAGGGCAAAATCCAAGAATGGTGGAAGATATCTGAGAGAAAGACTAGAAAAAATTGGCTTGAATCTTCCCGCTGGAAGGAGAAAAGCCGCCAACGTGACATTGTTTACGTCATTAGTAGAAGGTAAGATTTTTTTTCCTGAATTATCGCCTGTGAGATTGGTTGCTATATATTTTTATAATTCTGTGTATATTGCTAGTACTTCTTCGATGAAAATGTCAATCGTTAAAAAATGTTATCGATAATATACCGCGTACTTATCCAGGGAAACCCCGATCAAGACACATATACATTACCCCTGATCACAGGGCTCCATTAAATCACTCCATATACCATCTCAGCTCCCTGGGGAGTATACCGCCCCTGCTGCTACGGCGCTCAACGGTTAATCAAACACATCAACATTCGCTCCTCTCTCAGGTATTACTCCTGGGTGGGGAGAAGCAATGCGTGGCAAAGTACCTTGCTCAAGGACACACGCACAATGGATGGACCGGACCGGGATTCGAACCCACTACCTTTGGAACTAACACAGATTTTGAATATGATTTTGATACTGTAGACCGCTCCTCCACAGCATTCCATAAACTGTAAAATCTAAACGCATGACATGAATTTATCGTTCTGGTGTAGACCACAGATTTTCTAGAACATTTCTGAACCCGTATGGTTTACTGTTTTGTATAGACCGTATCGAATAGCTGCCATCTTGTAGAGCAGTTTCTTTGTGCATGGTTGCTTATTTTGTGCTTATTTGTTGCATATTTTGTGCTTACATTGTTGACCAATTTAAATGTCGAAAGTTGCCCTACGAGATGGCGGCCATTCGATACGGTCTATCTTTGCATTACAAATGAATTTCATTTCAAGGTGAATAGCCTCATTTTTCAACGTTCTAAAGTTTAATTTATCTGACTGTTTCGTGAAGTGTATAAAACCCGCTATCACTGAGCTACGTGTCAATTCAAAAGCCAACCCGTATAATTATTACAAATGATTTTAGTGGACCGTTGACAATTGACCTTGGCGGCGATTTTAAGCGTCCATTTTGCCAAGCCGTAATAAATCACCAAACGCGTGGTGCGATGCACTACGAATTAATTGATTAGCAGTTGTCTGCCGTGAGGGTCGGTCGAGACGCGTCGCGGTCGGAACGCACTAATTGCTGTATGGCCTTGACTTGTGATGCGATCATTTAGCGCACCAAGGCAGATAGATCATTCTAAGTTGTATCAATCATTTATCAGACGGCTTCAATCTTCTGGCACTCGCCTTTTACCTCGCATTTCCCTTTTTGGCCGGTCGTTTCTGCTTTCTCGTACTTCGATTCATTTGCGTCCGGAAACGCACGCAGTGACAAGAGGACACGGTTGCGTGATGTCCGTGGGGCGACGCGCGTCTGAAAAGTGCAACGTGCCCAAACGTGCGATTTCACGGCCCAACCCAGGGACAATTAACCCCAAGCTTTTAAAGGAGCGTGTCCAGATTTTTTTTTCTTCAGAAAATGGATTTCGTTCTAACCTAACCATCATATAAAATACCTCCCCAAAATACTATCTATGGGAAGAAAACAGGAAATTTGCAATCTCCAATTTGGATGTGGAAGCAAAAAGGTTGGTGTAATTACTGCACTGCTTAATGGAACCAGATAAATTAGTTTACAAAACATCGGTGTTTTTTTTACGATATCCTTGAAAACATACAGATTGAGAACGCGTAATTTCAGAATGGTAATGAGAAAAATATGACAGATATGGTATCAAAATCTCAACACCCATGGGGGGAAAAGGGGTGTCAAAATATGATCTGGTCACGCGTTATTTTACATACAAACAAGCAGATACATGTATAATTGCTGTGTTTCGTGCATGTGTCGTTCGTTTCAGCGATATTCTTTAATTTTGACAAAAGGACAATGCAATTGTGGTAGAAATATTGATCCACCAATACCAACCATACGTCATGTTCATGTGCAGCGTCAATCGATCAGTCGACACATGTCATATTAACGATTTTTTAACTTGTATGCGGATTTGCTCGATCATGTACACGATTGGGATTTTGATTTCCATACCAAACGTAGTTCTTATTCCACGTTTTACATCTTTTAGTAGATTTTAGCCCAAAGTAATATATGATTATTAAAACACACAGTCAAATGCATACGAGTAACCGGATCACGGCTAATCTTAATTTCAATTCACGATTGTGATACAGAAATATGCACTTTGCAATCGTATTTTAGGCTCATTTGCTTTTTGCGATGATACGTATAGTTTATGACTACCCTAGAGCTTGCAAAGTCTTCAATTATAAGCACTTCCCATATCATCTCCCCCTGCCCCATCCTTTCTGGAGGCTAGACCTAAACCACATCCTTTATAATGGGTTTCTAGTTCCGACGTCCATCAGCCTGCAGTGTTTGGAAGTCAGTGCATGCAGTCAACCGTAGCCGCCTTGGGCGACTATCCGCATTTCAACTCGCCCTTTTCTCTCTGTGTGTTCTCTGAGTTATCTGTCTGGGAAATCTCCCTTGAGCAACGGCTTGAGGGGAAGACTTGCATCCTCCGTGACGAAGTTGACAACTGGAGCAGACGATAGCTGACATTTTCTGATTTTTTTTTCTTTTCTTTTTTTCGGGATCGGGATGTCACGTTGACAGATGCATGATGAGCTGCTTGTGGCAGACCATTGAGGGCGCTGTCCCATTTCTTGGGTCACCGAATTACTCAGGAGGCTACGAGGCCACACAGGCCCCCAAAGGAACCAATGCTAAACGCCCAATTTTCAAAAATCATTTTAAAATAATCACAACTCTCTCAGCGTCTCGGGACAACAACCAAAATACTCATTGAAATCTCATCTTTTCAATTCCGTTCAATTTTAACAATAATCCGTCACTTTTATTCCCTAATTTCCACTTGAAACAAAACTACCCCTGCAAGAGTGTAACTTGCCAAACAGACCAGCGTCCATTTTGGAAAAAAGTCACATACGCTAATGGGCACAATAGGGCCACTCTCACGAGCTAGATTGTCCAAAATGTTTACAGTTGGAAGAAAAAATACCCCACATCACGATGATAGCCAAGTTATACACTAGACCACACTAGCAACTCTCTCTAATAAGAAGAATTTGAGGGCATACCAAATATTCATTAATAGTGTTCTGCTATTTTTGGCTAAGAACCGGGCTAAGAACACAAGTTGACATACAATTTTGGATTATTAACCAGTTTTTATCAACCAAACAAATTTTGGATTAAAGCTAATTTTTCAGATAAACAGCTTTATGAAATTGGCCCGTGCCTATTTTCGTAAACGCCCAATGTCATTCATAATTACTCTTTGCAGCTGGCGGCAACCAATAATAATAACAGTACATAAACGTTACCCCAAAATTTCTACCAATTAAGTCGGTATTACCATAAGAATGCATTGGCCGGCCATTAGTGGTTCGGAGTTGTGGGTGACCGTTACATCTGTTGATTCACACGATTTCACGCTGTCTATACGCAATGTTAAACTGGAATATATTAATATCAATAAGTCAGCTACACACTCCGATCAATTTGTAATCGATTTCTTCATTTTGAACCGTAATTACTTCGGAGCTTGCATAATGGCGTGATCGGATCAAAAACGCGGCTTTTTGAAGCCTGGGAAACGCTTTTATTTTCTTGGATTTAAGACTCGAGGTATACAGCAAAGGACATGGAATTAAGGTAGAGTACATGATTGGTAAACTGTTAAAAACAGCGTTATTTCCACTCGTAATTGCAAGCCTATGTCGAGAAAACTACCCTTGCATACAGGCCGCTTGGTCACACAGCCTCGGAGAAATTGCTTTCCGAAAATAAAGCTACCTTCGTGATTCCACCATGACACATTTTTAATAACATGACTGGAAAATCTTTAAAAACAGGAACAACGGCATTACACAACTAAAGAATAATGTTGATAAACTGCCTTGTAGACATTTCAGCCACATAGATGCAGTAATACTTCAGAAAACCTGAAAAATCCAAGCATGGTTTTTTCACACACCGGGCAGACGCTCACCAGCTGAGCTATGAGGCACAGTGGTATACTCCCTCAGGTTTCCCCAAGACCTCTGACACACCACGCAGATGCTCTACCAGCCGAGCTATAAGACACAGTGGTATACTCCCTCAGGTTTTCCCTGGTTTATTTTCGGATATATTTTCTCAGGCAGTCGATTGTTTCTCGCACCTTGCACAACACCCATTGATTTTCGTCTACAGTTCTTTAACGATGCACCTTTTCATGGTGAACCGTGAATCACGAATGACCTTCCAGTTGCGGTTTTCAGAGCAACAAAGACCGCCAAGTTGTGCGTGCGTGCGTGGTCAGCTACCGTTTTCTAGGCATATCATACTCAGTCGCTCTCTAGCACTCTCTGTGAGGATTGCATTTCCTGCATCTTGACTCGAATGCGCCCACAAATCCAGAAGCTCCGTCATGCTCTCTTTATGTAAGACGACCGCACGGAAGTTACAGGATTTCACCAGGCCGCTCGTCGGCTGCTCGACCGGTCACCAAGCAGGAAACCACGGCCCGAGTGTCAGAGGAAACTCGCTGGCAGTGATCGGTCCGAAGCCGGCCTCCGATTCCAATCAATACTTACACTGACCTCTCTGACGCTAAAGTTTGTCTCTCTTCGCGGCTTGAAGATGACAGTAAGGGCATTCAACTGGACAGAGAAGAAATCAGATCGGTCTACAGCGCAGGTGCTTGGCCCGACAGAGCGATCTTTACAAACGAAGTATACATGAAAATACCCATTATGTGAAATGAATGTTCGAGTGTCTCAAACTAACTATAGGCCTATTTATCTTACTATACCAGAACAATAAAGGAGCGTGACCAGATCATATTTTTGAACGCCCCCAACCCCCCCCCCCCCCCCCCCCCCCTTTCCCCCCATGGGTGTTGAGATTTTGATACCATATAATTTGTCATATTTTTCTCATTAGTATTCTGAAAATTCGCGCTCTCAGTCTGTATATTTTAAAGCTAGGATATATCGTCAAACTAATTTATCCGTTCCACAAAGCAGTGCAGTGATTACACGTTTTTGCTTCCACATCCAAATTGGAGATTGCAAAGTTTTATTTCCATGGGGCCGGGAGGTAGACCACTAAAGTGTGACGTCTGTTGCCACGGTAACTGGGTCTAAACATTCGCTGGTAATCTAAAACGTCCATTGCTGAAGCACATAAGGGAAACAGTTCACTGGTTTAGTGTACACCCAGTAACCTTGGCAACACACAAAGGTTGGCGTTTTCACTTGATAAATTTCGTGTACGCACCGCACAGCGGGGCGCGTTTTCCCCACACACGCTGCGCGTTCTCGCGCGTTTAATTCAACTTCCGCGGAGCCTCTGCTAAAGTACACACGTCGTATGTACGCGAGGCGTTTGACTCATGTACGGTATTTCGATTATCTGTCATTTATACAGCAGTTGACTAAAAAATATGATTATCATTATGTTCAGCTCATTGGTTCTTTGGGCCGCACTGTGCGGTTTATTGTCTTGTTAGTGCACGGCTGTGCATCGCGAACGATGCGTGTTGACTTTCTAGTGTTATTTCAGCGGGATTTTGCTATCTGTCGTGTTTTTTTCTCGCACGCTGTTCTTTTTCTCTCTAAAGGGGCGTTCACACTATCGCGGAAAAATCACACTTTCGCGCTGCGCTCACCGCATTGCATGAGCTCCAAATCGCCGATTATTCAAAAATAGAAAATTCCACTCTAGTAACTTTTGGGGCTTCTCTGATACCTCATTGGCTGCGCGTTGGAAAGGTCAGCGCACCGCGGTCAAAGTTCAACAGATTTGAACTTTGACCCAGCTCAAAACGTTTTGCGCGTCGCGATAGGCCGCGCACAAGCGGCAAACCAGTTTGTGTACAAACCAATGGAACAGTGTGATTTTTCCGCGATAGTGTGAACGCGCCTTTATTCTCTCTAAAGGGGCGTTCACACCAACGCAGAAAAATCACACTGCCGCGCTGCGCTCACCGCATTGCATGAAGTCCCAATCGCCGATCTTTCCAAAAATTAGAAAATGTAACTCTCCGGTAACTCGGGGATTCTCTGATACCTCATTGGCTGCGCGTTGGAAAGGTCAGCGCACCGCGGTCAAAGTTCAACAGATTTAAACTTTGACCCAGCTCAAAACGATTTGCGCGTCGCGACAGGCCGCGCACAAGCGGCAAACCTGTTTCTGTACAAACCAATGACACAGAAGCGCGCATAGCAATTTTTCGCGATAGTGTGAACGCCTCTTAAAGGCCATTGTATCATTTGCAATGACCCAATTTTGTTTTTCATGAGTTGACAAGAAAAAACATTACTCAAAGTGTTGATAGCAATGGTAACAAACACCACATGAATTTATTTCCGTCCAAAATGGTATTTCATGCTGGAAATTGACAACCGAAGGTGGGTTTCTAAAAAAGTCATGGAACTTATTTACCATTCACTTGTACACAAAATTCATATATAGATTTTCAAGGTTTTCTGAAGCATTGATGCATCTATGCAGCTAAAATTTCTTCAGGCTAGTTTATCAACATTCTTACTTAGATATGTTGCACTCTTATTCCACGAATCTGTAAAAAGTTTTATCTTGCAAAAGGCCTTTAAGTAGGCTATTCTCCTTTTCGACAACCAAGCAGGCGTTTGCCAGATCATGCCAGACGTCGTGCCGGATTTAGTGGGTGGGGGCGGGGGGGATGTATTCGTCTCATGCACCAGATAAAAACATAGGCCTAAACATTTTATTTTTTAATAGAACAAAAATCGCCTGTTAACCATTTACCGCAACATACTTTACAGATAAGTCAAAGTTCCGGATTTCAAACATCCTACCATGAATCATATAGGCCTACCTAATTCTGATTGGTAGATTATTAGCCCAACTAACCCACATTTATCGAAAGTTCAATATTTCAGGTTGGATTTCCTGGTTAAGTGCTGCGTTTGTTCCCTTTTTGTTTGTCCGATTGTTCCATAAAAGGGAATCAGTTTCAATGAGTGTGTGTCCATTTGTAGAGCAGCAGCAGTATCGAAGGGGCTTTGTTAATTCAGAACCATTTAAATTGTAAATTTGACGACATAATATGAGTTTTGTTGCACTTGTTTGTGCAAAGACCATACAAAAGCCTCGGGTCGCATTACCAAGCGGCGTTAGCCATTCGCGATCACGTTTACTCAAATTCAATGCCCTTTCTGGAAGGTTGAATTAACCACACCGCGGCGTTGACTGACCGGACCCCGAAAAAAAGATCTCTCGCCCACATCGATTTCAATTCAGCTCCCGCTTGACTCAATATTTTACCCGGAGCTTTTCAGCGGCCCAACTCATGCAGTCGGTAATTTTTGGCAAGCGCGCCTCGCATTCTGTGAAGTGACCCGTGCGCGCACTTAGCCAAGCTTTTTTTCTTGAGCTTGCTTGAGTTCAGTAACACGTGAGTGCTTTCAGGCGAAACCCACGTGCAATAATAAACGTAGTCCTTTAGGTATGTGCTTTCCATCCCGCCCGCCCCGCCGGATGCCACGTTTAGCCGGTCGATCGCGGACTACCAACAAAAAATACCGACGTTGGAACACGTGCGGTTCCATCGTCAAAATGCTAAACAAAAGTTAATTTCCGTGAAAAGAAGAACCAACTATAGTGCAAATTGATTGATTTAGTTTGCTTTGCTTTGTGTTCTTAGGTGTTTTATTCATTTTATATGTCCTTAGACGTACTGCAAAGTTTCAAAATAATGCACACTTTGTGCAATTTAAGAATTTGTATGGCATAGCGCATTTCGGAAGCCAATAGCGTCGATAAATCGAGAGAAAAAAAATCAAATGTTTATTCCATCTTTTCAAGTCAAAATACACCTTTAAAACTGAACACACCTTTAAAGCTGAACAATCACATGTGTCGGCAACGTGCGCAGCCATGACAGTGGGCAGTCACAATGTCACCGTGCGCCATGACGAGTACGCACTTTGTGGATCTGTCGTCACATCATTTAAATTAATATGAAAACATGCACACTGTCATGGCTAAGACGTGGAATATCTCTTTAAAGGAGCGTGTCCAGATCACATTTTTGACCTTCCATTTTCCCCATGGGTGTCGAGAGTTTGATACAATATTAATTGTCATATTCTGAAATGTCGCGCTCTCACTCCGTATATCCAAGGATACCGTCAAAAAACACCGATGTTTTGTAAACTAATTTATCTAGCAGTGATTACACCAACCTCTTTGCTTCCACGTCCAAATTGAAATTGGAGATTGCAAGTTTCCTGTTTTCTGTTAGGTTAGAACGAAATCCATTTTCTGAAAAACACGAATTGGTTGTTACAAATGAAGCTTCGCCGCGCTGTTGTAACATTGCGAGATGCATTTTCACCATGTTTAAAGCTGTGAACGACTAAAGTCATGCTTGAGTAATTGTGACATGAGGGACGGCGAGAAACCTTGACCGTTGTGACGAGCAATTAGTTCCAAATCGTGCTTGATTCTGCTCATAATGCTTCGAAGAATCTCCATGCTACATGACTGAATTCAACGGTCTAGGCGCATTAACCTGCCCATGAAAGAACATGTCGCCTCACATTAATAGGCTACCATATACACGTGCCATCTAAGTATCCGAACATTTGTTAGTGGCTTTCGATTAGCTTACACCGAATTACACAGGGTTTACACCGGGGAAAGCGCCCAGAAGATGCAAACGAACGCCACGGGGTTTCGCTTTGAATTCTGGGAACACAGGTCAAAGGCTGTTGCCAGGTGGGGCTTTTATAAACATTAGGGCCTTCGAGATGCTTACACCGTGTAACACCAACTTACACCGGAGCGTTCTTTTAGCCATCACGTGTCACGAGTCTGCCCCGGTGGCAGACACCATGCGCTACCTGAGCTCGCGGCAGGGTCTGTGGTGTAAGGCTCGGTGTAATGACGTCACCTAGTAACCGCGAGTAGAAAAACATGGCGGACAGTTTAGAATCGCGACGTGAGTGTGGAGAAAAACACAGAGTTATGACACAAAAAGTGAATAGGGCTGTAAATGGGTAATTTCCAAAATTAGGGGTCCAAAACGTTTGGTGTCCCAGTTATGTAGGCCTACGACACCCTGAGCTTCAAAAATCGCCACTCATGATCACAGATTCTCAGTAATAGACAGTGGCATGTGATTATAAGGGACAGCACCAATTTCTTGAATATTTGGTTTTGTTATTACTGACAAATATTTGAAGCAAAAGACCATAAAGGCTTACAATTTGTTCTATTATATTGAATAGGAATTTGATGTCCCGTGTTACCTACGCCAATGAAAATTAGCTGTAGAATGAGTTTGCATTAACCTTGGTGCCGTATCCAGGCATTTATGGAAATAAAAATTAATATTTTCTACTAAAAAACCACTTTCAATCGCTAAACACACTTAAAAATCTTTAAAAGCATGTCACACTTTTGGACCCCTATATCATTTTGGGAATTGCCCAAATACATTTTGCTTAATCAGTAGTTGTCTGTGGGCATTGACAAAGTTTATTGCGGTACATTAGGGCAACTATTTTTGCGTGGCGCCTGCTTTATTTTTCCTCGTGAGTCAAACGATAACAGTGTTTATAAAAGTCCCACCTCGCAACAACCTTTGACCTGTGTTCCGAGAATTCAAAGCAAAACCCCGTGGCGTTTGTTTTCATTGCAGTTTATTCCATTTTCATTCCATTTCATTGGTCATGCTCCTTTAAAAAAAAAAAGGAAAAATTAATCAGCAAAAAAAGGTGTCTTAGGCATTTTAAAACTAGACACGGCAACTATTTTGTGGACTTTCTTAAAGATAGTATACATGATTGGTAAACTGTTACAAATAGTTTTATCCCCCTGTGCGATTGAAGATATGCATGATTAAAACCAACCTGAGCAAAAACCAGCTCCGTACTTTGTCTAACTTTTGAGAAAACAGTCAAAAAAGGGTTTGCAGTCATTTCGCCCCAAAACCACTTCGCCCTGAACCATTTCGCCCTGAACCTCAGCCTGTGCACAAAGTGGTTTTGGGGCGAAGTAGCATTTAGGCGATGTAGTGTTTGGACGAAGTGATTTGGGGCGAAATGGCACTCGGTCGAAGTGGTTTGGGGGCGAAATGGCACTTGGGCGAAATGGTTTTGGGGCGAATTGAATTTTCGTCTCATTAGACGAAAACAAAAATGTTTTACTAATTTCTCAAAGACTATAGCACTTCAGACAAAACCACTTCAGGGGAAGTTTTCTACGGTCATCATGTTTATATTGTGTATTAAAGTTAGGCGTAAATCTGTGAACATTTCTGATTTTTGAGATACCAATCATGTAGGCCTATACTGCCTTTAAGAAAGGTAAGCCCATACATTTTGGTAATTAGTTAATTATATGCTTAGCGGAATGAAAATGGTGTCGTTTTGTATATCTGGCGATAGATATAAATAAGCATTCACCCCGCCATTTTTGTTTTGGAGGGAGGGTGGAGTTTAGATGTTATAAACTCATATCTCATTAGTCCCAGCGTGTGTATTGAGTCAGCAGCTACGAGCACGTGTGGCGCCCTAGGCGAGGCGAAGGACCGGGGCGGTTGCACGGTGCGACCGCAGCAGCTAGCACCGCGCCCGGTGCTCCGGTACACACTCGCGCGCTCAGGAAAACGCCTTCAGGGATCAAGGAAAAAAGCCGCCCTCGCATCGCAAATTAGACCGGAGAAAATAGGTCAGAAGGGAGGGAAAACGGAGGAAAAAACAGGGGTTCTATGACATCAAAGTGGCGAGTATTCGAGCGGTGCATGACCTCTCGTAGTGACGGAATAGCTGAGTAATATTCGCTGGATTATACAATATAATGTACAGTGAGATAAAAGGAATAGCCTGTATATATTTGAGCTATATCTGAGATATATCTGAGATATATCTGAGATATATCTAAGATATATCTCAGATATATCTCAGATATATCTCAGATATATCTCAGATATATCTCAGATATATCTCAGATATATCTCAGATATATCTCAGATATATCTCATCTCAGAGATATAGCATTTTCTGTACTGCTTTTAAGTTATATACCCAAAATGTTACTTCCGAAGTTGACAAGAAACACCCGGCGTCTAAAAGTGTTGATAGCAATGGTAACAAACACCACAGAATTTTTCCCGTTTAAAATGGTACCTTTGTGGGAGAAATTGCCAACTGAAGGTGCTTTTTTTCCATTCATTCAACACAAAAAAACATGCATGGATTTTTCAGGTTTTATGAAGTATTACTGCATCTGTGTGGCTGAAATTTCTACAAGGCAGTTTATCAACATTATTCTTTAGTTATGTAATGATGTTGTTCCTGTTTTTAAAAGTTGTCCAATCATGATTCTTTAACTCATACATGCACAGATATGCTAAATTTTATTTCAAATAAAACATATATTTCTTAAGGTTGTGTATTGAGCATATATACGTGTTTTGGTGATGCCCAATTGTTGTTTAACTCACTTTCCCTCGCGTGTTTCTACACCTGTAAACACAGACCAAAAAATCTGCGCGAAACCCCTACAGGTATTCTCACACAACCAGTCTCGAAAAAGGACAACCAATTATTTATAGTACGTTTGCAAGAGACCAGTTAAAAACTGAGCAAGATAAAATGGCATAATTAGTTATCCCCCGCAGGCGCACCATCCAAAACACATCCCTCTATGCCAGAAAACATTCCCCATGTGTGCTGCTATATCTAGGCCTCGCGATTTGCCGGGAATTAAAGAGAACACTGCCCGGTCATTTTTTGCCTCCGTTCCCGGTCTCACGACCGGGGCTGGAGCATCATTGGCCCCGGGGTGCAACGCCGCAGCACCGGGGGACGTGTTAGGCTGCCGTTCGGTGGGTTCGCGACCTCGGGATTGTTTAGTTCGGATTGCCGAGCCGAGTATTAATCAACGGTTGATTGACCTGAATATTATGAAATAACATGCTGGTTATAAACCAGATAATAGGCGAACATAGCAAAGATATTGAATGCAATGAAATTTATAATCATTCTATGTCCCGTAAGACACAAATACGACCGTTGGAGAAAAATAAAGGAAGTGATCAATTTTGCTTTGAACATACCTAAATAGGCATTTTTCAAAATGCACACTTGGCCAGACTAATTTGTTGTTGCTATGTGATGCACGCGACCGGGTGAGAAGTACAGACTCAATACCATGTTCGCCGTAGGAGAGAATGGCATGAAGCAGCCAGACTGTTGGTTACTAGGCTTTGGCGTTAACTACGTAGCAACAATAGCACAACGTTTGCTTAGCACAGAAATTTATTTGCTTGTATTGCAAAAATGGGTTGCCAGCAAACATCGTATGTGGTGTGTATTTACTAATACATTTAGCTACTGTTTCTAAAAACACAATTTGACATGCTCGTAACCAATTTTACAAAGCAAAAGACATTCTGTGCTGAGCAAACTGTTGTGCTAAACAGCGCCGTGAAATTGGCCCAAGACTATACAGTAGCCAGCCATTCGGACGACCGTTCGCACACTGCACTATCCAAACACAGCTTTTTCCTACTCGACCAAAGACTCGATACAAATACTGTGTACTCAACAAACACCAAATTCAGCTGCCGCTATACACTGACACCCAAGTTTCCATGGTTACTGCAACTCTACACGATGACACTTCAATTTTCTGTCTGTCCCTTCGCACTCGTACCTTGTGCCTCTTGCTTGCCCGCGGGCCTTTTGCGAGATTCCCAGGGGTTTAATCAACACTTTGCTTGTGGTAATTACAGACTGATAGACGCACGTTAACCCGTTAGAAATCCACATAAAGTAACACATCCAAGTACTCTTGAACGCTCTACCAAAATTAGCTGTTTGCGCGTAACATTTTGCATAATGACTGGTGCCCGAATTTCAAATGGAGGTGCAGTTTACAAAGTCGCATACTATGCTGTTGTTGCTACGTGGTGCACACATGCCTAGCAACCCGAGCATGCAACTTTTTCAGCTGATCAGCTGATTTCCTCTTTTTTGTTTCCTCATCTGTCCCATTGCAAATTTAAAACAAATGTACAAAGTTGGAGATTTTGGGCATTTTCCTCTTTTTTTGTAATGACAGTTGCATGACTGGCAACCAACAGTCTGACTGCTGTATGCAATTCTCTTTTACATAGAACACGACATTGATTCTGCACATCACACTTGTCGCGTGCACCACATAGCAACAAAAATGCAGTCTGCAGTCAAGTGGATATAAGTGTGCATGCCACGTCAGTACATCATGCTATCCATATGAAACATGCAATAGGCTATTTCTGTTCCTCATAGAGTACTAAAGTTAAAGATTACTGGGTCTACACTAAAACCAGTGATCTGTTTCCCTGCGCTTTACCAATGGGCGTTTCAGATTACCAGCGAGACCCAGTTACTCAGGCAACCGATGCCGCATTCCAGTAGTCTTTTACACAATGTCTCTGTTAGTATGTATTGAGATGGCTGTCACGTGACCCATGGCACGTCATACCAGTTAGAAAGATAACTGATTTTTACCAGTGAATTTCGACCTTATAACATGAATATTTCTGTTTTTGCAGGTGAAGCAATACACCTAGCCCGTGACTACGGTTACCTATGCGAGACAGAATTCCCTGCTCGGCAAATCTCGGAGTACATCGCCAGACAACACAACGATCCGACCGAGGTACCGACTCGGAGGAACATGGTCTTAGCTACCAAGTGAGTCTTCACTAATTATCGGTCAATCTAACTTCTTATTTTAAAGGCACAGGCTCGTCAGCAAGCAATGCGCGCTCGCCAAATTCTTGCCACGAAATACGCAGCTCCATGCATTTTCTGTGGAGCTGCGTATTTCGTGGCATGAATTTGGCGCGCGCGCATTGCTGACGAGCCTGTGCCTCTAAAGCCCAATACAACATTTTGCTTCACGAGTTGACAAGAAAAACCCCGACTTAAAGGTGCTGATATAGCAATGGTAACAAACACCACATGTTTTTTTTGCCGTGTAACTTACCTTTGAAGGTGCTTTAAAAATTGTCTGCAGACAATTTTTTACCATTCATTCAACACAAAAATGCATGGATTTTTCAGGTTTTCTGAAGTATTACTGCATCTATGTGGCTGAAATTTCTACAAGGCAGTTTATCAACATTATTCTTTAGTTATGTAATGCTGTTGTTCCTGTTTCCCAATCATGTAATCTGTCGTACCAGACCTCATTTTTATAATTAACTTTTTATTTATTTTGTATCGCCATCATAATATGATATCTATCTCTGAATACGCAAAGTACACCCCTCGGGTCAGCCACTAAAAGATAACTTTCCCATACAACGAAGGGACAATAATTCACTTCATTTCGGCCGAGAATTATTTGCCAAATTTAAGGTTATTTGAAAGACAGATATAGGTCTACTCCCCGCTACGCACTCTCAATAATAGATCGCACTTGCTTCAATATAGAGGTAGTATTGTCAAGCGGCATAGATGATGTGTACATTACGTTTCTGGGTTAATAGTTACTCGGCCAGACACATGGAGAACAGGACTCTTTTGAAACAGACTAATTGCTTTTTAAAAGTGCGTTTTCGCGGGGCAAGAATCGGCCGAGAACGTGCTTCTGACGTGTAAGTGTTAATTGGCAAGTGACTCACAAAGTTTGCTTAGTACTATACGAAGTGTACCTGGCCTTTCCCGAGTATTCTGTGTTTTTTTACCATTTCTACGTTCATCTGTGCCAAATTCAAATGCCAAAACGATTTAAGATTTGCGAAATATTTCAAGCCCCGATACATCATTTAAAACAGGAACAACAGCATTACATAGGCCTAACTATAATGCATAATGTTAATAAACTGCCTTGTAAACATCTCAGCCACGTAAATGTGCAGTAATACTTCAGAAAACCTGATAGAATCCAGCATTCATAGTTTTTGTGTCATGGTTATAGTCGAGTCCATCACAAGTCCTCACAAGCGCAGCCTTCACAAGTCCACCACAAGTCCCTGGGTCTTAATTCAAGTCACAAGCTATTCAAAATAATGAACTCCAACAAAGGCATTCTTTTGTGCGTGTTCATCATTTGCTTCTTGTTACTGGACTTGTGATTTTATCGGCTCTGGACTTGTGATATAGACTTGTGATGGACTCGACTACAACCATGTGTTGTATTGATTAATGGTAAAAAACTGTTAATATTTTTTTTTACAAATGTAATAAAAAACACCTTTATTTAGTTGGCAATTTGTCCCACAAAGGTACCATTTCACACGGACAAAATCAATGTGGTGTTTGTTACCGTATCAACACTTTCAGTTGTATTTTTAAAAAGTAAAATTCAGGTTTTCTGAAGTATTACTGCATCTATGTGTCTGAAATTTCTATAAGGCAGTTTATCAACATTATTCTTTAGTTATGTGATGCTGTTGTTCCTGTTTTTAAAAGTATTTTCTTTCTTGAAATGCTTTTTCAGACAAGTGTTGAAGGAGCTCCAAGACGTTTTGTGTCAGGACCGGACGCCAATCGGCAACACCAGGCCTCAGCCGATATTGGAACCCTCCATCCAGCGCTGTTTAACGCACTTCAGTCTAATCTCACACGGCTTCGGAACTCCCGCGCTTTCCGCATCCATGGCGACACTCCAAAATGTGCTGACAGAGATGCTGAAATACATGGACAAAGCATTCCCAAATGTGACCCCACATTCGGCCCATTCCACGTCCGGATCTAAAATTGATTCTAATTCCAATAAGACGAATGGAGAGAAATCAGACGAGCCACGCAACAAGGACGTTGTATGAGATTTTTTTTTTTTGGCGGGAAAATGGACAGAATATCTGATATCCTAAACAGCATGAAATGGACTGTTTATGTTCTCAACGATTACGCATGCGTCAACTCGTCGAGGTTGCTGTTGGTCTACGACTGTTTCGTGTCGGGTTTTTGCACCATCGGCTGACTCGGACTCTAGTGGAAAAAAAAAACCACGTGGTTGCTCGCGACGTCATGTATTGGGAAAGCATATTCGAATAAATGTTTAAATTGCCCACCAATAATGCATTAAGCCAACGCATTCGCAGCATCGTGCGAGTTGCGGATGTCGTTTTATTTCGAACATTTTTCCAAGTTTTTATACCAAAGACAATGGTATATTGTTTGAGTTGCAATGTCTCCAATAGCGAAGCGTTTTCGTTCTTCTGTGGAAGAACTAATTTCCCACCGATTAATATTCTCTTGTTATGCCGGGAGACGAAAAATAATGTTAGGGTGCCATTCGGCAGTAGTAGATTCATTTCTAGGCCTTGTGATGTGTGTCTGACTTTAAAACTTGTGTTCTGGTTAAAATTCTGTACCTGTTATTATCGAAACTCTGAATGCAAATTATGCGCACAATTTGCATGTTTCACGAAACGAATCACCAAATATATAGCACTGCGAAGAAACGCTGTTTCTATACCCATTTTATTTCGAGTGGTTTAACAGCACCAGGGTAAAACTGGTACTCAGAGGCCTATGTGTACAACATTAGCATAATGTCTGGCGCCCCGGATTCTCCACTTTTAAATGGAGGGGAAGTTTAGAAAGACACATACTATGCTGTTGTTGCTATGTGGTGCACGCCATTGCCTCGAAACCAACAGTCTGGTTGCTTTATGCCATTCTCCCTGACGGTATTGTTTCTGTACTTCACAGTCAAGTACACACTTGCCGCATGCACCACATAGCAACAGAAATTTAGTCTGGTCAAGTGGATACGAAGTGTTGAACATGCAAAAGGCTATTTTTGTTTATTTTCCATTGCATTATTGATACCGAGGCTGAGTTTTTAAAAAAACATTTTAAAACAAAATGATGTTTTATGACGCGAGGCTTTTAATTTCAATTTTGGATGAAATTTACATTTTACCAGTGTGGTTTTTTCAATCACTATAAAAAGGGCTGAATGTTTATGTACAGATATAACAGCATTCTTACGTCTGCAGTATTTTGCCAAAAAGAGGCTATTTTGGTCACATTTTGAGCAAGCAATTACTTAAGCAGCAAAAGGTGTGATGCACGTGTTTTAAAAAAAATGAACCACAGTATTAAGAAAAACCAGTCGTCTCAAACACTACGTTTAGTTATTGTTTTTAAACCTTTCTGTCTGAAATTACACAACTGAAAGTACAGTACTGCTGAAAATGCGTTCAGTTTCTCCTGAATATTTACACGTTGTGTATAGACTCTTTGCACGGGCGGTCATGACAGGGGGCAGTCACATTGTCACCGTGCATCATGCACAAGTAGGCACTTTGCGGATCTATTGTCACATCAGTTAAATATGAAAACCTATCCCTCTTCATGGCGGCCGGTGAAAAGGGTCTATATGATAGAATTGCATTATTTCACTTTTTTTCTTTTTGCTTCGGATAGAATTGTGCTGTGCTCGTGCAATTGTTGTTACATGATAGGATAATATGATAAAAATGCAGGAAATTGTCTTTCATTTTTTGCCAAATATTGGACTCTTTCTAGACAGTCATTGGCCCAATGCCACAGATAACTGTTTTTCTGTCGAGATTGAAGAAGCGTGTCCAGGTCACATTTGTTAGCGCTCCCCCTCCCCCAGTTTGCCCATAAGTGTTCAGATTTTGATACCGTATCATTTGTCATTATCTTTCTCATTACTATTAAATTTCGCACTCTCAATATGTGTATATTTTCAAGGATATCTTCAAAAAACCGCCGATGTTTTGTAAACTAATTTATCTGCAGTAATTACACCAACCTTTTTGCTTCCACGTCCAAAATTGATTTCTTCCCATGGATAGTATTTTGGGGAGGCATTTTATATGATTGTTGGGCTGGAACGAAATCCGTTTTTTGGGGGGGAAAAATCTGAACTAGCTCCTTGAATATGACGCAAATACACGAATAGGCAATTCGCATGAATCAAAAACATTAAGTGAGTGTGCACAGTGATAGAAATCAGTTGTGATTTTTTTTCCAAAATTTATCTATATAATTTTTCGTCTGTTGTTCTCGTTCGTATTAATTACTGCCGTGCCATAGAATAGAAATCATCCGCTTCCGATAAAAGGGTTAAAACAGCCAGTGACGTCACGATGACGTCATCTATTGCTAATCTGTGGCGGCGTTTAATGAACTTGAAGCAGGGTATCTTTAGATGTAAAAAAGATGAATACTTTAACGCCCTGTGACGTCATTATGACGTCATTTATTGCTAATCTGTGGCGGCGTTTAATGAACTTGAAGCAGGGTATCTTTCAAATGTTAAAAAGAGGAATATTTTGTTATTTTTATCATTTAGAACAGTCGACAGTTCAATAGAATAGTAATTTTGTTCAGCTTGAAATGTCTAATACGTTTGGAAATCAACTCAACTTTTTTAAGTGTGCGACAAAGTTCCCAGGGGTCGATTTCACAAAGATTTGCGACGCGTCGCAACTACCAAATCCATCGCAACTCGCAAAACCCATGGCAAAATTACAAAGGGTTTGATGAGTTGCGATAGATTTGATAGTTGCGACGCATGGCAAGTCTTTGTGAAATCGACCCCAGTATACTTAGTGTATGCATGATTCCTATCTTAAAAGAAATTTCCCGCGGAAATGTCATATTTTGCCAAACGTCGCTTTCTACCTCGACGAAATTGGAGGTCTTTTTTGTTTTATCTAAGTACATTTATAGAGGGCGCTCTAACTGTTTAACAGTGTCCATTTTTTTATATGACGAATGGATGGCAAATTGACAGGGTATTTGTTCTGTTTTTACTTTTTATGTTTAAAATTGGGCGTTAATAGTTCTATGTCAGGCTAGTGACGTCTATCTTTTTGTCTTTTATATAGATATGGTAGATTTTATTACAAAAAAATACTTTATGTGAATTTGAACAATGTGAAGGTTTGAAGGCTTTCTTAAAGATGTTTCAGTCCTCCGAGAGAATGTTGTGTAAACATGTCATCCCACCAAGAATTTAGAAAAAGATACTGACACGTTCTGAGTTCGACTGTACAGCTGTCCTAGAATAGAGTATTCGCAGAGGTCATTATTGGGGAGAAATGTCAATATATTAATGCACGTTGTGCGTGCGAAAGGATGAATATAAAATCAAAACAGTTTATGCTTAAATTGCATAACAAAATCATCGTCTAGTTTTTTTTTAACTCAAAAGATTTTGTATTATGTGTGAGTAAACGAGAAGCGAGTCTCATGTGCGTATTATGAATATTGTACTGTATACGTAATTAATGTCTTTAGTTGGAGTCAATTACTTAATTTATCATAAAGTGGCCTGCACAGTCGCTCTGTCCTAATCATTTCTACATTCTATTTCGGGAAGACAATGCACGGAGGACTGGACAGGCCAGTCTAAACTTTGCCCACCGCCATTGTTTTGTAAGTGGGAGGAATTAATATTGTACAAAAATGAAGTGATTACTTTGATATATCGACTTTTTTTCTTCTATTACATAGCTCTTGGAGTGCTATGCAGGCTGTCCCAGAAAAAAAGGGAAACCAAAATTAAATTGTCAATTTCTCGGTAATGACTGCAATTTTGAAAAAAAACGGCAACTACTGGTGTCCTCTTTCTTATGACACCACGAAATCCAGAATACCTTCATGGGTAAGTGAGCACTAATGTTTCGATGAAAATATTCATAATCTGGTACAAAGCTATTTCTGACAGTCTCGCTTTGAACCATCGGTGCTCAGTCATCCATGAAGGTATTCTGGATTTCTTCGTGTCATAAGAAAGGGGACACGGTCACGAAACGGATAGAAGTTGCCGTTTTCAAAAATTCTCAGTTTTTACCGAATAATCTCGGTTTCCGTTTTTTTTCTGGGACACTCTGTAATTCCTGGATTTTTTAGGACCTAATAGGTCCTACTAGCGTCATTGTTATTATGTGTAACACGTGACTTGTAGTCAATGCCATTGTACGTGTAGATATTTACTATAACAATCGTTACGACTGTGTTCAGTTATACTCGTCTAAAGAACCAATTAAAAACGGATAATGGAAGATGAAAGTACATGCATTTCAAGCCGGCTTTAGTGGCGTCTTTTATAATTTAGTGCAAAGTTTCGAGGTATATAACCGCTTAAAGACCCGAAAGGACCAAAGGAAACAAACATGTAATTTTTTGGCCAAAATTGTTATTATCGTTGCTTGCCTAGGGATGACCAGTCTTCGGCTATAGCCGGAATTCCGGCTTTTTTATATTGTGGAAAAAAACAAAATACGGCAAGCCTCTTTTCCAGAACGGAAAACCACTGAAAACGGCCGGAATTAATGCGCTTTTTAAGCATTATTTTCTTTGCACTGCGCGCTCTGCATCAGCTGTGTGTATGCACTATAATTTGACTAGTAGAGAGACTGGTGTGGAGTCTATTATTTCTTACTTGTCAAACTCGACCGTTTGCCAACTTGACTCGAACCAACTCGACCGTTGTACCAGCTCGACCGTTGAACCAACTCGTCCGTTTACCAACTCGACTTCAATGTCAAGTCAACTCGACCGTTTACCAACTCGACTCTGGACATAGAGTTGTATAAGCCGTTAACTCTATGACTCTGGACAACCAACTCGACCGGTATGCATGCCGGTGCACCGGTACGGTACGAGCGCCGCCAGGCCAGGCCATGCACACCAAGCGCGTGCAAAGAGATGTGCACGTTGATCGCGCCACGCCAGCAAAAAGCGAAATTTTTGCGACGCAATTTTGCAGAAAGTTTTACTTGTTTCATCTTGTGCAAAGGTTCGCAGGGAAAAGTTTGACGTCATAGTTTATGTCACTTTCGCCGCGAACTTTTTCTGTTGAACGCAACCGCGGTCGAGCTGACTTCTTCGGTTGAGCGCACAACGGTCGAGTTGGTATAACGCTCGAATAGACCGATCCAGTAAGCTCCGCCCATTTAGAAATTGCCTAGCAACATGCCACAAGTGCAATGCACGTGCAGTAAAGCATTGATTTGCATACATATACTGGATACGCCATCTGGAAGTGTTTGTGTAGAAATGCGCGGCCTAACAATGGCGGCGCGTCGGGAGGGTAAACGCATGTAGCACTAAACGGCCTATTAACATTGCTGTTCTCATTAATTCAAGAACCGTGAAATATTATGTTGTTTACCCCATTGAGCTATATATATAACTGGAGACGGCATCTGGCTGGAATCGCGTCCGCGCGTGCGTTTTCAAAGTAGGGTAAACAACAATCTTGTTCGTATGCATTGTACACGTACTGCAGCAAAGCACGCAAAGTGACGCGTTAATACCCTCCCTACGCGCCGCCATTGTTCGGCCGCGCATTTCTACACAAACACTCCCAGATGGCGTATCCAGTATATGTATGTAAATCAATGGTTTACCCTACTTCGAAAACACACGCGCGGACGCGATTCCAGCCAGATGCCGTCTCCAGTTATATATATAGCTCAATGCAGTAAAGTCGCGTGGCCGTGCCGTGCGTCAGCGTCCGCGCCCTGGTCAGGGCGTATTGAAACACGCACACGCACACAGAAACTGCACGCTCGAAATCAAAATGTGCACTTAAGTATCCAGTCGTGCGCGTGCACGTACAACACGCCTGCAATACGCGTAACGCGCGCCATCGAACAAAAACATCTGGACACACATCTAAAACGAAGTGAATGCAAAACTTAGCAAAACGACAAGCTAATTTTTGTAAGTTTTTCACATTTACACAAAAACACATTTATGAAGGGATTAAAAGTAGGTTAGGATAGTCTTATACAATCCGTTTTAAACCCGCTAGCCTCCTCTGCGCTGATAAAAATGATGTTTATGGTGTTTTTGCGTCACGCGTGCTGCATTTGCCGTAGCTCTGTGCACAAAAATTTTGGTTACCTGAACCTGAGGCTGTGATTGGTCAATTCCAAAATGGGCGGCAAACGGTCGAGTTGGCAAACGGTCGAGTTGACCTGCACCCGTGTTTGCATGTCATGTGTGCGCGCGTGGCGTGTTGCCATGCTGAGGAGCAGAATAAATTGTCGCTGCAGTTTAAAGCCTACACGGCTTGTGATTCCGAAACTGATTTTGACTTTTTGCTGTTGCAATTTGCGTGATGGATGTTGGCTAGTTGGCAGAGGAACAGATAAATAAAAAAGGTGATTGACGGAGAAGTAAACAAATGAATTCAATGGAGCCTTGGACTTTGGGCAAAGGCCCCGGCGCCCCGGCATGAGGCAAGAGGGAAGACATGGTCTGATGTCATGGTCATGGAAGAGAAAGCTATGGCATAGCCTATGCCATCAGGTAAGAAGAGAATTTTCATGATTTTTATAAGCCTACTCCCAGAATCGGAGGCAGCCCGTCTCTCCTAGCCCTTATTTGTATTTTTTAGGTATTTTTTTCGTATACATTGAACTTAGCTAAGATAATCTCAGCTCTTTTTTTATCATTTTTCATTGGGATGTGGTCTCTTAGCAGTAGAGCTGAGAAAAGTTATGAACATGAACACGCCATCACAAAAACAGGACAAAACAAATGTGTCATTTTCTCACCCTGACACACTAATTCCCCCTAAAACTCACCCAAACCTTGTCAGGCAAAACCCCTACGCAGGTCCTTGAGGGAAATAACCAGCCACGATGATTATTTTGCCAACAATTCTAGCGAAACAAACCGGTATGCTCACAGCCTAGCCGTTTTTGTCTTGTTCAAAAACAACCAAGTGTCTAGTCTGTGTACAAAGGAATACCAATGCGCATTGGTTACCAGACTTGACCTTAACGTCCAGAAGTTAAGGTCAAGTCTGGTAACCAATGCGCATTGGTATTCCTTTGTACACAGACTAGGCAGATAGACTTTTTAAACACAACATGACAACGGTTAGGCTGTGAGCATACCGGTTTGTTTTGCTGGAATTGTTGGCAAAATAATCATCGTGGCTGGTTATTTCCCTCAAGGACCTGCGTAGGGGTTTTGCCTGACAAGGTTTGGGTGAGTTTTAGGGGGAATTAGTGTGTCACGGTGAGAAAATGACACATTTGTTTTGTCCTGTTTTTGTGATGGCGTGTTCATGTTCATAACTTCTCTCCGCTCTACTGCTAAGAGACCACATCCCAATGAAAAATGATAAAAAAAGAGCTGAGATTATCTTAGCTACATTGAACTAAGATTTTAAAGAGGAAGAATCCCCCTTGACGAAAATCCAGCATTTAGGCTTTTTTCGATAGTCCAAACATCCCTCTTGCCGACGTGGATTTTTTTTATTTTTTAATTGTCGGTTTTAAGTGGATAAATTGCAAGCAAAAGTGCGCTTTTCGAAAATGAGATTTTCGCGATTTCTGAAACGCTCATTAGGTATTCATGATATGCGCGTGACCCCGTGACGCAATCCTGAGATATGTTTACGCGCAAAAAACTTGGAAAACCGTCTATTTTAGATGTTGTTTTTTGAAGAATTTTTTTGTTCCAAAAAGCCAGAGATATGCCCAGTAGCTGCGTGGTCTGGTGGTTGTATGTTTTACCAGACACTATGAAAAAAAAAGAGCAGAAAGATTTTCTTTTCTATTACCAAGAGAGAGAAAAATTAGTCGCTCATTCTATAACTTGTACGGCCGATGTTCAAACACGTGGAAACTACACCCGCAGGGGACCGTACACAGACCGCTGTGAATGCCGTTTGTTCCGTGACAAAACCACCCGTCGCAATGCACCAGTATTTACTTCAAAAGAGCTTCACTGTGAGCCACAATTTCATCGTTTTTTCACAAAATAGGTAATAGTAGATTGTTGTCATATTACATGAAGTGTTTTTCACGTTTATTTACAAGGACAAAACAGGCATGATAAACATTCACTTCGTGTATTTTCCATTCAATACTGCACAGACCGTTTTTTATGTTTCTCAGGGTGACGTCAAAACCCTGTTGATAAACAAGCCAAGTGACCTCGAGCGTTTCAGAATCTCGGGTGAAGAGGGTCCGAACTGCTTTACGTTTTAAGCAAAAGCCTGTCAATTTTTTGTGAAGAACTAGTTGTGATGGTGTTGTAGACACATACATTTGTACACCTCCATGATAAACAGAAAAACTAAAAAAATGTGGAAGGGGGATTCTAGCTGTTTAAGAAAATCAACAGATGGAATCAACAGATAATCTAATTTAAAGTGTAATCCGAGCAACATTTAGTGAGCCCACCCTCTTGTGATTATTCCATTGTTACTGCGGTGTATTTCTATTGTGACGTCATGTAAACCTTGGAGATACACCGCAGTTTTCCTTCGTCAGATTAGTTTATAGGGCCTACCGGTACTTCCCACTTGCACTTTTTTCGCAAATGTTGCTTTTCTGTGGAAAAATCTCATTTTCTCTATCAAAAATTGCCTTCAGTTAGTGCACAAGATAACCATTCACACGCGCACGCAGCGCCCTCTGTTGGCGCGCTTACGCACAGACCGTTCACCACGTCATTTTGTGCATTACTTTATGCAGTAATTTTATCATTTATTTAACTCAGAAATGCAACATTTGCGACAGAAGTGCAAGTGGGAAGTATATCTTAGAATTTGATGATCTGTTGATTCAAGGAGGTAATTTCATCAAAATCTTTGTTCAATGTATACGAAAAAAAATACCATTTTTTAGATGGGCGTAACTCAAACGACCCGTAGCTAGTTAGAGACTAACGGGTTAACTACCATGCACGGACACCCGGGACTTTCCTTGTTATGACCTAAACCATGTAAAAATGTTAGTTTGATGATAAAAACACAAAATTAGGAGGGAAAAGTGTCATGAATTTACTACGTCCCAATATAAACGCCAAAAACAACACTTTTAGCCTTGTAAAAGTAAGGAGTAGGAATCTCCTAAGTTGTTTGACCAGTTGAGTTCCAAGTATTTGCCAGTTCCGAATAATTTCAAGTTTGAGTCAATTGCCCATGGAAAAATGCATATGTAATTCCCAAAATTAGGGGTCCAAAATGTTTGGTGTCCCAATTACGTACGACACTCTCTGCTTCAAAAATCACCACTTATGACCACAAATTCTCAGTAATGGACTGTGGCCTGTGATTATAGGGGGCAGCATCATTTTCTTCAATATTTTGTTTTCCGATTCCTGAAAAATATTCAAAACAAAAGACTATAAAGGCTTATAATTTGTTCCATTGTATTGGATAGGAGTTTGGTGTCCCGGGTTACCTACGCCAATGAAAATTGGCTGTAGAATGAGTTTGCATTAACCTTGGTGCCATATCTACACACAAACATTAAATTTGAGTGGCATTTGTTCAAATAAAAATAATTAGTTTCTACTGAGAAACCACTTTCAATCATTAAAAACACCTGGAAATCTTAAAAAGCATGTCACACTTTTGGACCCTTAATTTTGGGAATTACCCTATGTGTACAGGGGTCAAAATTAACCTGAATTTCATGCTGGTCAGAAGGACCAGTAGATTAGAGAACTCTACTAGTCCTGCTGAAAATTTGGTGGTCCACCGCGCGCGGTGCTTTTCAAAATGGCACCGAGATACTGCAACAATTACTGGTTTAAAGGGCCTTGAAATTATATTTTTATCACTGAAATCTGTGTTATGGAACTAGTCCATTAATTTACAATCATAAAAACCCTACTTGAAAGTTGTTTGAGGGGTTAAAATCAAGGTTTTTGATTTTTATGCTAATGAGAATTTACATATGCATGAGCAAAGTGGTGATGTCACATTAGGAAAACACAGGAAAATCTCATTCAACTGTGCACAAAAGTTTCCACAATTTTCTCCAACTTGCTAAAACTTTTGTAACCCATGACAGTTTGTTTGTTTTACATGTTGCCTGCTGCAAACCATGAACAAACTAAGGCTGGAAACTACAGCATTTTTTCACAATTCCAGTTTGAAGTCTTATGTTTTTTCTTTGCTTTTCTGCTGTGTGTTCCTAAAGTGACATACGGAGAAATTGTGAAAAGTTGAAAAATGCCTTTTTATTCATGGGGCATCAAAATGAACAGTAGTATTGTCTTTCTACACAAGTAATCCTTCATATGCGTGCAGGATGGGGCATGGCTGGAGAGATCAGAGAAAGAAATGTAGTTATCTGAAAATGTCTGAAGTGATCGGGAATTGTTTGAAGTAACCAGGAATATTTCGCATTGAGTAATAAATGTTTACTGTGGATTAGGCATCAGGGAAACGTTTCAACGAGTAAGTTAATGTTTTCACTGGTCTCGTATCACAGGACCAGTGTTAATTTTGACCCCTGATGTATTTCAAAAAACGAAACACTCAAAATATTTTGTCACAACTTTCCTCGCTTCTGTAAACGATTCATTGCCTGCCTAGGGGAAGAAATATAAGATTTTGAAGAAGAAATTTTAGTTTATAGCCAAAATATTAATTTTTCTCAGAAATTAGCGTCAAAATAGGTTTGGAACTGGCTTAGCTTTTGTTCTTGGTCATTTTTGAGACAAATTTAACATTCTTCTGAAAGGAAAGCCCTTATTCGGTATATTTTATTTATTACAAATTTTCAAACGCAACCCGCTGAAAATTCGTTACGCTTGAAAAATTGTAAGAAATCAAATATACATACAGGATGATGCCTTTCAGAAAAATGTTCAATTTACATGTATCTGGAGAAACCCTGTTTCAGGTCAAAAACATTAAGAATATCATTTTTAAGACATTTTCAGAAAAATCAATTTTTGGCTGATTTTGAAAACAAAATATTGTTTTAAAATTCAGATTTCCTTCAAAATTGCAGGAAGGACCCACAGATGATATTCCTCGAATTTGACCTTGATTGCTTGCCTAGGGGACCAAATATAAAATAAAATAGAAAATTTCAGATTTTGAGGAAAAATGACAATTTTTGGCCACAATTTAAATTTTTCTCAGAAATGAGCGTTTTTAAAAGTGCATAAATGTTCGGTAATTTTAAAGACATTTTCAGAAAAGTCAAATTTTGGCAGATTTTGAGTAAAATTTATAGATGATTTTAAAAATTGTTGACAAAAAATTGTTTTTTCTCCCATTGGTTGTCATGGTAATTTGCTCTAAACATCATGGCCGTCGGAAAAAGTACCATTGCAAAAGCACAGGGACACGGTACAGTGATTTTTAGTGTAGAGCCATTGCCTAGGCAACTAACAAAGAGGTGACGTAGTCTATTGTTGCTGTTGTTGTACTCTAACTTTGTTTTACTGTATTTTCTCATTTTACAGAAAAGCTCCTTAACGGCACTCTCATCTCGCCAAGATGGTTTCCCCCAAGACATCAACTTCAACATCACTCCACTGTGTAGATGTGTCTGTCTTGATTTCTCCCATACAACCATTGAACTGGATGCACATAATACTCAATTGTAAGTCAATTTTGTACTTTTTTTGTAAAAAAATAACTCAACACTTTTTGGACACATGATTGGTAAACCGTTGCAAATGGTTTTATCCCCCTGTGTGATTGAAGATATGCATGATTAAAACCAACCTGAGAAAAATCCAGCTCCGTACTTCGTCTAACTTTTGAGAAAACAGTCATTAAACGGGCTTTACGGTCACTTCGCCCCAAAACTATTTCGCCCCGAACCACTTCGCCCTGAACCCTGAAGTAATTTGGGGTGAAGTGGCATTCGAACGAAGTGGTTTGAGAACGAAGTGGTTTGGGGCAAGGTGGCTTTTGGGGCAAAGTGGTTCATGGCGAAGTGGTTCAGGGCAAAGTGGTGCAGGGCGAAATGGTTTTGGGGCGAAGTTAATTTTCTTCTCATGAGACGAAAAATAATTTGTTTACTCATTTCTCAAAAACTTTAACACAAAACCATTTCAGGGGAAGTTTTCTACGGTCATCATGTTTATATTGTGTAAGTTAGGCGTAAATCTGTGAACATTTCTGATTTTCGAGTTACCAATCATACTGCCTTATATACTATATTATATAATGCCAAGTAGATCCTTCTGATCTGATTGGACGACAGCAGGTCACGTGTCGTTTAATATTTAACCCATTTAATGCTACGTCACTGTACCGTGCAATCTTGTTCCATCTGCCGTGCAATTTTGTTCCATAAAATGTTTCCATTGCACGGTGCGCACGCGCTCACTGTGCGCGTGTACAGTATTGTATGTGATGTGCGTGTCGAATGTATGACGCGAGCGCGACCAGTGAACGCGACTGGCCCCTGACACAAACGTTTTTACTTCAACTCACAAGCGACATGGCGGGTTTTGTACTCACATAAATTTAAAGGGTAAACCTGAATAATTTGTAAAAAAAGTAGGATGACAAGGATCTACTTGGGCGTTATATAAAACAAATAAATGAATGTTTTAATTCGTGCAATGGGAGGAATATTTTCTTTCGGTGAAAGATGGAATGTGTTCCATTCAACTCGGCTTCGCCTCGTTGAATGGAACATTCCATCTTTCACCTCATGAAAATAATACTCCCATTGCACTCATAAACATTCATTATTTGTATACTAACCCCTCAAAAAATGTATTATTTTTGGCCAAAAGATTGATGATCCAAACTTTTTTCAAAAGGAAATGTTGTTTAGGGGGTTAAAATCAAGGTTTTTGATTTTTATGCTAATGAAAATTTACATATGCATGAGCAAAGTGGTGACGTCACTTTAGGAAAACACAGGAAAATCTCATTCAACTTTGCACAAAAGTTTCCACAATTTTTCTTAGGTTACCATACGAAGGAATCCCAAGTTTTAGCTCAATATCTTTAACGGTTTTTGCAGGACAACTTTTGAAATTCGAGTGTCGGGCCCTTTTTGACAAATGTGAATTGCTCAATGCAGTTCGTAGCATCTTTGAAGCCCCATAACTTATTTTCTAATAGTGATAGGGAGCTAAGATTTGGTTTGCTTGTAGACTCCTGCCCGGATTGCAAGATTCTGCAGTCTGAATCAATAAGTTGTATTATTTAAGGGAGAGGTGGACCCCCAAAATCCTAATTTCTGTAGGGGCGCTGACTAATTTTCAAATTTTGGAGGTCCCTAGGTCTGAGTTCATTTACTTTTTCTGGTTGGAATGTGGTTTTTCTTGGTATTTGGGAGCTTTTCCACCGTTAGAATGGTTTTCAGGACTATAGTGCCACTGCTGGGGAAATTGTGGGGGTCTGAAAACCACATCAGATCAAAATTACCCTTTCCGACCCCCAAATTCAGACTCCCAGATGACCATGTGGGCACTTAATGACGATGATGAGACTTTCACCAGACAAACATACACATTCATTCATTCATAAAATAAAATAAAAAGTTTGATTGTCAGCCTCCTTCATTATAAACATAATTTTTAAAAAAATACATTCTCTGATCCTTTTTAAATACATATACATGCAGTGATCTCCACTACCGGTTTTGTCCGGGCGTGCCGCCCGGACAAAATCATCAGAGGTACCAGTACCGTTAGCGCCTGGACAAAAATTTGCCGCCCGGACAAAACATTGTGCCGCCCGGACAAAACAAATTTAATTTCTCCTCCAAAACACTATGAAAGTACAGCCAAGTCATTCCAAGATGAGGTGTAAATTCACCTAACGTGATTCGGTAGCCACTGGTGTCATTATCGGTTATTTACCACGCATATCTATCGGATCGGCGACCCAAATCAGCATCGATAACGGCCATGACAGTATGCAATTGTTGAACAGCGCCCCCAAGAGGCAAATTTGTTGACCTCTTGAGGGCGCTGCCTGCCAAGCACTGTGCCGCGGGGCACGTGTACGTTCGTGGTTGTGTTTGGGTTGGTGCGTGCGTGCACACCTACCAGTGGAGATCACTGTACATGTATGTAATTCAACAGAAATTTCAAAGTAGAGAAACTAGGTCAAGTAGGATTAGGTGACAATCGGCCTTTTGCGTGTTTCCCATGAATAGCGTCTGTTGTATTTATGTATTTCCTTTCACATACAGACCTGACTAAATTTGTTTTGCTATGTGGTGCATGTGACAGGTATGAAGTACATGAACTTTTATTACTTTTAAATAAATGTTCAATTAGCTGAATGCATACAACTGCTCCCCCTCACCCCTTCCTCTTTCTTCCACCACCAGCACACCCCCTCCCCCCCCCTCCCCCTCCCCACACCCCTCCTCCCGGACTACCCTTCCTAAGAGGTTGTTTTGATACTTTTTAAGGACAGATTACATGATTGGAAAACTTTTAAAAATGGGAACAGCATTACATAACTAAAGAATGCACACATAGTATCCACTTGACGAGACTAATTTGTTGTTGCTATGTGGTGCACGCAGCAGATGTGAAGTACTAGTATCAATACTGTGTTTACCGTAGGAGAGAATAGCATATATAATCACATCAAAATCAGCGCACATGGGAGCAAAACATACGTGTTTTGCACCAATGGGTGGGGATTTGTTCACCTAAATTTTGCCCTACCGGTAGGGTTAGGCACTTGTTAAGTTTCTCACTAAAAGCCCCAATACATTATTTGCAGTTACCAAACATTTTGCTTCACGAATTGACAAATGCCACATTATTTTTTTCCCATGTAAAATGGTACCTTCGTGGAAGAAATTGCCAAAAAGGTGTTGTTTAAAAAAATAATCTTCTGATTTTCTTTACCATTCATTTAACACTAAAACCATGCATGGATTTTTAATGATTTTCTAAAATATTACTGTATCTATGTGGCTGAAATTTCTGCAAGGCAGTTTATCAAAAATATTTTTAAAGTGATGTAAATGTTTCAATCATGTAATCTGTCTTTAAAAAGTATCATCCCACCTCTTAGTCAGTGAGCTTTCCTTTCATACAGTGGATTGTTGTCATTTTGCCTCGAAATTAGAATCACACCCAAAAATTTCCTCCTGGTTGTGTCCTGCAGTGGTTTGAGATGTCCATGATTGGAAAATAATTGGAAAGAAATACTTACAACACCGTTTTTGAAGCCAAAACTTTCTTCCAGGTTCAAACTCAACAGTAGTTTATGTCGTTGCAGTTTAAATAATTATGGACGTGTGAGAGGACGCTCTCCGCAGTGTAAATAAGGTACAGTTCCAAGTGCGCAACTGTACCTTATTTACACTGCGAAGAACATTTTGGCTTCAAAAACAGTGTTGTAAGTATTTCTTTCCAATTATTTTCCAATCATGGACATCTCAAACCACTGCAGGACACAACTAGGAGGACATTTTTGGGTGTGATTCTAATTTCGAGGCAAAATGACAACAATCCACTGTATGAAAGGGGTTCCTTCTGTCCCTACGGGAAATCCCGTAGGGACAGAATCATTCTGTCTACCCACCTTTTAGGTATGGTAGTCTGGGAAGGGGGGGGGGGGGGGGGGGGGGGGGGGGGAACAGTTGTATGCATAAAAGCTACTGACCGGACATTTATTCAAAAGTAACAGAAGTACCGTACATGTACTTCATACATGCCACGTGCACCACATAGCAACAAACATTTAGTCTGGTTTTTATTTTTAAGGAAATACATCAATACAACAGACACTATTCACAGGAAACACGCAAAAGGCCGATTGTCACCTAATCCTACTTGACCTAGTTTCTCTACTTTGAAATTTCTGTTGAATTACATGTATAAAGGGTCCGATAATGCATATTTTCGAAAATTATGTTTATAATGAAGGAGGCTGATAATCAAACTTTTTATTTCATTTTATGAATGAATGAATGTGTATGTTTGTCTGGTGAAAGTCTCATCGTCGTCATCATGTGCCCACATGGTCATCTGGGAGTCTGAATTTGGGGGTCAGAAGGGTAATTTTGATCTGACGTGGTTTTCAGACCCCCACAATTTCCCCACCAGTGGCACTATAGTCCTGAAAACCATTATGGTGGTGGAAAAGCTCCCAAATACCAAGAAAAACCACATTCCAACCAGAAAAAGTAAATGAACTCAGACCTAGGGACCTCCAAAATTTATTAGGATTTTTGGGGGTCCACCTCTCCCTTAAATAATACAACTTATTGATTCAGACTGCAGGATCTTGCAATCCGGGCAGAAGTCTACAAGCAAACCAAATTTTAGCTCCCTATCACTATTAGAAAAGAAGTTATGGGGCTTCAAAGATGCTACGAACTGCATTGAGCAATTCACAATTTGTCAAAAAGGACCCGACACTCGAATTTCAAAAGGTTTGTCCTGCAAAAACCGTTAAACATATTGAGCTAAAACTTGGAATTCCTTCGTATGGTAACCTAAAGTATTTTTGAAAAAAGTTTCAGCAAAATCTGAGAGGTGTCATATACATGGGTGGCTGAGTTGACACGGAATGACCCGTATGCAAATTATAGTTTTTGCTCCCATATACATATTAAAACTGGATTTATACTAGGCCTAGGCCTATGTAGTCAGTGAGCCTTCCTTTCATAAAGTGGATTGTTGTCATTTTGCCTCGAAATTAGAATCAGACCCAAATATTTCCTCCTAGTTGTGTCCTGCAGTGGTTTTTAGATGTCCATGATTGGAAAATGATTGTAGAAAGAAATACTTACAACACCGTTTTTGAAGCCAAAATGTTGTCCAACGTACAAATTGAACAACTGGTTCTGTCGGTGCCGTGCCGTTCGGGGGGTGTTATGGCCGAGCGGTCTAGTGCGTCGAACTCAAGCTCCTGTGCCAGTTCTAGAATGTGGGTTCGATGCCGGGCCGCGACACTGTGGCACTTGTGCTCTTGAGAAAGGCACTTAATCACACTTTCTCCATCCTTCGGAAGGGATGTAAAGCCGTTGGTCCGGTGTGTTAGGTAAGGTAACGCACTTTAAAGATCCCAGAGCATTTCTTCGTGAAGAGAAGGGGAGGGATTCCCCGGTGTCTCTGGCCATTTCTAATTCTAATTCTTCATGGGTTTCCTCACGCTTGCGAGTGACAGTGCAATGAGCACTATTGAGGAATCCTTGGTATGAATACCAGAAATAAATAATAATAATAATAATAATAATAATATGTCTCGAAGTGAAATCTCGCGAGAAGGCGCTTTCCTACGTGAAAATAAATTACAGTTGGGCCTGCCCAATATCAAGCCTTATCGTTAATCAGGCACAAACACATTTGCACGCCTTTCCTTGCCGCTAGCGCTGTACGCACTGAGGAAATGACTTGGCTGCTCTTTCCGACGGCTGTTTCATTACTTTAAAACACTTAATGTCAACCATGTCCACCTACTAGGTCCACCTGCGCTAGCGGCACGGAAAGGACTGCGTACGTGTAAATGTAGGCCTATTTGTGCCCGATTAACGATAAGGCTTGATATTGGGCAGGCCCAACTGTAATTTATTTTCACGTATGAAAGCGCCTTCTCGCGAGATTTCACGTCGAGACATATTATCACGGCACCAACAGAACCAGCCGTTCAATTTGTACGTTGGACAACATTTTGACTTAAAAAACGGTGTTGTAAGTATTTCTTTCCAATCATTTTCCAATCATGGACATCTAAAACCACTGCAGGACACAACTAGGAGGAAATTTTTGGGTGTGATTCTAATTTCGAGGCAAAATGACAACAATCCACTTTATGAAAGGGGTACCAGAGGCGGATCGTGGGGGGCGCCCCCCCCCCCCCCCCCCCCCCTTTTTCCAAAAAAATAATAATAATAATAATTTTTTTGTGCACACTTTTCCTGCTTAAAGTAGTTAAATATTGCCTCAGATCGCACCACAGCATCTAGAATCCATCTAGAAGCCGTCAGGGCTTCGCGCTACGCGCTCGCTATTTCATTGTCATCAGCATTTCATGCTTAAACATCTCATGCCCCCCCCCTTTTCAAAATCCTGGATCCGCCCCTGGGTACCTTCTGTCCCTATGGGAAATCCCGTAGGGACAGAATCATTCTGTCTAAGGCCTATGTTGCTTTCCCTGTTGCATAAGATATTATGTAGTTTGTATTTCTGGTAAAAATTTAGAAGACTTTGCACAAAACATACGTGTATGAAACTGGCTGAAAGTGTTTCCTCACAAAATCTTAAATTTTTCTCACACCTAAATTTTGGGTTTTTCATCAAATCTGTACTTCCCAATGCTTAATACAAAATTTGTCTGCTTTATAAAAATGTATTAATAGAAAATGCACATCAAACAGTGTTTTTAGCCCTTATAATCCCCTGGTTGAAACCGTCAGAAAAAACACCAACCATAAAAAAAATAAATAAATAAACGAATCTCCACCGCATTCTACGTGGCTCCCGCCAACCATGTTGTTTTCCTTCCTCCATGCGCCAACATAACACCAACCATCCAAAAAAACAAAAAACAAAACCCAAGCGAAAACACTGATCGGAAGTATTTCAGTAGGCCTATATCGTTTATTTTATGACAGAAAACAGTCGTCGATGCACCCGTGACGGTTCTTGTACGTGTGGCGTGGTTGCGCGTGGTTGTTTTCTCCAACGTTTTACATTCACACCATCTCAAGCAGTGATCATAAGTACCAGAAGAAGGCACTAGAATGATCTCTGGGAAGTCTAGAATGCAGGAAGTGCATTTTCGGCCAGGTTGAAAGTCTGTTTGGTTGTTTTATGGGGTAGTTTCTGAAACGCATCATTTGCAAAAAGTGCCTGAATCGTTTTAAAAGCGAAAAGAAAAAAATCTAAAATCGTCAAAAAACGGAGCCAACGACTCAGTTACTGGGTCTAAGTTGGTGTATACCCCCTCAAGTTTTCCCTATGGACCCAATTCTTCTCTCGGTGTTGCATGGTAGCGCAACTGGGCAAAGTAACGTACACAACATCTGGTATGGTGCCTGATGACCATTGAAATGAAACAACCAAACTTGCACTAAGGGCCTTATTGGGATTCGAACCCGAGACCTCTGATTCACATACCCAGTATACTTTATACTTGGTAACGGTAACGCACTTTAAAGATCCCAGAGCATTCTTTCTTGAAGAGCAAGGGGATTCCCCGGTGTCTCTGGCCATTTCTAATTTTTCATGGGTTTCCTCACGCTTGCGAGTGACAGTGCAATGGGCACTTTTGAGGAATCCTTGAATACCAGAAAGAAATAATAATAATAATAATAATCTCAAAAGTTCATTCTTGGTTTTTGTTGTTTTTTGCAGGACTGGTAGCAAGCGGAAGCAAGTACAAGCGGAAGCAAGTACAAGCAGAAGCAAGTACAACCGTTCACCCTTTGAGGTACACTAACGTTTCGGTGGCGTACTGGTTTAGGGCTTAGTGTACGCGGTTAAATAGGGCTAAGGTTTAGATTTCACGAAGGGAGGAAGTATTAATGCAAAGTTTGCAAATGTAGACAGTGGATAAACTTGAGTTATCCAGGAAACACGGTTGAAAAGTTGGACAGCTATTGGAATATAAGAAAAACGTTTGGAAAAGACTCTAAATTAAACACTTCCTCCCTTCTACAACCAGATATGCCACTGAACACTTCTCTTTCAGAGGCTCAAATTGAGTCGGGGTGAACAAGGATTCGCAAGAGGATGCAAGGATCTGGTAGTGTTCTGTGGTGAGTTATCAATTATCAGTTGTTTTCTATCCCTATTTCTCCACGACCCACCCTTTATGAGTGGGTTGTGCCTTTCTTTCTTAGTGTTTGTCTTGTAAACTGGTGGTTGGGTTCTTATGGGAATAGTGCAAGCAAAAGCGTCAATTACAATTCGTCCGCAGTATTATTTTGTGTCAAATTAAGTTTACTATATCGTCCCTTTCTCCTTGGTGGAGTTTTTTTAGCACAATCACTTTGCCTTGGAGGCATCTAAACAACTTGGGTAAGAGTTAAGAAGTTGATCAGAAATGTTATTCTTTAAAAAAAGGACTCATCTATAGCACCGGTAAGTGCAGATTTGATGAAAAAAAACCAAAATGTTTAGTGAGAAACATTTCTGATTTTGTGAGGAAACACTTGGAAAATTTTCAGCCTGTTTAACACTAAAGGTCTGAAGCCATGATCAACTTCTCAATTCTTGCCGCAACTTGCATGCGTTTTCCTGAATGTTGTGGTTGTCTGTGGTGGTGGCGTCGGCTCAAATTGAGCAAGAAGAGGACATCGAGATCAGCAGCGGACGATGGGATCTGTATATCCCTAGGTCCTGCCCAGCATCGGGTTATGGGATCAGTTATATCCCTGTACCACATCGGCATTTCTTCGGGACCATGGGATCAGTTATATCCCTACGTCCATCTGGGGGCGGAGGGGGCGGATCTGAGGGGCAGAGGATAAAATTACATCACCCACTTTCACTTTATTGGGGATATACTTATTTTTTCTCCTTTGGTGGAGTTTAAAAACTACCCCCTTTTGATCTTGTTTTGGCCGGGATTGCCCCAAAGATTCGCCTCTGCTGCAAGAGTCATCAGCCAAGTAAATAGGGCCTCTTTACACAACGTGTCTTCTTTACATGTTCAGTGTAAACCATGGTGCACCGCCTTTAGGGCATAAACAAACCACCCTTAGGGACCTTTTATTGTTTACTCGTACGCATTCGTGGATCACGGTGGAAAAGGCCTATCCACCCTCAGCTATAGATCAAATGAATGGGGTGTCGCAGCTCCATTCCAAAAGAGACAATGGGATCGGTTATATCCATCCCTATGTCCATTAAGTTTAAGGAGGCCATTGGAGTTCGTAGGTCATCTCCAATTAAAACATGAAAAACCTAGTTGGGGCATTGGAGTTCGTAGGTAATCTCCAATTAAAACGCGATAAACCTAGTTGGGGCATTGGAGTTCGTAGGTCATCTCCAATTAAAACGCGATAAACCTAGTTGGGGCATTGGAGTTCGTAGGTCATCTCCAATTAAAACGCGATAAACCTAGTTGGGCCATTGGAGTTCGTAGGTCATCTCCAATTAAAACGTGATAAACCTAGTTGGGCCATTGGAGTTCGTAGGTCATCTCCAATTAAAACGCGATAAACCTCGTTGGGCCATTGGAGTTCGTAGGTCATCTCCAATTAAAACGTGATAAACCTAGTTGGGGCATTGGAGTTCGTAGGTCATCTCCAATTAAAACGCGAAAAACCTAGTTAAACCGGAGCGGGTCGTTTACCCGTACCAACGGCTATTTACCTACGGGTTTTGGTGCCCTGTCTTAAAGGTGCGGTTCGCCGTTATCACAGTCGGTGGGGCAACGCTGGTACGTCCTGCCGTTTTCGGCATGGGCGGCGCGCAAGTAGGTGAGAGGTTCTCTTCGGAGACAGTCTGGCAGAAGCCAAGTTCAAACCTCCGGCCTTGTGGCCAGAGAGTGTACCACTGATAGCGAGCTGTCGGTCTCTATGATCCGAAAACGTGTGGGGCTGGTGTCCTGGGACCTTCACGTGGTGGCCCTGTTTCAAACAGACCTTACCAGGACAACTAACACAAACAGACATTCAATCGTAAAAAACTGTTCATCAAACATCAAACAACTAATCTCAGTTCTTGGGATTGAAGTGATTTGATGCAGAACTCACCATGCATGCTAGCCAGCATTCACCCATGCATGCTAGCCAGCATTCACCCATGCATGCTAGCCAGCATTCACCCATGCATGCTAGCCAGCATTTACCTTCAGCATTTCAGAATAGACGTCAAATTATGCGTTCATATTTTTATCAAGGTTCGGTTATACCAAAAAAAATTCAAATTATTGCTTATTATCTAGCATATTGCGTATCGAGCATTTTGGCCCTGTTCGTAAAAGGCCCATTATTTACAAACTTTGTGATACCAACATGGTCGGCTCTGTACCTCATCTACATGTATGTACACTGCAAGAATACGATAAACTTTTCAAGAAATTGTGCAAAACTATCTTATTAGGCTTATTCTTTGGCTATAATGCAGAGAAGATAATTAAAGCCATATATACTACCACGCAGGGTTGTAATGACTCGGACTCGAGACCCGGACTCCAGTCGACTAGAGTCTCGATTTTCACTGACTTGACTTGACTTGACTTGAGACTCGAACATCAAATGACTTGACTTGATACTCGAACATGGGTGATTCCATAAATTCGGGCCCAAATGGCATGAATGGGTAGATTGTACTTTCATGTTGAATTGTCAAGTTACTTCAGTCCACATGTTATTTTTTTAGTTTTGCTTGTGTCACCAACATCAATTTGTACTAAACAAAACCTTTAAAATTTGTATCATGAATATTCGTTGTCCTAATTCTGACTAAAAATAGGCTAAAATAATCTGTGACATTTTAAACACAGCATTTTAAAACTAAGAATTTCCTTGTTTTCGGTGGGTTAGCTTGGTTATTTGTAAACTGAAATGATTGATAACGCATTGCTTTTGACAATAAAACCCCACATTTGATGAACAATTTGATAGTTTCGCAATACAAAAGGTTTTGCCAAAAATGTGTTTCACGCGTAAGAGTTTGGTGTCCCCCTCTTACGCGTGAAACATTTATACGTAACTTTTAAGTGTTCTGGCCACACCAACTGCCACAACATTTCAATTTCCATGCATAATGTAAGCCTGTACTTAGTTTCAAATCACTTAAATGTTTGGACATGGAAATTTAGGCAAACAATAAAAATGGAAACACATAGAATAAAAAACACCATTGTAGGACTAATCTATAGACCACCTGGACAGAATATCACCAGTTTGAATGATGAGCTTGAAAAGGTCTTGAAAACAAGAACTTTTACTTTTTTGGTGACTTTAATATAAACCTTGACTCCCATAACCCAACTATGGATTTTTTAAATATTTTGTATTCGTTTTCCCTCCACCTTTTAATTAATAAGCCCACATGTATAACGGCGACCACTGCCACTTTAATTGATAATATATTCACAAATGACTATAGTGATCATGTATCGAATATTCTTCTATCAGATTTAAGTGACCACCTCCCAATCACTTGCTTTGGACACAGCATTACTAAACAGTATAAAACAACTTTTTACTGGAAAAGAGATACCTCGCAAATTAACTTATCGGCATTTATCAGAAGGTTAGAATCTGTAGACTGGGATCTTACTATCGGTAGTAACAATACCAGCGATTGTTATTCCTGATTTATATCCAAACGGACTGCATTATATGAACAGTGCATTCCACTTTTAAAAATGAGGCGTACAAAACATACAACACATCCCTGGCTTAGTAACGGGATACTAAAATCTGTAAGACGTAAAAATAAGCTATATTTTGACCCTTGTATGTCTAATAAAAACAAATACAATGTATATCGCAATAGACTAACAAAGCTCATACGAGCTGCTAAGAAAAAATATTTTGTTGAGTCCTTTGAAAAAAATAAAAATAATATGAGAAATACTTGGAAAGTTATCAATAAGGCTCTCAATAAAACTGGAAAGAAGTCTAGCACACCACCAACTTTTAACATTAGTACTGCTACAGTTAAAGTGATCCAATATTAATTGCTACAGCTTTTAATTATTTTTTTATCAATGTAGGCCCCAAACTAGCATCTAAAATCCCGAATTTAAATGTTGACCATGTTGACTTCATCCAATGTGATTGTTCACATTCATTTTTCTTATCTCTAATTACGAAAGAAGAACTTTTGCATCGTATAAATAAGCTACCATCTAATAATAGCCCAGGCTATGAAGAACTAAGTGGCTTCATCATTAAAGCAATAGCACCTGTTGTTATTGAACCATTGTTAACAATATTAAATTTTTCCTTTACTAGTGGTATTGTACCTGATGAACTTAAAATTGCTTGAGTCGTTCCTACATGTATGTGGGTCTGTCCACAGTATAATGGGGTACATTTGAAAAATAAGTCAATAATTCCTTTCAGATGTCTTTAGTTTATCTCAGAATTAAAGAAATGTCCTTGTTTTGTTCTCAGGAGATAACTTTTGCCCAAAAAAGTAACAAATTGCTGCCACAACATAAATTTTTGAAAAGCAAGTTCACAAATTTTCCTATTACGCATGTAACGTGGACAGACAATTTTGTGACATTTTTTTCCGTCTTTGTTACATGCGTAATAGGAAAATTTGTGCACGAGGTTTTCACAAATGTATGTTGTACGACTATTTTTCTTGCTCCTTGGTGAAAAGGTTATTTGCTCAGTTTAGCTTGATAATTTAAAGATAAAATTAAGACATTTGAAGTGAACTGGGACCTAAGATCTTGAATGTTACAGAAATGTACCCCATTACCGTGGACAGACCCATTTATAAATCTGGTGATTCACGTGAAATAACTAATTATAGACCAATATCAATACTGCCAGTCCTCTCAAAACTCCTTGAAAGATTAGTAGCTGATCGTTTAAATAAATTCCTTTGTAAGCTTAAAATCTTGTCAAATTCGCAGTATGGATTTCGAGCAAATTATTCCACTGAATTAGCCCTGGTTGACCTTGTGGATAGATAACTGTATGGATACAATTGAAATTTTTCTAGACCTGTCTAAGGCATTTGATACAATCAACCATGATATACTACTTGCTAAACTGTCAAAATACGGAATTAGAGGAATCGCATTAGACTGGTTTAGAAATTATTTATCAAATCGTAAGCAATATGTTGAATGGGAAAATAGGACTTCTACGCGTAAATCAATTATATGCGGTGTACCCCAAGGTTCGATTCTAGGTCCACTTCTTTTTCTTATATATATTAATGATATGTCATTCCTCAAAATTGTTGTCATTTATTTTATTTGCTGATGATACAAATATTTTCTACAGTAGTAAATGTTTGCAAGATGATATTGGTCTTGTTAATACTGAATTGGCAAACATCTCCAGATGGCTCACATGTAATAAACTATCCAATAATATTTACAAGACAAACTATATGGTGTTTTCTAAGAAGAAAACAAATGCAAACTATAATGTGTACTTTAATAATATTTTAATGAATCAAACTCGCAATACAAAATTCCTTGGAGTTGTAATAGATGACAAAATTACATGGAAAGAGCACTGTCAAAAAATCCACTCTGTGATCCAAGAAACTTGGGTATAATTAATTCTTCGCAAATTGATGCACATACTGCCCACTAAGGTGCTTATTTCCCTTTACAACACTTTAACCCTTCCCCACTTACAATATGCTGTTTTGTCTTGGGGAAATACATATCAAACGTATTTAAACAAATTATTTGTAGTCCAAAAGAAATCCCTCAAAGTAATTAATAATTCTACCAGTGTACATGTACCAAATACAGATGTTTTTAAAAACTTTACATGTCTTACAATTTTTGACATTTACAAATACCACCTTGGGGTCTTAATGTTTAAGTATGATAAAGACATATTACCCTGCACTGTTAATCAGTGAACGATTTCCCCTGTATCGCATCGCAAAATGCGACGCGTTTTTGACAATCTGCGACGCAGTTTTTGACTTAATTTAGCGATGCAATTTGCGACACATTTTTGTTCAACATTTTGTCCTTATTCTTGCACTTCCAAATAGTTTTGTAAATGTTAGTGAGAAATGAAAAAAGGAAAATGGAAAACTGACCAGACTGACGTATCGCCACGGCGCTCGGCGGCTTACGGCACGTGCATATCGGCACGATAGGCCTACGGAGAGAACTGAAAATACTTCGATCACTGCTTCTGATTTGCACGAGCGGCAAAAAACGGCTCCCAAATTACGGTCCTCAGCCGAAAGAGCAGAACATTGAACTCTTACCATGGTGCTCTTGTTCCCCGGATCTTAATCCGATTGAACAACTGTGGGATGAGCTCGGGCGACGTGTTTCGGCAAGGGACAATCCGCCTGTTAAAGCACAAACACTCAGAGCAGCTCTGCAGGAAGAGTAGAACAATCTCCCCCAAGCCTGCATCAGAAACCTGGTGGACAGCATGCGTAGCAGATGCACTGAATGCTTCCAAGCACATGGTGGACACACGCACTATTGATGTCTGTGTTTGGGTTTAATACTGACATTACCTTCATTTCAATTTGTTTTGACTTCTGCACGTGCCTTAAACTCCAGGCTGTGACATGTGATACAGCAAGCGGTTCCATGCCAGTGCATTTTTCAGTTCTGTCAGTTGGGCAACTGCTTGGTTACTGACATGTGTTTAGAGTAGAGTATTGAAGTAATCCGGTGTGTCATTTTGGTTCATTTTGATGGACAGGATTTTAAGATATGACCATGTGAAAAATTATAAGTTTCTTTTTTAGCCCAGTTTATATAACTTAAAGGCCCTATATATCATTCGCAAAATATATCATTTTTGGCCAAAAAAAAATTTGATTCAGATTTTCGTCAGAATTGTAGGAAATGTTGCTCAGACCCATAGATGATAATCTTTGAATTTGACCTTGACTACTCATCCAGGGAATGAAACATAACCTTTTTAAAATATCAGTTTTGAGGAAAAATTGTGACTTTTTGGCAAAAGTTCAATTTTTCTTAGAAATTAGCTTGGAAAACTGCTAAATTAAGTTCCAAAACAGGCTAACTTTTCATGAGGAGTCGCATAGATAAAACGTGAAATTTAGATAATTTCAGGTTTATTTTTAAAAATGTTGAATATTTTGGCAAAATTGCTAGACTAACCCCTTACCAAATTTGTCATTTTTTTCCAAATATTTTTGGAGTCGGATTTTCTTCAAAATTGCGGGAAAGAACCCATAGTCTATTCCTTGCATTTGACTTTGACTACACATCCAGGGAATTAAATATGAAGTGTTGACTTTGGGTTTTTTTAAGGAGACATTTTTAATTTTTTTATTTTTTACAAATTAGCTCAGAAAACTGTCGAAATGGGCTAAATTTTCATTAGGAGTCATTTATGAGACATTTTCCAAAAAGTAATTTTTTTGCAATTTTTTTGAAAAAATGTGTACGTATTTATCATTTTTTGGCAAAAAAAAAATTGATACAGAGTTTCTTTAGAATTGCAGGAAATGTTGCTTAGAAGCCAAAGGTAAAATTGATTTAATTTAACCATTACTGTGTTTTTTTCTTTCATTTTACAGATTTAAGCTCCTTAACGGACCTCTCAGCTCACCAAGATGGTTCCCCCCGGCCCAAGACATCAACTTCAACATCACTCCACTGTGTAGATGTGCCTGTCTTGATTTCTCCCATACAACCAACTGGCTGCACATAATACTCACTGTAAGTAAATTTTGACTCCAAAAATACCAATTTTTTTTTACATGTGTCTTTACGGTTCCTCCACAATTCCTTACATTTGTACACAATCAAACATAGCGCTATTGTGCGGTGTCCTAGAATACGGTTCCATCATGCAATGCACACTGACCATGCGCAAGGAATTGTGGGGGAAGCGCAAGGGCACGTATTTCGAAGAAGCCTAAAAAAGCTTAAAGATAGTATACATGATTGGTAAACTGTTACAAATAGTTTTATCTCCCTGTGTGATTGGTAAACTGTTACAAATAGTTTTATCTCCCTGTGTGATTGAAGATATGCATGATTAAAACCAACCTGAGCAAAAACCAGCTCTGTACTCTGGACATTTCGCCCCAAAACCACTTTGCCCTGAACCACGGCCTGTGCACAAAGTGGTTTTGGGGCAAAGTGGAATTTGGGCGAGGTGGTGGTTGGACGAAGTGATTTGGGGCGAAATGGCACTTGGGTGAAATGGTTTTTGGGCGAATTAAATTTACGTCTTGCGAGACGAAAAATAATTGTTTTGCTCAAAGACTATAGCACTTCAGACAAAACCATTTAAGAGGAAGTTTTCTGCCGTCATCGTGTTTATATCGTGTAAGTTATGTGTAAATCTGTGAACATTTCTGATTCTTCGAGATACCAATCATGTGTAATGCCCTTAAAGAATTTTACGTTGGATTATTTATACTTTTTTGGACTTTGTCTTCCCGTTTTGGTCGGTGCGTTTAATACTTTAATATTTTTCTTTCCCTATGCAGGTTTTTAATTTATATACCACATCCAACAGCGGAGGGACCACCAATTACAGTTCGATGCACTAGACCGCTCGGCCGTAACGCCCCACAGGTTATACAACCAGTGAAGTCTGGCAACCCATCCTCCACTCTCTGTAGATGTGCCCTGCTCCATACAACCAATTGGCTTCCGACATCGTAGGCCAAGTTTGATTTATGACCAATCCGAGAGCTGAAGTTCTCTTCTCTGTGCGTCTGCCATAACTGGGGGCCATCCAGTGCCATGAACTGTGCATTTTGTTCGATTTAACAACAACACAGAGCCCCCAGTTCATGGCAGTGGACGGGCCCCCGGTAATGGTGGACGTGCGAGGAAGGAGTCCTTAGCAACCGGATTCGTGAATAGTTAACTAAAATTTGACTGAAGTTCTTCGAACGACAGGTAATTTATGTTGTTCGAGGGACTTCACTCGATCTACACTTAACTGTAGTCATGAATTGAATTTGGCTACAGTCCTAAATAAAGTGAGCAAATTGCACTGATAATAAAATGACAATGACAATGATACGTGGTCTTTTAACTTGTGTTCTTTATTTATATTTTTATAATTAAACAGTAATATTTGTAGTTTTTTAAAAACAAACATTAACCAAATAAATGTGCAAATTATGCTTGTTTGAACAATAAAAGGCTTAAATTTAACAGAGGCCCTTTTTACCCTAAAATAACCAAAATACCCCAAAATAACCAAAATACCCCAAAATACCCCAAAATAACCCAAAATAACCCAAAATTACCAAAAATAACCCAAAATACCCCAAAATTACCAAAATAACAAAAATACCCCAAAATAACCAAAAATTACCAAAATATCCAAAATACCCCAAAATTACCAAAATAACCCAAAATACCCCAAAATAACCCAAAATTACCAAAATACCCCAAAATTACCAAAATACCCCAAAATACCCCAAAATAACCAAAAATTACCAAAATAACCAAAATACCCCAAAATAACCAAAATACCCCAAAATAACCAAAATACCTCAAAATAACCCAAAATTACCAAAATACCCCAAAATAACCCAAAATTACCAAAATACCCCAAAATAACCCAAAATACCCCAAAATAACAAAAATACCCCAAAATAACCAAAAATTACCAAAATACCCCAAAATTACCAAAATACCCCAAAATACCCCAAAATACCCCAAAATACCCCAAAATACCCCAAAATAACCCAAAATAACCAAAATAACCAAAATAACCAAAATACCCCAAAATACCCCAAAATAACCAAAATACCTCAAAATACCCCAAAATTACCAAAATACCCCAAAATAACCAAAATACCCCAAAATAACCAAAATACCTCAAAATAACCCAAAATTACCAAAATACCCCAAAATAACCCAAAATTACCAAAATACCCCAAAATAACCAAAATAACCCAAAATAACCAAAATAACCCAAAATAACCCAAAATACCCCAAAATAACCCAAAATTACCAAAATTACCAAAATACCCCAAAATAACCCAAAATTACCAAAATACCCCAAAATTACCAAAATACCCCAAAATAACCCAAAATAAATAACCCAAATAAATAACCCAAACAAAGACGGAAAAAAAAAACGGGAAAACAAATAAAAATAAACACTAACCAAATAAATAACCAAAAAAATAACCAAAAAAATAAAAAATAAAAAATAAAAACGAAAAAAACACTAACCAAAACACTAACCAAAACACTAACCAAATAAATAACTCCAAAAAAAAAGAAAAAAAAAAAATAAAGTTCTAGGGCAATTAAAAAAACAAAAAAAACAAGTTCTAGGGCAATTAAAAAAACAAAAAACAAGTTCTAGGGCAATTAAAAAAAAAAAACAACAAGTTCTAGGGCAATTAAAAAAAAAAAAAAACAAGTGCTAGGGCAATTTTTATATTGCCCTAGAACTTGTTTTTGTTTTTTTTAATTGCCCTAGCACTTGTTTTTCTTATTTTTAATTGCCCTAGAACTTTTTTTTTTTTTTTTCGTTTTTTTTGGAGTTATTTATTTGGTTAGTGTTTTGGTTAGTGTTTTGGTTAGTGTTTTGGTTAGTGTTTTGGTTAGTGTTTTGGTTAGTGTTTTTTTTTCCCGTTTTTTTTTTTCCGTTTTCCGTTTTTTTTTTCGTTTTTTTTTTGTCTTTTTTTGGGTTATTTATTTGGGTTATTTATTTGGGTTATTTATTTTGGGTTATTTTGGGGTATTTTTTGGGGTATTTTGAGGTATTTTGGTTATTTTGGGGTATTTTGGGGTATTTTGGTTATTTTGGGGTATTTTGGTAATTTTGGGGTATTTTGGGGTATTTTGGTTATTTTGGTAATTTTGGGGTATTTTGGGGTATTTTGGTAATTTTTGGTTATTTTGGGGTATTTTGGTTATTTTGGGGTATTTTGGTAATTTTGGGTTATTTTGGGGTATTTTGGGGTATTTTGGTTATTTTGGGGTATTTTGGTTATTTTGGGGTATTTTGGTTATTTTGGGGTATTTTGGTAATTTTGGGGTATTTTGGTAATTTTGGGGTATTTTGGGGTATTTTGGTTATTTTGGGGTATTTTGGTTATTTTGGGTATTTTGGTTATTTTGGGGTATTTTTGTTATTTTGGGGTATTTTGGTAATTTTGGGTTATTTTGGGGTATTTTGGTAATTTTGGGGTATTTTGGTAATTTTGGGTTATTTTGGGGTATTTTGGTTATTTTGGGGTATTTGGGTTATTTTGGGGTATTTTGGTAATTTTTGGTTATTTTGGGGTATTTTGGTAATTTTTGGTTATTTTGGGGTATTTTGGTTATTTTGGGGTATTTTGGTTATTTTGGGGTATTTTGGTAATTTTGGGTTATTTTGGGGTATTTTGGTAATTTTGGGGTATTTTGAGGTATTTTGGTTATTTTGGGGTATTTTTGTTATTTTGGGGTATTTTGGTTATTTTGGGGTATTTTGGTAATTTTGGGGTATTTTGAGGTATTTTGGTAATTTTGGGTTATTTTGGGGTATTTTGGTAATTTTTGGTTATTTTGGGTTATTTTGGTTATTTTTGGTTATTTTGGTAATTTTGGGGTATTTTTGATATTTTGGTAATAAAAAACAAGTTCTAGGGCAATTAAAAAAAAATAAACAAGTGCTAGGGCAATTAAAAAAAAAAAAAACAAGTTCTAGGGCAATTAAAAAAACAAGTTCTAGGGCAATTTAAAAAAACAAAAACAAGTTCTAGGGCAATTAAAAAAAACAAAAACAAGTTCTAGGGCAATTAAAAAAAAACAAAAACAAGTGCTAGGGTAATTTAAAAAAAAATAAAATAAGTGCTAGGGCAATTAAAAAAAAAAAAAAACAAGTGCCCTAGCACTTGTTTTGTTTTTTTTAATTGCCCTAGCACTTGTTTGTTTTTTTAAATTGCCCTAGCACTTGGTTTTTTTTAAATTGCCCTAGCACTTGTTTGTTTTTTTTTTTTATTGCCCTAGCACTTTTTTTTTCTTTTTTTTTTTTTAATTGCCCTAGCACTTTTTTTTTTTTTTTAATTGGAATCCGAAAGTCAAGTTTGACTGACGATTTATCTCTTGTTGCAAAATAATTTTCCTTGAATTTAATATCATTGTAAAGCCCTGATATTCCTCTTTACGATGATGTGTCAATTGGGGGATGTGCAGCACAGCTGAATACGGGGGCGGGTGTAAAGTGAAATGTCACAAAATGCATTGCTATTGTCAATAAGTGCATTGAAAAAAACTATTCCGCTATACTGCACATCCCCCAATTGATTAATCATAACAAATGACACATCACTGTAAAGAGGAATAACAGGGCTTTCCGATGATACCAAATTCAAGGGAAATGATTTAGTAACAAGAGAGAAATCGGCAGTCAAACTTAACTTTCCGAACTTTTTTTGAGGAGTTTATTTTGCAACTTTTGATCTCCTCTTCCGCCTTCTACCAGTTCTTTTAACTCCATCCTGCATCACTTGAGTAGAATTCTTCTTTTTCTTGACGGACAGTGGATTGGGTTCCTTCGGTCGTCTACGCTTTATGCCTTTTATCTTCACTTCGTTCTCCGTTCCTCGCAGTTTTTTCAGCGTGTCTTGGTGATGTTTGGCCGTTGTCAGTTTGTCTTGCAAGATTTTCTGGGAATACTGCAAGGAGACGTGTGATGGTTTCTCCAGAATAATTGCATTCATGTTCATGTAGAGGAGTGGCGTGCCTGGTACACTGTGCACAAACTCGGTCAACTCGGTGTCCTGAAATCGCAAAGGTCAAAAACAATTTTTATAATTCGGTTTAGAAATGACATTCCTAAACTCAAAATGGGACAAATGGCATCAGCGATAATGTATAAAATGAGGCCGTCTGTTTTAGTACAAACTTAAAGAATCGTATCCAGATCACATTTTTTGACCCCAACCCCAATTTTTCCATGGTTGAGATTTTGATACCATATTTGTCATATTTTTCTCATTACCATTCTGAAATCTCGCACTCTCAGTTGGTTTATTTCCAAGAATATCCTCAAAAATCCACCGAAGTTTAGTAAACTAATTTATCCCACGACATCAAGCAGTGCAGTAATTACAATCTCCTTTTTGCTTCCACATCCAAATTGGGGATAGCAAGTTTTCTTCTTATGGATAGTTTTTTTGGGAGTTATTTTGTATGATTGTTAGTTTAGAACGAGAATTAATTTCGTTCAAATTTTCTAACCTAACAATCATATAAAATACCTCCCGAAAATACTATCCATGAGAAGAAAAACTGAAAAATTGGCTGTCTCCAATTTGGATGTGGAAGCAGAAAGGTTGGTGTAATCACTGCAATGCTTTATGTAACCGGATAAATTAGTTTAGAAAACATCGGTGGTTTTTTTTACGATATCCTCGTTTAAAACGAGAATTAATTTCGTTCAAATTTTCTAACCTAACAATCATATAAAATACCTCCCGAAAATACTATCCATGAGAAGAAAAACTGAAAAATTGGCTGTCTCCAATTTGGATGTGGAAGCAGAAAGGTTGGTGTAATCACTGCAATGCTTTATGTAACCGGATAAATTAGTTTAGAAAACATCAGTGGTTTTTTTTACGATATCCTTGAAAATATATACGGAATGAGAGCAGTAAATTTCACAATTAGAAAAATATGACAAATGATATCAAAATCTCAACAACCATGGACAAATTGGGAGGTGTAAAAAAAATGTGATGTGGACACGCTTCTTTAAAGGCCCTGTACATGTATATGATCTGTTTTTGAGCGATTCTGCGAATGAAACCATTATAAATCAAAAGAAAGACATCAACAAACTCATCCGAAGAAATTTCAGCTTTGTCAAATGAACCACATTTTGGACCACGTAGATGCGAACCAAAAACAAGTAAATCGTTTGCAAACGATCTAAATAATTTCATCTTTACGGATTATTTTCTGGTAAAATTATATCATTTGGAGCGGAAACCTTTCATTGGGTAGTTGCTATTAATTCAATCTTTACTTTCGGAACTTTTCCCCTGTAAACTCGTCGATTACTTTTTGGGGTCATTGCAAATGATACACTGGGCCTTTAAAGGTAGTCTACTTGTTTGGTAATTACCCTCCCAAAACATTTCTGAATTGTTATTATCTTTAAGCTTACTTGTTATCAAGATGGTAATGGTAGTAATCATCCCGTGAAATTATTTCGTCTAAATTGCCCCCATTTATGAGAAAAAATGACAAAACTATTTGAATATCCAAAGATCTCCCGTAGGCGATCTTTGGAGCCATTCATTCATGCACAAAGCCGTACTTGGATTTTTCAGGTTTTCTGCATCTATGTGGCTGAAATTTCTACAAGGCAGTTTTCTCGCCCTATGCTTTAAATTACCAGTGGCAATAATGCCGTTTTTAACAGTTTACCAAACAAGTATACTACCTTTAAAGGCCCAGTGAATCATTTGCAATGACCCCAAAAAGTAATTGACGAGTTTACAGGGGAAAAGTTCTGAAAGTAAAGATTGATTTAATAGCAACTACCCAATGAAAGGTTTTCGCTCAAAATGATATAATTTTACCAGAAAATAATCCGTAAAGATTAAATTATTTAGATCGTTTGCAAACGATTTACTTATTTTTGGTTCGCATCTACGCGGTCCAAAATGCATGGGCGCGTTCCAAAGCGATGCATTTTTATGGATCGCGCACACACGCAGTATAAGATGTGCGCCACAGAGTGCATGACGCAAGCCACATAGTACCCGATCAACTGAGAACGAATATTTGAAACACGCCGCCATATGGATGTTTGTTTTAAACGTGGTACATTTGACAAAGCTGAAATATCTTCGGATGAGTTTGTTGATGTCTTTCTTTTGATTTATAATGGTTTTATTTGCAGAATCGCTCAAAAACAGATCATATACATGTACAGGGCCTTTAAAGAAGCGTGTCCACCGATGTTTAGTAAACTAATTTATCCATTCCATAAAGCATTGCAGTGATTACACCAACCTTTCTGCTTCAACATCCAAATTGGAGACAGCAAATTTTTCAGTTTTTCTTCTCATGGATAGTATTTTCGGGAGGTATTTTATATGATTGTTAGGTTAGAAAATTTGAACGAAATTAATTCTCGTTCTAAACTAACAATCATACAAAATAACTCCCCAAAAAACTATTTTCCCATCTTGGTTCTTTTTAAATCTCATTTGCACCACATTCTTCAGTTGAACATCACAGAGGTCTTGGGTTCGAATCCCGATAAGGCCTTACACATTTTTCTCTCATCCCAAGTTTGGTTGTTTCATTTCAATGGCGATTAGGCACCATACCTGTACTAGATATGTTACATTCGTTACGCTACCATGCAACACCAAGAGCAGAATTGGCTCTATAGGGAAAACCTGAGGGGGTATACCAACTGTGCCTTATAGCTCAGCTGGTAGAGCATCTGCCTAGTGAGTGAGAGGTCTCTGGTTCTAATCCTGATAAAGCACTTATGTTTTTCTCTCATCCCAAGTTTGGTCGTTTCATTTCAATAGCGATTAGGTACCATACATGTACCTGTACCAGATATGTTACGTTCGTTACGTTACCATGCAACACCAAGAGCAGAATTGGGTCTAAAGGGAAAACCTGAGGGAGTATACCAACTGTGCCTTATAGTCGGAGGTCTCGGGTTCGAATCCCGATAAGGCCCTTAAGATTTTTCTCTCATCACAAGTTTGATTGTTTCATTTCAATGGCGATTAGGCACCATACCAGATGTTGCGTATTTTATTTACAAAGTTGACTGTCTTAGATTTTCTTGAAATTACTCTATAAAAACTTATAAAAAAAACTGCTGTTAAAGAAAAAAACCAGACATTCTAAAGATTTATTCAATCCTGCAGAGATGTAGAATAAGTTCCAAATGGGATAATTATTTGTTAGGAGTTATTTATGAGACATTTTCAAAAAAGTAAATTTTTTGCCAATTTTGAGAAAAAATGCTGGACTAACCCCTTATAAAGTTTATCATTTTTTGCAAAAACCTTTTTGATTATGATTTTCTTGCTTTAAATGTTGCTTTAACCCCATACATGCCATAGATGATATTCTTTGAAATTGACCTTGACTACTCATCCATGGAATGAAACATGAAATGTTATCAGAAAACAAATTCAGTTTTTGAAAAAGAAATGAATTTTTGCCAAAATGTTTATTTTTCTTAGAAATTAGCTTGAAATTTGTTTTTTATGAAATTTGTCATTTTTGGCCAAAACAATTTATGATTCAGCTTTTCTTCAGAAATTAGCTTGGAAAACTGCCAAAATAAGTAACAAAACAGGCTAATTTTTCATTAGGAGTGATTTTTGAGGCATTCTCTCTCATCCCAAGTTTGGTTGTTTCATTCAATGGTGATTAGGAACAGTACCAGATATTGTGTTTGCCATTAATTTACAAAGTGGACTCTCTCCGATTTTTTAAAGCACTTCTAAAGACTGCTGTTAAAAAAAAAACAAACAGACATTCTGATTCATTCCAAACAGTGAAGTAGAAAAAAATGGCTCGCGGGCACAGGACGCCACAAGCTATAATTGTCATTGATTTCTAGTCGTCGAGAGCGAACCACGCAGAAGATTCTTGAATTTATACAATCAGTAAGGATGGCTGGAGATAATTTAAAGTCCGGAAAAAGCTGCCAATAATTTCTTCACCGTGCCGTGAAAGCCATGTTGAATGGACGTAATCATGTGCATAGTGAACCCGCCTGAGAACAACTACATGTATGTACTACACCCAACCTTGTCAACAGAAGTCAGTCATGTTTCATATTTTAAAAAACATAAGCTTGATGTCAAGTTGGTAATAAAGTACCTACATGTACCGGTAGGTTGTAACGAGTCTCCTTCTCAAGTCCTAAGTCAAGTCGAGCTGTCCTTCGAGTCCTAAGTCAAGTCAAACTGCCTTCGAGTCCCAAGTCAAACTGCCTTCGAGTCCCAAGTCAAACTGCCTTCGAGTCCCAAGTCAAGTCAAGCTGTCCTTTGAGTCCCAAGTCAAGTTAAGTCAAGCTGCCTTCGAGTCCCAAGTCAAGTTAAGTCAAGCTGTCTTTGAGTCCCAAGTCAAGTCAAGCTGTCCTTGGAGTCCCAAATCAAGTCAAGTCAAGCTGCCTTCGAGTCCCAAGTCAAGTCAAGTCAAACTGTCTTCGAGTCCCAAGTCAAGTCAAATCAAGCTGCCTTCGAGTCCCAAGTCAAGTCAAACTGTCTTCGAGTCCCAAGTCAAGTCAAATCAAGCTGCCTTCGAGTCCCAAGTCAAGTCAAGTCAAGACAAGCTGCCTTTGAGTCACAAGTCAAGTCAAGTCGTCTTCGAGAGTCAAGTCAAGTCAAGTCAAGTCAAGTCAAAATGCCTTCGAGTCTCAAGTCAAGTCAAGCTGCCTTCGAGTCCCAAGTCAAGTCAGGCATACTGGTCAAGTTGGTTCAAGTCAAATAGTCACGACAGTAAATTTGTTAGAGCTATTTTCAAAATACCCGGTAAGTCTAAACACAGAAATTCACATTCATGTTGGTCTTAAGTGATGAAATACAATTTAGTCCCCAAAATGACAACAAAAATGCATAAAAGATCTAAACTCCTCAAAAAAAGTTCGGAAAGTCTCTCCTTTTACTAAATCATTTCCCTTGAATTTGGTATCATTGGAAAGCCCTGTTTTCATTACAGTGATGTGTCATTTGTTATGATTAATCAATTGCGGAATGTGCAGTATAGCGGAATACAGGGGTGGGTGGAAAGTGAAATGTCACAAAATTCACTGCTATTGTCATGCAGTGCATTCCCCTTTTGCTCGGAGGATGGGAATGTGTCAATGCACTTTTTGACAATGTATTTTGTGACATAGCAATGGTAACAAACACCACATGATTTTGTCCGTGTAAAATGGTGGGAGAAATCGCCAACTGAAGGTGGGTTTTGAAAAACAAGTTCTCTACAGACAACATTTTTACCATTTATTCATTCAAACACAAAAACATTCATGGATTTTTAGGTTTTCTGAAGTATTACTGCATCTATGCGGCTGAAATTTCTACACGGCAGTTTTCTCGACATATGCTTTTAATTTACGAGTGGAAATAATGCCGTTTCAGCAGTTTACCAATCATGTGCTCTATCTTGAACTATGGAGGTTTCAGATTACCAGCGAATGTTTAGACCCAATTACCATGGCAACTGACGTCACACTTTAGTAGTCTATTGGATGGCGTCAGACAGACGGAAAAAAAACCTCAACCAAATTGATATCAAGTCTAAATCTAAATCACTCTGGTCTAAATCACTTTAGAGAATACCTAACTGAAGTTCCTATTCTAAATAAATCTGATGTGACACTTGTGTCCCTAAGCAAGACAATATACATAAAGTTTCCCATTCCTACATTACAAAGCTAAATACCAGCAGAGACATTTGGGTGTCTCAAACTCAATTTGAAGTACCGGCACTCGTACACCTACATGACCTAGTCTTGTTTTAGAATGAGGTTTAATAATGGTTGTTTTTTCCCAAGCTTGGCCCATTTAAACACAGGGGGTTCTCAAAAAATGTCCAGGCCAAACAAAACAACCTCAGAATCTATGTTTCCTGGATCCTGATAGGGAATCTTCTTACATGAAAAATAGTCTTTATTGCATCAAAATCAGTCAAGCAAATCAAAAGTTATGTCATTTTTGGTGCAGCAAGGTCAGCCCTAGGAGTGACTGCCTATTGACTATAGCCGTGTCCGCATTGGACCTATCTTTTGGCAGGTTTTACCGAGACGATGGTAAAATTAAAAATGGTTAAATTTTACTGCTGTCCGCATTTGAACTTTTTCGACACGGGAAAATTTACCGAGACCGTGAGATAGCATGTGTGGTCTAGTGGGTATACAGCCGTGCTCGTGATCGAGGGGTTATGGGTTCAAGCCCCACTTGTGCCAACATGTTTGTGTCCGTGGGCAAGACACTTAATCTCAATTGCCTCGTCAACCCAAGCAATATTTGGAAATTTGTACACAGGTTTTTAGAAAGGCATGCTGTCACACTATTTGTAACCCTTTTGGGGCCAAAGTTATCTCTTCTGAACAACTGAAACTTATTTTTTTTATTTTGAGACCAGACAAAGGTATTTTCTGGAAAATATGGTCTGTGTTGCCAAAATGGCCCCTTTACCGTGGAAAGACTCACATCTACCATGCATAACCATAGCTGTTATTCACTAGCTAAAAGTGACAGTCACGCGTAAAATCACCATCATTCAATAAATAGAAGCTCATATTCATTCCCTACACGTATCCTTCAATCACCATGCTAATTTCATTTTCTACCGACCTCAAGACTTCCCCTACCCTTTTGTTTCAAGCCCTACACACCTCACTGCTTTGTACTTTTATGCATAAGTCACTTTCTACCGCATGTGGCCTTCGCTGCGCATCCTAATCGTGTGCGCTTGCCGCATGTTATTTAATTTGCGTGTTTATCCAAGCCGCGTGTGCTGGGGGTTTTCTGACAGCAAGATGCGGTAGCAAGCATTTATAAAAAGAACATGTCTTGAGTATCGATTGGGGAATGGGTATCTAATTATAAGAATGGTTGTCAGCGTTGAGGTACGATGTGCAAGGCCAAAAACTACTACATAGCTTTACACATTATGCACAGATTTCTACACACGGCTACAATTTAAGGGGCCTGCACTGAACAGATGTGTAACCTGAATAGAGTAGTATACAAGGTGAGTCAGATAAGACAAAAATGCCGCCTTTTGTTTCGGAACTTTATATCTTCAAAACTCGAGAGAATTCAATTTGGCTTGCATCAGAGAGAATGAATAGGGCCTATTAAGGTTTGTTAAAATAAATTTCTTAAAAGTGAAGGACCTTTTCCTATTCGTCTATTTTGAAGAAAAAAATCCACGCAAAATTAGGTGCCTGACATGCTAATTAGGTTGATTACAGAACTTATAGTAGTTTTAAAATGGGTCTTTCCATATAAACAGGAGCCAAAGTGTGACATTTTGATGCATTTGTAAAAATGGCCTTTTCAAGTTAACAAAATTGTTTAATGAAATTTCTGTGCAATTTTTTAATAATGTAGAATATTTAAAATAATTTACAAGCTCAGTTAAAGTCACGTCTTGGTATCATAGTCTTGAAAATATTCAAGAAAATTGTTTCACGGCGTAAGGGGGCACTGCAAGGCATTTTTCAACTCTTGCGATTTTAAGTCTTTTTGACCAGATTTTTTTCTGGAAAAGGTACTTGCTGATTTTACCTAGCTGTAGAACATGGACTTTATCGATTCAAATTACATTATGAGCGAAATTCGTTACATTTTGAGCGAAAGTTTCAAAATATCACACTTGCATTTTGGAGATCGCACTAGTTTATTGAATGGTTCTCGTTACGTTTTGGGTAGTATCAACAGATAAAGGTGGTGTTCGATTCATGAGGCCATATTTTATTTATATGCTGAAAGAAATTTTTCTTTAAAGTCCGGTATTTACCAAAAATTAACTCCAGAAGTGTCACAACGTAAGAGGGACACTGTGTCCCGTTTTAATGGAATGACTCAAATAACCGCATACCGTGTTTTAAATAACCCCGTAGGTGGGGTAAGTCGGAACAGCTGACATGGTCATATTCAAGGTAGATTATGACAAACAGTGAATAAGTTTTAGCATTTTATAGGCGCCATTTGTAGCACACATGCTTAAAGTGGTATAGTTGTTTTTTCTTTAATAAATTCCGTTAATGTTTTATAGACGATTTTGTGAAAATTGTTTTTTCACTAAGCCCAGTCTCCCCTACCATTCAGGTGCTAAGAAATCGCATAACTGCTAAAAATCCAGGCACTACGCAGGACACGGATGGTAAAAAGAGCTGTATTTGATATGAGACCAGGTTGAATGTCGAGCAGGGAGACAACATTGAGGCTAAACATTGTGTTGGTAGCTATTTCAGAACCCAGAGAAGAAATGTGTCTATCTTTCTTATACAGTACCATAAATCAATGATTAATTCACCAGACATGTTCAGTAACAATATCAACATGACTGCATTGTCAGAGGAAAAAATCTAGGCACGTTTTGGAGATATTTATTTACGAAACAAAAAAAGCGGTTTTGTTCCGACTCGCCCTGCACAGTCGAACATGGTTAATAAGATCACCTGGGTTTTGAGTAATTACATAAATACGTTTAAAAACAATAGGGATTTGGTATGGTTCCTAAATCACCGTGGAAATGAAACAGCGAAAATTGGGGTGAGAGAAAAATCATATGATTTCTGATGGATAGTTTAAGAGCGATTGTATATTTCACTTTTTAAAAAGTTTTCACGCCGAGTTTATTTTTCGATACAAATGTAGGCAAATGTCTTGAGTTTGAGAAATCTGGATGCAGTGAAAACAACTTGGCTCCGGGATTCGAACCATAGACCTTCTGCTTAATGTGCAGACGCCCTACCCATTGAGCTATGAAGCCAACTGGTGGTCTCAAAATACGGTATTGCAGTTGTTCCTCACTGATTGGTATTGGCCATCACGTGAGCTTAACAAGCCCTACAGAGGGATAAACCCTTTAAGTAATGTCTACATGTATGTAGACCCTTTGCGCCGGTGGCCATGACAGAGGGCAATTTAAATTATGTGACAATAGATCCATGCCTACTCCTGCATGACGCACGGTGACACGGTGTATGTAAAATCATATTTGGATGAAGCATACAAGTGTCTTCCACCTAAACATCGAGTTACATGGATGGGTGGCGCCATTGGCAGCCGACGGCCAGAGACACCGGGTAATACTCTTCACGAAAGAATGCTCTGGGATCTTTTAAGTGCGTTACCCAACACACTGGACCAACGGCTTTACATCCCTTCCGAAGGATGGAGCAATTGTGGTTGAGTGCCTTGCTTGAGGACACAGGTACCACGGCCAGGTATCGAACCCGCAACATCAAATTTTCACCGCTGTTGTGAGTCAACGACCTTAACCACTGTACCCCATTGACAATGTCATTGCCCCCTGTCATGGCCGCCCCTGCAAAGTGTCTATTCTTCTGAGCACTCAACTTACCTGTGTTCCAATGTAATAATGGTGACTGTTACTGCCTCCAATCATACTCTTGATACATTCAGCGGCTCCTATTGGTTTGTCCCGATGAGTACAGTTCAACGTTTTGTATCTCCTCAAAATGTTCCCTGCTCCATATAGGTCCTTGCCAAGCGATTCCGTCTCAACAATGGCGCACTTGGTCGTCAGAAGCTATAGAAAACATGGTACGTTGAGATGGTTACAAGACAAACGATTGACCATTTTGTGACAATAGAGGGCGGTATATAAGGCAACCACATCAGGACTTTGATGGCACAGGACGCTGTGCACCCAGTGGCGAAATTTTAAAGTTTTAAAGACAGATTACGTGATTGGAAAACTTTTCAAAACTGGAACAGCAGCATTACATAACTGAAGAATAATGTTGATATAAACTGCCTTGTAGAAATTTCAGTCACACAGATGCAGTAATATTTCAGAAAATCTGACAAATCTATGCATTTTTTTTGTTTTTTGGAATAAATGTTTTAAAATATTTTTTGCAAACGATTTTGTTAAAAATCTCCTTCAGTTGGCAATTTCTCCTACAAAACTCTAAAAAATTTCGGCAATATTTATTTCTTTAAGGAGCGTGTCCAAATCAGATTTTTGAACACCCCCATTTTCCCATGGGTGTTGAGATTTTGATACCTTACCATTCTGAAATTTCTCGCTCTCAATCTATTTATTTTCAAGTTATTATTATTAATATTGTTATTTCTTTTTGGTATTCATACCAAGGATTCCTCAATAGTGCTCATTGCACTGTCACTCGTAAGCGTGAGGAAACCCACGAAAAATTCGAATTAGAAATGACCAGAGACACCGGGGAATATCCCCTTGCTCTTTACGAAAGAATGCTCTGGGATCTTTAGAGTAGGTTACCATTACCTAACACACTAGACCAACAGCTTTTCATCCCTTCCGAAGGATGGAGCAAGTGCACAGGTACCGCCCAAGGGCACAGGTACCGCAGCCGGATTCGAACCCGCAACCCCAAGTTTTCACCCATGATTGCGAGTCGATGACCCAAATCACTCGGCCACGGTACCCCACAAAAAGCAGTGATTACACCAACCTTTTTGCTTCCACATCAAAATTGGAGATTGCAAATTTCCTGTTTTCTTCCCATGGATAGTATTTTGGGGAGGTATTTTACATAATTGTTAGATTAGAACGAAATCCATTTTCGGTAAAAATCTGAACAAAATACTTTTGTTGTCAACATTTTCACAGTGAGTAGTATTTTTCAAGACTCCCTTCCCTCCCCCCGAAATATGGGTCATTCCATGAAGTTGGGATACGCCGAACGGTGTTACATGTACATCAGTGTGTTCCCTGTTACATGTACATCAGTGACCATTTTTACCATATGTGACCGGCTCCAGCAAAACCCAACACTTTAAGTTTTGGTATCAGCTTAGTGTGCATACAAAAAGGTATCTTTTAAAACATGTTTGAGGAAATTCTGATAATTTTTGGCGAAGTTATGACCAATTAAAGTATGACAGATCAGAAAAAGTGAAATGGAGCTATTGGTCTTTAAAGTTTGACAAACTAGTTGATTATTTAATTTTGTTGTCAATAATATGAGGAATTTTGAGACAGTTCAAACAACAAAACAAATCTTGAATGTATCCCGATGTTGATTCTGCCAAATTTTCAAGTTGGTCCCAGAGGCCATTTGTTAAGGTTGTGGGCCCATATCACGTAATGGGAAATGTCGAGAAGCGTCGGGTTTTGCCAGAGTCGGTCACATATATTATTATAATTATATATTCAGTAGCCAATAGCACACAGAAACACCAGCGGCTGAGTGAGATATATTAAAAACCTCCATTATTTTTAACAAAATAGAGAAGCAACAGTCAAACAAATGGGGTTTTGTGCAAATGCAGGTGTGACATTCGGTGTTTTTCAACAGATTTTCTTAAACCACACAAAAATTCAAGATAGAATCCTCCAAATTTAGATTACAATTGATTGTTTAGATCAAGGAATATGTGCTTATGACCCCGTCCTCACTAGAGAAATCATTTCGATCGACGATGATTCGACGAAGAGTTTTCCTGATGTGAACGCACGCCTCTTCATTCGACGATGATTAGAATCGCTTCATTCGATGAAGCAAATAGCTTCATTCGATGAAGAGAGCGATTCATTCGACGAAGAGATCGCTTCATTCAATGAAGCAAATTTGTGATGAGAATGCTCCCTTCGTTCGACGAAGCGATTTGGCAGGCCTGGTTGCACAAGCGCCCAGCAAGCGTTGTTTTTGATGCCCCACTGGAAAACCACACAGCCAGGGATGTGATTTTTCATGTTTTTTCCTGAAATCAGGGTTTTTTTTGCCAAAAAACATGACCGAGTGAAATGGGATAAATTGGCATGACATCATTGACCTTTATTTTGTCAAATAATTTAACATTGCCAAAGTCTCTCAAGACTAAAGACTCAAACATCAATATAAACTCCTAAAAAAAAGTTCGGAAAGTCAAGTTTGACTGACGATTTCTCTCTTGTTGCAAAATAATTTTCCTTGAATTTTATATCATTGGAAAGCCCCGTTATTCCACTTTACGATGATGTGTCATTTGTTATGATTAAGCAATTGGGGGATGTGCAGCACAGCCTAATACGGGGACGGGTGTAAAGTGAAATGTCACAAAATTCACTGCTATTGTCAAAAAGTGCATTGACACATTCCAATCCTCCAAGCAAAAGGGGAATGCACTGCATTAATCGTCAGTCAAACTTCACTTTCCGAACGTTTTTTGAGGAGTTTATAAATGACGACTTGCTGTTCACTAATTGGCCATTTTGTGGAAATGAAAAATGTAACAACTTCGTAGAATGACCCGTATCGACCTTTCCTGTCACTACCATGAAATGTAAACATTTTACAGTGCGTGTAAAGTCCTACGTGGCCCTTGACCTCCCCTCCCCCCTCCTATTCTTCGTAAAACCGTGAAAATGTTGACAACTTTGCACGACCCCTTTAGAACGGAATTAATTTGTTGCAAAATCTGAAAAAAGCTCCTTGAAATTTTGACATTTGATTTACAATCTATAGGGGCCTACCTGTACTTCGCCATCAAGATACTTGGGGAGTTGTTCCTTGATGTTCGTCTGATGACGGAGCGCCATGTGGGTAAATGTTCCGTCAAGAAGGACAAGATGGGGCTTCCGAAAGTTGAAAACATTCTTGTAGAATCCAAGATGTCGCCGAGCGTGTTTGTAACGCTTGATCTTCATTGTCCGTCAAATGACGTCAGAATGCTAGAAACGAAACATTTTCAACGATAAGTCTTCTGATTGAGAAATTAATGGGTAATTTTATGCAAGGAAAAAAATCATACATGTACATACATGAGGTCTGTCTGTGTACAGTCAACTCGAACCAACACGACCATTGTACAAGCGCAACTGTTGTGCGTAGCCTACCACTCTTTCTGATCTTGTACTGTTGTAGCGCGCGATTTGGTGACAAGTAAAAAATCGCGCTGCACTGTACTGGTCAGGAAAGGAAAAAACAAAACAAACAATTGAGCTTATTTAGCTTATTACACAAATCCCTGGTGCGTATCATGCGAAAGCAAAATTTGTAGCTAGTTTCAGTTTGCGTTGCGCAAAGATTCGCAGGGAAATGTTAGATGTCATCAATTTTGCCAATAATTTGCCCTCGATTCGCTTTTGTTAAACGCCACTTTGGAAAGAATTGAGAAGTTGATCATGGCTTCAGACCTTGTGTGCAATACTTATGAGACTGGCTGAAAAATGTCTAAGTATTTCCTCACAAAATTTTCAAATTGTTTCAATCAAAAATATGGGTTTTTCCATCAAATCTGCACTTACGTACCTAAAAGATACTTGATGAGTCATTTTAAAGAAAAACATTTCTGATCAACTTCTCAACTTTTACCGCCACTTTTTACTCAACGAGATGACTTTCCTGTAGCGTTGAACGCACAACAGTTGAGTTGGACAACGGTCACTCTGGTTCTATTTAAGTTGGCAAACGGTCAAGTTGGGAAAAACTACCGTAACGTTCGCCAGTCACGCCAGTCGAGACTCAATGCACTGAGTCTATGGAGCACGACATAAATTCCTACGTGTTTTCAAAGAAAAACTTGATTTTTTCTCTTTGCTAAAATCATGTTTCCTAACCAAATTTACACTTTTTGTGGCATTATCATGCTATATTAGGAAGAATTACTGCCGAACGTGTAGGTATTTATACCACAAGTTGACCTGCACCCGGTCTGTCAATGAAAATTTGTTGTCACAGTCAAAACAAACAGCGCCCTCATCAGGCATTGTCAAACTAAACTACGGACCTACGTTTGCAGTCCGGCAAGCGCGAAATATCGAGTCTACATATTCACAATAAATACAGCATACATTCGTATATCGGTGTGTTACTTACCTCCCTTCTTTCCCTTACCCAAAAATAACTTTCCGTGCAAAAATAGATGAAGAAATATCCCGGAGAAGCATGTGTCATGTGCGTGGCATGCGGGCTTCCATCTTGAATCTTTATAGGCTCTTTCAAAGTTTTAAAATATAATTTACTTACATGGGCAGTTTTTATTTCCTAAAATATTGGTTAGCACGACGATAAATATATGTTAAGTCATCTTTGTTTTATTTCCAATGGAATTGGTGTTTTCTTTAAATCTGGTACTTGCTTTTTTTATGTCATTTTATTTATTTATTTGTTTAGCCTTTCTCAGAATCAAAAATGGCGGCGTCCAGTACGGGAATTTCTCGTGCCTTAGAAATTATTAGAAACTTACCTAGAGTTAGACTCACGAACATCAGAGACAACCCTGGTGCCAGGAAACTGGTAAAGAATCGTATAAATTAAAATAACGCATTAGTGCATGGTTTTAAATGTGTTTTTAAGTGTTAATTTTAATGTTTAAATCCATTATCGTTGCATCTATTTCGTGAAGAATAACTGTTTGATAGAGGTCATGGGTTTACAGTCAAGTCGACCGTTTGCCAACTCGACTCCTACCAACTCGACCGTCGTACCAACTCGACCGTCGTACCAACTCGACCGTCGTACCAACTCGACCGTTGACCAACTCGACTCTACGGTCGAGTCAACTCGACCGTTGACCAACTTGACCGTTGGCCACACAAAAATTGGCACGTTTGACCTATTTCCCTCATAACCGGCACATGTTTGACTTTGAAATAGAACGAGAAAATGAATTAAACTGTGGTAATAATTTAATGATGTTAAAATAAATTAAGAAGTAACATTGATAAAAACGGCTATCTACTACAAGATGTACTAGTTTAGTGGGACACAACGGACGAGTTAACTTCTGCAGTTAAACGTATACAACGGTCGAGTTGGTAGGAGTCGAGTTGGTACGACGGTCGAGTTGACTCCTTCGGTCGAGCGCGCGACAGTCGAGTTTGTACAACGGTCGAGTTGGTACGACGGTCGAGTTGGTAGGAGTCGAGTTGGCAAACGGTCGACTTGACCTGCACCCGCCCTATGCGTATCATCAGATGGACGTGTTTTCAGTTACTGGCCGTGGTAAACAAAAAATTATGACAACTTTTTTTGTTTAAAACGGGAAGTTTCGTTTTCATTTTATTTCAAATGGGGGAAGAGACGAGAGAAGTTGATAAGATTTTTTCCCCTTTAAAAATGACTCAAGCATCGGTAAGTGCAGATTTGGTAGAAAAACTAATTTAGGAGTGAGAACATTTTCAGATTTTGTGAGGAAACACTTGGAAAATTTTCAGCGTGTCTCATATGGTTTGGACACAAAATCTGAAGCCATGATCAACTACTGAATTCTTTCCATTTTTTGTTTTCCAGAAACAGATACGAGGTCGAGGCACACATGGAGGAAATTCAAGTGGTCGTGGACAGTCTGGACAGGGAATGAGAATGACAAAGCCACGCGTCGGATTTGAAGGTGGCCAGACTCCATTTTATTTGAGAATCCCGCAGTATCCATATTACAAGGGCCATCAGTAAGTATAATGTATGCTACAGTAGTTATCAAACTGAAAAATGTTGGGTTTTTATAGGGAAAACCTGAGTATACAATTGTGCTTTTATAGCTCAGCTAGTAGAGCATCTACCTGGTGTCAGAGGTCTTGAGGGGAAACCTGAGGGAGTATACCATGACACAGTGCCTCATATATAAGTCATAGCTCAGCTGGTAGAGCATCTGCCCAGTGTGTCAGAGGTCTTGGGGGTGGGGGCGGGGAACCTGAGGGAGTATACCACATACATGTCGCTCAGTTGGTACAGCATCTGCCTGGGGGAGAAAACCAGAGGGAGTATACCACTGTGCCTCATAGCTCAGCTGGTAGAGCATCTGCCCAGTGTATCAGAGGTCTTGGGGAAAAACCTGATGGAGTATACCACTGAGCCTCATACGGTAGCTCAGCTGGTACAGCATCTGCCCGGTGTGTCAGAGGTCTTGGGGGAAACCTGATGGGGTATACCACACTGCCTCAAAGCTCAGCTGGTAGAGCATCTGCCTGGTGTGTCAGAGGTCTTGGGGAGAAAACCTGAGGGCGTATACCACTGTGCCTCATAGCTCAGCTGGTAGAGCATCAGCCAAGAGTGTCAGAGGTCTTGGGGAGGAAACCTGAGGGAGTATATCACTGTGCCTCATAGCTCAGCTTGTAGAGCATCTGCTCAGTGTGTCGGAGGACTTGGGGGGGGGGGGGGGGGAACCTGAGGGAGTATACCACTGTGCCTTATAGCTCAGCTGGTAGAGCATCTGCCCAGTGTGTCGGAGGCCTTGGGTTGAAATTCCAATGAAGACCATATGATTTTAAGCTCATACAATGTTTTATTTTTTATTTGTCAGTTTGAAGAGAGAATACTTGCCGGTATCACTGACTAAACTTCAGCATCTAATCGACGTCGGAAGAATAAACCACGAGGAGCCTATTGACGTAACATCGCTTGTTAACGCGGGAGAGCTTAACATTGACATATACAGGAAACAGTACGGCATTCATCTGACGGAAGAGGTATGGTGTAAAAATGCCGGTGGGAAAAAATTAAATAGTGGTTGAAAATTGATGCCCAACTAAACGTATATTGTCTTTTCACTTCTTAAAAACTACAGGGGGCCGACACCTTCCAGGCTCAAGTGAATATCGAGGTGCAATGGGCAACGGAACTCACCTTGTCGGCAATTGAGCGCAACGGCGGCATCATAACCCTAGGCTTCTACGACCTTCAAAGTCTCGACGTCCTGGCCCATCCTCTTCTCTTCTTCAACCGAGGAAAGCCCATTCCCAAACGGGCACTCCCACCCAAAGATCTCGTGCCCCATTACACGAGTGGCGCGAATCGCGGCTACCTTGCCAACCCGGATGAAGTTAGATTGGCACGAGTTGCGCTTGCGCAGAAATTTGGGTATGTCTTGCCGGATTTAACGCAAGACCCGAAGCGGGAAATGTTGCAGAGTCGTAAAGATCCAAGACAGATATTCTTTGATCTGGAGCCTGGCTGGATTGTCAACTTGATGGACAGAAGTGTGCTGAAGCCAACGGATGAAAAACTGGTTGAATATTACAAATCTTAAGATTGGTTCATGGGAATTTCAAAAGAACAGTTCTTCATACCTGAACTTTGTAATGGAGGACAAAAGTTTACATTAACAAAAGATTTCCTGATGTGAACGCACACCGCTTTATTCGGCAGGTTTAGCAAGCGTTGTTTTTGTTGACGCACCACGTCAGACACGCACATGTGCGACCAGGCATAATGGCCTCCCACAGCTTCGTCGAACGAAGCGATTTCTCTAGTGAGAACGGGGTCTTTGAGTGCTATACCCCTAACGCCACTATACCTCGACACATTCTTCCCTTTTCTTAATGCATCAATCCCCACTGAAAGGAATTCCTTGGATGTTTGAGACACAATGGGGAAGGGATGCCCTCTGCCACATATGTCGAGTGCATTAGACCCTTTGCAATGGCAGCCATGCTTTGTCACACAATTTAAATAAGAAATCTTTCCAAACTAACTACTTTCGCAACATTTTTGTCAAGCTTGTTGGTACTTGGTACAATAGCAATATAGAAAATATGCTGTTTAAAAAAAACAAATTTAGATGTTCCTTAATGAAGTTAGTTGATTAAATCTGTTTTGTGAAAAAAAGTAAATACATGTAACCACATTACTCCGAGATTACTGAATTAAAAGACACTTAAACACTAAGCTTGTCTTAATGTTGTTATATAATTATTTTAATAATGCATAGTTCCGACCTGTCAATCAAGCCGAACCCGTCGACCAATCAGAACAGAGCTAGCAGACATCGCCCACAAAGGGCAAAGTGATGCAATCATCATACAGTTTGTATGCGCCAGTGACCGGGTGAATTTTGGTTTCAATGTCGGGCGATTCGCTGTTCAAAGGTAGGAAAGTGCATTTTTATGAATATATGTCATCCCTACATTACTAGCCCTTTGCTCGGTGTGTGTGCTACGGTAACTGTCGACCCTAAAACATAAATACCTTTTGAGTTTTCTACAATGAATCTGTGCTTTCCATGCCGAGTCCCGTTGCTTTGTACGTTGTGTGTCGCCATTTGTTTGCGATGGCTTGTGAGCACATGGCAATCTCGGAACTATGCATTGCCTTTTACAATGACACCACATTTGAGACAGTCATTCGTTTCAGGGACCGTCCAGCAATTCTGTTGAAAATATGGGTGGGTCTAATACAGAATTTTTGCTCAAACGATCAATAAAAGACGTGGTTTAGGCCGTTGACTCGCAACAGGGGTGAAATCTTGGGGTTCAAGCAAGGCACTCAAGCACTCCATCCTTCAGAAGGGATGTAAAGCCGTTGGTTCAGATCCTAGAGCATTCTTTTTTGAAGAGTGAGGGGATTACCCGTGTCTCTGGCCGTCGGCTGCCAATGGCACCACCCACCTATGTATGTCGATGTTTAGATTGAAGATACTTCATGCAATTCAGCCTACAGGCTATGAATTAAAGTTCAATAAATCCATAAACAGACATTCAAATATATGACATGTGTTAACAAATTTCTAAACCTTTTTTGCGTAGTGATTTTTGTGGTTCAAGCTAACTTATTGCTTGATTTACGCTGTCTGCTATTGTTGTCTTGTGGTCTTTGGGATTTGCAAACGCTTCATACTGAGCAATCAAGATTCCCTGTCGATACGCCTGTCAAAATGACAAGAACCAAAACGATTTTGTTATGAAGATTACATGATTGGAAAACATTAAAAAACAGGAACAGCATTACATAACTAAAGAATAATGTTGATAAACTGCCTTGTAGAAATTTCAGCCACATAGATGCAGTAATACTTCAGAAAACCTGAACAAATCCATGCATGGTTTTTGTGTTGAATGAATGGTAAATAAAATTTGTCTGCAGAAATTGTTTTTTTTTTTAAACAGTTGGCAATTTCTTCTACCATTTTACACGGGAAAATTCATGTGGTGTTTGTTACCATTGCTATCAACACTTTTAGTCGGGGTTTTCTTGTCAACTTGTGAAGTAAAATTTTGGGTAACTGCAATTGATGTATTGATTGCTTTCCGGTGACGTCACGCCTTTCATCCACCATTTTGGTTGTCATTTTTCATGACCCACATGGCCCGAGTGATAACCGGCCAAAAAAGAGCAAGAAAAAAAGCACATTGGTTGCACTTACCTCTGTTGCTTAACCTTGCTTTATGTTGTTGCACCATGGCTGTTGTATCGATAAAGATAACAATTTATTTCTTCAGGCTATAAATTGTGATCAAGTAAAAGCACTTTCGTTTTACAAGCACTCGGCATGCTTAATAATTTGAACGTATAGCAACGTGCGCGTGCGGCATCTTTAAATGAAAATATGCTGGTGAGTATTTTACGCATTTGCATCTATTGGCGCGCGACTGTTGACACCCAAACATTTCCGGATGACACGAAAAACAATCAATTGTCTTTTTATTTAAGGTAACCATCCAGGGCAGCAAACTGAACTAAATATCTGATCAGATCATACCTCTGTGAACTCGCCTCTCAAACCTATGTAGTAAATTATCGTGGTTTCAGCTCCAAAATTCTTTGAGAAGTGGATGGAAAGATGGTTGACATTGGAGAATCTTGCAATCCTAAATTCAGAAAAAAATGGGTTCCACGTTATACAGGGCATTTGAATTTATAAGGTACAGGTTCTACAGGTGGGTAAAACCAGAAGCTACCTTTTCCAGAAAGAACCTGGTCAAAAAGACTTGAAATGTAATCGTAAGAATTTAAAGGTACACACCTGCCTACTGTTTACATGATTTAGTGATGTAGCAGCATTGACAATACTTTTTTGATGGTCGCTGCAAAAAAAATATCATCAAAATATCCCGTAATTTACTAAAGAAGTGCAAAAATAACGAAAACGATCAAAAGACGCGTTATACGCTTTACCAGCCGTTGCAACTACGCGAGAGCCTCACGACTTTGTCACAAACGATTCGCTCTTCTCCTGCTCAGGATATCTCCAATTTTCTGCTCACGATTTCACTGGACAGCCCGGACGACCGAATAGGAATTTCCGTTTTCTTTTGAGGAGTTCAGTTGGCATCATGTTTTTTCTTCACGAACGTACGTGCACCGGAGCAACACGCCCGTGCGTGTGTGCACTCAGGCTATTTGCCGTGCTGCGCGGGGCAAATATCCTACACTCCACGGTAGCCTGCCGTAGCACGCGCTCGCTCCCGTTCTCCGGACTCTCGAAACAAACAATTATGTTCGAATTTTCATACTTATGTTTAACTTTGTTTCATAGGCCTACCTGTATAAATAGTCTCTCTTTTGTGAATTATTTATAGCCTAAATATTGGGGGGAAATCAGAGTTGAATTTGGTGCAGTTCTGCAGTAACAAACTTTTATACGGCTGGAAATACAACTAACTCACAAGACCACGTGACTTTTCACAACCAGAATTTGGTTCCGAAAAGTCACATGACCTTGGATTTTTCAAAAGTGCTCAAAAACAGCTAAATTTGACTGCGTCTTTTCAGGATATATCTAATTTACTCTCGAATGCGCTTCAGAATAATGTATGGGTCTATTTCGAGCCCAAAATAGCCCAACAAAGAAGGTGTGTTCCTTTAAAAATGCCTTAGTGTCCCCACTTACGTCGTTAAACAATTTTCTCTAATATTATCAAAACTATGATACCAAGACATGTCTAAATGTTTGGAAATTGTTTCAAATATCCTACACTATTCAGAAATTGCACGAAAATTTTCTTTAAAATATTTTGGTAACTTGAAAAGGCCATTTTTACAAATGCATCAAAATGTCACACTTTGATATTTATGGAATGACCCATAAGCATTATTTTTTATCAGAATGTCGCACTTATGCATAAACATTGTGGTTGATTAGCCTTGTCCAAGTCTATGACGTGAGCTGTGGCATCATTAGCGACCTCTCGCGATAAACTGTAGCCAGTGACTAGGCTGGTTACCGGAATATCTTGGTCTGAAATTCAGACTTACACGCGCGAGGCTAGTTAGTGGCTAGTGGTTGATGTGATAGGCACAATATGGGACATACAGCCAATTCTGCCATAAAGTGATCTCTCAGGGATTGTGGTAAAACATCTGTTCTATTTCATGAGGCTGGCGCTAAAATCTCTTCAAGGAAATCACCCTGTAAACTTACTTTGTGTTGTATTCAAGAATTCCCGATGAATCTCTTTGCATCTCAAATAATTGGTCTGCGTCGCTCCGTGTGTCGTCAAATGTCATGTTGGGTTGGTTCTTGTACCTAAGATTAGGAACGGAAATAGCAAATCATTTTTTTGACCATTTCACACAAAAAAACAGTTTAACGGTTTTACAGGTCACTAAACTCTACTGTGTTTGACACGGTGTGATTCCGAGCTTAGAGTCGAACACCGAGCTCGGGACCTGGGTCTTTATTCACAAAGCACCCGCAACGATTTGCAGGCACGCAACTACCCCATAACGCTCACCCGAGCTCTTGCGGGCTATTCACAAAACCTCCTTAAATCTGCGTGCACTCGTAAACCACCCATAAATTTGTGTGACCTCCAGACTTCCCGAAACTTGCGTGGGTCATGCAGTAGCTATGAGCAGTAGTTGTCCATACTGTCATTCAGCGTGCATCTCAGTGCATTATTGAGCGCAGTACTTACGCCGTTTCTGGAAATAATTAGTGACTTTTGTCACGCTTCGCTACACTTGCTCTTTGTGTTAAGTTGCGGGTGCCCGCAGTTTGCGGGTCTGCAAAGGATACTCTAAGGGTGCTTCGTGAATAACACTTAACGCAAGTCTTACGTGCCCTTAACATCCACTTACAGGCCCCGCAAAATGCAAACATTTACGGGTGCTTTGTGAAAAAGGTCCCAGCTCCGTATTACAAACTAAATGCTCTCGGGACCAACATTGGCCCCGGATCAGACCCCGAGGTTTGGTCTCGCATTGGCAGAGGGTCGAACCTCGAGCTTGGTATTAGTTTGTGGTACAATGTAATAGATTTCAAGACGAATTTCACGCAATTAGGACAAATTAGAAAACTGTCAATTTGAATTATACCACAGCAAATGAAATCCATTTGTGACTTGTCTAAATTCAAATTGAGAAGTGAGCTTGCGTCTGTTCCGGGACGAAATTAAAGTATCGTTCTAGGGAATTTGCTCGATTTCAGTGCTAAAATAACTTGGAAATCCTATCGTAATTCTGTTAAAGGGAAAGGGATGGCGGGGTCTTGAAAATACTCTGTAGAACTGTGAAAATATTGACCACTTTGGAAGGCCCCTTAGTGAAAATAAAGACTCAGATATTAACCCAAATGAAGGAAAATTTGGATTTTATTTCCCCCAACACACAAACTAACCATATTGTTTCATTCACTAAAATAAGAACTTGCATGAAAACATCTAAGAATACTTACAATCTCATTTCAGACGGATGGCTGTCCATATTCCCGCCAATGACAATCACGCCTTTTAGTTTCACATTTCCTGTAAATCTATCCAAATAAGAGAAAAAATATGTAATCATACAAATTGAATGAATGTGTGTCAGTATTAAACGAAATGTTATCAACATTTTCACGGTTCTACAAAGAGTAGGAAGGGGTAGGGGGGTTCGAAGGCTGCGTGGGACTTTACATGCACTGTATTTATGTTGACATTTCACGGTACGCTGATAAGTAAACTCCTAAAAAATGTTCGGAAACTCAAATTTGACGGACAATTTCTCTCTTGTTACCAAGTCATTTTGTATCATTGGAAAGCCCAGTTAGTCCTCTTTACAATGATGTGTCATCAGGGCCTGTGACATGCTAAACAACTTTGTGCCTAAGCTTTGCTTCATAATGACGGATTACTTGTTCAGCAAGACATACTATTGTTCGTTTGGATGTAAAATCAATAAAAGGTGGCCTTTTTCAACTTTAAAGATTTCATTGCAATAAATCACAGACAGAGGGCGCTGTTTTGAGTGCATCACATAAGGAAGACAGAAGGGAAAAGTTAAGAAAAAACATAAGACTTCAAGTTGGACTTGTGGCAAATTGCTGCAGTTTCTACCCCCAGTTTTGTCATGGCTTACAGCAGGCAACATGTAAAACAAACTCAAACAGTCATGGATTACAAAAGTTTCAGGAAAATTGAGAAAAAAGTGGAATCTTTTGTGCACAGTTGAATGTGATTTTCCTGCGTTTGCCTCTTGTGACATCGTGACCTTGGTCATGAATATGCATATTTTCATTAGCATAAAAACTAAAAACCTTTGTTTTAACCCCCAAAGCAAGCTCCAAATAGGATTTTTATGACTTTAACTGAGTAGAGTGGTTTTAAAGCATAGATTTCATTGATAAAAATCCTAAATTTAAGCAATTGGGGATGTGCAGCACAGCTGAATACGGGGGTCTTATCTGATCTTATCAGACAGTGGAGTACCGAAAAATTTCGCCAGTCCATGCCATGGCACCATCGTTTTCTCCGTTTGCCAAATTTTTTGAGGAAACACTTAGAAATTTGTACTAGTCCGTCTCATATGTTTTGTAGTTTGTACACACGGTCTAAAGTCATGATCAACTACCCAATTCTTTCTAACATTTTACATTTAAGAAACTTACGGTATGTTAAACAGAAGTTCTTCATCATCATCACTTTCAACATACTGCAAGAAAATTCAAAATAAATTTACTGATACTTGACTAAATACGCTTTAAAAGCTGCCTAATAAGTCATTTTAAGGAAAAAATAGTACTAAATTCTCACCAATCTTTCTTTTTTTGTATACGGTAAAAAATACCGGTATTTTTTTCGTTTGGATTGAAAACAGAATTTGGTAAATTTATATATTTGAATCGATAGGCCTAGCTTATGAAGTTTTGTCGCAAATATTGCTTTTCTGTAGAAAAATCACATTTTCTCTTCAAAAATTGCATTCAGTTAGTGCACAACCATTCACGTGCGCACGCAGCACCCTCTGTTGTCGCGCTCACGCCTTATTTTTGTGCATTACTTTGTCACAGTAATTTTATCATTTATCTCAGAAATGCAACATTTCCGACAGAAGTGCAAGTGGGAAAGTGTGCTTATATCTTATAATTAAATAAGCTATCGATTACAATATATAAATTTACCAAAATCCATGTTCAATCTGAAAAAAAAAAAATACCAAAATACCGAATTTTCTCATACATGTGTACCTTGTCCGTATCAAGCCTCTGGTCCCACGGTTTGAAGACTAGCTTTCCCGAGCCATCCGTCACTTCATTCAAACACTCAACTCGGTTTGTGTCGATTTTGGTGTACAGAGAAAACTCCGTCCCTCTGTCCGGCGGGTCGTGGTCATGATCGTGGCTGCCTGAACACCCTCCGTGGCTGTGCCCATGTCCCGACATTTTTAATGCAAAAATGAGGCTAAAAACGTAAACAAACTACGCCAAAATTGTGTACCGCGGTCGTCTGCACATAAACTCATACTCGAGCGTGGTGCCAGTTTCGAATTCTGTTGTAACATGGTACGTTGAGATGGTTACCAGACAAATAGTTGACTATTTTGTAACAATAGAGGGCGGTATATAAGACAATCGCTTCGGCACTTTGACGGCACAGGACGCAGTGCGTCCATGCATGTTGTTTCTTTCTCCATGGTCCATGCCAGTGGCAACATTTTAAAGTTTTAATTTAAAAACAGATTACATGATTGGAAAACTGTTTAAAACAGGAACAACAGCATTACATAACTAAAAAATAATATTGATAAACTGCCTTGGTAGAAAGTGACAGTCATAAAGAACAAAAACTCAAACCAATTTCAGGAAACGTTTTTTTAAAAATTCTTTTCAACATGACAAAATTGATTAGGCCAATGAAATTAGATGACTAGTTTCTCGTCAACCGTTTATCAAATTTTGGTGAGGTTTCTTTTTAATTATTCATAATATCTAATCCAGGAAAAATACAATACTTTACACATACACGAACTGCCATTTAAAAACTGATTATTAAGGCTTTAAACTTGCCCAGAAATGGTTTGGTTCCAGTATCAATTCCATTGAGTTATACCGGGTAGCTTGTGTTTGAACAAGTTGAGATGACAAAATAATGGGAAATGACAAAGGGAGATGTCTGGTTATGAAAGAGCAAACACAAAAGCTGCAAAATACAGATCGCGATTGCACAACTGAAATGGAAACGTTTCGCTTGGGAGTAGTTTGCATTTAATTTTCCCAATTTGTTTTTACTAAATTTTGCCGACTGCTGCCGGGCCTTCGCAGAGTCGCTCAGCGAGAGGGGGAGGGGGAGGGGGAGGGGGGTGGGGGTGTGGTTGGGGGCTGGTGAACGGATGAGCACCCTCGCCGACATAATATAGATATTACCAGTGCTGTAACAGCATTGCCGATATAGCCGTGTTTTTATGATTCTATATTTTTTTATTTTTTTAAATTAATAAATGTTAGGGGGTGGTATCCCCCCACCCACCCACCCCCACACCACCCCTCTAGCTACATCACTGGGGATTGTAACACACATAGCAGAGTGAAAATACATAGTGATGTTATTGTTCATATGTTCATTTGTTCAGCATTATGTTGAGGTTAATTTTTTTTCCTTCGTATATGATGCTTTGAGATCGCCATTACACCGCTATAAGGGGCTAGCCGTCCAAAGTTGTCAACATTTTCACAGTTCTACAGAGCGTAGTATTTTTCAAGACCCCCTCCCTCCCCCTGAAATACTACTCATCAACATTTGTTGTCACTACCATGAAATGTCAACATTTTACAGTGCATGTAAAGTCCTACGCATCCCTCAACCCCCTCCCCCCTTCCTGCGCTCTGTAGAACCGTGAAAATGTTGACAACTTTGGACGGCTCCTAACGTACCGAGTACACGCATTATCCTCATTGTAGTGAAGAAATTTCTAACTTGCTCAATCCCATAAGCTCGACTTGTGGTAGTCCCTCTACTCCAGAACAGACATTTAGCGACCTAAAAACAAGCCTAGTTCTTTTCCAGGGAGAAAACTTGTGCAGAAAGTTAGATAAAAAAATCATGTGTTCGTTAGTCATGTACATATTTTTCGAAGCTGCCAACTTCAAAGAAGACACATGGAAAGTAGGCTGATCTCCTGACTTCGGACACGTCTATAGATCTCCGAGGTTGTTAATTGACAATCTAGGGGCCAATTTCACAAAGTGCTATGCCTCTTTAATAGGAAGGGTCACTCTTCTTATCTTGAGACGGTATGGGAATTAGGACGCATTAAACTCGTCTTAACTTTTGTGAAATCTATTCCAGGTCCCAGTGGTTAGTTGATAATTTGTACCAACTGGCGAGACCTGTTACTTGATTTAAATACATGACAAGGGGCCGATTTCAAAAAGCGCTCAGACACGTCTTAGAAAGGGTCAATCTTCTTATCTTATCAAGGGACGTTGGTATTGGAATTAGGATGTATTGAACTCGTCTTAACTTTTGTGAAATCGATCCCAGGTCTCAGTGGTTAGTTGATAATTTGAACCAACTGGCGAGACCTGGGGCCGTATTCATAAAACACACTTAACTTAAGTGCAATACTTACACTTGACTTTTAAGGGATTCCCTTAACTAAGTGATATCCTTTAAGTGATATTAAAAAAACACTTAAGTGTAATCCTGAAAATTTCCCACATTTAAGGGAATCCCTTAGCCAAGTTGCACTTAAGTGTGTTTTATGAATACGGCCCCTGTTACTTGATTTAAATACATGACAAGGGGCGGATTTTAAAAAGCGCTCAGACACGTCTTAGGAAGGGTCACTCTTCTTATCTTATCTGGGACGTTGGTATTGAAATTAGGATGTATTGAACTCGTCTTAACTGAAATTGATCCCAGGTCTCAGTGGTTAGTTGATAATTTGTACTAAACTGGCGAGACCCGTTACTCGATTTAAATACATGACCAGGGGCCGATTTCACAAAGCGCTAAGGAAGGGTCACTGTTCTTAATCTTGGGACATTGGTAAGAGAATTAGGACGCATTGAACTCGTCTTAACTTTTGTGAAATTGACCCCAGGAGGGTTTTTATCGGTGTCAGGAGTCACGAGACCAGTCATTTTCCAGGAAATATGTTACAAAATTTGGCAGCTCTGATATTTATAAGTATCTGCGAGTCGGCACCGACCTTTTGTTTTTGCGAATGCTGGCTGAATTGTAGTCTCTTTTCAAGATGTTTTCCCGGTGTTAAATTCTCCATCAGTTGCGCTAAAAAAATCTGTATAACTGCTGTAGAAAAAAATCTGTTTCGAGAGCCAGATAGAAAGATGGAAAGATAGAAAGGGCGTGGAGAGACACTGACCTAAAATCCCTATAAACAGGATAACCTTAAAACTTACCGAAAGAACCACTTACAAACACGGCTTTTTCTGCCGTGCCGTTGTTGATAGAACAAATATAGTAACCATCGTCGAGCTGTGAATACGAAATGATGTCTAGAAGAATCTGAAACATGCCGGAATTTGTTTCTCTTCGAACGGAATGAATGACGCCGTTTTCTATTAATAGCCGGTCGTTGCTGATTACTCGTAGCCAATCGGCGTGGTAGACTGTGCTGGGGTTATCGGCCGTGCAGATCAAGTGCAGAGGGCGGCCCAGAATTGGTTTAGACGCGGTGCTGGAGAGGTGTCCATCGTAAGCTGAAGAAATTAAAGCGAAGATGTTAACCGGTTGATAGCGAGATTTTGTTTAGCAAAATAAATATACAAATTAAAAAAACAAAACAAATGTGATTTGTCACGACGAAATGAGTGTAAAGTCGCACTACGCTATTTCCTATTACGACAGTTCAGAGTCAAAAATGGAAGGGGATGTCAATTTTAGGGTTAAGGGTGGAATTAAATCATCTCAACACATAATTTCAGATTTTTACTGGCTTCAGGGATCAAAATCAACACTTGTCCTGTGGTCCGAGACCAGTACAAAATCAGAAGGACCACTAGATCTGTCAAAAGCACTGGTCCGAAGGACCAGTGAAAACATTTCATGACTCATGGAAACATTCCCCGATGCCTAATCCACAGTAAACATTTGTTATTCAATGCGAAGAATTCCTGGTTACCACAAACAATTCCTGATTGCTTTAGACATTTTCAGATAACTACATTTCTTTCTCCTATCTCTCCAGACATGCCTCAGTGTTGGATCAAAAAGCAATCCCATCCATCCTGCACTTGAAGGGCCTGTGACATGCTAAACAACTTTGTGCCTAAGCTTTGCTTCATAATGACGGATTACTTGTTCAGCAAGACATACTATTGTTCGTTTGGATGTAAAATCAATAAAAAGGTGGCCTTTTTCAACTTTGAAGATTTCATTGCAATAAATCACAGACAGAGGTCGCTGTTTTGAGTGCATCACATAAGGAAGACAGAAGAGAAAAGTTAAGAAAAAACATAAGACTTCAAGTTGGACTTGTGGCAAATTGCTGCAGTTTCTACCCCCAGTTTTGTCATGGCTTACAGCAGGCAACATGTAAAACAAACTCAAACAGCCATGGATTACAAAAGTTTCAGGAAAATTGAGAAAAAAAGTGAAATCTTTTGTGCACAGTTGAATGTGATTTTCCTGTGTTTGCCTCTTGTGACATCGTGACCTTGGTCATGAATATGCATATTTGCATTAGCATAAAAACTAAAAACCTTTGTTTTAACCCCCAAAGCAAGCTCCAAATAGGATTTTTATGACTTTAACCGAGTATAGTGGTTTTAAAGAATAGATTTCGTTGATAAAAATCCTAAATAAGGGGCCCTTTAAACCAGAAAGTATTGCAGTATCTTGGTGCCATATTTTGAAAAGCACCAGTGGACCACTAAATTTTCAGCAGGACCAGTAGAGTTCTCTAATCTACTGGTCCTTCTGACCAGCATGAAATTCAGGTTAATTTCGACCCCTGTGGCTTGAACAGGAAGACTTACCATATTGTGCTTCAACTGTCATGTTGATAACTTGGCCTGATTGTCTTCCGGAACATGTGTATATTCCATCGTCCGAGATGTAATTATATGGCGTTATGGTCATCAGGGATATTTTGGTCAAGTTGCCACTAACGGTAGAGAGATGACTTTCAATCTAAATCGAGATGGTAACAGTTTAAAGAGAGGGTACAAAAAATTAATCGTTGAAGGCGCGCAGTACACATGATTGGTATCTCGAAGAATCAGAAACGTTTACAGATTTACACATAACTTACACAATTAATATAAACATGATGACCGTAGAAAACTTCCCCTGAAATGGTTTTGTCTGAAGTGCTATAGTCTTTGAGAAATGAGTAAAACAATTATTTTTCGTCTCATCAGAAGAAAATTCAATTCGCCTCAAAACCATTTCGCCCAAGTGCCATTTCACCCCAAATCACTTTGCCCGAGTGCCATTTCACCCCAAATCACTTTGTCCAAACACTACATCACCCAAATGCCACTTCGCTCCAAAACCACTTCATGCACAGGCCGTGGATTCAGGGCGAAATGGTTCAGGGCAAAGTGGTTTTGGGGCGAAATGACTGCAAACCCTTTTTTTACTGTTTTCTCAAAAGTTAGACGAAGTACGGAGCTGGTTTTTGCTCAGGTTGGTTTTAATCATGCATATAAAACTATTTGTAACAGTTTACCAATCATGTATACTATCTTTAAATGCCGCGCTCTTATTTTCTATATTTTCAAGGACATCATCAAAAAACATGTTTTCTAAACTAATGTATCTGGTTCCATATCCATAAAGCAGTGCAGTGATTACACCAAACTTTTTGCTTCCACGTCCAAACTAAAGATTGGAAATTTCCTGTTTTCTTCCCATGGATAGTATTTTGGGCATTTTGTATGATTGTTAGGTTAGAACAAAATCCATTTTCTGGGAAAAATCTGAACAAGCTCGATTAAATGGTTAGTCTAACGATTTGGGTGTTTGCATTCAAAAAATTTGAGACTGAAGTGGACAAAGGAGAAAACATAATTTTTACCTGGAATCTCGGTGTGGTTTGATCAAGAATATCCCTGTCAGGAGCGACCCAAACAATTTGCGGTTCAGTGGTTGAGTAAAAGATAGCGCACTCCAGCCGATACAAATTTATCTGCCCGTCGTAGCTTGCATTGGTCCACCCACCAAGCAAACCAGATTCTGTGAAAAATTAAGCATGTTTTTATTTAATGGGTTTAATGAACTTCAATTCACATCCCGTAGGCTGAATTGCATGAAGCTTACAAGTGTCTTCCACCTAAACATCGAGATACATAGGTGGATGGTGCCATTAATTGGCAGTCAACGGCCAGAGACACCGGGGAATCCCCTTACTCTTCATGAAAGAATGCTCTTGGATCTTTTAAGTGCGTTACACAACACACTGGACCAACAGCTTTACATCCCTTCCGAAGGATGAAGCAATTGTGGTTGAGTGCCTTGCTCAAGGGCACAGGTACCCTGGCCAGGTATCAAACCTGCAACATTAAATTTGCACCCCTGTTGTGAGTCAACGACCTAAACCACTCGGCCACAAGCACAGAAATTCTTGAATTAAACGGCTCACGAAATGCAATAACAAAATGCAGATAGCAATGAAGATTAATTGCAAAAATGGTCAAATAATCTAACAGAAAATAAAATAACCGTCATTAAGTTACGACACAAAATTGTACGTTTGACAGTTAAAAGGTAAGTGTAGAATTAAGATTATATCAGATAACTGTTTTATTTTGTGATTTCCACAACTATAAAAAAGCTAAAGTCACACATTCCCGGTTTTGCGTCCCGGTGGCGCTACGATTGGACTTCGTAGTTAATCCTAGTCAATCCTAGTTATACCGTACTCAAACCTAGTGACCCGTAGTCAATCCTTACCAACCGTACTCAATCGGCAATGTGTCCCGGTGGCGCTACGATTGGACTTCATAGTTAATCCTGCTCAATCCTAGTTAGACCGTACTCAAACCTAGTGACCCGTAGTCAATCCTTACCAACCGTCTTCAATCAGCAATGTGTCCCGGTGAAGTTTTGCATGCAATACTTTGCCAGGATCAATTACCAGGAAGAATTTGAAATCGTATAACACCTAGCAGGACCCTATTGGACCCCTAATGCTGCCGGCATAGCCGAAGAGGCACATAGGGGACCCCTAGTGCCGCCTTGCACAATCCTATTGAAGCCGGGACACCGCTGTTGCTTCTTGGGGTACTAGACTGGCCCTTAGACTTCCCAGCTCCCTTCCTAGCTTTCCTTGGTAGGATCGTGAGATCAGAAATTCATCCCGGTTTAGAGCCAAAACCGTATAGTCGACCGTAGCAGAGGGATACCGGGATGCACCGGGGCCAACCGGGCCGCAAAACCGGGAATGTGTGACAGGGCCCTTAGAAGGAACTTACTTCCAGTTATGACCAAGGAATCTCTTGCAGTGTCACGGTTCACAAGACATGCGTACTCCCCTTCATCCATTTTCATGAACTGGTTTATTGTTAACGTCGCGCTGTTCTCATTTATGTTAATAAGGTGACGTACGCTCGACTGAATCCTTGTAAAAGAACCCGTCATAGACTGTGGTCTGTAACTCCACTCGATCATGTACACGTCATCACCGTTTGCGGCACACGTTAAGATGGCGTTGCTTCCGAAGTACACCACAGACATTCCGGATACAGTCACCAATCCGTTAAATCCTGAAGATGAAGAAAAACGGTTATTTGATCATGATCAATTATTTCGAATAAACACTTTACACCGGCGGCCATGACAGGGGGCAGGTTTTCATATTTAAAGGAGCTTGTTCAGATTTTTCCAAAAAAAATGTATTTTACTCTAACCTAACAATTATATAAAATACCTCCCCAAAATACTATCCATGGAAGGAAAACAGGAAATTTGCAATCTCCAAGACTATGGTAAATCTACAGGTCGTGGGTTTGAATCCCATCCATGGTGCGTGTGCTCTTGGGCAAGGCACTTTGCCATGAATTGCCTCTCTTAACCCAGGTGTATAAATGGGTACCAGCATCATGCTATGAAGGTAAACAGACGCGCTGTGTGGGAGGAGTGGCGAACCCCCTACAGCAAACTCAAAAGAGGAGTCTGGACCCCTCGCTAATGAAAGAGAGATGGGCACTCCGGTTTGTAATTACAAGCACGACATTTTTACCTTACTTTATGGAACGGATAAATTAGTTTACAAATCATCAGTGTTTTTTTGACGATATCCTTGAAAATACACGAATTAAGAGTGCCAAATTTCAGAATGGTAATGAGAAAAATATGACAAATGATATAAAAAATGACACCCATGGGTCTCAAAATTGTGATCTGGACACACGATGCGACAATAAATCCATGAAGTGCCTATACTTATGCATGACACACAGTGACAATGTGACTGCCAGCTGTCATGGCCGTCCGTACAATGGGTCTATTCGGTCTCATTCTCTGTCATTTCGAAACAAAAGGAATCAAAGTTTTCTTCATGTTAACCAATTGAAGCCAGGATTATTTTTGGCAAAAATTCCAATTTTTCAACAAAAGGGCAAATATGATTGTCCAAAAGTAGCGCTAGCTGAAAACGTGTGCTTACTGTAGCAGAAACGTTGTGCTAACATTAATGTTGTTTCATGGCCGCGGCGTGCTTAAGCATGCGCATGCATAGAAACGGGTATTGTTGCGTCACCAGTATTAAGCTAGCAAACGTTTTGCGGTGTTTAAGGTTTAACAGTCTCCATGAAATAGCTGGAGCCTCCGTTAGCAAAAAATCGGCTGCTAAACAGCGCTTTGAAATTAGCCCCAGGTCAAGCACCACACATACTGACACTTGAGTCATTTCTACATTCATTGTATGAATCTTCTCACCAAAAGATCATACTTTGCAACATTCTGGGACGGCCGACACGGAGCGAGATTTGCTACACTGACAGGCTGTCCACAACTGTCAAAAATTCAAAATACGTTGCTTATACACGTCAACCGCCCCTAGACTGTACATTGCCGGAACGTGTTTACACGTCCTTCAGCGTCAAGTGTTTAATACTAAAAAAGGAAATGTCTTATTAGACCCACCATATTTTGTTGATATATTTGACATCTGAATTTCGTTCTCAGCGCGAGCTTGGCAGGTGAAAATGACACTATCATTGTCAGGGTGGAAATTAATCAGGCGTAGAACAGATATCGAAGTTGGAAATGGCCCAGCCGAGTTGACGATTTCCAGAACGTCTTCTTGCGATGAGACGGGGACATTATCCGCCAACCATGTGATAACAGGGAGGGGATAATGCTCAGCGAGGCAGGTCAAGTTAAACGATTGGGTTGCGAAGTCAAAAGTCTTGGTGAGGTTCAAAATTTGAAGAGTTGATTCTGAAATGATAAAAATTGAAACGTGCGAAATACAGGCGAGTCAGAAAAAAAAAATGCTCTTTTTGTTTCGCAAATTTATATTTCTCAAACATGACAAGATGTTTTTTCTTTGACAATGCTGTCATGGTGGTTACTGGTATGTCTGGTGAATGAAGCATTGATTTATGATATTGCATAATAAAGATACGCTATGTTTACACTAGTCTGAGCTCGGGATCAAGATTGATCCCCTGATAAGAATGCGTCAGTGTTAAAGGGACACCCCGGCTCCGTTGGGCTATTTTGGGCTTGAAATAGACCCATACATTATTCTGAAGCGCTTTCCAGAGTAAATTAGATATATCCTGAAAAGACGCCGTCAAATTTGGCCGGTTTTTAGCATTTAAAAAAAATTCAAGGCCATGTGACTTTTCGGAACCAGATTCTGGTTCCGAAAAGTCACGTGGTAGTTGTATTTCCAGCCGTAGAAACCAGCGCAAAGTGGAGTTGCTTTTGTCATTCGCGGTTGGTTTCTCTTCTTGTTGGAAACTTTAAATTCAAAATGATCATTTAGGAATACCGATACATCAGTATCTGATTTTTTGTATTTTGCCATATGTAGAAAGACTTGAGGTTTGTGAATTTCCCAGTGTGGTATTACTGGGATCTCGGTTCGTGCTATGTTTTTAAAATCTAGTTTAGCTGCCTGTATGTATGGCTGTAGACGTAGACCAAGTGGTTTAATTGTTTTGGGTTTGGCAGCATATATATGTTGAAACTTGGGATTAAAAACACATTGATATGCTGGGTTAGATGGATTGGCTGCTAATTTGGTGATGTATTGTAAGGAGAGTTTAATGCGTCTATTTTCAAGAGGTGGTTCATCAGCTGTAACATAAAGGCTCTAAACCGGTGATGTTCTAAATGCACCAAAGGAGAGCCGTAAGCCTTGACGGTGAATTGTGTTGAGTTGCTTCAGATAAGATTTGGGGGCAGAACCATAAATTATGCATCCGTAGTCTAATTTAGATCGGATAAGCGATCTATATAATTGTAACAGAACTGAACATTCAGCTCCCCAGTTGTTGTTAGCTACAGCTTTGATAATGTCCATAGCTTTCAGACATTTAATTTTGAGAGCTTTGATATGAGGTAAAAAGTTACGTTTAGAATCAAAGATTATTCCTAAGAATTTGGTTTCATTAACCACTTTGATTTTGTCGCCTTCGAGAAATAGCTCAAAGTGTGCATTTCTGATTTGGCAGAAATGCATACAAACAGTTTTAGGTTTCGAGAATTTAAACCCATTTTCGGTAGACCAATTCTGTAATTTGTCAAGAGACAACTGGAGTTGACGTTCAATATTTTGCATACGGCTACCGAGGGGGAATTAAATCATCTCAACACATTTCAGCTTTTGACTGGCTTGTACAGGGAGACTTACCATATTGTACCTCGACTGTCATGTTGATAACTTGTCCTGATTGTCTTCCGGAACATGTGTATATTCCATCGTCCGAGATGTAATTATATGGCGTTATGGTCATCGTGGATATTTTGGTCAAGTTGCCACTAACGGTAGAGAGATGACTTTCAATCTAAATCGAGATGGTAAACGTTTTAAAGAGAACGTAATCAATTAATTGTTAAAGGAGTATGTCCATATCACTTTTTGACACCCCCCATTTTTCTCATGGGTGTAGAGATTTTGAAACCATATCATGCGTCATATTTTTCTCATTACAATTCTGAAATTTTGCGTTCTAAATCCATATAAAGGACATTGTCAAAAAACCACTGATGTTTTGTAAAATAATGTATCTGGTTCAATATCCATAAAGCAGTGCAGTGATTACACCAACCTTTTTGCTTCCACGTCCAAACCGAAGATTGCAAATTTCCTGTTTTCTTCCCATGGATAGTATTTTGGGGATGTATTTTATATGATTGTTAGGTTAGAACAAAATCAATTTTCTGGGAAAAATCTGAACAAGCTCCGTTAAAGATAGTATACATGATTGGTAAACTGTTACAAATAGTTTTATCCCCCTCTGTGATTGAAGATATACATGATTAAAACCAACCTGAGCAAAAACCAGCTCCGTACTTCATCTAACTTTTGAGAAAACAGTCAAAAAAGGGTTTGCAGTCATTTCGCCCCAAAACCACTTCGCCCCGAACCATTTCGCCCTGAACCACGGCCTGTGCACGAATTAGTTTTAGGGCGAAGTAGCATTTGGGCGATGTAGTGTTTGGGCGAAGTGGTTTTAGAGCGAAATGGCACTCGGGCGAAGTGGTTTTGGGGCGAAATGGCACTCGGGCGAAGTGTTTTTGGAGCGAATTGAATTTCCGTCTCATGAGACGAAAACTATTTCTTTTGCTCATTTCTCAAAGACTATAGCACTTTAGACAAAATCATTTCAGGGGAAGTTTTCTACGGTCATCATGTTTATATTGTGTAAGTTAGGCGTAAATCCGTGAACATTTTTGATTTTCGAGATACCAATCATGTATACTGCCTTTAAATGGTTATAGTCAAACGATTTGGGTGTTTGTATTCACTTATGTGGACAAAGGAGAAAACATAATTTTTACCTGGAATCTTGGTGTGGTTGGATCAAGAATATCCCCGTTAGGAGCGACCCAAACAATTTGCGGTTCAGTGGTTGAGTAAAAGATAGCGCACTCCAGCCGATACGAATTTGTCTGCCCGTTGTAGCTTGCGTTGGTCCACCCACCAAGCAAGCCAGATTCTGTAAAAAATTAGGCAGTACATGAGCGTCGCAGGCCAGGCATCGAATTTTAAGTGTCTGATGCACTGTGTTAAAACAGATGCTTGCTATGCACTTGACGCACGACGCGCTTGTACAGCCAGGCCTGCCAATTTGCTTCATCGAATGAAGCGATCTCTTCGTCGAATGAAGCTATTTTGCTTCGTCAAACAAATAGACATTCTAATCTTCTTCGAATGAAAAGGCGTGAGTTCACACCAGAAAATCTCTTCGTCCAATCGTCGTCAATCAAAGCAATTTCTCAAGTGAGAACGGAATCTAGTTCTCGAATTAAACAACTCGCGAAACGCAATAATGAAAAAAAATAATAAGTGATTAAGATTAATTATGAAAACCATCAATAAATCTAACAAATAATAAAATAAATAGTAAAACAATGCAGAGCTTTAACCGTTTAACCGTCAGTTTTGTAACGGATAAAGTTACGGTACAAATTTGTACGTTTGACGGTTAAAGGGTAAGTGTAGAATTAGGAATATATTGGATAACGATTTCAGACTGGTTTTTTTTTAGCTACTCGGCTGGCCATATGTGGTCAATTGAGGGCGTGGTTCACATAACCTTTGACCTAACAGGATGTTTGACGTGCCATGCGATACACATATTGGCGCAAAATTATTAATTGTGTGCATGCTGCACGAAACCCAATCAAATTTCGAACAACTTCGATTAAACTTGCAATTATATTTGCGAGGAAAAGAGCACGAAAAAACACGTGCGTACGTACATACAGGGCCCGTACATAATAACTATAATTTGTTCGCGTAATGTGTGGTGGGATTGCACGATGCAGGAAGTGACATCATCCATTTGGCATTTTACACAGCAGCAGCGGTAGTTCTACAGGGCGGCGCTGTTCCCATTAGACTTTTCGAGGGCCCTGTAAAACTCCCGCGGTTGAGCGGAAAGTTTTCACGGCCTCTCTCGCCCTGTACGTTTTACATCGTGGTCGTGGTAACTTTAGACTAAATTTTGTTACTCTCCTGCACAACCACGGGAGTTTAACCAAAAATAGTCCAATGGGAACACAACTTAAGATTGTGTCATTTTGTTCAATTTCGTGTGTCAATTCTGTTCGATTTTCTTCAACATAAAAGTGAACCAACCCCCATTTTGCACCTCAATTTCAAGACAATGGTGCTCAGTGATGCGCGACCCTAGGAAAATAACCAAGGCATCATTAGAAAGCCCATATCCTCTGCTTTAAGATGGTACCATGCTTTTTACTGGCAAATGTATAGTCAAAACAACCTTTCAAATTTTGATTACTTTTTATTTTTTAAAATAAGGAACTTACTTCCCGTTACGACCAAAGAATCTCTTGCAGTGTCACGGTTCACGAGACATGCGTACTCCCCATCATCCATTTTCACGAACTGGCTTATTGTTAACGTCGATTCCCAATCAGTGGCGCTGTTCTCACTTATGTTAATAAGGTGATGTCCGCTGGACTGAATCCGTGTGAAAGAACCCGTCATAGACTGTGGTCTGTAACCCCACTCGATGATGTACACGTCATCACCGTTTGCGGCACACGTTAAGATGTCGTTGCTTCCGAAGTACACCACAGACATTCCGGATACAGACACCAATCCGTTAAATCCTGAAAATGAGGAAAAACGATTATTGATCAATTAAAGATTTCGAATAGACACTTTGAACCGGCGGCCATGACAGGGGCCAGGTTTTAAAGGAGCTTGTTCATATGCAGATTTATTTTTTAAAAATGGATTTCGCTCTAACCTAACAATCATATAAAATACCTCTCCAAAATACTATCCATGGGAAGCAAAAAGGTTGGTGTGATCACTGAACTGCTTTATGGAACCAGATAAATTAGTTTACAAAACATCGGTGGTTTTTTGACGATATCCTTCGAAATATGATGGCCGTGTGGTGTAGCGTGTTAAATCCAAGACTATGGTAAATCCACAGGTCGTGGGTTCGAATCCCGTTCATGAATTGCCTCTCTTAAAGGCCCTGTAGATGATCTGTTTTTGAGCGATTCTGCGACTAAAACCATTATAAATCAAAAGAAAGACATCAACAAACTCATCCGAAGAAATTTCAGCTTTGTCAAATGTACCACGTTTAAAAAAACCATGAAAATCCATATGCGTTTTCCTGGTCTTGGCGGGGTGTTTCAAATATTCGTTCTCAGTTGATCGGGTACTATGTGGCTTGCGTCATGCACTCTGTGGCGCACAAACTGCGTGTACGCTCGATCCATAAAAATGCATCGCGTTGAAACACGCACACGGAGTACACAGCGCCCATGCATTTTGGACCGCGTAGATGCGAACCAAAAATAAGTAAATCGTTTGCAAACGATCTAAATAATTTCATCTTTACGGATTATTTTCTGGTAAAATTATATCATTTTGAGCGAAAACCTTTCATTGGATAGTTGCTATTAATTCAATCTTTACTTTCAGAACTTTTCCCCTGTATAAACTCGTCGATTACTTTTTGGCATCATTGCAAATGATCCACTGGGCCTTTAACCCAGGTGTATAAATGGGTACCAGCATCATGCTAGGAACGTAAACAGACTCGTTGTGTGGAAGGAGTGGCGAACCCCCCATTGTAGGAAATTGTAGGAAAACCACCTTCGGTTGTCAATGTCCAGCATGAAATACCATTTTGGACGGAAATAAATTCAAGTGGTGTTTGTTACCATTGCTGTCAACACTTTGAGTAAGGTTTTTCTTGTCAACTCATGAAAAACAAAATTGGGTCATTGCAAATGATACAATGAGCCTGTAATACTAAAAAGGAAATGTCTTATTAGACTTACCATATTCCGTGGATATATTTGACATCTGAATTTCGTTCCCAGCGCGAGCTTGGCAGGTAAAAATGACACTATCGTTGTCAGGGTGGAAAATAATCAGGCGTAGAACAGATATCGAAGTTGGAAATGTCCCAGCCGAATTGACGATTTCAAGAACGTCCTCTTGCGATGAGACGGGGACATTATCCGCCAACCACGTGATAACGGGGAGGGGATAATGCTCGGCGAGGCAGGTCAAGTTAAACGATTGGGTTGCGAAGTCAAAAGTCTTGGTGAGGTTCAAAATTTGAAGAGTTGATTCTAAAATGGAAACGTGCGAAATACACGGCGAGTCAGAAAAAAAAACGCTCTTTTTGTTTCGCAAATTTATATCTCCCAAAATGACAAGACGCTTTTTTCTTTTGACAATGCAGACATGGTGGTTACTGGGTATGTCTGGTGAATGAATCATTGATTTATGATGTGCATAACAAAGATACGCTGTGTTTACACTGGTCTGAGCTCGGGATCAAGATTGATCCCCTGATAAGAATGCGTCAGTGATTCGAAGTGCTGCGTTTACATTCTGTAGTTGATCACGAGAGCAGCGCCACAAGTTGCAGTCAAAGGTCATGCTCTGTGTGTGAACAATGATGCATGTATACAGTGTGCAAGGTCGCTTGAATTTCGCAGGTTTTTCTCCCGCAACGGCTGTGCGACTGATGCGGTAAGATTAATTGCTTATCTAACCACAAACTGATTGCGAGCTCAAGGTTCGACCCTCCACCAACGCGAGACCAAAATCTTGGGGTCTGATCCAGGGCCAATTTGGTCCTGAAAGCGTTTACACTCAGTTTGTGATCCGGAGCTGATCCCGAGATCGGTCTCCGACCCGGAGCTCGGGATCAAGTGTAAACAGGCTGATAGACACAATTCTTCTGTGGGTTCTGAAATAGCTACCAACACAATTGCTATTAATTACTCAATAATGACTGAGAATTTTGGAAAACGGCAACTACTCTCCGTTTTATGACAGTTTTCTCTTTTTCATGACGCCAAGAAATCCATAATTCCTTCATGGTTGACTGAGCATGGATGGTTCAAAGCGAGACTGTCAGAAATTGCTTTGCACCAGATTCGGAGTAAGTTAAAACAAACGTTCATGTTTTTACAGAGAGAGCACTTCGTAAAGGATTTTAAAACTGATTATTGGTCTTTTTCTTCTGTTTATCATTTTTGTATCAATAAACTTATTCATAATCTGGTACAAAGCTATTTCTGACAGATTCGCTTTGAACCATCAGTGCTCAGTCATCCATGAAGGTATTCTGGATTTCTTGTTGTCATAAGAAAGGGGACATGGTGATGAAACGGATAGTAGTTGTGGTTTTCTAAAATTCTCAGTAATTATCGAGTAATTAGGTCTTTCTATAAATTAGGGGTCCAGTGTTGGTGTCCCCCGTTACATTTTACATCTCGTTTTTGTAAATTCAGGACACATTTTAAAAATACTTTCCATCTCAAAGAGTGAGTACATAAAGTACAATTCATAAAAAATGGTTTAAAAGCTATTTTAATGATTTTTGTACGAAAAATAACACATATCAGGTGTAACGGGGGACACTAAATGTCACACTTTTGGACCCCTAATTTATAGAAAGACCCAATTAGATTACAGGGCTGTAGTCGAGTCCCCACTTTCCGAGTCCGAGTCCTTGGTGTCCGAGTCCGAGTCCGAGAGTCCTAGTCCAGCAAACATCCGAGTCCTCAGCAGGCCGAGTCCTAGTCCCGAGTCCTTATTTCAATTTCAAGTGCAAGTGTGATCTTTGGCAGGTCATAAGTTTGCTTTAGGCCGAGAAAAATGTTTCTTTGGGAGGTGAGATACATTTTGAGTGCTCAAAATTATTTTGAGTGGTAGAAATTATTTATTTTACATTCTCAGAATTGTATTTCACTTGTTCGAAATACTTTCGGCCCCAAAAAGAAATTACAATAGACACTTCCAATATTTTTCGGCACCTGTATAATGTACTTTTTGTTAAATATTGTATACATATTATTTTTCCACTGGACTCAGATGGACTCGGCCCAAATCTCCGAGTCCGGACTCGAGTCCTACAGCGTTGAATTAGAAATTTAATCTTAGTTTCCTCTTTTCTAGGACACCCTGTACAACTTACCCCCTACTTTACAGCCATACAGTTCAGTTCTCATCATAATTTCTCCCATTGTCCAGTCAGTGGGCACTACACGTAGAAATCTAGATGTGATGTTCGGACTAAGTGAAGTGAAACTTGCATTTCCTTCTTTATAATCCGTTGTAAACTTCTGCGTAAACAAAACCGAGAGATATATCATTTTTGGTGAGGCATCACTATTATATGGGTAATTCCCAAAATTAGGGGTCCAAAATGTTTGGTGTCCCAGTTACGTACGACACTCTCTGCTTCAAAAATCACCACTCATGATCACAAATTCTCAGTAATGGACTGTGGCCTGTGATTATAGGGGGCAGCATAATTTTCTTCAATATTTTGTTTTCTGATTCCTGAAAAATATTCAAAACAAAAGGCCATAAAGGCTTATAATTTGTTCCATGGTATTGAATAGGAGTTTGGTGTCCCGGGTTACCTACGCCAATGAAAATTGGCTGTAGAATGAGTTTGCATTAACCTTGGTGCCATATCTACACACAAACATTAAATTTGAGTGGCATTTGTTCAAATAAAAATAATTATTTTCTACTGGGAAACCATTTTCAATCATTAAAAACAATTGGAACAATTAAAAAGCATGTCACACTTATGGACCCCTAATTTTGGGAATTACCCATATAGCAACTTGAAGCATTTGTCAAAGTTTTAACAATTTGACACCGAAGGACGTGTAAACACGTGCTGGCAATGTAGAGTCACAAGGGGCGGTTGACAAGTTCAAACGTCAGCTTTGACGCTGTCTTCCATGGTTGACGTGTTTACATTGTCCACCATTCATTTGTACACTGTGTTTTGAACTTGACGGCTGTGGACGGCCTGTCAGTGCAGCAAATCTCGCTCCGTGGTGGCCGCCTCGGAGTGTTGCAAAGTATGATCTTTTAGTGAGAAGACTCATACTTTGAATGTAGAAATGACTCTCAAGAGTCGGTATTTGCGGTGCTTGACCTGGGATCAATTTCATAAAGCTGTTTAGCAGAAAAAGTTGCTCAATCCAAAATGTGTTTGCTCGATAAAAATGAGTTAATAGTCAAAACTGCATTTCAACTTGTGTTCTAAGCAAGAATAGCAACACCAGTCAATTGTAATACACATCACATACGATTTTGACTGCAAACCCATTTTAATAAAGCAAACAAATTTTGGATTAAACTTTGTTTTTTTAATAAACAGCTTCATGAAATTGGCCCCAGGTCTTAATTTTTGGCAAAAATAATCCGGCCGTCAACTGATTAAACATGTATAACTGTGAGAAATGTGCTCACCTTTTGTCCGTGTTTGTCGGTGTAAATGGTCGATTGTCCCGTCTTGTTTTCCTTAGTATACAAACTAAACCCAGTCACGAGGTACGTTGGAGTCTCGCTGGGTGGTTCACCTTGTATTGCAACTCCGGTTATCTGAAAATTAAAATAAAAATAAATCTACTACAACAAAACATCTATATACTGATTGCAAATTGAATGAAATAATTGTACAAACTATTAAAACCTAAATCATAAATGTTATCTATTGTCACATTTAAATATGAAAACTTGCCCCCTATTACATCCTTTTGCAACAGTGCCCCTTTTACGCACTCCCTAACTCCTGCATACAGTGGCCCTGTTGAAACAGGCCCCATTTCGCAGTGGGACTAGCGACAGAAATCTTGTCGCCTCTGCTGGACGCTTGGCAGTGCATTGCAGCATAATTGCAGGCATTCAAATGTAACGCGCGCAGATTGTAAACACCGTGCATGCATGTGATACATGTACTCGGTAATGCTGGCTGTTGTCCGCGTCGGCGATTGGCTGCTATTTAAAGCATACTGAAAAATCCGTTCCATTACATTCGTCAGCATGCATCCCTGTTATTAATTTGAAAAACTGCGGAGTAAATTAAGATCGTAGTTTGAAAGTTTGGTAGGAATGGGACAGTCATAAGGAATGGAACCCAATACAATTTCTGGAAAGTATAGAAATCGTTTCTTTTCGGCATAACGTGACTAAATTGATTAAATTACATCAAAATGACTCGGGTGTGAGTTTGCTCAAGACAACAGCCGGCTCACTCCACAGATTTGCGTGTGTTTCCTCAGGGTATTGTTACGTCGCTTTGCAGAGTGGAAATTCCCTGATATCTCAGGATGCCCCCTATTCTGGCAACTGGTGCAAAGGTTATTACAGACTTACCATAAAGTCAACCCCAAGATCAAAATCCAGAGAGGGTGTCGAATCGCTGGGGGCTGGTACCCACGGGTCGAGTCCATTTACTCCAGGAACCTGAGCATATATGATGAAAGATTAAAAATAACATCATTTTGCTCTATTTACAAATGTATTGTTTTCTCGCTAAACATTTGGTCTAACTGAGAAAGTAATTCGGTGTTACGTCAAAGGAGCTTGTTTAGATTTTTCCAGAAAATGGATTTCATTCTAACTTAACAATCATATAAAATACCTCCACAAAATACTATCCATGGGAAGAAAACAGGAAATTTGCAATCTCCAATTTGGATGTGGAAGCAAAAAGGTTGGTGTAATTACTGCACTGCTTTATGGAATGGATAAATTAGTTTACAAAACATCGGTGGTTTTTGACAATATCCTTACAAAATTACGGATTGAGAGCGTGACATTTTTCAGAATGGTAATGAGAAAAATATGACACTGATTTATCAAAATCTCAACACCCAAGGGAAAAATGGGAGGCTCAAAAATGTGACTTGGATATATGCTCCTTACATAGTCTTTTTTAACATTTTACACACCTTCATGATATGGTTTTTTCAAATTTTGAAAGAAAGTATTTGGTCAACACGTATAACGTCAACATGTTTGTCGAAATTCTACAACAACAAAATTTGATTGAGAAACAATATATTTGCTCATAAAAATTAAAACAAGAAAAGTAATCTGTGTGACGTAGAAAATGCATAGTTCCGACCTGTCAATCAAGCCAAACCCGCCGACCAATCACAACAGAGCTAGCAGACAGCGCCCCACAGTGATGCCATCATCACAACAATCACGCGATTTTCTGCCCATACAGTTTGTATGTTGTATGCGCCAGTGACTGGGTGAATTTTGGTTTCAATGTCGGGCGATTCGCTGTTCAAAGGTAGGAAAGAGCATTTTTATGAATATATGTCATCCCTGCATTACTAGCCTTTCGCTTAGTGTGTGCTACGGTAACTGTCGATGCAAAAACATAAATACCTTTGAGTTTTCTCCAATGAATCTGTGCTTTCCATGCCGAGTCCCGTTGCTTTGTACGTTGTGTGTCGCCATTTTTTGCGATGGCTTGTGAGCACATAGCAACAATATCTAAGGGGCGGGGTTAACTGGGCAATCTCAGAACTATGCATTAAAGCCCAATACATAATTTCCAGTTACCCAAAATTTTACTTCACGAGTTGACGAGAAAAACCTGACTAAAAGTGTTGATAGCATTGGTAACAAATACCACATGATTTTTTCCCCCGTGTAAAATGGTACATTTGTGGGAGAGATTGCCAACTAAAGGTGTTTTTTTTTAAATTGTCTGCAGACAACTTTTTTGCCATTCATTCAACACAAAAACCATGCATGGATTTTTCAGGTTTTCTGAAGTATTACTGCATCTATGTGGCTGAAATTTCTACAAGGCAGTTTATCAACATTATTCTCTAGTTATGTAATGCTGTTTTTAAAAGCTTTCCAATCATGTAATCTGTCTTTAACGAGAAACAAAACCTTACTTTGAAAGGAGCAGATTTGATTGTGGATGGCGTGATTTGAGTGACGTCAATTCTTCCGGTTTCGACGCCGAGAGGCTGCTCGCAAACAGATGCTAAAAAGATGAAAAGACCGAAAATGTTCGTTGACAGACAAGCGTCAAGATTACGAACAAAAAGGCAGTTAAGATTTTGAGAAAAGAGTTACATTAGAGTGTCAACTAAAGTTTAATTTATAATTCAATTGAAATCACATAAATCACAAAAATCCCGTATTTTTTATCCTAAATTACTTTGTCATTTGCGAACAGATTTAAACAAAAATTTTAGATCATGTAAACAAGGCCCGACAAATTTTATTGCACGCATCAACTCGCATCAACTTTGAGAAATTGCTTCGTTCGATGATGATTCGACGAAGAGATTTCCTGATGAGATTCGCCTCTTCATTCGACGATGATGAGAATCGCTTCATTCGACGAAGAGATCGCTTCATGAAGCAAATTTGTAATGTGAACTGCTCCCTTCGTTCGACGAAGCGATTTGGTGGGCCTGTTGCACTAGCGCTTGTGCGTCGAGCGCCTAGCAAAAGTTGTTTTTGACGCGCCGCTGCTGGGAAAACCACACAGCACATCTAGATGCTTGAAGCTCAGCGCTTGATGCGCGACGCACATATATGACCTGCCACGGCTTCATTTGATCTTCGTAAGCGGTTGCTCTTCGTTCGATCTTCGTTAAGTGATATATGAACGCACGCTTCATTAACTAACAATGATTAACTATTCTTCGTCGAACGAAGCAATTTCTCTAGTTAGAACGGGGTCTTCATCTTATGACAAAATGCCATAAAAAAACCTAAATTTCAGAATCTTTCACTTTCAACTGGCGTCCTCCTATGTCAGTGGTTCCTTTGCACCTCTTGATGAGTTAATATAAGCAAAACGATCGAGGTGTGTAATAACATTAGGGGTGATCCTGCATTCTTTAAGAAGCTTTCTGCTGCAGTAAGCGCTTTCCGCCACCGTCTCTAGCGATGTATCGACATTGGAGAACACCAAGTCGGAAGTGACAGATTCTGAAATTGAGTTTTTTCGTTTGGCTTTTAAATCTCAATAAAAGTTTGTCAGGCCTTGTTTACATGATTGGAAATTTTGGTTTAAACCCGTTGACAAATGACAAAGGTATTTATGATTTAAAGTAGAACATGGTTTTTTGACACGTAGTATGTTAATTAGGGTTTGTTTTTGCCCTTACCCAACGTATATTAGCACTGTATATACTCTGTACACTATGAAAAACTTCATAGCGTGCTTGGGCGGGATTCGAACCCATGACCTCCTGCAAACAAAGCAGACGTCTTAACCACTTAACCCCCGAGCTAGCCGGTGTTGAATGGCCGGTTCGAAATAGTTAGCAACGGGGATTGGAATACATCGGGTAAGGGCATAAACAAACCCTAATTAACATTCATTCTCCCTGACACAAGCTAAACCAATTACTGACAAATTAAGGACAAAGAGAATTAGGGTGGATTCACATCTGGCATTTGTTCGCATAAATGCGTTGCGCGTCGCTTTGAGAAAAAGCGGTTTGGACGGACTTTGGAGTGAAACGACGCACTGAGAATTACATAATCAAGTTGGACGCAAAGTATTTTGTGATTCTGTGATTTTCACTGCCTCATTTCACCGCAAATTCCCTCCAAACCGCTTTTTCTCAAATGCGCGTCAATTTGCACGCAAAAAGGCTCAGTGTGAATACACTCTTAGGAACAGAGACTTACGCAGAGTAATTTGAATCGTTCGAGCGTCAACAATGATCCCGTCTTGAGCGATGCAAACGAGTGTCTTATTGGACAAATTGCCGTTTCCAAAATTTTTCACCATCAACTTGGAAGAGGATTCCGTGTCCGAGGTCACTGTAATTGGTACTCCTGGGGTAATCGGGTTTGCTCCTGAAGGATATGTGTTGTCGAGCCAGGCCCATTTTAGAGCAAAAGTGCCATACTGTGGCATACCAATGGTGGCGCTACAATTCAATCTCAAATCGGGATCTAAATGATGACTCTGTATTTGCAGGTTGTCTACGCTTAGCTCCGGACCTATAATACATTAACGATTAAACATTGTGATTTTATTGACTAAAAATGCAGGCCCTTTAAGGACAAATTATATGAATGGAGAACTTTTAAAAACAGGCCAAACAAAATAAATGGTGCGTTAACGGTAACGGCCTAAACAAAATCCAGGTAGGTAGGTAGAAAAATAAACTTATTTTGTCATTTTTGTTTACATTTCAGTTCATGCATTTGCGTGTTGTTTCGCAATGTTTGAAACTCACTATTAACACCATTAACCATGTTCATGTACAAATGTAGAAAATGTTTATGTTCCTTGGAAATTATTGCAAATAGTGCTCAATTAAAATTATCAACTTGAAAATTGTCAACAAAATGTTTGAGGTCGACATTTTGTCCTCAGGTAGGTCGGGTTACCGTAAACACACCATTTTGGTTCAACCCTACCCCAAAGGTGACTTGAAAAAGGCGAATTAGACCCGGGTCTGATCCGCCTTTTTCAATTCACCTTTTGCGTTTAGGTCCTACACTTAGTGCCTATATACCCGGCTTCAACTCCCCTTTTTGAAAATTGCGGAGTTCGATTCGGCAAAGGCGAATCTAGTGTAAACGGGGTGATAGATGCAGTAAGAATTCAGGAAACCTTAAAAATTCATGCATGATTTGTATGTTAAATGAATGGTAAAAAAAAAATTGTTTTAATCTTCAATTGGCAATTTCTCACACAAAGGTACTATTTTACACGGGAAAAAATCGTGTGGTGTTTAATACCATTGCTATAAAGACTTTTCTTCGTTTTTGTTTTCTTGTCAACTCGTGAAGTAAATTTTTGGGTAACTGCAAATGATGTACTGGGGCTTTAAAGATAGTATACATGATTGGTAAACTGTTACAAATAGTTTTATCCCCCTGTGTGATTGAAAATATGAATAATTAAAAACAACCTGAGCAAAAACCAGCTCCATACTTCGTCTAACTTTTGAGAAAACAGTCAAAAAAGGTTTGCAGTCATTTCGCCCCAAAACCACTTCACCCTGAACCATTTCGCCCTGAACCACGACCTGTGCACGAAGTGGTTTTGGGGCGAAGTAGCATTTGGGCGAAGTAGCATTTGGATGAAGTAATTTGGGGCGAAATGGCACTCGGGCGAAGTGGTTTGGGGACGAAAACTTATTGTTTTACTCATTTCTCAAAGACTATAGCACTTCAGACAAAACCATTTCAGGGGAAGTTTTCTACGGTCATCATGTTTATATTGTGTAAGTTAGGCGTAAATCTGTGAACATTTCTGATTTTCGAGATACCAATCACGTATACTGCCTTTAATGGGTATGCATAGCATCACATATTCTAATTATAGAATAAATTTATTATAAAACGGCAAACAAAATTACATTTTAAAGAAACACAAGAATATACCTGGATCTGGGCACTGGTAGCGCACTTCAAAGTCCGGACAGGGCGCCGTGTTCTCTGCATACTGACATCGGAATCCATTCGCATTACATAGATACGGGATCTCGGGAACAATCCCACTGGAGAATAAGTCTTGGTTGCTGCCTTTGACACGACATTCAGCCCCCACGGGAGAGCTGCATAAATCTGGATATGCCTGAAAGGAGTAAAGTGGTAAAGATTGTTATGTTCGATTTTGTGAAGGCATTTCGATTTTGTGAAGTCATTTTCGTTAGCTTCACGATCGACTATGCTGGAAATACTTGATAACTGTACTAATTTTGAAGGAGTGTGTTAAGATTTTTCAAAAAAATGAATTTCAGTCTAACCTAACAATCATAAAAAAAACTACCCAAAATACTATCCATGGGAAGAAAACAGGAAATTTGCAACCTCCAATTTGGATATGGAAGCAAAACGGTTGGTGTAATTAATTACTGCAGTGCTTTATGGAACCGGATAAATTCGTTTACAAAACATTGGTGGTTTTTTTGACGATATCTGTGAAAATATACGGATTGAGAATGCGAAATTTCAGAATGGTAATGAGAAAAATATAAAAAATGATGGTATCAAAATCTCAACACCCATGTGGGGGTTCAAAAATATGATCTGGGATCGAATTCGCAAAGATTTATGACGCGTCACCAATACCAAATCCATCGCAACTCGCCAAAGCCATGGCAAATTTACAAAGGTTTCGGTGAGTTGCTATGGGTACCCCTGGACACGCTCCTTTTAATAAAATTATAAAATATGAAGTAGAGGCAAAAGCAACGTGCAGTTATTTGTGATACAGTCCGACCTCGTTAATAAAACGTCCTTGAGACTTTGCAGATTACCTTGTTATAACAGGAACCTTGTATTATCAGGAACAAGCACAATGAAAAACAAGGGAATATGATTTTAAATTTTCCTTGTTGTAAGCAGAATGTTGTGTAAGGTACAGACGTTTCTGAAAACGCCTTCCATGTACATGTCCGCCATGGCTGGGATGCAGCTTTTTCCAGTGCATGGACTGTGCATTTTGCATTGTTGTTAAATCGAACAGCGGACATCAATGACACGCGCAACGTGCTCTTCGCACACACAAATTCACACTGAGCCTCTTTGCACGTGAATGCCACGTGCATCGCGTCGAGAAAAAGCGATGTGGAAGGAATTTTGAGTGAAACGATGCACTGAAAATCACTGAATTTTGAAAACACATTCGGTCCAAGCTATGGAAGGAATTTGGCATAAAACAACGCACCGAATTAGCTTTGACATATTGGACAGAAACTCTTTTTATAATTAAGTGATTTATTAGTGCATTGTTTCACTCAAAATTCCCTACACATCGCTTTGTCTCAAAGCGACGCGTGTCGTAACTACGCGCGCGCGAAAAGGCTCAGTGTGAATTCACCATTACAACAAACGCGCAAATTGTTCGAAGTGACGACACAATGAGCATCATCACAATATGCATGTAGTTCATGCACTGATCACGTCCCAGCTATGGCGAACATACAGGGAATGTTTCCATGGTAATAGGAAAGGTCTATACAACCAACCAAAAAAAAAAATTCAGTTTAATAACAAATATTTCTTTTGTAATTCAGTTCACATTGTGCACATGTGACTGCATAAAGCTTCTTTGTGCTGAGAATTCCCGCTCTCAGATTAACTGCATTTCGAATCGAAAAGTGGAGAACATTTTTGCATTTCTTTTGCATGTTGCTTGGCATATTTGACTAACCTGAGCTTTGTGAGTGTCCAAGGTTTCATCGTCCATAGAACCATCTGGGTCGTTTGTATCATACCACGGTGTCAAACTATAGCGAGCTAAAAAAGAAGGAAAACAAAACAGTGTGTCTATTTTAGCTACTATCAAAAACATGTTCTACTTTTGATCCTAAATATCTGTCATTTGCAAATTATAGATTTTAACCAAAATTTCAGATCATGTAAACAAGCCCTGACAAGTTTTGTTGAGCAACTGGCATCAGTTTTGTCCGAGAGGGTGAAATTTTAAAGCCAAACGAAAAAACCCTAAATTTCAGAATCTGCCACTTTCAACTTGTCGTCAAGAGATTTGTCTCTGTCAGAGCTAGCTCCCTTTGGACTTCTTGTTGAGTTGTGCAAAACGATCAAGGAGCTGTGTAATGACATTAGGTGTGATCCTGCATTAGGTGTGATCCTGCATCAGGGGTGATCCTGCATCAGGGGTGATCCTGCATTCCTTCAGAAGCTTTTGGCTGCAGTACGCACTCTCCGCCACCGTCTCCAGCGATGTATTGACATTGGAGGACGCCAAGTCGAAAGTGACAGATTCTAAAATTGAGTTTTTGTTTTTCCGGTATGGCTTTTAAATCTAACCCTTTTGGAAAATCTGATGCAAGTCGTTTGATAACATTTGTCAAGTCTTGTTTACATGATCTGATTTTTTTTTTGAAATCCACTGACAAAATGACAAAGTTATTTGGGGTCTACGAAGACCCAGAGGGGACATTTAATAAGTATTGCACTTTTATTTTTTTAAAACGACGTACGTGATAATAATACGTACATACGTGATAATATAATACGTACGTACGTGATAATTGAATACGTATGTATGAAATAATAATACACACATACGTACGTATTATTATAATCACGTACACGAGTCTTTCCACGGTAAAGGGGGTAATTTTGGCAACACAGACCAATTTTCCAGGGACGGCCTAAAATGTATTAAACACAAGTGTCTGTCCCGGTTACCAGTGTTTGGAAATTTGTACACAGGGTTTTTAGAAAGGCATGTTGTCACACTATTTGTAACCCTTTTTGGGCCTAAGTTATCTCTTCAGAACAACTGAAACCTATTTCTTTTATTGTGAGACCAGACAAAGGTATTTTTTGGAAAATATGGTCTGTTTTGCCAAAATGCCCCCTTTACTTTGGAAAGCCCCACGTACGTACTTTATTTATTTCATAGCATTTTTCTAATATTTATTTCATAGCAATTATTCATGCCGTCCTGTAATTGGCGACTCGATTGCTGTACGTATGTATTATTATCACGTATGTATGTAGTAAAAAAAATAAAAGCACAATATTTAAATGTCCCCTCTGGGTCAAATGTGAGACATGTTTTTTGATGCAGTTATATATTGCATGTTTTGAATGTAATTAAGGTACAATAATGAAACTACGGATGTGATTGTGTACGTACGTTCTGGGCACAGGTACCGAACTTCATAATCGTAGCACGAATAGGCATGGTCGGAACTCTGGTCGTTTCCACGGCACACAATTCCTCCTAATATCGTGCAGTTGATGTTAAGCATTTGGCCCGTCTCATTGGACGGCACGCTGTCATAAACTGTACGGCACTGAATGTCGAAGGGGTACTTGCAGAGGATATCGTACTCCTGAAGTGAAATGTCAAAGTATGAAATGTTGATGGAAGGATGATAAAACATGGACCAATTTCAATAAAACATGTTACGCTTAAAGATAGTATACATGATTGGTAAACTGTTACAAATAGTTTTATCCCCCTGTGTGATTGGAGATATGCATGATTAAAACCAACCTGAGCAAAAACCAGCTCCGTACTTCGTCTAACTTTTGATAAAACAGTTAAAAAAGGGTTTGCAGTCATTTCGCCCCAAAACCACTTCACCCTGAACCACGGCCTGTGCATGAAGTGGACTTGGGACTCGAGCAGAGTCTAAAAAGTGGTAAAATGTCACCACGACGAAGTCATGAGAATTATACGCAATAAACTAACTAACCTTGTCCAAGGGCTGTAAAATTGTGTGAATCCGTGAAGAATTTGCCTGTATGCTATGCAGCGAAAGTAGTTGCCAACTGCAAAATAGTCTGTTACCAAAATATCTTGGTCTGAATCCTGACTTCACGCGCGAGGCTAAATCACCTTGCGCGTGAAGTCAGGATTCAGACCAAGATATTTCGGTAACCAGACTATTTTGCAGTTGGCTACAATTCACCGCGCGGTGACGCACTTTCGCTGCATAGCATACATGCAAATTCTTCACGGATTCACACAATTTCATAGCCCTTGGACAAGGCTAACCTGCTGATGCTTGGTTAGTGTTTCTAGATCATCGCCATCTGTAGGAGTGTCAGCACTCAACCACGGTGTCCAGTATGTGTTATCTAACATGAAAAATGCAAAAAGGCGTTCAGGATAAAATACACTCTTAAAAGATTTTTCCAGAAAATGGATTTCATTCTAACCATTGTCACCCTATGCATGTAAAGACTGGATCGTCAGAGGACTTGGTGGAGGGAACCACACCATCACTAATCAAGGTTCAACAGACAGGAAGACAATATCTAGCAATACTGTTGTGGTGGGACGCATGTCACAGAGGGCGCGGGGCGTTACATGAGCCTCCCACATTCCAAGAGGTTGGAAAAGCCATTATAAGCAGATGTCCACTGGAAAAGCCCCAGTCCCGATGCCATCCGCCCACCCCCCAAGTGTACAAGAGAGGCAGCCCAGCCCTGCTTGAAAAGTTGACTACCAGTCGTGGGGTACCGTGGCCAAGTGGTTAGGGCCATTGACTCGCAATATTGGGTGAAAACTTGGGGTTGCGGGTTCACACTTCCGAAGGGATGTAAAGCCGTTGGTCCAGTGTGTTAGGTAATGGTAAGGCACTCTAAAGATCCCAGATCATTCTTTCGTGAAGAGCAAGGGGATTCCCCGGTGTCTCTGGCCATTTCTAATTCTAATTCTTCATGGGTGACAGTGCAATGAGCACTATTGAGGAATCCTTGGTATGAGCTAATACCAGAAAGAAATAATAATAATAATAATAATAATAAAAAAAGGACAAGGAACAACTCCCGCAAGAATTCATATCAGAGATGCCACAATCGTCCACATCTACAAGCGTAAAGGCTGCAACAACCATCGAGGAATCTCCCTCTTGTCAATCGCAGTCAAGATTCTGGCACGAGTCCTGCTGAACCTAGAGCAAAGCCACCTCCCTGAGGCTTCCGCACAGGTCGAGGGACTATTGACATGGTCTTATGCCAGCCAGCTCCAGGAGAGGTGCATGGCCGGAGCAGCACCGTGACCTTTACTCTAACTCCGTCGACCTGATGAAGGCCTTTGACACCGTTAGTCGAGATAAACTCTGGAAAATCATGGAAAAGTATGGCTTCCCAACAAATGAGAAGAAAACAGGAAATTTGCAATCTCCAGTTTGGATGTGGATACGAAGCAAAAAGTTTGGCGTATCGTCATTTTTTACTGTATTGCTTTATAAAACCAGGGGTCGATTTCCCTAAACTCTTTAGTTAAAGGCCCTGTATATGATCTGTTTTTAAGCGATTCTGCAAAAAAAACCATTATAAATCAAAAGAAAAACATCAACAAACTCATCTGAAGAAATTTCAGCTTTGTCAAATGTACCACGTTTAAAAAAAACATGAAAATCCATATGCGTTTTCCTGGTCTTGGCGGGGTGTTTCAAATATTCGTTCTCAGTTGATCGTGTACTATGTGGCTTGCGTCATGCACTCTGTGGCGCACATATACTGCGTGTGCACGCGATCCATAAAAATGCATCGCGTTGGAAAACGCACACGGATTACACAGCGCCCATGCATTTTGGACCGCGTAGATGTGAACGAAAAATAAGTAAATCGTTTGCAAACGATCTAAATAATTTTATCTTTACCTATTATTTTCTGGTAAAATTATATCATTTTGAGCAAAAACCTTTCATTGGATAGTTGTTATTAATTCAATCTTTACTTTCAGAACTTTTCCCCTGTAAACTCGTCGATTACTTTTTGGGGTCATTGCAAATGATACACTGGGCCTTTATGGTCCAGATAAGACTTGCGATGGATCCTAGGGCTGCGATGGATCGTGGCTACGATGGGTGCTGCGATGGATTTTACCAAACCTATCGTAAGCGTGGTGCGTTCGATTATATGACTGAGAGCACAACATTTCAGAATGGTAATGAGAAAATTCTGACAAATTATATGGAATCAAAATCTCAATTTCTGTGGGAAAATGGGCGGCTAAAACATGTGATCTGGGCACGCAGGCTCCTTTAATGTAATACATAGCTCCGAATAACGTAAACATTTACTTACGTTTAAGAATGGTTATCATCCTAGACACTCTTCCCCCATTAGCATCTACTGCCTCACATGCAATCATTGTATCAGAAGAGAAGGTTTGATGACGAGATATCAGGATGGATCGTCTTCTGTAGCTGTTGGGGGAGCTCTCATAGATGGCCACGTCAGGTGATGAAGGGGACACCAAGCTGAAGTATGCTCCATCATCTGATCGATACCAGTTGATTGTGGGCTGACTGCCTGCCTTGGCTAAGCACTCCAGCTCAACTCCTAGACTGTCGGCGTGGCTGTGCTTTCTGAGATAGTAGATCACCAGCTTTGATTCTGAAGATGTAATAACATGGGGAACAATTACCTTGACCAGTTGACTGAGAAGCTTCGTCCAAACCGAGGTGGACAGGTAATATGACATTTTGCAATCTGTACACTTGTTAAAAAAAAACCTGAATATTCAAGCAATATTAGACTTACAATTATTAGAATATTCAAGAACAGAACTCATAATTACCCGTTGTCTCTTTCCGATACGCTGTCTTGACTTCTGTAGCGTTAAAATATCTATAGAATATTTTGAAGTCGCTGTAGTGACCTAAAGGTTTGTAGTAATGTGTGTTGTCATCGTTGCGGTTGAACATAACTACGTCATCAAAGTCGCTAGTTTTGGGATCGTCTACATTTTTGGTATATTTGGAATATGCTAGTGTTCCATTCCTGTAGTACTCTATTCCCAAGGATGGTTCGTAAGCGAAGCAGTAGTGAGTCCACCGATCATCAGGGAAATTGGCAGCATTGAGCATTGTCATGTCCCAGTATTTGAAATCGCTTGCTCCTGCTCGAACCCAAAAATAGTAACTTTCAGAAATATGAAGAGAGATTCCACGTGCCTTGTAGGTGTGTCCCCCAGTGTTAAAGATGAATTTATTATAACTTTGCGACCGGGGGGATCTGTTTCTCATCCAGAAGGTTATGGTGAACCCTGCAGTGCAGCAAGCCGGATCCGAAATGCACCTGTCGTTTCCAGATCCATAGTTCACCCAGCCCGAATTCTCGTTCTTGACAGCGCACAGATGGTCGCAGGAATCGTAGCTATCATCGACATAAAGGACGCCCCCTACAGACCCTGTCATACCACCGGCGTTGGGGTAGATCGAGGTCACCGTACCGTCGCAGGTTGAAGGCTCTTCGGAACTTGGCAAGGCCTTTGTGGACAGGTCCCAGTAGTAGCGCGGCTCCGGGAGGGTATCTACAGAAGACGAAAACATTTGGTGGTAGAAATTTCCATCAAAACAAGATGATTATTAAAGTTACAGCACAAACACATTTTTGTTACAGTTATGTAAAGCCTATAGCATACACCAAAATTGCAACTGGAAGCAACTAGTGGCAACTGGTGTTTTCGGCAACTAGCTATATAAGCAACTCGCAGCAACTGGGAGCAACTGATCAGTTGCTTAAAAAGGTTGATGTACGAGCATTTGCAACTACTGGCAACTGGGGAAACCCCAGTTGCCGCGAGTTGCTCATGTTGTACTTTCCGACAACTAGTTGTATCCAGGGGCCAATTTCATGGCGCTGCTAAGCACAAAAATTTGCTTAGCACAGAATTTGTTTGCTTTATTTTGTAAAAATGGATTGCCAGCCAAAATCGTAAGTGATGTGTATTGAAAGGTATTCTCCTACTCTTGTGAAGAACACAAGTTGGCGAATATTTTTGGCTTGTAATCCATTTTATAAGGCAAATAAATCCTGTGCTAAGCAAATTTTTGTGCTTAGCAGCGCCATGAAATTGGCCCCAAAGTGATGTATGCGTACTTACAACTATTGCTGTCAGTTGCATGGGTGTATCTGATCATGTGAGCACACATCAACGGCAACTGGGCCAATTTCATAAAGCTGTTTAGCAAAAAAAATTGCTAAATCCAAAATTTGTTTGCTTTATAAAAATGGGTTAATCGTCAAAATTGTATATCAACTTATGTTTTTAGCAAGAATAGCAGAACACCAGTCTATTAATACATTACATAAGATTTAGTTGAAAACCCATTTTTATGAAGCTAACAAATTTTAGATAAAGCAATTTTTTTGGGGCTTAACAGCTTTATGAAATTAGCCCCTGTTGAGTTGCTTCCAGTTGCATGGATATAATGTATACGCTAGGCTGGTTTTTCTCATGACAATCCAAACCATAATGGATAAGACCATCTACATTTATGTACACTCCTACGCAATTTGTTTTGGCACGGGTTTTCCGCACCTAACCACTGCTCAACTTCGCATGAGATCCTGCCGTGCGAAGAGCTGCGTGACGTCACCCAATACCACGCCTGAATAACACTTGCCGTGATTGGCCAGATTCTGTAACCTGACACAGTAAACATGTTACTTTACGGATAACGCGAATTTTCAGAATGGTAATGAAAAAAATGTATCAAAATCTACACACCTATGTAAAAAATGCACTTACCTGCGGGTGTTGGGCACTCGAATCTTATTTCGTAGTCTAAGCAGTCTTCTCCGTTGGTCTGGTCCGTATTTTGACACAATAATCCCCCAGTCGGTGAACAATTATTGACCAAAGTCTGGCTAGCAGTCACGTGGTCAGTGTGCAAGAATCGAACCCTGCACTCGGCAATGCTGGGACTGGGGCACACTGCTGGATGCACCTGTAAAGAATTGATTAGTATAGTATTAGGCCTAAAATGACCAGCCGCCTTAGTGGGAATCGAACCCTGTACTCCACAAGGCTGGGACAAGGGCATGGGCTTGGATGTACACCCAAATAACAAATTCAATTATGTAAACACTGGTTGGGAATCGCTTGCTCTTTTCTGACAAAATTCACGAGTAGGCTAATCGATCTCCCCGATGCTAGTTCCAACACTATACAGCAAGGGTGTATCAAAAAGTACACTCAGAAAATTCACATCTAAATGAACAGGGGCTAGTTTTGTAAACAAAATTAAAATTAATTTGCGCAGAAAAATTGAAGGATCAGGGAGCATGAGAGGTCCTTTCTTTGCTATCAGTTTTTTGGAAAGTTTACATATGATGCCTCGGCCCTCCACGTGACCCCATTTTTTTTCCGTCACCGATTTGCGCACTTAGGGTAACACCAAAGGCATGCCTGATCACTGTTTTGTTCTGCCTGAAAAAAGGTGACTTTTGTTTTTATTTGTCGAGATCTCTGGTCACCCAAGTCGAGGGGCAGTGACAGAAACCGCCTTGGACTTCAGATGTCGCCACAAGACAAATAAGACCAGTGGTGTTAGGTCTAGTGATCTTGAGAGGGCAAGGATGTGATTGGACGTTTAAAAAAAAAACCTGAAATTGCGAGCGCGCAGCGTGAAGCCATTACGGCGTGGGATTCACACGGTGCACAGAGGTCATGTTTTTTTGCTAAAAAAAACCTGATTTCAGGAAAAAAACCTGAAAAATCACATCCCTGCCGGGGCACGCGCATTCCCAAAGTCCATTTGACAAAATCACCAGATCTGACATAACTGAACTATTTTAATAAGGACATCTCTCGGCCATGTTTTTGTCACTGCCCGGAGCTGGATGACCTAGAGAGACAAATAAGAACCAAACGTCACCCTTCTCAGGGAGAACGGATCAAGAGCACCAGCAGTGAGGCTGGCTGTTATGCTCAGTGTGCAAACCTGTGCGCAGAAAAAAAGGCGGTCATCTGGAGGACTGAGAGGCTAGCTAAAAATTTTTTAAATCTGATAGCAAGGGCATGTTAAACTGACCTTTATGCTCCTTGATCCTGTTTTGCATCTTCAATTTTTTCCGCACAAATTAATTTCATTTTTTTTTTAAACAAAACTAGCCCCTGTTCATTTAGGCGTGAAATACCTGACATGATCATGACAATAATAGAAGCTTGAAACCTATGCTACCTATGTATGAGCCAATTTTCTAAAAAATATAATAATACAGTATTCATTTATGACCATTTTTCTGAGTGTTTACTTTTTTAATGATACACCTCAAAATTTAAAATTACACTGCATGCACTGCAACTTTTTTTGTCAATGGATGAAAAAGACAAGTAGACCAACTAACCGCTTTGACTGCAGTGTGCGTTTCGTCGTCCGTGCCATCGCCAGGGTCGTTAACATTGTACCATGGTGTCCATGTTGTGGGTGAAACAATGGGAGGGATGGGTTGTTCTGCAAAAAAACACAGACAAAAAAAAATATGACTACATCGTGAGCAAGAATTAAACTCCGAAAGTTACAACTGATACTTATTTATATTAGTACGTGTCAAGAAAAACATGTCCAACTTTTAATCCTATTCTTTGTCATTTGCGAACGGATTTAAACAACAATTTCAGGTCATGTATAAAAAACAATGCCTGACAAATTGTTGGCGAAAAGTGCTGCAGCCGAAAGCTTCTGAAGAAATGCAGGACTACCCGGCCCCTATAAATGTCATTGCACAATGATCGTGATCGTTTTGCGCACTCATCGAGAGGTAGACAATTTCATTGACATTGGAGGATGCCAGTCAAAGGTGGCCGATTCAGAAATTGAGTTTTTGTTTTCTCACCGTCTTGGACAAAGCTGATGCAAGTTGCTCAATAAAATGTGTTTACATGATCGGACCAAAGTAGGACATTTTTTTTGACTCGTAGATAGAGAAGTTAACCTTATACCTAAACTATAATATAACTTATAAGTAGGCCAATAATTTTGCACGAATAAAAATCTGAACGAAAATCTAAATGGAAAATTTAAACGAAAATCCAAATTTGATTTAGAATCTATCGTGAGAACAAGTCCAAAGTTTTACGATATAATTTGTAAAATAATGACTATTACTCAGCCCCTCTTGCAGGTTGTTTATTTAAGAAAAAACGGTGGCCCTACCGTCAACACATTGTGCCGATGCAGAAAGCACGAGCAGTTGAAGAACACACTGCCGAGGGCAAAGAAACAAAATCGTTAAGATGTTGTAACAATTTATGCTTTCGCAAAAACAATTTTCGCAAAAAAAAGATTTCACAAAAAAATTGCAGAAATTGAGGCTACAAATCACTTACCACACAAATTACAAGCGTTGATGTCCATTTAGCTTTCATGATGTCGAAAAATTCGACGGAGGATTTGTTCAAGTGAGTTTTCTTTCCGTGAAACAAAACATCTTTCAAGACACTGAGCAAGGTAGTTTTCTAATCACAAACAAAATGAACAGTCGTTTTTAAGCGCAAGCAACCCTCAGCGCGCTTTTTCTGTACTTCCATTTGATTGGTGAATGGAAATGCCACGTTCCTACATTGCGCACGAGCGTGACTGTAGGCGCTCTACTTCCATCTGATTGGTCAATGGAACTTTCGGTTCCACCTGATTGGTGAATGGAACTTTCGTGTTGCTGCATTTGCGTGACTGTACTTTCATCTGATTGGTGAATGGAACTTTCGTGTTGCTGCATTCGCGTGACTGTACTTTCATTTGATTGGTGAATGGAACTTTCGTGTTGCTGCATTTGCGTGACTGTACTTTCATCTGATTGGTAAATGGAACTTTCGTGTTGCTGCATTTGCGTGGCTGTACTTTTCGTCTGATTGGTGAATAGAACTTTGGTGTTGCTGCATTTGCGTGACTGTACTTTCGTCTGATTGGTGAATAGAACTTTGGTGTTGCTGCATTTGCGTGACTGTACTTTCGTCTGATTGGTGAATAGAACTACCATGTTGCTACATTTGCGCATGGGCGTTACTGTACTTCCATCTGATTGGTGAATGGATTCACATGAAACAAACTTTAAGTTCTTTTTTTTACAAAGACCTCCCTTGCGTGTTTAGCAAAGTGGCCTTCACACACATACAATCAAACTAAATGGAAAATTAGGTCGTTGTTTACCTCCTTTGTAATTAAGCTCACTTTGAAAAGCCCTCCTTTTTATAACTTTCCGGGCAATCTTAATTGGTGGAGCTGCCTGTCCCCTATTTCTAAATCCCACAACCCGTTTATTGATTACGTTCTTTCTGATTAATTTCCTTTCAATTCGTTCCCGCTCGCTTTGGTTTTGACTGATCGATAAATCAGACCCGTCTCTTTTGACCAAATAAATTACTTGGACAATGTGTTTACGATAGTCAAGGCTCTTCCATTTAATAGTAATCAGAGGGGCGTGGCTAAGTTTATTCTGGTATTATCTTTCAGGCAGTTGTTGGCGATTGTTTAAGTTTATTTTGCGAGCGAATTTGTTGTTTCATTACGCAGGTATAACGTCTCTTCTGTTCGCTTCGTGCAGAAGTCATAGCAAAGGCATGGAGCACCGTGAAACCACCATCAAAATAATGACAAGTGCATGCTTACTGCAGCGCCTCCGGAGATTTTGTTAAGCTGCGCCGGATAGGTGAGTAGGCCTACATTCGATTCATTTTATGAGACTGCAGTCTGGAAAATAATTGTAACATCAAAACAGCTAATCTGACTGGAAAATATTTATTTCTGGTCAACCTGGTAATTGGAACAATCGAAAATTTGTATTGACAATCATTCTAACTGCAATACGACAAAGATAACATACATATGTTCAAATTTTAAATATACAAAATGTGTTTACTGAAAATGAAAATTTTTGTTTTGGTTTGTTTTTTCTTAATTCTTTCTTTTCTCCGCATTTGTAAAATTAATGGTGTCTGATGTTTATTTGTCCACGTTCTTTCATTTCTTTCTTACATTATTTTCTGTTCATCATCCTATTTTGCTCTTTTTTGCTGGAAGCGGAGACACTGACTCTAGGCCTAATTATACTTTTAATTAATTGATATTCATTTCATAGTCATTGTTTATTAAAATCAAAACATTTTACTCACAAAAATGTGTGTCCCCTTTATACACTGAAAAACAAAAATGCCTGGGTTATACCCTTTATATTTTTGTAAAAGTGTAATTTTTTCTGGATATGTTTGATGAATGTAATTTTCATATAAATTGTACGAGGGTTTTTTTCTTCAGTTGAAGCCTGTTATTTTTCATTTTCCATTCGTTTTATATGAATATGATTTTTGATACAAATGTGGACAGATGTCCACGAGTTTGGGAAAACTGGATGCAGTGAAAAGCAACCAGGATTCGAACCGCAGACCCCTGCTCAACGTGCAGACGCCCTACCAATTGAGCTATAAAGCCAACTGGTCGTCTCGAATCACGGTAGTGCATACAGTTGTTCCTCACTGATTAGGATAGCCCTACAGAGGTATAAACCCTTCAATGAGATAACCACCCCTCCCAGATATCACTTAATTAAGATATGCCCCAAACCCCTGCCCGGCTGTTATTTTCATATAAACTGGACGAGAATTTTATTTATTTGTTCTTTTCCAATTAAAACATGTCATTTTTGTCATTTTCCCTTAGGCAAATTCTCCGATACATCTGACGTTATTCGAGCCTCGTTCAACGTATTGCAACGTAACAGGAGTGTCAAATCCTCGCTCAGTGTCAAACTCTACGACGTTCGCACTTTAATCCACTGTGGTAATATTTGCATGAGGAACCCGGAGTGCAAAAGTTTCAATTATGCGACTGAGGCAGGACTGAAGACTACCAAACGCTGTGAACTATTTCAAAAGTTCTATCAGATACACAACCTTGTGTACACCCCTCAGATTCATTATTTTGTCATGATACTACAGTAAAACGAAACTGGCAGTTCTCACAATTAAAGTTAGTATAGGCCTACTCGTTTGGTAAACTGTTAAAAAGGGCAAGATTTTGAGAAAACTACCTTGTAGAAATTTCAGCCACATTTTGGAAAACCTGAAAAATCCAAGCACGGTTTTTGTGCATCAATGAATGGCTCCAAAGATCGCATGCAGGCGATCTTTGGAGATTCAAAACATTTTGTAATTTTTCTCATGAATGGGGGCACTTCAGACGAAATAATTTCACAGGATGATTACTACCATTACCATCTTGATAACAAGTAAGCTTAAAGAAAATAATTCATATTTTTTTTGGAGGGTAATTACCAAACAAGTAGACTACCTTTAAAGGAGCGTGTTCAGATTTTTTCCCAGAAAATATATTTAATTTTAACCTAATAATCATATAAAATACCTCCCCATGGTAAAAACCCCCCAGGAAATTTGCAATCTCAAATTTGGATACTGCACTATGAAACTGGATAAATCAGTTCACAAAATAATTTTGACGATATCCTTAAAAATATACAGATTGAGAACACGAAATTTCAGAATGGTAACGAGACAAATGATATGGTGTCAAAAATGTGATCTGGACACGCACCTTTAACGTATTGTCTGCGAAATTTTGTCTTTAAAATGTTCTTCTGTAAAATGGTATAAGTGTACAAAATAACGTTTGATGTATTGTAATAATGTCTTATAGCTGTAGTGTAGTTTGTTAAAGGCAAGGCTCGTCAGCAATGCGCGCGCGCCAAATTCGTGCGATGAAATACGCAGCTCCATAGCAAATGCATGGAGCTGCATATTTCGTGGCACGAATTTGGCGGGCGCGCATTGCTGACGAGCCTGTGCCTTTAAAGAGTGTACATTTTTCGTATTTTTCGTAAAACTGAAAATAGCATGATTTATAAAAATCACTTTAAAGCCCCAATACTTCATTTGCAGTGACCAAAAAATGTATTTAATAAGTTGACGAGAAAAACCAGACTAAAAGTGTTGATAGCAATGGTAACAAACACCACATGATTTTTTCCCTGTGTAAAATGGTACCTTGTGAAAGAAATTGCCAACTGAGTGTGCTTTTTTTCCTTTAAATTGTCTGCAAACAACATTTTACTATTCATTCATACACAAAAATCCATACAAAAAATTGTAAGGTTTTCTGAAGTATTAATGCATCTAGGCCTATGTGGCTGAAATTTCTACAAGGCAGTTTATCAACATTATTCTTTAGTTATGTAATGCTGTCGTGACCGTTTTAAAAAGTTTTCCAATCATGTAATCTGTCTTTAATGATTTTACATTTTTCGTGTTCTTTGGGTATTTATTGTAAAACTGATATTGGCATGATTTGTAAAAATCACTTTGTAAAAATCACTTTAAAATCAGTAACAAATGTTTTAGATTGCGAAAATGCTACCTAGACTGGTCCCCTGTCCTCATATTTACTTCCCCTTCGTCGTATATGAGGACAGGTACACGCCGCCATGTTTGGCATAAATATCCAGGAATACCTGGAGGTTTATGCAAATTAACGGGGCTGTGTCACAGTTTGCGCAAGCGCCATGCGTGCTTAGAAGAAAGTAGTGCTGCTGCAATTTCGTTACACAACGCTTTATACGAAATTGCACTACATTCTTCTAAGCGCGCATGGCGCTTGCGCAAACTGTGACACAGCCCCGTTAATTTGCATAAACCTCCAGGTATTCCTGGATATTTATGCCAAACATGGCGGCGTGTACCTGTCCTCATATACGACGAAGGGGAAGTAAATATGAGGACAGGGGACCAGTCTAAATGCTACCCTGCTTTATTAAAGATGGTATCTACTTTATTAAAAATAAATTATATTAGATGTGCACTTTCCAAGGAATGGTTATACTTTTTTTCAGTGATTTGTGTTTGTAGACTTATATTAAATATAAATTAATACAAATTACCTAAGTTTTTCTGCTCTATCTACATGTTAAATTTACACAATAGAGTAAAAATAAAACGAAAAGATTAAATACTTGCAAAATTGCAGACTTAATATCAATTCGCTGGCAGAGTCATGACGTTACATTGAGGTCACTGGACCGTTGCTATGGTAACTGGTTCATGGTTACTGATTCACAGTCTAGTTTTACTTTCATTGTGTTTGCGTACAGTATAGACCGTGTCAAATAGCCGCCATTTCGTGGGGCAGTTTCTTTGTTCCTTGAGGACATGCATGGTTGCACATATTGTGCTTCCATTGTTGAACGGTTTATGTAACAAAAGGTGCCCCACGAAATGGCGGCTATTCGATACGGTCTATACAAATATTGACTGCTCATGAGGGTGATGGTCCAAACTATCGTCCCGAGGTGATCTTGAGACGGCAGGCCTGCCGTCTCATGATCACTGTGGGGCAGTAGTAATGCAATGAAGACACGACATCCATCCTGGGCTATATATGTCGTGCCTGTTATTTTGTAATCGTAACAGAAAAATGTGGCTTTTGTGTAAAACGAATGGACATACCCGTTGCCATACAAGTAGCGTGAACCGTTGTCAAAGCAGTGAACGCGACCTGGGCGGAAGTTGACGTGACACTCTGCCAGCGAATGGTCAGTGCAGACATGCTCTTTTTCGATGATACACAATTTGCTCGGTTGGGGCTCTGTGCTGCACAGTATCAGAAACGAACGGTATCCGCAAAAGCTTTATTTAAAAAAAATAATAATATACAGTTGAAGTCAGAAGTATAAATACAACTGTATGCAACCAAGTGTTAAAACTGGTGTGCTTACACCATTTTTGTAACAGTCTTTAGTAAAGTCTTGATTTTGTGGAATTCCTCACGTGCATGCAGTACTTAAAACATAGCTTGTACACCTTGCAATGGTTCGGGTAGTCCTGTTTACCATTTTGGGTGATGATGGTAGTGGTGTACTTGTATTTATACTTCTGACTTCAACTGTACATATTATCGCAAACACACTTTCTATACACAGATAAATAATGCATAGTAGTTTTTAAGGATGCGCTGCCTTATTATATTAATAATAAAACCTACTATTAAATTTATAAGCATGCATTTTACTATATAATAATTTAATTATATTTTAATTTAATATGAAGCCATATCTACATTTAAAACTGATAAAACTTAAAGGAACGTGTCCAAATCACATATTTGACCATCCCATTTTTCCCATGGGTGACTGTTGCGGTTTTGATACCATAATCACTCGTCATATTTTTCTCATTACCATTCTGAAATTTCGCGCTCTCAATCCGTATATATTTTCAAGAATATCGTCAAAAATCAGTAAACTAATTTATCCGATTACAAAAAACAGTGCAGTAATTACACCAACCTTTTTGCTTCCACATCCAAACTGGAGATTGCAAATTTCCTGTTTTCTTCCCATGGATAGTATTTTGGGGAGGTATTTTATATGATTGTTAGGTTGGGGTGTTATGGCCGAGCGGTCTAGTGCGTCGAACTTAAGTTCCTGTGCTAGTACTAGAATGTATAGGTTCGATTCCTGGCCGTGACGGGTTGTGGCACCTGTGCCCTTGAGCAAGGCACTCAACCACACTTGCTCCCATTCCTGTAATTGGCGGTCCCTCCGCTGTTGGATGTGGTATATATATAAATAAAACGGAATCCATTTTCTGGAAAAATCTGAACACGCTTCTTTAAAAGGTAAAGAAAAATAACTAAATGTCTTCAGTAAGCTCGGAAGATTCCGACGGTTTGTTGAATTCGTGAACCTCAATCATTTGAATCCCGGCGTGTGTGGGTGTCGGCACGGGTGTGATTTGGGGCGGCAGCACATGCGTCATCCGGGGCGGAGCCCTGGGCTCTGCTCCGTGATAAGATTTTATGGCCTTGGTCTTAGGAAATGGCGCCTTGGCAGTCGCCATTAGCATGTCTAGGCCATGGATGGAGTTATCTCTGAAAGACATCAATCACAAAATGATCCATTGAGAGTCTCGTCATTCATCCGATGACTCGGACTTGAACATGGTGGCTCGTAACTTACGAGTTACATATTTCAAAAAAAGAAAAAATATATATATTCGCACACTTAATGCAGGATTCTTGGGTGAAAAACACAGTACAATGCGAGAATATGTACACTGCCCCGCCAGGCCGGCAAGGAGCGCACAAACACATCATCATTTCACATATTGTGTGTACGAAACTTTAGCAGATTCAGTTTCATTTTGGCTAACAAGTGACTCGGACTCGGACTCAAGGAAAGTGACTCGAGACTCGGACTCGGACTCGAGGCTAATGACTCAAGACTCGATATTGGTGACTCGACTACAACACTTCCATGTCCTTCGTAATGCCTGTATTTCAACAGTTATGCGATTTATTAGCTCCTGAATCATAATAGACTTGAAATAGTGCAATGTCGAAGTTTTCTTTATTAGGGCACAAAATGTGTTGATAGTTATTTCAGAACCCAGGAAAGAATTGCATCTATCTTTGTTATGCAATACCATAAATCAATGATTTATTCACGAGACATGCTCAATAACCATATCAACATAACTGCATTGTCAAACAGAAATTATAAACATGTATTCAAGTTTTTGAGATAAAAAAAATTGGAAACAAAAAGAACATTTTTTTCCTTCTGACTCGCCATGTATACATCAAAACAGATATCTTTGTGCGACGTGCGAAAGCATAGAAAATGACCGTCTTACTTCTTTTTGCAAATCAAGTAGCAGACGATGACTGCAGGAATGCCAAGAAGAGCCAAGCCAACACCAAAGGGAATCAACCATGTCAGATTACCTGCGATCGTACAAGATTGTATTGATAAAATGTTAAAAGTGGTCGTATTTCTCTACAACTCGTTTCAGTTTGCTTTGTTTTGGTAGATCTAGTATCGTATACCCAGACCTGCTGCATCCTCTTGCATCAGTGCCCCTTTAACGCACTCCCCTACTCGTGCGTACCGAGGCCCTGGTGAAACCGGCCCCATTTCGCTGGGGAACAAGCGACAGAAATCTTGTCGCCTCTCTGGACCAATCAGGACGCTTGGCAGTGCATTGCAGGCATTCAAATGTAACGCCTGCAGATTGTAAACACCATGCATGCATGTGATACATGTACTCGGTAATGCTGGCCGTTGTCCGTGTCGGTGATTGGCTGCTATTTAAAGCATGGGGGAATCTGTTCCATTCATGTTGGTCAGCATGCATCACTGTTATTAATTTGAAAAACTGCGGAGTAAATAAGATCGTCGGCAGAAATGTTGGTAAGAATGGGACAGTCATAGGGAACAGAACTCAATACAATTTCTGGAAAGTATAGAAATCGTTTCTTTTCGGCATAACATGACCGAATTGATTAAATTACATCAAAATGACTCGGGCGTGAGTTGGCTAGATGCAACAGCCGCCTTACTTTGCAGATTTGCGTGGATTTCCTCAGGGCATTGTAACGTCACTTAGCAGAGTGGAATTTCCCTGAGATCTCAGGATGGACCTGCCGAGGATGCTTGCCCAACAGGTCTGGGCACCTTTTCTTCATTTTATTTATTGAATCGATAGATTTTAAGGTGCCTTTTTCATTTATTGGTGTTTGGGCGCTTACAAACGCGGTATGGTAAAGTGATCATTCAAAGAAGATTGTCACAACGTTAAAACCCCATTGACAGAATTCCCTGACTGGTCTCCGAAACAAGACTTACACGGTCTATAGCAGTGTGCGTAATCTCGTAGATGGCTTTATAACTGTCAGACACATTTTGTGAACGAGTCTGGCGTTCAGACTAGTGTCAACAAATCAGCGATGCGCCTTTCAGCAAATTGCCCAGACCTGTTGATCGAGCATCCCCAGCAGGTCTGGGTAGGAGACTACAGTAAACCTCAAACAAATACAAAATCGTCACGAATACTCACTTTTTCGTATTATCGTAGACTGGTCTTGCTTATCGCCTTTGTCACCGGACATTGTAACCTCGACCCCGGGCGTTGTTAACCCATCTGAAACAATCAAGCAATCCAAAATTTTCAAACTACGTAGGAATATTTTTAAAGATAGCACGTCTTTTGCATATTTCACATGAATATCGGCTGGTGCACTGACGTACTTCCTCTGTATCTACTTGACCAGACTAAATTTTGCTGCTATGAGATGCATGCAGCAAGTGTGAAGTAGCCCTACAGAATCAATACAATAGGGGAGAATGGCATAAAGTAATAAGACTGTTGGTTGCTAGGCAATGGCGTGCACCACGTAGCAACAACAGCATAGTATGTGACTTTCTAAACTGCACCTCTATTTGAAAGTGGAGAATTTGGGGTGCTAGCCATTATACAAATGGTACACGCAAAAGGCTAGTTGAAATGAATTTGACATTTTTATCAAAATATAAACACGGCATCTTAAAGATAGCACACATGATTAGTAAACTTTACAAATAGTTTTATCCCCCTGTGTGATTGAAGATATGCATGATTAAAACCAACCTGAGCAAAAATCAGCTCCGTACTTCGTCTAACTTTTGAAAAAACAGTCAAAAAATGGTTTACAGTAATTTCGCCCTGATCCACGGCCTGTGCACGAAGTGGTTTTGGGGCGAAGTGGCATTTGGGCGAGGTAGTGTTTGGACAAAGTGATTTGGGGTGAAATGGCACTTGGGCGAAGTGGTTCGGGAGCAAAATGGCACTTGGGCGAAATGGTTTTGGGGCGAATTGAATTTACGTCTCGCGAGACGAAAAATAATTGTTTTGCTCATTTCTCAAAGACAATAGTATTCCAGACAAAACCATTTCAGGGGAAGTTTTCTTCCGTCGTCATGTTTATATCGTGTAAGTTATGTATAAATCTGTGAACATTTCTGATTCTTTGAAATACCAATCATGTGTACTGTCTTTAAGAGTAAACTTACGGTATCAGTAAACCTACCAGTAGCTTGTACAACGTAGTTCTTTTCAGAGTCTGTAGTTGATGGCGTCATCATCTCCCCATTGCGCTCTGTTGTCGAGTCAGAGGTTATGCGAATCGGAGTCTCAGGCTGCACAGTGTGTTGGTATGCAGATGACCACGGCGTTTCATGATCCGATATTTTTTGCGTCACCAGATTTCTACTCGTCTTTTCAGACATGTCTGTACTTTGCATCTGGTTGCCCTCTGACGTACTAACTGATGAACTTTCAGAATTTGTAGTATCTATGGTAGTGTCTTTATCTTGCTGATATGTACTCGGAGTGGGATGCATCGGTTCAACACTTGTTGAATATGACGTGGTACCATGGTTCGTCTGGATAATGTTTGATGTACTCGGAGTGGGACGCGTGGGTTCCACACTTGTTGAATATGACGTTGTATAGTGGTTCGTCTGGATAATGTTTGATGCAGTTGGGTTTACTGTAGTTTGTTTCAAATCTGGCAGGAAAAATTATATACAGATGGACTTTATATTTCTTACACTTTACGTTCATCCGGAAATGGTTAAAACAGAAAATTTGTATCATTGTAATTTGCTTAGTAACTTACTTAATTGGTCATTTCTAGACAACTGTGACTCAAAGTGAATGGGTCAAAGACCCCATTTTCAATAGGGAAATCGCTTCGTTCGACGATGATTCGACGAAGAGTTTTCCTGATGTGAACACACGTCTCTTCATTCGACGATGATTAGAATCGCTTCATTCGATGAAGCAAATAGCTTTATTCGATGAAGAGATCGCTTCGGCTCCCTTCATTCGACGAAGCGATTTGGCGGGCCTGTTGCACAGGCGCGTTGTGCATCGAGCACCTAGCAAGAGTTATTTTTGATGTGTCGCTGGAAAAACACAGTGCGTCTGGACGCTTGAAGCTCAGCGCTTGATGCACGACACACATGTTCGACCTCCCGCGGCTTCATTCGATCTTCGTTAGCAGTCGCTTTTCGTTCCATCTTCGTTAAGTGATATGTGAACGCACGCTTCATAAACTAACGATGATGATCTAATATTCGTCGAACGAGGGGATTTCTCTAGTGAGAACGGGGTCTAAGATGGATAAAATAAAAATAAAATCGACCACTGGCAAACTGCCACAATTCTATTTAAAGGAGCTTGTTCAGACTTTTGTTCTAGAAAATGAATTCCGTTTTAACCCAACAATCATATAAAATCCTTCCGCAAAAACTACTCTCCATTGGAAGAAAACAGGAAATTTGCAATCTCCAATTTGGATGTAGAAGCAAAAAGGTTGGTGTAATCACTGCACTGTTTTATGGAACCAGATAAATTGGTTTACAAAACATCGGTGTTTTTTTTACGATATCCTTAAAAATATACGGACTGAAAACGCGAACGGTAATGAGAAAAATATGACAAATAATATGGTATCAAAATCTCAACACCCATGAGAAAAATGGAGGGCTTAAAAATGTGATGCTTTCATCTGTAAATGAATTTAAAATGAAGCTAAAATGGGGGCAGTATTTTTATTTAAGTAATTTTATAATTCTTTGCTCACACATATTGATCAAATTTCCAAGGGCATATAGACCGTATCGAATAGCTGACATCTTGTAGAGCAATTTGTGTCATTTAAATTGGTCAACAATATAAGCACAAAATGTGCTACCATTCATGTCCTATTCACGTCCTCAAGGAACAATGAAACTGCCCTACAAGATGGCAGCTATTCGACAGAGTCTATTACACGTACCTTTATCTATATGCACAGTTCCAATAGCGAGTCCACGGTTAACAGAACACACATAGATGCCATAATCTTCATCAATAAACGATTTGATATCGAGATAAATCTCAACAATGGTGGGTGATATTACAATCTTCGTTGCGTTGTATTTAGCGCCCTCTGTTGTCTCAAGTAGTTCATCAGTAGATGTGCTATCTTTCGTTGTCTCTCTACGGTACCAATCAACTGTGTAGACTTTATCCCCGGTCACGTGACAAAGAAGTTGAACTGTTTCCCCCGGGATGATGTTACCGATTGTTGAAATGTTGACGTTGCCATGAAACGTGGCTGCATTAGCAAGTACCAAAACATATAAACAGTGTGTTATGCCGGGCTTACACTATGACGTGAAGCTTAGCCGTAAAGTAGAGCTGCGACGTTTAAACGTTTAAACGTTTAAACGACCGAAATTTAACTATCCGTTTAGAAAAATGCTAAACGGATATCCGAAACCAACTTGTGAAAAAACAATCTCCCTTTTTCAAAGATCTAATGGCCGTTTTGCGCCGCCAGAAATTTCTAAAGCGGCAATTTTGTTCGTAAGAATCAGGCAGCATACCGCTGTGATGAGCCCAACGGTACGTCGGTAACCTTTGTGGTTTCAAGCCGAAGATGTACAGTTGCGTTCGCGGGCGGAAGCGATTTTACTGGTTTACGGTTTAATCTTGTTGAATTCAAAGCAAGGCGGTAAACACCGTTTACTAGCTGAACTTTCGTGGCCTGCATCATGTATGCTCCAATTCAATGAAGTGTCAGCGGTGCCGCGCGAACGCACATGATACCAGGTCAAAGAACTTTTTATTGCGAGCGCGGTAATAAGTTTTACTTTTTGTTATGTTTACTATTCGTTTAAACGTTTAAACGAACGTTAAATTGACGTTTAAACGTTTAGAAAAATAAACGGTAACTCCCAGCGCTACCGTAAAGGCAACGTAGGACTATTTTTGTGATACGAGGTGGGACGTGGCTATGTCGTGGCAGTTACGGCATCTATGTGAAAGTTACTGGGTCTACGTGGCACTTATTGCGAGGTAGAGTGGGAATTTTAAAAAAGTTCAAAATTTTACCACGTAAAGTAAGCCCTGTTCACTGCCGTGGCGCATACTTAACGGCTACGGGGCTACCCCAGTGAGGGCCATGTAATATGTGGCACTATGTGGCAATTACGGGGGATATCCGTGGACGGCAATCTGAATAGACATATGACGTCACGCAATGTTTACCGCGGTGCATTATGGGTAAATTGTGGGGACGAAATCTCAGCATCGCTAGTTTGCACAATTATTGCAGGGCCATTTTCGCCGCGTTTTGAGGCCTTAAAAGTAACAACCATATTTCCGGCGTCCGTCGTGGGCTTAAAACTCACGAAGGCACAACTAAGTTGACACGAACCATTTCAGAAATTTACGATCTTTGTTTTTGACGTTTTTTGCCAGCGAAGCGGTAAGTAAAGTTCCCAAAGTTACGTGCATAATACGCTAGGCGCTATGCATGCAACGCACGCAAACTAGAGATGCAGAGATTTCGTCCCCACTTTTCACCCATAATGCACCGCGGTAAACATAGCGTGACGTCATTACGTTTTGGGTCTAATAGTCTCTGTCTTCTTGATGGTCAAGAAGCTGAATGACTGGAAGGGACTGGAGACCCCTTTTTTTGAATTTTTGGTATTTTTACGCAACACTTTTACGTGTCTCTTAGGGGATATGTGGTTTCCAAGGGGCACTACGTCGCAGTACATGGCCCATACGCGTCACATGATTCTTACTTGGGAGGTACCCGACAACTATGTTGTGCTACGTGGCCGTTACGTGGAAATTACATGGCCTTACGAGGGTCTGACAAGACGAGTACGTGGCTATTCTGTGGCACTACGAGGCCCACGGTTTACTGGTTCTTACGGCGTCGTAAAAAGTGAAAATAAAAATTAGCCGTACGTTGCCCTTACAGCTAGGCTTTATGTGATAGTCTGACTCCGGCATTACAAGAAATTTGCATCAAATGAATTGAAATGAATAAACACAAAGTAAATATTGTATACGTACGCTGAATTATTTCCAAACTTTTCATCAGTTCCTGTCCAGAACTTCTTGCGACGCAAACCACGACAGCCAAGGTACCAACAACATTGGCATGGATTACCAGCGTAGATTTGGTGACGCATTTTGAAGCGTTGACATTAAACACTTCCATAGAAGATGCAGGGTTTGGCGAAATTTTCATATTGCTGCCAGAATCGTAAAATTCCCATTCAATTGTTGGAGCGGGAAAGCCACGTGCCTGGCATTCAAAGGTTAGGGCGCCATCTGGTGGCAGAGGCGATTGCTTCGCCTTCGTTATCTCAAATGAAGTGTCTGAAAATGTAAAGAAAATTTGTCTTAGTCACGTGATTTGCACAAGTTTGTTTTAATGATAAAATGCGAAATTCAGAAACATTTAAAGGAGCGTGTCCAGATCACATTTTTGAACCTGCCCCCATTTTTCCCGCGGGTGTCATATTCTCATATTTTTCTCATTACCATTCTGAAATTTCGACCTCTCAATCCGTATATTTTCAAGGATATCGTCAAAAAAACACCAATGTTTTATCAACTAATTTATCCGGTTACACATAGCAGTGCAGTGATTACACCAACCTTTTTGCTTCCATATCCAAATTAGAGATTGCAAATTTCCTGTTTTCTTCCCATGGATAGTATTTTGGGGTATTTTATATGACTGTTAGGTTAGAACGAAATAATTTTTTTTGAAAAATCTGGACAAGCTCCCGTGTTTTAATTGTTAAAAACGTATGTTGTAGCATTAACGATGTAGCATTTAGCCTCTTGCGTGTAAAATTTGGATAATGGCTGGCGTCCGGAATTATCCACTTTCAAATGGAGGTGCCGTTTAGAAAGTCACATACTACGTTGTTGTTGCTACGTGGTGCATGCCATTGCCTAGCAATGAACAGTCTGGTTGCTTTATGCCATTCTCTCCTACGGTGAACACAGTATTGATTCTGTATTTCACACCTGCCGCATGCACCACATAGCAACCAAAATTTAGTCTGGTCAAGTGGATACCCATTGCGCATGTGAAAGGAAGTACATCAGTACACCAGGCGCTATTCCTGCAAAACACGCAAAGGAGTAATTGATGATCATGCTCGTGCGACGCATTTGACTTACTTAAAGAGTTGCATGACATGACGTCATCGATTTGAGCCTGGGTGAATGCGCCTGAGTACACACTCAGGTCGCTGAAAGCAGCTTTTGAGAATCCCGAGGACGAGGTTGCGCCACCAATTACTAGACTGGTATTCCCGTCTTGCGTAGTAACATCAGATTGAAATTCGTGCGATGATGCCGACAACTGCCCGTTGATGTACACCTGGAAAAAACAACACATTTGCTACAGATTACATGATTGGAAAACTTTTAAAAACAGGAACAATAGCATTACATAACTAAAGAATAATGTTGATAAACTGCCTTGTAGAAATTGCAGCCACATAGATGCAGTAATACTTCAGAAAACCTGAAAAATCCATGCATGTTTTTGGTGTATGAATGAATGGAAAAAAGTGGTCTGCAGACAACTTTAAACAAAAGCACATTAAGTTGGCAATTTCTCCCACAAAGGTACCATTTTACATGGACAAAAATAATGTGGTGTTTGTTACCATTGCTATCGACACTTTTAGTCGTTTTTTCTTGTCAACTCGTGAAGTAAAATTTTGGGTAACTGCAAATAATGTATTAGGGCATTAAAGAGAAAATTAGTATGGTACCTTGGCACCTTCTTCATGGTCAAACACCAGAGCAAGATGGAACCAAGACTCTTTGGGAACCTCTTCGTTGGAAACTATGACTTCATCAAATGATTTCCCGGATGTTCCTACTTTAAATTTGTACGCCAAATCTGCAGCCGACTGGTAAAAGGCAAAACCGTGAGCTGATGAACTTTGCCCAGCGGAACTTAGAAAGTATGCATCGGATGTCATATTGCCCAGGTCAAAAATCATGACCCACAATACGAATGTCGCTCCGCATGCGCATTTATCGGGAGATGATATACAGTGACCATTAAACGCCCCCAAATCGATGGCACTTTCTGTATCAGTCAGAACAGCGCATGCGTGGTTGACGACATCCGGGGCTTGTATGTACGTGACTTGACCTGTGACGCGCGTCGCGCGATCGTTCTCAGTAAAAGGCTGGTTATATGCGATGCAGGATGACGGATCTTGTTGGTCGGAACTTGACTTGCCACTGAGCTCCCAAAACTCAAGTAAGACTGGAGGCGGAGGATCTAGAAAGTTGAGAAAAATTTTGTTTAGTCAAAAATTGTCTTTATCGTTTAGTCTTATGTTATCGAATCAAATTTACAGATGATTGTAAACTGTTACAAACAGTTTTATCCCCCTGTGTGATTGAAGGTATGCATGATTAAAACCATCTGTGCTCCGCCTGGAATTTTCATTGTCTTTTGGTATTTTAATGAGCGCCACAGATTTCTACTTATTAGCGTGATCCAATTTCGTCCCTCAGTGAGGGACGGAAATCAAGAGACAATAATGCCTTTCCTCAAAACAACAAACAAAAACTAAAGTGAACCTGTTTGTTTACCTGCTACTGATGTTAAGACACATGTCACACCCAGTTTATCACATGTTGAAATTGAATTTACAGTTTTATGCAGAGGTTGTTTTTATGCGTGAGGGATGGACAATTAATAAAATTGAAAAAAAATGTCATTTTTTACATGCATTTTCAACTATTTCTTGGCACAGTTTGCCCAGCCGAATTTTTTCTGTTAATTTTTGTAATTTCTTTACTGTTAGAGGTATCATTTTGACTAATTTAGGAAATTTTGAAATTTTAATCCAGTGTTTACTAGTTTTGGATCATGCTCTTATGGTCGCGAAAACTGCGCGACTTAAACTACCTTTTCCCCAGAGCGGGTCACATATTGTGTGTGTGTTTTTTTTTTACTACTACTAATGATATGTATTGACATTGGATCATGGAGGAGGCCAAGTCGAAAGTAGCAGAATCTGAAATAGATTATTTTTTCATTAAGGGTTACCCTCTAGGACAAAGCTGATGCAAGTTGCTCAATAGAATTTGTCAGGCCTTGTTTACGTGATCTGAACATTTTGGTTATTTAGAATCAAAAGTAGTTTTTTTCATACGTAGTTTCATTAAAAATTCACAATTACACGTAGAGCAAATTTTAAAAATCTTACCAACATTCACGTCAGCAGTCTTCCTGGCGTAAACTATTCCCTCCTGAGCAACACACGCCAATGTCTTCTTGGCATAATCACTACAGGCAAAATCCTTGATGGTTAGAATTGAGGACAGCTGAAACGTGGAGATGGTTACGTCATCATTTTCGGTGAACGGAACATACGTGGTGGGAAGCGTGCGTTCAAGCGACGCCCACGTCAGATTAAATTGGCCAATCACAGATTGGCTGATTTTGGCAGTGCATTCTAGCTGTACATTCGTGTCACGTGACGAACTCAGTAACTTGAGGCTGACAATGCTTGGGAGTGCGGGTTCTGTAAAAGACAAAGAATTTTAAGAGAAAATATTTCAAACTTGTCACAGCTTTGTACTAGGTATAACAAAAATATAAAAATGTCCTTAAAAATCGTAAGGGCCTTATCGAGATTCGAAGCCTCTGACTCACCAGGCAGATGCTCTACTAGCTGAGCTATAATAAGGCACAGTTGGTATACTCCCTCAGGTTTTCCCTATAGACCCAATTTTTCTCTCAGGGTGTTCATGGTAGCGCAACTATGTAACTTAACGAACGCAACATCTGGTATGGTGCCTGATCACCATTGAAATGAAACAACCAAAATTGGGTCCATAGGGAAAACCTGAGGGAGTATACCAACTGTGCCTTATAGCTCAGCTGGTAGAGCATCATCCTGAGTTCTCAGGGAATTTCCACTCTGCAAAGCGACGTAACAATACCCTGAGGAAATACACGCAAATCTGTGGAGTGAGCCGGCTGTTGTCTTGAGCCAACTCACGCCCGAGTCATTTTGATGTAATTTAATCAATTCGGTCATGTTATGCCGAAAGAAACGATTTCTATACTTTCAAGAAATTGTATTGGGTTCCGTTCCTTATGACTGTCCCATTCCTACCAAACTTTCAAACGACGATCTTAATTTACTCCGCAGTTTTTCAAATTAATAACAGGGATGCATGCTGATGAATGTAATGGAACGGATTCCCCAGTATCCTTTAAATAGCAGCCAATCGCCGACGCGGACAATGGCCAGCATTACCGAGTACACGTATCACATGCATGCATGGTGTTTACAATCTGCATGCGTTATATTTGAATGCTTGCAATCATGCTGCAATGCACTGCCAAGCGTCCTGATTGGTCCAGCAGAGGCGACAAGATTTCTGTCGCTTGTTCCACCGTGAAATAGGGCCTGTTCAACAGGGCCACTGTACGCAGGAGTTAGGGAGTGCGTTAAAGGGGCACTGTTGCAAGAGGATGGGTGAGTCAGAGATCTCGGGTTTGAATCCCAATGAGGCCCTTATAATTTTTCTCTCATCCCAAGTTTGGTTGTTTCATTTCAATGGTGATCAGGTATATACTTAAAAATATTCAGACTATTTACCTGTTAGAGGGCACTGGTAGCGTACTTCGAAGTCTGGACAGGGCACTGTGTTCTCTGAATACTGACATCGGAATCCATTCACATTACAAATATACGGGATCTCGGGAACAACCCCACTGGAGAATAAGTCTTGGTTGCTGCCTTTGACACGACATTCTGCCCCCACGGGAGAGCTGCATAAATCTGGATATGCCTAAAAATGAAATGTATTGCATAATTATTTGTTTAATAATTAAGTGATTATTTTTAGGGATTACGACCCAGAGACTGCCGGGGTGAATAAATTTGTGGACAAATGTCCACGGGTTTGGGAAACCTGGATGCAGTGAAAAACAACTTGGCTCCACCGGGATTCGAACCGCAGACATTCTGCTTAATGTGCAGATGCCTTACCAATTGAGTTATAAGGCCAACTGGTGGTCTTGAAACACGGTAGTGCAGTTGTTCCTCACTGATTGAGATTGGCTATCACATGAGCTTAGCAAGCCCTACAGGGTATTCGTTAAGGCAAGCTGGGCAGGGGTTTGGGGCGTATCTTAAAGGAACACGTTGCCTTCGGGTTGCGCTTTATTGGGCGTTTTTGGGCTATTACAAGCGTTTGAAGTATAATGAGCACGATCTGAAAGATATGTTTAAAAAGTAGAATATAATGATCCACATGCACAAACGTGCCTTAGAAATGCTTCAATTTTGCGTAATTTCTCGAAGCAGCACGCTCCGCCATTTATGGAAGTCAAAATCTTGACTCCCATAAATGGCGGAGAAATTATATTAGTCTTATTTCCAGCCTGGAGAAAGAAATTATTTTTCCTTCCTCCGTTGCGTGTGATGTGTCTGTTTTTTAAATTCGTGTCTACAATAACCATTGGGTATAAATCATCCAAGTCCTTTCTATCGGTTTGTCCCATGACAATATATTCTTACCCTGATTGGCAAGGTTTTCGTTTTTTCTTTTTTGACGCGTCTGCTGTGTTCTCTTGACGATCCATTTTTTGACAGCCAGTCGGTGTGTGTGTGTGTAGATTAGTGTGTTTACATTTCACACATGTCTCGGGAGGCGGAGAATGGTATGGTACCTTGCGTTCATCTGATAGGTTTACCTGACCACTGGCTACGGCGCCAGCCTTACTCCTGTTCGTCGCTGCATTTTGCCCACTACCCGGACGATCGTATTGACGGCTGAAATACGTATACATTTCGCGGGACATGTAGTGGGGGTCAGAGGTCAGTGTTTGTTTTTTTAAATTACCATTCACTAATTATAACACATTAAATGTGTTTTATTGCAAGAACAACTCTTAATAAGTATAAGGAACACCCTCAAACGTGAGATTTCGTGAAATCTGAAGGCAACGTGTTCCTTTAAGTGATCTCTGGGAGGGGTGGTTATCTCATTAAAGGGTTTATGCCTCGTTCGAGGATTAAAACGTCACGTCAAAAGTGCATTTCTATTAAACTCGAACTGTCGCACTTGTAATTTTTAGTAGCAAATTACAAACGCTAATCATACCTTACCTGTGCTTTGTGAGTGTCCAGAGTTTCGTCTTCCATAGACCCGTCGGGATCATTTGCATCATACCACGGTGTCCATCGGTAATACGCTGATACAGAAAGGGAAAACACGCAAAACTACACATTATAAGGGCGTTTTGGAAACACGTGAACAGAGTTTCGAATACGCCCCAAGTTTCCTTAAAACACTGACTGAAACTTTGGGATATTCAAGTCAATTCGTTTAGGGGCCGATCAAAGTTGTCTATTTTCACGGGTCTGCAGAGCGTAGGAAGTTGGAGGGGGAGTCGAAAGCCGCGTACGACTTTACATGCACCGTAAAATGTTGTGGGGTACCGTGGCCGAGCGGTTTAGGTCACTGACTCGCAATCATAGGTGAAAACTTGGGGTTGCAGGTTCGAACCTCCCCACGGCTACGGTACCTGTGCCCTTTGGCAAGGCACTCAACCACACTTGCTCCATCCTTCGGAAGGGATGTAAAGCCGTTGGTCCAGTGTGTTAGGTAATGGAAACGCACTCTAAAGATCCCAGAGCATTCTTTCGTGAAGAGCAAGGGGGATCATTCCCGGTGTCTCTGGCCATTTCTAATTCTTCATGGGTTTCCTCACGCTTGCGAGTGACAGTGCAATGAGCACTATTGAGGAATCCTTGGAATGAATACCAGAAAGAAATAATAATAATAATAATAACAACATTTTTTGATAAGTAGACCTAGTTTTATGGGGAGAGGGGGAGGGAGGGAGGGGGTCTTGAAAAATTTGAAAAACACTTTGTAGAACCGTAAAAATGTGGACAACTTTGTTGTTGTCAAAAAATACATGTACATCAATATTTTTTTAAAAGATACTTACGTTTGGGGCACTGATATCGAACCTCATAATCAAAACATGAGTTGATCGTTGAATATTTTTGCTCCGCTCCGAGACACACAAATCCAGCCGGTAACGTACAGTTGATGTTGAATATCTGGCCCGTTTCATTGGACGGGACGCCATCATGAACTGTACGGCACTGGATGTCGGTGGGGCTTTTGCAAAGAATGTTGTATCCCTGGAAACACCAACATTGTGGAAGATAAACTCCTCAAAAAAAGTTCGGAAAGTCAAGTTTGACTGACGTTTTATCTCATTACTAAATCATTTCCCTTGAATTTGGTATCATTAGAAAGCCCTGTTATTTCTCTTTACAGTGATGTGTCATTTGTTATGATTAATTAATTGGGGGATGTGCAGTATAGCGGAATACAGGGGTGGGTGGAAAGTGAAATGTCACAAAATTCACTATTGTCATGCAGTGCATTCCCCTTTTGCTTGGAGGATGGGAATGTGTCAATGCACTTTTTGACAATAGCAATAATTTTCCTTGAATTTTATATCATTGGAAAGCCCTGTTATTCCTCTTTACGATGATGTGTCAAACTTGACTTTCCAAACTTTTTTTGAGGAGTTTATAAAGATTGTAACAAACATCCCAGTGGTAGGATAGAGCTAATTTTACTAAGTGCGTGTTTCGCATGAACAGCACATCTGGTGTACTGACGTGCAGGTTTCTGTATTCAAATAGGGGACGTTTAACAATAGGAACAATAGGGTCCGCGATTGCCAAGGACGTCCGCGATTTGGAATCGTGTACAAAACAAATGAGAGCAGTCGCCAAAACAACTAAGTCCAAACAGAAGAGGAATGGGACGTCCGCAGTGGGAGGTGGGCACAAGACTACACGTACTTCCTTTCACATGCACACTTAGTATCCATTTGACCAGACTAAATTTTTGTTGCTATGTGGTGCACACGGCAGATGTGAGGTACAGAATCAATACCGTATTCCCTGTAGGAGAAAAAGGCATAAAGCAACCAGACTGTTGGTTGCTAGGAAACGGCATGCACCAATGTATAGTATAGTATATGAACCTCCATTTGTGAAGAATTCAGGGTGCTAGACATTATGCAAATTTATGCAAATTAAGCCAGGGCATTAAAGGGCTGTCCAAAATTGTCAACATTTTCACAGTTCTTCTAGTAGTATTTTTCAAGATAAACCCCCCTGCCCCCACCCCCCAAAATACTAATTATCAAAAAAATTTCTATCAGTACCATGAACTGCCAACATTTTACAGCGCATGTAAAGTCCTACGTGGCCCCCAACTCCCCTGCCCCCTTCCTACGCTTTGTATAACCGTGAAAATGTTGCGAATTTTGGACGGCCCCTATAATAAGTTGACAAACAATGATGAGCGTGCACAATTGCATTTTGGAAATCTGTATAAAGGCTCCAGTTTTATTGGTGCAGTGAGTACGTGCGTTGCACCTACCGTATCTGAAACATGCACGTACTTGGCTGTATATGCATGGGGTCAAAAAGCGCGTTTCTATTACAAGCACTGGCATTAAACGGTTTTTGCCGATATGGTGCACAACACCTTCAACTATTATCTTGTCTGTTTCTACTGAAGACAAAATACAGGTTATTTGACGAGTGCGCACAGCAGTAGGAACAATGCGCCACATTAAGAAAGAGTTATCGGTTGTTTCTACAGGCAAAATACTTTTGCGCGCACCGGCAAATACCTTCTTCGAGCAGGTTTAATTTGGCATTGCGTGCACCAGCAAATAACTGTTTAAAGGCCGTTTCTACTGGGAGAATACCGTTTCTGAAGCGTTTCGGAAACGGTTATCGTGATCAGTGTAAACCCGCTTAAGTTTGTGACAGAAAGTTTGCATTATTACGAACCATTTGATGTTGAAGCAGTGTTTCGACGTCATCACCATCTGCTGGGGTATCCGCATTCAACCACGGTGTCCAATATCTCGTATCTTTTAAAAACGGGAAAATACGGAAAGGTTACAATAAATCTGACGCCTTTGGCAAAGTACTAGGAAAGATTATATTACTTACGTTTAAGAATGGTAAGCATCCTAGACACTCTTCCCCCATTGGCATCTACTGCCTCACACGCAATCATTGTATCGGAAGAGAAGGTGTGATGACGAGATATCAGGATGGATCGTCTTCGGTAGCTGTTGGGGGAGCTCTCATAGATGGTCACGTCAGGTGATGAAGGGGACACCAAGCTGAAGTATGCTCCATCATCTGATCGATACCAGTTGATTGTGGGCTGACTGCCTGCCTTGGCTAAGCACTCCAGCTCGACTCCTAGGCTGTCGGGGTGGCTGTGCTTTCTGAGATAGTGGATCACCAGCTTTGATTCTGAAGATGTAATAACATGGAGAACAATTACCTTGACTAGTTGACTAAGGAGCTTCGTCCAAACCGAGGTGGACAGGTAATATGACATTTTGCAATCTGTACACTTGTTCAAAAAAATCAACCGAATATTCAAGCAATATAAGACTTACAATTATTAGAATATTCAAAACAGATCTCATAATTACCCGTTGTCTCTTTTCGATACGCTGTCTTGACTTCTGTAGCGTTAAAATATCTATAGAATATTTTGAAGTCGCTGTAGTGACCTAAAGGTTTGTAGTAATGTGTGTTGTCATTGTTGCGGTTGAACATAACTACGTCATCAAAGTCGCTAGTTTTAGGATCGTCTACATCTTTGGTATATTTGGAATATGCTAGTGTTCCGTTCCTGTAGTACTCTATTCCCAAGGATGGTTCGTAAGCAAAGCAGTAGTGAGTCCACCGATCATCAGGGAAATCGGCAGCATTGAGCATTGTCATTTCCCAGTGTTTGGAATCGCTTGCTCCTGTTTTTACCCAAAAATTGTAACTTTGTGCAATATGAAGAGAGATTCCACGTGCATTGAAGGTGTGTCCCCCAGTGTTAAAGATAAATTTATTGAAACTTTGCGACCGGGGGCATCTGTTTCTCATCCAGAAGGTTATGGTGAACCCTGCAGTGCAGCAATCCGGATCCGAAATACACCTGTCGTTTGCAGATCCATAGTTCACCCATCCTAAATTCTCGTTCCTGACGGCGCACAGATGGTCGCAGGAGTCGTAGCTATCGTCGACATAAAGGACGCCCCCTACAGACCCTGTCATACCACCAGCATTGGCGTAGATCGAGGTCACTATACCGTCGCAGGTTGAAGGCTCTTCGGAACTTGGCGAGGTCTTCGTGGACAGGTCCCAGTAGAAATGAGGCTCAGGAAGGGTGTCTTAATTGATAATAGAGAACAGATCAGTCAATGATTAGCTGCCATCTTTTGGAGCAACTTTTGATATTTAAATTGGCCAACAACTTACAGACAAAATGTGCAACCATGCATATCCTTAAGGAACAAAGAAACTGCCCAACAAGATGGCAGCGATTTGATTCTGTCTATAACTAGGAAATTGGACGTATCATCCAGCCAAGATCAAATGATAGTGATTATCCTGGTTATACAATTGAAGTTTAATGTTTTTATTTTTATTTTTTTTAATTTAATGGGTTAATGAACCTCAATTTGCAGCCGGCAGTCTGAATTGTATAATATGAAGCTTACAAATATTTTCCACCTAAACATCGAGCTACATAGGTGGGTGGCGCCATTGGCAGCCGACGGCCAGAGACACCGGGTAATCCCCTTACTCTTCACGAACAAATGATCTGGGATCTTTTAAGTGTGTTACACAACACATTGGACTAACGGCTTTACATCCCTTCCGAAGGATGGATCATGGTAGAGTGGCTTGTTCAAGGGGACAGGTACCACGACCGGGTATCGAAACATTGGCCAAAAATAAGATTAACAGATATGACCCTTCTAGTTGAGGAAATTGTACCTGCCGGCGCTGGACACTCGAATCTGATTTCGTAGTCTAAGCAGTCTTCTCCGTTGGTCTGGTCAGTACGTCGGCACAATAATCCCCCAGTCTGTGAACAACTAGTGACAAAAATTTGACCAGCGGTCACGTGGTCAGTGTGCAGGAATCGAACCCTGCACTCGGCAATGCTGGGACTGGGGCACAACGCTGGATGCACCTATAAATAATTGATTGACACAACTATCAATTTTAAAGGAGTGTGTCCAGATCACATTTGTACCCCCTCCCCCCCCCCATTTTTCCCATGGGTGTTGAAATGTTGATACCATATCATCTTTCAATTCATATTGTTCTCATTACCATTCTGAAATTTCGCACTCTCAATCCGTATATATTCAAGGATACTGTTTTGTAAACTAATTTATCCAGTTCCATAAAGCTGTGCAGTGATTACACCAACCTTAATTTCTGCTTGATCCACATCAAAATTGGAGATTGCAAATTTCTTGTTTTCTTCCCATGGATTTTGAGGAGTATTTTGAGGAGGTATTTTATGTGATTCTTATAGGTAAGAACAAAATCCATTTGCTGGAAAAATCTGAACAAGTCCTTTAAAATAATCAGTTGCACAATAAGTAAAAACACAGAGTCATTTAAATCAATTGATGAAGGATGTCGTCGAAAAACCACCTATGTTTTGCAAACTATCGGGTTCTATAAATCAGTGCAGTGATTACACCAACCTTTTTTGCTTTCACATCCAAATTGGAGATTTAAATACAAATTTCTTCCCACGAATAGTATTTTAAGGGGGTATTTTATGATATAATTTTGAGGGGAAATTTGCACAAGCTCCTTAGGCTTTAAAATAATAAGTAAAAGCACTCACTACCGGGTACATCTAATAAATATTTAGACAAACTAACCGCTTTGACTGCCGCGTATGTCTCATCATCTGCGCCATCGCTAGGGTCGTCAACATTGTACCACGGTGTCCATGTTTTAGGTGAAACAATAGGAGGGATGGGGGATTCTGCACACAAAAAATTAAAACAAATATATGCCTATACTATGGCGTTTAGCACCTGCCATCTCGCAACTCGCGTCTCCCCTTTTGACTGCCAAATCTCGCGTTACGTTTCCAATCTCGCGTCTCGCGTCTTGCATCTTGCCTACCAAATCTCGATGAAGTGAGAACAATTTCACCATTTTCCGAACAGACTCCAGTAAAACTTATTCATACTGTCCTCTTCAACTTAAAAAGTCTAATTGATTCTGATCCAAAGCACACTTAAAGTTGCATTGCCCGTGTTTCGGTGAAAGGATTAAAAAAAAAAATTTACACAAGCGAACGAATTTAGAAAGCTTACGTGTCTCTGTAACGAAAAATATCAAAAACTTAAATTTCCGACGTCGGGAATTGGAGATACAAGCCTTTTTCTTGAAACGTGCTTCACATGTTGTACATGTGCGCGTACGCTCATATGTACATAGTATGTGTACAATGTACGCATGTACGCGCACATGTACATTTACGTCATAACCCTGTCGATTAAATGACCTGCCAGCCTTTTAATCATTTCTTGTTTTTAATCGACTGGCATTAATCCTTGACGGATTTTTACGTTCTTGGTACCAAATGAAAGCTGATAACTTTTTCTATTCTAGAAAAATACCTATTTAACTTTTAAAAAAAAAATTGTACGCCCAAATCGGCCCAAACACGGGCAGTGCAACTTTAATTTGGTTTCAGCTTCAACCCAAAGGTATGTTGTTGCACTATTTGTTGCTTAAGTTATCTCCTTAGATCTGTCTTAAGATATTTCTTTTGTTTTGATAGAAGATATATGACTGGCATTGCACAGAGTTATGATCCTGGTAAAAAAAGTCTCTCCAGTATTGAAAACAGGCTTATATATGCTTGCTATTTTTGAAGCTAAGGAAATTCCCGAACACATTCCAATTTTGCCTACCCAAGCAGAACTACATCCCACACTTGCCCTGCAAATTTAGCGAAATTGCCATCTAAACCGGCCGACTTATTGACGACTTTAGCTAACAATCGCGTTTGGCCCGCGTCCCTGACTTCAGGCCGCGCTTACAACCCCCACGTACGTTTCTCATTGCCTCTGGTAGTACCCGGGCTCTGGTATGCTCGCTATTTTACAAGTCAAGGAAATTCCCCAACACATTCCAACTTGGCCTGCTATAAACAAAATCATAATCCCTCACTGTTAATCGTAAAAATTTGGTCAAATTCCCATCCAATGCGTTGCGGACCAAAACGCACGGAGAATTAGCTTCATTTGCGACAGTCGTCGGCTATTCAAAAGTTTGACATGTGCAGAAAAAACTAATTTGGTCTGAGCAAGCTGATCAAGTGCTCACCAACAGAAGTGAAATTAATACAGCAGAGATGAAAATTAAGATTCACTCACCGTCAACGCACTGGCCACCAGAAAACTCGATACAAAATGAGGCAACCTACAATGGAAACAAAATAGACAGTCAAATTGTTATGGATAACAAGTGCGCAGATCCAACAGTTGACTAATAATTAAGATTACTCCCCCTTCGTAAATAATACCGGTCGTTTTATAATAAATTGCCACTCGGTCAACTTGGTTTATTTTCAAGAAGATACTTACAACAACCAAGTTTATAAACCAAGATATGATCATCTTTACTGCATGTTTTCAAGATCCGTACGTATACATACAAGAACCACAAAAAGCTACTACCAGATGTCTAAAAGCGATGTCTTTTAGACCTGGTGCGCGGTTGAAGAATGAGCGATTTTAAAATGATTCGCTCGAATCTACATGCAATCAATGTAAAGGCGTATTTATAAATGTATTGATTGCCCCAACTGATTAATTGGGTGAACAAACGCAGTCGGCGGGACTGTCAAATTTAGCCACAGATATTATATCCGAGCACTCATTTTAAATCAATAGGACAAGAGACTTTTGCATATGTCGATTTTAAGCGAAAATCGTTTAGAAACGCTGCAGTTGGTACGTCTTTATTTTAGGGCCGTCCTTTTCAAATTGGGGGATACAAAACAGGAAAACATCCATGGTTAAAACATGCTGGAATGCACTGCGATGAAATAATCCTTATAAGTTGATGAAATCGTTTACGAGTGCATTCCGTTGAACCATTGATACCGTACTGAATAGAAGTCATCGCAATCTCGCAGCATAGCATACAAGGGGGACGATGTAACAAGAACACGTCGAGGGGGAAGGCCAGAAGAATATAAAACTTTGCGAACCAGGGTTAGAGCTAGAATCCCCCCTTCCACATTTATTTAGTTTTTCTGTTTATCATGGAGGTGTATGTGTCTACAACACCATCACAGCTTGTTTTTCACAAAAAATCGACAGGCTTTTGCTTAAAACGTAAAGCAGTTCCGACCCTCTTCACCCGAAATTCTGAAACGCTCGAGGTCACTTGGCTTGTTTATCAACATGGTTTTGACGTCATCCTGAGAAACATACAAAACGGTCTGTGCAGTATTGAATGGAAAATACACGAAGTGAATGTTTATCATGCCTGTCTTGTCCTTGTAATTCAAAATACAAACGTGAAAAACACTTCATGTAATATGACAACAATCTACTATTACCTGTTTTGTGAAAAAACGATGAAATTGTGGCTCACAATTAAGCTCGTTTGAAGTAAATAATGGTGCATTGCGACGGGTGGTTTTGTCACGGAACGAACGGCATTCACAGCGGTCTGTGTACGGTCCCCTGTGGGTGGAGCATTCAAAGCTAATAATCATGTCCATCCTGCAGGCCTAAATTTTGTTAACAATTCCAGTGGAATAATGATGCATCCAAGATGGATAATTTCCTCTTCTTTTCAAAATGGCATTTAATTTTGACTTGACAATGTGCACGGGATTTGTTCAATAATGAACCCCCAGCAAAGAAACATACTGCTTTTTTCTTTCAATGGATCATTATGCCACATAAACTGTTTCACAATTGAATAACTGAATGCTCCATTTCTTGCAATTTTCTGTTACTGTACTTGCTATTGTTTAATGCGTGTAACCAGCCATGCATGATTGCTTACGCGTTAACTCTATATCATGCTGGTAGAGAACTATTGTGTGGTCATATTGATATACAATAATGTGCTTTTTATGAATTATTTTTAAAAATTATTTGAACTTTTACAAGTGTCCAAGAACTTCTTTTGCCGAGTGTAGAATGAGCGACTCATTTTTCTCTCTCTTGGTAATAGAAAAGAAAATCTTTCTGCTCTTTTTTTTCATAGTGTCTGGTAAAACATACAACCACGCAGCTACTGGGCATATCTCTGGCTTTTTGTACCAACAAAATTCTTCAAAAAACACCATCTAACAGATACGGTTTTCCAAGTTTTTTGCGTGTAAACGTATGGAGCTACCAATCGTGTTGACTTCTCTTTCTCAGGATAGACTGCCGAAGTGTGACGTGCGTTGCCATGGCGATTGGATCTAAACTATCATGGCCGTCGGGAAAAGTACCATTGGAAAAGCACTGGGACACGGTTGAGTGATTTTTAGTTTAAATCCAATTGCCTAGGCAACCAACAAAAGGTGACGTATTCACTTCGGCAGTCTATTGCGTCACGGGGTCACGCGCATATCATGAATACCTAATGAGCGTTTCAGAAATCGCGAAAATCTCATTTTCGAAAAGCGACTTTTGCTTGCAATATATCCACTTAAAACCGACAATTAAAAAATAATAAAAATCCACGTCGGCAAGAGGGATGTTTGGACTATCGAAAAACGCCTAAATGTTGGATTTTCGTCAAGGGGGATTCTTCCTCTTTAATATAGAAACTTGGACATACGGAGGTCTGAAACACTTGGTATACGTGTATAGTTATTTTGGGGGCCGTGAAAAAGTTGGTTGCTAAGACCTCATTCACACCGGATCGAACAATTTCCGGATCGTGCCATTGGTGGCGATTTGGCCGACACACGACCAATCGGCAATGTTGTTGCGATTTGCAGTCACATACTGCGATTGCTCTTAAAGCCGGCCACGCACCTTGCGTTTCGCCCGTGATCCGATCCCGATAGCGCATGCATGTTGTGCAGTCGCATACAAGGTGTACGGGTTTTGCGATGCGTTCCGATGGTGATGTATAGTCACGATTTTGTGTACGTGTCGTCGATCTCAACGCCATCGCAGAATTTCTAGCATGTTCGAAATTTGGCGTGTCTGTGCACTCGCAACGGAGTCGGAACGCAAGGTGTACGGCCAGCTTAAGACTGGTTATATAGTGATGTCCCCTAACTTGGCGCACTTCGACAACTCACTGGAAATCCGCTCACCTTATATCAAAACCCCTTAGCAGAATTAGTTGAAACTTACACACCTTGTAGTATAATTCATAGGCTCCAAGAAAAAGTAATACTATAATATTTTGACTCATCAACAAGTACAAAATAACACAAACAATCAGGACAAAACGATGAACACTTTTTTTCCCGAAATCGCCCGGACTGTCCCCTAACGTGGAGCGCGTCGCTGATTGGCTGAAACGGTTTGATGCCTTACTACGATGGCCCACAAAGACCACTTGCACGCACACACTGTGACACTGTACACAACGCCAGTATGCCTGGTTTTATTCACGTGAAATGCCCATTACAGGCTTCCGTGTATGGTGTCATGACAACCTGAAGCGAGCGGCGATGCCTTCACATTCCGGTGAATTTCTAGTAACTGAATGGTTCTTCTCTGTATTTTAGTTTGGGAATTTATAAAGGTACTTGAGAACTTTATTTACATTTAATGCCAAGTGCAACAGATTGTTTATTGCGCCAAGAGAGAACGGAAAGTAAAGCCCGCCACGTTAGGGGCCGCGCCACGTTGGGGGACATCAACAATAGGGACCATTAGAAATGGTACGCGTACGGGAAACGTATGCGGCTCAAAAAAATCGGGTGGTTGTATCACAATTTTGCGTGTTTATTCAAGAAATGAGCGCATGTGTACATGAGCATGTTGATTTGAAATTCTCATTACTTGTGTTGTTTCAGATTAATACCCACTCAAAATCGTGATACAACCACCCGATTTTTCTGAGCCGCATACGTTTCCCGTACGCGTATCATTTCTAATGGTCGCTAGTACTACGATTGGTGGTACGCGTGCATGTGCGGTAACCAAAGATTGGAGAGGATCGATCGCAAGATCGGTTATAGGTAATCGTGAGACCATTGTGGTAGCGATCGTACGATCAATCGTGGCGAGCTGCACCACTGATCGTGGGGTCGTATGACATGTAGTCTTGGCCCAAGACTACTCTAGTCGATATTGGTTTGTGTACGCGTTGGCCATATAGTGCGCCCTCTTGCAGCACTAACGGAACAGTCTTTGCTCAAAGACTGTTCCGTTAGTGCTGCAAGAGGGCGCACTATATGGCCAACGCGTACACAAACCAATATCGACTAGAGTAGTCTTGGGCCAAGACTATATGACATGTGGCACGACCAGTTACACGACCAGTCGTGCTACTGCTTGACCGGCGACCATGCACGACTGGCAGTCGCAGTTAAGAAGTTTTGAACTTGACCATCGACCTTATTGCTGCGATTGATTTTGCTATGGCGATCACCCACGACCTCTAGCTGCGACCAGTCGCGCGTACATCGACCCTGAAACTGGAAGCAACTCAACTGTCGACACTGCGCCAAAATATTCGCGCCACTTGCGGACTACGAGCGACGCGTTGTCATGGCTGTGTGGTTTTTATATTACGTGTAGGTTTACCAGAGACGGAAAAAAAGGTCAGATTTAAAATGTTATGAACTTTTTGCTCAATTAACTTTTCTAATTAATAATAAATGAGATTTTAAGAATTTTACAGTGGACCCCGAATTGGTACAGGTGAAACTGCTAATTTGGATGTGGTGTCAAAATGGTACCGAAAAAAAACCCGGTCGCTCACGTGGTTAAGGTCCAATACGAGGTCTCCGGAAGTCGACGAATATCGCGGAGTCTCGCACGTTCTCGAGGTCAACTTACACGGTCTATTGAATTTAGCTAGTCGATATTCCGAGCACCGTCTCTTTAAGCAGGCCTCCCACTGTGCGATTTTTGCCACGAATTCCCCACGATTCGGTACGATTGGGTACGATTGTGTGTAGAGTCTATAGGCGCAGGCAGTCTCCGATAATCGTACCAATTCGTAAGAAATTCGGAGGCCCGCTTTAAGCAGGCCTCCCACTGTGCGATTTTAGCCACGAATTTGCTACGAATTGGTACGATTTGGTACGATTAGCATGCAGAGACTGTCCATACACTCTACACACAATCGTACCAAATCGTAGCTAATCGTACCTAATTCGTAGCAAAAATCGCACAGTGGGAGGCCCGCTTTAGTCATGCAAAATTCTTTCAGCTATATAGGGCAACGCCGGTCAAATTCCCTCATAACGGAATCGTGTTTGTTCTACGAGCATAGCCTTCGGGGCACGGAAGTAAAGTCATGTACATGTACAAACGGAGAGCTACGTTCCGGGTCACATGCACTGCAGCACCCGGGGGGCCGGGGAGACCAGACGCACTGTAAGTAAGCGCATCCTTTCTGACAAATTTAACTTTGTGGATGGTCGAAAGATAGGCATGGATTAGCTAAGATGTGTGTTGTGAAAATCGTGGTAATGAGAGTTTGGTAGTGGCGGTAGTGCCCCAACCAGTACAGTCCCGCACGCGTATCACTGGACATTGGTATTGGCATTGCTCCATGTATTGACATGCCAGCACTTCGACCCACTGCAGTTAAGTACAGATGCCATGCATAGTTGACTGGTGAGTATTTCTGCAACCATGGAGCTCCATGCTGCAAACATTTTACAGACTTGAAATAGCAAATGTCGACGAAGGTTTGTAATGGTTACCATATCTTAAATAGATTTAGCAGGAATGCTTATGAACCAGTGGCGCACCCAAGGATTGGGGGCGGGGTAGGGGGTGCCGGCTCAGGGTTCTTGAGCTTCTGAAAAAATTAAAATTAAAATGGGCAACCAGCGTTTGACGGGACTCGATGTCAATACACAGGGCAATGAATTCAGCATTGACATCATCGACAGGATGGCCATAACAAAACAAGCGCTATTTGGCAGTAGGCATCGCAGGGAAAGTTGTGTCAGCCAGCCAGCCATGGCCAGCCCGGCCCCACGAAAATACTGGGTGCGCCACTGTTGACTTTGTAAACCCACAATTTTACGGTCACAGTTATTCTAAAAAACAGTCAGGTGCATTCTCTAACAGTTTCCCAACCCCCCACAACAGCCAATATTTCAGAATCTGGAACTGCATAATACCTTTTGTATTTATTGCCGGTTTCCCTATTCCTACATGAATATAGACGGCAATTTTGTTGCCAACACCTGCGTTAAGTGCAGTGGTCATGGTCTGTGACGTGCCGTGCACAATGTACGTATTGTGCCCTAATTATACGGTCGAACCTCACTGCCGAAGTGAATAGACAGCCGAAGTGTGACGTGCGTTGCCATGACAATTGGATCTAAACTATCATGGCCGTCGAGAAAAGTACCATTGGAAAAGCACTGGGACATGGTTGAGTGATTTTTAGTTTAGATCCAATTGCCTAGGCAACCAACAAAAGGTGACGTATTCACTTCGGCAGTCTACACGTCATTTTTTGCCTTGGCAATTGGCAAAACACTAAAAATCACTGAACCGTGTCCCTGTGCATTTGCAATGGTACTTTTTCCGACGGCCAAGCTGCTTAGCAAAAAAGTTTGCTTAATCCAAAATTTGTTTGCTTTATAAAAATAGTTTAATAGTCAAAATTGTATGCCAACTTGTGTTTTTAGCAAGAATAGCACAACACCAGTCAACTGTAAACACATAAGATTTTGACTGCTAACCCACTTTTATAAAGCAAAACATTTTTGGATTAAGCAATTTTGTTTTGCTGAACAGCTCTATGAAATTGGCCCCAGGTCATTTTTAGTACCCCTATTTTCCCCACGGGTGTTGATATTTTGATACCATACTATTTGTCATATTTTTCTCATTACCATTCTGAAATGTCGCGTTCTCTATCCGTATATTTCCAAGGATACATCGTAAAAAAACACCGATGTTTTGTAAACTAATTTATCCAATTCCGTAAAGCAGTGCAGTGATCACACCGACCTTTTGCTTCCACATCCAAATTAAAGATTGCAAATTTCCTGTTTTCTTCCCATGGATAGTATTTTGGGGAGGTATTTTATATGGTTCTTAGTTAAAACGAAATCTATTTTCTGGAAAAATATAAACACGCTTCGTTAATATTAATAGATGGAGGCATGTAACAGGGCATATAACTCAGTGGAATTGACACGCTGGGAAAGATCAAAGGTCTAGGTCGATGACGTCGTAGTGTCTGTTGTGGGACAGACGGACGGTTGTACACGGTATGCATGCGTACATGCATTACATTCTCATCTGCTGGATATGTTATGATAATTACGATAATACAAATCGCATACCAATTGAACAACTACCGTTTTGTACACGCATCGAAAGTTACGAACCAACGTAGAGCAAGTTCTAACCATATAGTCGGCGATCCAGATGTCACCCGAACGCTGCGTGGTTTGACTATAGCTAGTCACCCGAACGCTGCGTGTTTGACTATATACTAGTCTGACTAGAGGAACCAAGCCCCGGGGGTAGGTTCATCTCTAGTCAGTTGTAATCATGTCACTTTTCAAGATGGCGGAATTGTAAACGCGATTGAAAAGAAAACAGCTTTCGCTAAAAAGTGTTAATTTATATCAGAATTAAAGATGAATTAATAACAATTCTATGGTAGCTTTTGGTGAACGAGTTGAAATGTCTTTAGTAGATCTATAGAACATACGAGGGCAAACATGGGGGAAAAGGTTGCCAACAATTATTGCTTGTAAGCTTTTTTGTAAACCGTTGACGGCGGGCAGTGCAGACGATTTTGGCCATGTTTGACTAGATTGGCCTGACGACGCGTTCGGGTGAAAAACAAACTACGCATGTGCGCAAATTGACTAATGGTCAGCACCCGCACTTGCTGATCATTCATGTAATGTGTGTTGATATGATAGAGGTTCAAAAAGTAGACATTAAAATGGATTGAAAGTTTTTGCATAGTGTCTAGTTTTCCAGCATCCTATTTTTTCTGTCACCAGAAGAGCAGATTATGTTTTACCAATAATATGTTTTGTTGTTGAATACTTTCCCACATGCAATCAGGGGAAGTGCCTCTGCATGTGAAAATTTTCCATGTCGTCATTAGAAAAAGTAAAATTGAACAAAGACCCTGAACCAGTGGCGGATCCAGCCTCATTAAAATACAGGAATATGCCTACAATGGATTTCATGGGGTTGTAGCAACGCTTTTCCTTTGTATTCCTGTACTTTAAAGAGGCTGGATCCGCCACTGTGAACATTGCTTTATTCCTGGTTAATGCCACATGACGAGTGACAAAGTGTAGTGACCATATTTGACTGTCCCTTTAATACTCGTAGATCCCACCATTCCTTTAAACCTTAAACGGTTCCCCTATTTATACCTTGGTGAAAACAACATTCCCTTATAAGGTCTGAAAGACCAAATTCATTTCTTTACCCTTTTGACCCTTTTTTAATTTATTCTAAAAGCTATAGAGCCAAGCACCGTAAACCAGGGGTGGTATTCAATTCAGTACTTAAGCCAAATATTTAAGAATTTTACTTAGTTTTTGGCTAAAGTAAAATACTTAGCCAAAATCGGTATTCAATTCGCAAGTGGCTAAGTTTTTTACTTTATAAAAATACTTAGAACATTTGGTATTCAAATGGTTCTTTTTGGGAAAGTATTTTACTTAAATTTGAGAAGGCAGGAAAGCACACTTAAAGGCCCAGTGGATCATTTGCAATGACCCCAAAAAGTAATCGACGAGTTTACAGGGAAAAAGTTCTGAAAGTAAAGATTGAATTAATAGCAACTATCCAATGAAAGGTTTTCGCTCAAAATGATATAATTTTACCAGAAAATAATCCGTAAAGATGAAATTATTTAGATCGTTTGCAAACGATTTACTTATTTTTGGTTCGCATCTATACGCGGTCCAAAATGCATGGGCGCTGTGTACTCCGTTTGCGTGTTCCAACGCGATGCATTTTAATATGGGCGGCCAACAGGGCAAAAAAAGACAACGCGGCAGGCCAAAAGAACAACGCGACAGGCCAAAAGAACAACGCGACAGGCCAAAAGAACAACGCGGCAGGCCAAAAGGACAACGCGGCAGGCCAAAAGAACAACGCGGCAAGCCAAAAGGACAACGCGGCAGGCCAAAAGGACAACGCGGCAGGCCAAAAGGACAACGCGGTAGGCCAAAAGAACAACGCGGCAGGCCAAAAGAACAACGCGGCAGGCCAAAAGAACAACGCGGCAGGCCAAAAAGACAACGCGGCAAGCAAAAAAGACAACCCTAGCCCAGGTTTGACTCCTTTTAAATTAGCAAAGTCGGTACCAAAAATGGTCACATATAAGAGACACGCGCGTGCTAATGGTTTCAGGATCTACATTTTTTACCGTTATGGACAGTGTCGCGGAGTTGAACAGCGTACGGCAGTTCAACAGCATAGGTCCGGACACAAACTTCCAGCCAATGATTATTAGTCTTTCTGTTCCCGTGACTTCCATATACAACGCATGAATATTTCAAATGGAACCCTTGTTAATAATGCACCTGTCAAATGTTTGGTCGCGTTTTTCGTGCCCCAGGGTGGGGACTTTGACCCATTTAAATACAAATTTCTGTGCATAAATAGCAAATCGCGCATGTTTTGCACCCGAGGGTGGGGATTTTTGTCACCTAAATTTTTCCCCAGGGGTGGGAATTTTGTCACGCAAAAAGTGACAATCCCCACCTCTTAGGTGGGGTAGCCCGGGGTGGGGGTGGGGGGGGGGGACAATTGATAGGTGCATACGTTTTCCACTAACACAGAATAATTGTGTGCTGCTTAGTTCATAAAAAACTTCTAATAAAAAACAAATGTAAAAAAATATGAAACCCAACGGAAAAAAAATTGAACAAAAGAAATCTTCTCATGCAAAACCTTAACAGAGATCGTTTGTATCTGCATGACAGGTACACCTTGTCACATGAATAGGTAAAACCAGTCATTTGAAAAGAACAAACAAATATATAAACACGCCCTAAGGGCGCAGATGGTTCAGATAGATTCAACTATGCATAGCGCTGAACCATCTGCGCAGATCGGGGTCGGCGGATTCGTCCGAAACAAACACGCCCTATAGTAAAATTCTTAGAAGGCTTTGAATACGAGATAGGTCATTTTCTTAGCTAAGCCAAATACTAAGTAAAGTTTTTACTAAATTTAAGTATTGAATTGAATACCGCCCCTGATGTTTTATATTACTATTCCTACCGTACTGTATACGTGGCAGCATGCCTTTATAACTACTGTACGTTTTAAGATTGCATCATTTATTCAATTTTATTCATTCGTCGCTTGTTCACCCAGCGCACACTTCTCAAGTTCACATCATGTAAAAGACGTAAATTATACCCGTTTCATATACAGGCGCACCAGAATCGCGCCGAACTAATTGTGTATTAAGAGCGACCCGAGTCGCTCCAGACCATCTTCCTTTCGCAAGGGTATTTGCTGCACATCGAGTTTCCCAAAACCCTTGCTGAAACGAGTTGAGCTAGGCTGTATTGAGGAATATATGAATATTGATTAGCAAGTGACAGTGATCGCAACTGACCAATCACGCGCCGCGCATGTTGCACGGTCATCGCGGTGCCGATATACTAAAGCGCGCGTGCACCTAGCACGTATATAGCGCGACATTCAAAATTGCATCATAGCTACAGACGCTGTTGCCAACAGCAAGAGCCAATCACGCGCCTCGCTCCGTTTAGTGGTAGCGTCCACTTTTACTAGGGGGTGTGGGGTCTAATGTTTAAATGAACAGTCACTGTAAGGACGTTTTTTTAATAGGCCTATCTTTATTCAGATGAACTGCGTTTAGCTTTTAGCGAAATATAGTAAGTCTTCCTTCAGTTACGAACATTTTTACTGCGTGCAAGATAACATGATATACATGTACATAAAAAGATCTCCCCCATTCAAATTGTGGTAATTGCGGCTGCAATGTCGCGAGATACAACGGCGCAAGTCGATTGTTCAGAACGGCTTCATTAAAAGGTCAAAAGTGCCAGGTCAAAATAATCCCTTGTCTCTCATTGGTCGAACAGCCCGAGGCCCTAAAATACAGCTTAGCTCAACTCGATGCAAGGGTTTTGGGAAACTGGATGTGCAGCAAATACCATTGCGAAAGGAAGATGCTCCAGACAGGCGTTCTTAATGCGAGCCGTGCGCACACTAAAGATCGGCGCCTGAAACCAAGTCCCTCTTCAGTCGTTCTGACCGACTGGAACAGTCGATCTTTTGACTTTTGGCGAACCAAGTCGCTCCAAGTCGAACCTCTGGGATAATTTAGTTCGACGCGACTCTGGTATGATGAAACTGGTGTTACACGCATTTCTTCTTGTGGTTAGCTTCAATTTATACAGCGATAATCACCTGTTATGCCTTGAGGTGTTGAACTTTTGTCCGAAAACTTTTCAATAGGCATAAAGCGAGCACATTCGCAAACAAATAATGCTCGTATAATGTTGCGGCTGCCGTGACATTTAGTACTTAATAACCTTACAGCCCAACTGTACAATCCTTAATTCTTGTAGAGCTGTATTGATGATTAAATTTCTGTATGTCTAATCCATGCAGTTAAAATGAAGAATCGTCCAAGAAAACTCCGACGTCTTGGAGAAAAGGAACCGGGTGGAGGATGGGGCTGGCTGGTAACTACAGGCTCCTTCGTTCAAATGTTCCTAACCATGGGGACTTCGCTCTGCAGTGGGGTGTACTTTACCTCGATACAAGACGAGTTTGAAGCGAGCAGTGCCGAGCTTGGATGGATCATAAGCTCAGGGACCACTTTATTGGCAGCTACATGTAAGTCATCCTGAGATCTCTGGGAATTTCCACTCTGAGGAAATCCACGCAAATATGTGTAGTAAGTCGGATGTTGCGTTCAGCGAACACACGCCTGAGTCATTTTTGGATGTAATTAAATGAAATTGGTCATGTTATTTTCTCGAAATTGGTTTGAGTTTTTGTTTTTGTAACATTCATCCTATCGATAATTCCTGCGACATTTGTATTTACTCAGAGGGATGGAGATTAGAGAGCGAGTAGGATAATGTCCTGTTAAATAGAAATAGCGACCAATCGACAATATTTCTGTCGCTTGTTCCACAGCGTCGAAACGGGACCGGTTTCAACAGGGCCTCGGTAGGCACGATCAGTAGGGGAATGCGTTAAAGGGGCACTGTTGCAAAAGGAGGCATGATCCATGATGTGCCGGTGTATATATATATATGCTCAAGGAGCTTGCATGGTATTGACGTAAGGGAAATTGGACGAAAATTAGCCGGATTTGTCCGATCTCCTTTCTTGTATCGGAACGCGATGTTGGCGTTCAACCAGTCTTTTGGGAGTTCTCCACTATCAGTATCAATAGACTTCTGAAGTATCTTTTGGAAGACTGGGGCTATACTTCATTGATCTATTGTCACATCATTTATAGAAAAAGCTGCCCCCTGTCATGGCCGCCGGTGTGAAGGGTCTATACCATCGCATTTATTACACGAGTTATAGTATTTCACCCCTATAGACGCCGATGTAACCTCAAAACAGACAGTATCTGTATCTGAGCTTTATCTTACCATGCAGGTAACACTCGTGTCAAAAACAGATTTGCCACGTACGTTTTACGAGTTTCAAGCGGCCGAGAGCTCCACTCCCCTGCGAAATCCCATTCGTTTGTACACGATCAAACCTTAAGAGCTCCAGTGTGGTGTACTAGAATTCTGTCCCATCATGCACTGCGCGCAGGTAATTGTGGGGAATCGCAAATGCACGTATAATATTCCGATTCGTGTGTTTCTTGTTTCTTTTCTCCAGGTCCAATTGGCAGCGCATGTGTAAAGAGATTTGGTTGCCGAATGACGTCACTCATGGGAGGAATAGCCGTTTCGTGTGGATACATTGCTACCTCATTCGCTAGTTCTAGTATTCATATATTCATCACGATGGGATTGGTCGCAGGTGAGTGAATAGATGACGTCATCGTGACGTCAGGATTGATCGTTTACATGCATGCGATTCTATGTGAGCATGGAGGAAGAATGGCGAGAGCCTATAGGGTACCAGACGGCATATGGGCACATGTAAACAAACCGTGTCGTACAATCCTCTCCACGCAAAGCATTGTGGGATTAAATGGCGTAAACACGCTGAACCGCTGCTCATTGTTTGTGTACGACAAATTCACTAGTTTACATCGCTTTTCAACTAGAGCCACCTCCGAAGAGTCTGGAGTATTTTACGGTAGCGAAGCACCTACCACCTCGAATTCACGGACTATAACGCATATGCCATTTTATTAGAGTACTCCAAACAATCCCATGAACCCGTGCGCGACGTGGTTTTGATTACATTGATGACGTCATCTCTCATTCGGTTTATTTTGAATATACCAACATCTTTAAAGACATGACATAACCCTTTTTCTGTTTCTTTTCGACAGGAATAGGCTCTGGTCTCGTGTTCGTGTCAGCCACAGTAATTCTAGGACACTACTTTAAGCAACGTTACGCCATAGTGAATGGACTTGCGTTTAGCGGGCCCGGAGTGGCCGTGTTCGTACTGCCGCCATTGCTGGATTATTTAATTGACAGCTACGGATGGCGGGGATCTCTCGTTATCCAAGGGGGAATTAGTCTCAACATACTTGTTGCCGCTTCCCTGTTCCGACCATTGCCGAGTGAAACCGGTTGTTATGGAAACAGGCGTGAAGTTGCCAAGAAGAGCTCTAAATTGTACTCGAAGATTGAGATGAAAGGATGTGGAAATGAGAGCGTGGACAATCCGGAAACAGACAGTGATTTGATCGAGAGAGTTAGTCATGATGTTGTGCAGGAAAGCGTAAGTAGACTGGATGGCGAGGAAAATGTGTCTTTATCAATGCAAGGAACCTCTTGCGAGGAAAATGACAGCAGGGAACATTTGTCCGACAATCAACAAAGGAAAGCGGACATTGTTGGTAAAATGCCAGATGTTAAGAACACACTGGAAGACGAACAATTGAAGAAAGTAGAGGAAATATGTGGCGACCGATCGAAACGTAGCAGACGATTTTCGTTGGACAATTTCAGCAACAACTGTTGGTTATCATATGTGACAGCGTTTATCCTAATATGTCCTGTTAGTTTCTTCCAAGCGTGTGCCTTTTATTCCGTCACATTCCACGTGGTTGCGAGCACAGGGTTGGTAGGAGTTAGTACCGAAATGGCGGGCATGTCACTATCTGTGTTAGGTGCAGGATCGTCGTTTACCAGACTAACTCATGGCTGGTTTATTCATCGCGGACTGGTCACCGCCTACACTACGTACGCTGTGGCTCTGGCTGTTGGAGCGTTTGGAGCTTTTGGTAATGTTATTTCCAAGACGTATGCTGGGGTGATGATCTCGTGTTTAGTTATTGGGTTTTCATCGGGGGCCGTATACCCGCTAGTGCCGGTCGTTTTGAGGGATCTTGTGAGCCTCCGTGGTCTGCCAACTACCTACGGATTGGCCATGTTTTTCGACAGTTGTGGGGCCTTCGCTGGCGGATTTACTGCAGGTTAGATACTTGATATATCATGCCGCTTCAGTACGTGAAAACTTGACATGACGAAACTCTTTCGTTAAGCCGCCCTCATGACCATGTACCACACATGAAAGTCGTCTTTTTATGACCAAGCTGCGCCTGAGCTATAACGCCCGTCGGTATCCAAATAGTCAGCGATTGTTTTTAGACCTGTGTGTAGCTCCGACGACAATCGGCATCTGCAGACGGCGCTAAAAATAAAATATCAACGCAATAGTAGAACATGTTCAACGTGATGCCGATCGTCACAGCCAGGATATAGGTTAGAAAAAAAGATGCGCGCGCGCGTGACACACGCATCCAGTTTTCGTTGGCCAATCAGCGTGCGGAAAAATCACGCCATCGTGCGCGACATTATTTTGCGTCGAGTTGCCGCTTGTTCAGCGACACAAGCACGATTTGTTCTGTTTTGTGACCTGAGCGTTGCTTGATGCCGATTGTTACGTCGCGGCGCAAGAGAATCTCGGGTCGACCGGGGCGGCTGAATTGCGACGGAAACGGCAACTGACGTGTTGAAACTTTCAACGTTTGCCGCTAACGGCTACCGTTGTCGTTTCAATTCTGTGGACGTCCACTCTGTGATCGTCCAAAGTTGGGCGCGCGCCCAAAATAAAACGGCAGCGGAAGGGAAAAATGCTTACATGTGGACGCTGGCGACTCCGTAATACGACGGGATTGTGTGTACAGTTCGACAACGAGACATGAATATATAATTTTTTGAATTTGTTAAACGGTCAAACTCAAGTAAATGTATTCCTGTATTTTATTTAGCAGAGGGTTGTATTCTGAAATCATGTTTTGGCTATCGAGGTTGGGAAATGCTCATTTTCAAGTGAAAATTTACCTCTCATTTTTACTCACGTGTTCTGTCTTGCAGGTCTTCTCCGTGACGTCACTGGCACGTACACTGCTTCGTTTTGCATGACTGGGGTATACTACACGCTCGCAGCCGTCTTCAAAATCATAGTGGCCGTTTTGATGAGAATTCGGAGCAGACGTGAACACGATGAATTGAACAACGAATCTGCCCAAAAACTGGAGACGGACAGTTCTGTAGATATGTAGGAATTTAATGGCTTTGGGCAGGAATCTGTCTCAGAATTTAGTGAAGTGGGGATACCTATAAAACTACGGGGATATCCCCCATAGGTAGAAGCGTTATTTAGCAATATGGCGTCGCTACAACTTTAACAAGCAGACATAAAAAATCTTGGATAGCGCAATAAACCGCTGCCCAATCGGCACCAAACTCCGTCTGATAGTTGCCCGGCCAAATGTGCATAAACCTATGAGGCGGACACCAACTCCCCAACTTACCGAGCTGCGAGCATGGTAGGCCCTACTCGGACTCTACCGATACGAAGGGAATCCCCAATGATTTCTCGCATTTGCAACATTTCTGTTTCGGGACATGTTTGTCAGAATGTTTGATATGTGTCAAAGATAAAGTGGTGGGAGGTTGATTCTTGAACTCTTTTTGGTTTTCGTGAAAATGAGTAAAAAAGTTGCCGAGTTGGTGTCAGCCTCACAGGTTTATGCACATTTGGCCGGGCAATTTTGTCATCCAATCCCATAATGCATTGAGAACGTCGATAAGGTTTATTGGCGTAGGCCTATATGTTGAAAGAATATCCATTGCGTCCCCAAACCACGTGTGTACGATTTGGACTGTTACTTGCAAGTGCCAGACTGTTGCTGTGGCTTAAAATATCCCATTGACTATAGTGTGTAAATAGGCAAGCCACAGCGAACGATTTAGCCTTTCACGTTTGCACAATGGCTGGTGCCCCGAACCTTCACTTTCAAATGGAAGTGCAGTTTAAAAAGTCACATACTAATGTAACCCACGCCTGGCGCATTGGGGGGTTGGTAGACGAATTAAAATCTGTAACGAATAAAAGCTAATTCAAACATGGCTTTGGCATGTTACACATTATGAAGATTTTTGTTTTCAAAATTATCTGGACAAATTCTGCAGAAAAATCGGGAAGAGTTCCATACTTAGCATACGCAAGGAAAGGTTCTCAAGAACTACCAGACAGAATTTGGTGGGGATTGGACAAGTTATTGCCAAATCACGGTTCTACCTTCTCACATGTATCTCCATAGTTTTCTAGGGGTAACGTGGGGATTAACAAATATTCTTCGTGTAAACTTAATTTTAAAGGAGGACCAACAGGAAAAAACGCTGGGCGCAGACTTCAGCAAAGTTGTGCTAAACTGGTGGTTGGTTTGCAAGGAAATATAAGAAATTACATGTTGTCAATAAAATAAAGAGTATATTAGTATCGTAGATTTTGTGATTAAAGGCAGTATACATGATTGGTATCTCGAAAATCAAAAATGTTCACAGATTTACGCCTAACTTACACAGTATAAACATGATGACCGTAGAAAACCTCCCGTGAAATGGTTTTGTCTGAAGTGATATACATGTATTGAGAAATGAGTAAAACAATTAGTTTTCGGCTCATGAGACGAAAATTCAATTCGCCCTAAAACCATTTCGCCCCCAAACCACATCGCCCGAGTGCCATTTCGCCCCGAATCACTTCGTCCGAACACTACATCGCCCAAATGCTACTTCGCTCCCAAAACACTTCGTGCACAGGCCGTGGTTCAGGGCGAAGTGGTTTTGGGGCGAAATGCCCTTTTTTACTGTTTTCTCAAAAGTTATAGACGAAGTACGGAGCTGGTTTTTGCTCAGGTTGGTTTTAATCATGCATATCTTACAATCACACAGGGGATAAAACTATATGTAACAGTTCACCAATCATGTATACTATATTTAACGCTGCGGTACCCTAAAATAGTAACGTGCCATATAGACAGGAAGTGCAAAAATAATGCGTTTAATATTGAAGTACGGGATGGTTGTTAGAAAAAAAATGGAATTCTAAAACACATCGACTTCAACTTCACTTGGAGAACAACGTGATTATTGGTCCATTGTATATAAATTAATGTTAATGTGTAAATGGTTTATACTGCACATCACTAGCACTGTCTGCTGTCGAGTCTGGTATCTATGTTCAAAATCAGAAACAAGAATTGTTTGTCAGCGTTTATGCAAGAAAATATCATGTTAACCTCACCCCGACGTTAAATATTGAATTTATAGCACTTGGTCTTCCAGATTTGAAATTCTCGATGTACATTTTTTTTGTATTTAAATATTTTGGAAGATGTTGTTACAGGTATTATTTATCTGTGTGAATGTTTTCTGCAACACATTTGTATAACACATGTGTATATTTATACAACTGCTTGTTATCTTTACATATTTTGGTAGCGTTCGTTTGTTTTGCGATGTACCTTGCTCCAGACCTTGCCCTGGCAGCCGCTCTTACGGTCCCAGAGGGTGTTGGGCCATGGTGCAGGCTAATACCTCATCCATTCTGCAAATAGGGTGTGTATCTTTTCAAAATCAAATTTATCACAGAAAACACACCCTTTGTTATTCATGACATGTAGTTTCAGCCATATGGTCACATTTGCTTCAAGAAGGTATCATATAGATGGTTGAATCACATGGGAACTCTTTGGTACAAACGACATACAACAACACACACAACTAAGCGCGCACGCGTGATTCGATTACCCTAGCAACGCATAAACACACTGTGGCGATCTCGCATAAATAATGAGCCTCCATGCACCCTCTTGGAATTTAAGAGCAGCTGCCCTACTCGGGCAAGGTATGGAGCGCGGTGAAATTCGTGGTGTATTGACGAGCATGCGTCTTTAATTTTTTAAAAATGTGTTTGTATTGGATTTCAAAGAAAAAAATCAGCGCGCTCATTAAATTTAGTATTGATACCAAAATACATAATACGAATTGGCGTTTGGTATGGTATATCTGCACAACCATTAAATACATAAGCCTATAATTAAAGACATGCATGTATAGAGCTTTTGCACGGCGGCCATGACAGGGGGCACTCACATTGTCACCGTGTGTCATGCATGAGTAGGCGCTTTGTGGTTCTATTTTAACATAATTTAAATAAGAAAACCTGCCCCCTGTCATGGCTACCGGTGCAGAAGCTCTATTGCTAGTTGCCTGAATGACAACCAGTCACACCGGATCGGACGATTTCTGGATCGAGCGATTGGTGGCGATTTGGCCGACGTGCGACCAATCGGCAATGTTAACTACGATCTTCAATGGCAGTCACATTGGTGGTACGCGTGGTCGTATACGATCACCAACGATAGGAGATCGATCGCAAGATCGATCGTAGGTAATCGTGGCGATCAGCAACTGACAGATCGTGCAATCAATCGTGCCGACCTGCGACCGCTCTCGCGATCGATCGCAGTCGGTCGTACGATCGATCGTAAGGTGATGTTATTGAGGATTCCTCAAAAGTGCCCATTGCACTGTCGCCCGCAAGCGTGAGGAAACCCAGGATGAATTAGAAACAGGCAGAGACACCGGGGAATCCCTTGCTCTTCACGAAAGAATGCTCTGGAATCTTTAATAATTAAAGTGCGTTACCTAACACATTGGACCAACGGCTTTACATCCCTTCCGAAGGATGGAGCAAGTGTGTTTAAGTGTCTTGCTCAAGGGCACAGGTACCCCAGCCGGGTATCGAACCTGCAACGTCAAGTTTTCACCCGAGTATTGCGAAACAGTGACCCAAACCACTCGGCCACGGTACCCCATGCACCGATCGTCAGGTAACACGACCAGTTGCACGACTAGTGGTACGACCATGGGAGACCTGTCTGCGATTTTGAGGCAGTATTTTTTTCAATCTCTGAACGGCCTGAGCGTTACCTACTTGCAAATTCCACCATTTCGAGAAAATGAAGCAATCACTCGCTCGTTTGCCCTTTTGCGTTCGTGACTGTAAAAGTCACTCGAGTGCACGGTTTCGAATGCGTTAATTGATTTTCAATCCTGCTCTAGTCCTAAACATCCAAGCGTGAAATGAACGTCGTTTTTTAAACCTTTAATTCAAGGTCAGTTGTAACAGAAACAACGCTATACTTGCGCGACACATGCTACACGTGAGCTTATGGATGAGTTCACTGCGAATGCAAATCACATTATCCTCACTTGACTAAATTTGAGTGGTTTGCTATAGGTGAATAAACTTAAGATCCTTCGCCGACAGGTGGAATTCAGGAAATGTGATATGCCTTTTCTTCACAATCCCGCGCTGTACGTGACTGTATATTTAAGTAAAAGCACTACGAGTACGATCAAGGAAAGCAAAATATGGAAGGAGATAGTACAGTGTCAGTGAAACTTGTTTAAAAAAGGCCACTATTACAGGTGGCCCCTTTATAAAGGTCGCATTATAGCATTATCTTTGCAAGTTTTTGCGATGTCGCACATTTTGTCGCACATTTCTTTGTAAATATATCTTTGCAAATACTTGCGATGTCGTAAATTTCTACGCAAATATCTTTGCGATGTCATACATTTTTGTTGCATACTTTATACTTGGCATGTAGCCTAAAGGCGGATACACACTATCGCGGAAAAATCACACTTTCGCGCTGCGCTCACCGCATTGCATGAGCTCCCAATCGCCGATTATTCCAAAATAGAAAATTCCACTCTGGTAACTTGGGGCTTCTCTGATACCTCATTGGCCGCGCGTTGGAAAGGTCAGCGCACCGCGGTCAAAGTTCAACAGATTTGAACTTTGACCCAGCTCAAAACGTTTTGCGCGTCGCGATAGGCCGCGCACAAGCGGCAAACCAGTTTGTGTATAAACCAATGGAACAGTGTGATTTTTCCGCGATAGTGTGAACTCCCCTTAAGCGTATTTTTTTTTTTTTTTTTAGAAACTAGAGGGCTTCAAAGCCAATTTCCCATCTTTTCCTGGCGACGCGCGTTAGGTAGACCCTCTAGCCAAAAACGCCCTGCTTAAGCATGTATATAAGCCTGTTTTGAATACTGGAGAGACTTTTTTCACCAGGATCATAACTCTGTGCAATGCCATCTATCTTCTCTCAAAACAAAAGAAATTTCTTAAGACAGATCTAAGAAGATAACTTAAGCAACAAATAGTGCAACAACATACCTTTCTAAAATCCTGTGTTCAAATTTCCTATTTAACGTATGTAACATAGGACACATACTTTGTGACATTTTTTGGTGTCCTTGGTTACATACGGTATATTGTAAATTTGCACACAGGGGTTTCAGGAAGGTATGTTGTGGCACTATTCGTTGCAGTTCTTTAGCTGAAGTTATCTCCTTAGATCCATCTTAAGATATTTCTTCTGTTTTGAGAGAGGATGAATGACATTGTACAGAGATATAATCGATAATCCTGGAGGAAAAGGTCTCTCCAGTATTGAAAACAGACACATATGCAAATATTTGCAAACATATTTGCGACACAATTTGCGACATCGCACATATTACAAATGTACCTTTAATTGTTACGCCACCGTGCGTGACCAAAAACGGGTGGCCATAAACAGATGGCCTCTTTATCAAAATGGCCTTAATCGCAGGTTCCACTGTACAATTACTTGTGGGATTCGTAGGCCTTACAAAGCACTAATCTATGCTCAACTAATTGGCTAGTCGCATCTTCACAATACATGTAGGCATTTGCACTACATGCTGAATGTAGTGCAAATCAGGTCCACTTTTGCCATCGGCACCAGAACATGTGGGGACTACAGCTGAAAAAAATATAGGCCTATACCCAAGAAACAAAAGACCTTGTGCTCAACAACTCGTACATTTATTTTAATGCAAAGAAATTAAGAAATATCGGCCACAGAAAAGTGGATACAAACTTCACAGTATTAAGGGCGCCGCCATTTTGTCCGAAAACTGGGCAAAGAATGACGTCTTTGCGTAACAAAAAAAAAAGTTGTCCGCAAAAATTTCATTCTTTGCCCAGTATTCGGACAAAATGGCGGTGCCCTATACTGCGAGGCATATCGCTGCAATTTATGTTCTTTGTTTGTTTCGTATCCACTTTTCAGTGGGTAATATTTCTTGTTCTTTGCATTGAAATAATGTACGAGTTGTTCTTGTTGAGCACACGGTCTTTTCTTGGGTATAATTGCCATTTAAATGAAAATCTAAAAGATAAGTTGCTTAGGCCGACGTTTCTCCGCCGGAGCACGATCCATGGTTTTATACCAAACGGAAGCGAAGTGCAAAACGTGGTTATGTGCGCTAGATTGTGATCAGACCATACACACGTACGTACGTAGCCCAAACAAGCTCAAGAATTCCAAACCATTGAACAAATAATTTTAAATAAGCACTGCTATGGCAGTCTCGTTTCAGATGTTGAGCCATTGTATTATATATGTCATGCGTCTTTGCAAATTTTACAAAAAAAAAAAAAAAAAAAGCACAGACCTTTTTTTCAATGAAAAATTTAATTACAACTGTACACAAAATGTGAAAGTTTTAGCTACTTTTTAAATAGTTTTAGAACGTAAATGGAAATGTTAAGTGCCCAAGAATGAAACGAATGCTTTATTGTTTTATTTTTCTTCACGCGGTCGAATTCCTTCGTACAATTAGTCTCGTATACGCCGACCTGCTGGGGATGCTCGCCCATCAGGTCTGAGGAATCCCGATGAGAGCCCATCGCTGATTAGTTGAAGCCCGCACCGAAATGCAAAGCATTTGTAAGCGTGCACCGCGCGCGGGCCGCGCCGGTAAAGGTCAGAAGGCTGCACACAAATCAGTACCATAACCAACCCCAAATGGTCTTTACAAGAAACATGACACGTACCTTCTTCGCCCACATTACATTACAGGTTCCTATTTAGTACCTGGCACTTCTTTATGGCGTTGTCCCTCGTCAAACACGAAGAATTCCCTCCCAATCTCGGTCAAATTCAATCACAACAGTTGCCGCATAACATTTGAAACACTGACAGAGTCTTGTAGCTGTATTGTATATAGCGCCGTGCCGCGTCATACCGCACGATCTTTTGGCACCCGACTACTATCAAGGCGCGCACTGTTGCTATGGCAGCACGCTCATTTGATCGCGTGACCAATAGCAGTGCACGTACTATCAACGACGGCTCATGAATTGGTAACGACGTTCAACCTGTCAGCGATGAGCTTTCACCGCGATTACGCAGACCTGGGGCCGATTTCATAAAGCAGTTTAGCAGAAAAATTTGCTTAACGAAAAATGTGTTTGCTTTATAAAAATGAGTCAATAGTCGAAATTGCATGTCAACTTGTGTTTTTCACAAAAATATCTGCTATTCTTGCTAAGAACACAAGTTGACGTACAATTTCGATTATTAACCCATTTTTATAAAGCAAACAAATTTTTGATTAAGCACATTTTTCTGCTAAACTGCTTTTTGAAATTGGCCCCTTGTTTAACAAATTATTTGTGTTGCGCTTCAAGCCTAAATTTCAAACATGTATCATGGGCGGAGCCAGGAAATTTTCCAGGAGGGAGTTTGCCATTCAGATTTTGTTAATGTCACCTTGTTGCAGACAGGCAAAATTCTACAAAAATTCTACAAAAATTCTATAGAATTCTACTGCAAAAAAAGATACCGGAATTCAACCTATACCCATTTTTCTTAAGTGTAAATTTTAAAAACGGGGAATTATAAAAAACAAATAATAATAATAAATCGTTTTATAGTTCATAATCTCGTTTGCTGGGCCTGTGTTGAATTTTTTGGCGTCGGAATCATATACCCATCTTCAGCAATCTTGCACGTTTCTGTAGATATTTCGCCACTAACACTCTGTCTATTACTTTCTGGATATATCGAAATATATGATTTTTCGGTATTTGTTCGCGACAGTCCATTAACACTTTGGTAGTCGTGGTCGGTTTTCGTAGTTTTAACACTAGCATTTCTGGACGCGAAAGCGGTGTTATAATGTCCGCCGTTTCGGGATGACGAATCGTAGAGTGTTGTTCTGGGATCGTTACGAATAGACAGATACATAGGATCTTCCGCGTCAACCGTCTGGTATCCAGGGTCGTATATTCCAGAATCTGTTTGTCCGTCTTCATCATATGTGGCGTAAGCGGCACTTGCGAATGCCGTAGAATTGGGGTCGTTACTTCGATGCTGTACGTGCTTGCGCTTGAAGCTGCGGGAAAAATAAAAATGATTGAAATTTATCATTTTTGTAATTATTGCGTTCTCAACTACATGTATAAATTAGCATTTTGTGTGTGTAACATTTACATATATGGTGCCCCGAATTCTTAACTCTCGAATGGAGGTGCAGTTTAGAAAGTCTACATACTATGCTGTTGTTGCTACGCAGTGCACGCCATTACCTAGCAATCAACAGTCTGGTTGCTTTGTGCCATTCTCTCATATGGTGAACTCAAAACGTGCACCACATAGCAACAAATATTTAGTCTGGTCAAGTTAATGCCCGACAACTATTGAATCATTTACCTCGTTGTAAACAGCACTACTGCGGTCAATATGAGTAGAAATATCAAAATAATTCCAACAGCGATTGCCACGATTACAGCTGGAAAAGAAAAAGAAGAAAAAACAAACTAGAGATAATTAATTAACAAGGAATGATTTCTGTTTATAACTCGACACAAATCGCATTGTATGAATAAGCATCAAAATCAGTCGAGCGAATCAGAAGTTGTGTCATTTTTGGTGCAGCAAAGTCACACCCAAGTTCATGAACCAGATCTGATTATTTGACAACAAGAACTGGCCACCCAGTTTAGGATTAGTCAATTAAGACAGTCACTCCTCAACTAGGAGCGACTGCCTATTGACTATCCTAGACTGTGTGGCCATAACTTTTGATTCGCTTGACTGATTTTGACTGACTATTTTTCATGTAAGAAGATTCCCTGTCAGGATCCGGGAAAACAGATTCTGAGGTTGCCTGGTTTGATCTGGACATTTTTTTGTTCTGTATAGAACTTTATTTGAAACATAGAAATAGCTTGTAGACGACGTACCTACAGATGTTGTACCCTTATCATCTGTCGCCATAGTAATAAATCTTGGTGTTGATATTACGGGCACAGAGCTTGTAGTTTGTGCTTTTGTCACTAAAATGGTAGCTGTAGAAATTGTTTCTTTTTGGTCGTCGTTGAGCGCCGTTGTGATGGGTGGTGATGATGTTGTAGGGTTACCGACTGGTGATGTCATAGTTTCAGTACTGGGTATTAACGTTTGGCTCATTGTTGGTTGCGAGGTAATTTGCGATGACGTCACAATTGGCATCTGTGTTTTGATGTTAACTAGGTCTAGTGATGAAAAACAAAAAAAGAGTTCAATTTATCTACGTGTCAAAAAAATGTCCTGCTTTTGCCAACGGATTTAAACCAAAATTTCAGATCATGTAAACAGGGCCTAACAATATTGTTTGAGCGACGTGCAGCTTTGTCGGAGAGGGTGAGATTTAAAAATCATTAAAAAAAAATCAATTAGCCACTGTTGATGGGCGTCCTCCTATGTCAACGAAATTGTCTATGTTAGAGGTCCCTTTGCACCTCTTGATGAGTTGCACAAAACGATTGGGGAGGTGTGCAATGACATTAGGGGTGATCCTGCATTCCTTTAGAAGCTTTTGGCTTTCGGCCACCGTCTACAGCAAAGTACACACCCTAAAAACAGATCAGTTGAATGTGTCCAACCAATCTATTGGTTAAAATAACCAAGCTTACATGTATATGGTTTCCTTTTTTAACCAATCCATATTGGTTAGGAACCCTTTTTCAACCAATCCATATTGGTTTAACCAATACAGATTGGTTCAAAAGGAAACCATATGATTGGTTATTGTAACCAATAGATTGGTTGGACACATATCTACCAACCACATTGGTTGAATTCAACCAATATGTTTTTAGGGTGTATCGACATTGGAGAAGGCCAAGTCGAAACTGGCAGATTTGGAAATCAAGTGGGTTTTTTTTCGTATGGCTTTTAAATCTTACTTTCTCGGACAGAGCTGATGCAACTCACTCAATAAAATTTGTCAGGCCTTGTTTACATGATCTGAAATTTTGGTTTAAATCCGTTGGCAAACGATAGAGTTACTCAGGATCAAAAATAGGACTTTTAAAAAAATATCTTTGATTTTTATTTCAGCATATTATTCCATAATATTTATGCAAATCTTGAAACCTACCTGGGGTATTGGATACCCCTGCTGCATACGTCACAACAGTTCCTTGGGCTCCTGTTGACGTCACAGAAGAGTTAAAAGTGACAGTAATCGTGCCTCCCGTGAACGTGAACGAAAGATGCACATCCAGACGAAAACCTGATGATTCGAAACGAATCCCACCGCTGCCACCAGTGAAGGCTATAAATTGGTCCATAGGGCAAGTTTCTATCCTCAAATAGTCGCCCAAGTTTAACTCAAAGGATTTGATTTGTATTGTGATGTTCGCTGCGTTGGGAACTTCAACCAACCACGAGCATTGCTCGTTTGGTGAATAGTGGCCGGGGAATCCGGGTGAGGCAAGGGCGCCCTCTGCGTCCGTATAAACTGCGTTACATGATCCTAGCCGACCTAGGAGGAAAAACAAAATGTTATTGTTTTATTTCTTTAATGGGTTTAATTAACTTCAAATCGCAGCCCGTAGGCTGAATTGCACGAAACTTACAAATATGTTCTACCTAAACATCGAGATACATAGGTGGGTGGCGCCACTGGCAGCCGACAGCAAAAGACACCGGGGAATCCCCTAACTCTTCACCAAAGAATGCTCTGGGATCTTTTAAGTGTGTTACACAACACACTAGACCAACAGCTTTACAGCCCTTCCGAAGGATGGAGCAATTGTGGTTGAGTGCCTTGCTCAAGGGCATAGGTACCACGGCTGGGTATCGAACCCGCAACCCCAAGTTTTCACCCAAATGTTGCAATCCAGTGACCCAAACCACTCGGCCACAAGTTGAGAGGTGTAGGGTTCAAATCCTGAAGACACCATGCTTGCTATTTTTTTTTATAATGACCAGTTTTTCTCTCAGAACTTACTGTCATAAATTCCTGCCGCCTTTCCGCCACCACATATTTGATGCGGGTCGCCCACACACGGCAAGTAACAATCCTGATTTCCAAGTTTTCTAGACGATAACCCGGTCAATATTTGACCCTCGCAGTAACACTCCTGACCGAAGGCCACCCCGGCATAAGGATAGCCTGCTTGTCGACATAGTGTGAGGCAAAACTGAATCGTCATGTTGGAATATGAAAACACTGCCTCGTCAAGAGATGGCGCTCTTCGCGTGTGACTGTAGCAGCCTAAATAACCCGGGTCTGGAGATAAAAAGACGACAGATTATATTGCTTAGGGAAAATAACAATTTAGCTTTATACACGAAACACACAAAAACTCAACCAAGAAACAAAATATTGATCCACTCTTTAAAAGAGCTTATTCAGATTTTTCCAGAAAATGGATTTTGTTCAAACTTAAAAATCATCCCCAAAACACTATACCATGGGAAGAAAACACAAAATTTGCAATCTCCAATTTGGATGTTGGTGATCACTGCACTGCTCTATGGAATGGATAAATTAGTTTATAAAATACCAGTGGTTTTGTTACGATATCCTTGGAAATATACGAATTAAGAGCACACAATTTCAGAATGGTAATGAGAAATATATGACCAATTATATGGTACTATCACAATATCAACACTCATAGGGGAAAATGGGGGAAGGGGGGCGAGGGGGTTAAAAATGTCATCTTGACACCTCCTTTAATACTTACAGTTGCAAACTAGTAGAGCGTGATCGTTGCAGACTGTCGCATACTGACACTGAACAACATCTACTCCATCTATAGCAGAGATAAGACATTCTAGGGATGGCAGAGGATTTACTGAAACTCCCAGACTGGTCGCTTGTCGCACAGACATGGCACCTTCATCGAAACCTTTAAAGGTGAATAAATAAGGGGAAACACACTAGACTACTAAAGTGTGATGTCAGTTGCCATGGTGCATGCCATTGTGTAGACCCAATAAGCATGGCAACAAATATAGTAGATATAGCAAAGTCACACCTAGTTCATGAACCAGATCTGATTATTTGACAAGACTGGCCACGCAGTTTAGGATTGGTCAATAAAGACAGTCACTTAGTTGAGGGCTGACCTCGCTGTACCAAACATGACATTAAGTTTGATTCGCTCAAAATCAGTCAAGTGAATCAAAGATTATGTCATGTTTGGTACAGCAAGGGCAGCCCTCAACTAGGAGTGACTGTCTTATTGACTAATCCTAAACTGGGTGGCCAGTTCTTTTTGTCAAATACATGTAATCAGATCTGGTTCATGAACTAAGGTGCGACTTCGCTTGACTGATTTTGATGCAATAAAGTCTATTTTTCTGGACATTTTTTGCTAACTCATGAAGTTAAATGTTCAGTTGTGATCGCTAGAATTCAACGTACCTCTTTTGTGACAAACGATATCGGCTATTTGTACGTTGACGCCATCATAACATACTTTTTCCCATCCGTTAGTGGGCGTGAGAACTTCCACAACACCGCCGAAAAGAATGTCACTGCTCGAGAACAGACGGACGTCTAAGGAAAACATATGTTAACGTTATGGAAATATTTATTTCTTTAAAAAAATATAATGGTCAGTCACGTGAAGGCATTTTTTTCTGGATCATGTTATGGGGTCGGTATTTTTTTCTTCAGTCTGTGCCGAATAGACAGCCGAAGTGTGACGTGCGTTGCCATGGCATTTGGATCTAAACTATCATGGCCGTCGGGAAAGGTACCATTGGAAAAGCACTGGGACACGGTTGAGTGATTTTTAGTTTAGATCCAATTGCCCAGGCAACCAACAATAGGTGACGTATTCACTTCGGCAGTCTATACCATGTGACAAAAATGTTAATGCAATTTTCACGTAAATATTTGTAAAATAAACGGTGTGAATTCCGTAAAATGGTAATACAAAAATTCCGTTAAAAAAAATGTTTTTACGGAATTTCTGTATACGGAAATTTGTAGTTTTACGGAAACGTTCTGGCAGCAAATTTACCAGAACGTTTTGTTTTTATCCGTAATTTTATGCGGAATTATTCCGTTTATCCTACTGTTTTGTCCGCCATGGGTGCAATGCTAATCGTATGTGTCACTGCATGCCACATCAAATTTTTACAATTCCTGATTTGATTCACCTTCAAAGCGAATTATCGTCGAACTCTATGACATTTGGGGTGGATTTCGTAAAAAGCCAAGACAAACCACATGTGGGTGTACAACCCATTGAACGGGCACGTGACACTTGGTATTTTGCAATCGATACACAATAAACGATTCATCACAACCAACATGTGTGGCTTTTTACGAGGTTCACTAATCTTGAACTTTTACTCCGCAATATTTGTGGTTACTGACTGTTTTTGAATGTCGGTAAAAATTGGTCAAAATTCAGTCAAAAATTAGTTTAAAAATATTTCCGTAATTTTTTTACGGAAAGTCCTGACAGCAAAATGACCAGAACTTTGGGGTTTTTATCCGTAAATTTACGGAATTGTTCCGTTTATATAAATTATTGTTTTGTCCGTAAAAATACGGATTATTTGTCAATGTCCGTAAAAATACGGATTATTCGTCAATGTCCGTAAAATTACGAAACTCGGTGTGAATTCCGTTAAAATAATAAAATTTGTTCAACAAAATCCGTAAACAAAATTACGGGAAAGTTCTGGCAGCAAAATTACTTTTCTGGAGGCCTACCGTAATTTTACGGAATACATTTTACGGAAATCCGTAATTTTACAGGGGCTGACGTAATCCGTTCAATAATCCAATTAATGTATGTTACGTGTATTTTAATACTAATACGGAAACCAAAAACACTAGTCCATAAAATTACGAAAATATCCTCGACAAATTCAGTAAAATTGTCCGTAAAAATACACTGTTCAAAATGTCCGTAATTTTACGAACATAATTTTTACGGACCAAAGGCTAACCGTATATTTGTTAGCTGTTATATTTCCGTAAAATTTATCCCGTAAAATTACGGAACAAAAAAACGTCCGGTAATTTTGCTGCAAGACTTTCCGTACAAAAAATGTAGTGTACAAAATATTTTAACAGTGTATAAATGGACAATAAAGTAGAGCTTACAAAACGTATGATTAAAAACAAAAATATAAATTCACCTTTAAAGTAGCGTGACCAGAGTTTCTGGAAAATAGTTTTCGATGTAACTTACCAATATTATCAAGTAACTTGCATACACACCTCCCATGTCCCAAAAACCCGAAAACATTCGCAATTTCCAGTAAAAAAATGAACAAAACTATCGAGTATGCTTTCAGCGGATAAACGTTGATACTGGAAAATTAGTTTACAAATAATCGGTGGATTTTCGACGATATCCTCGGAAATATGCGGCCTAGAAGCGCGGGAGTTTCAGTTTCGTAATCAGAAAAATATAACGGATGTTATGATATAAAAAATCTCATGACCCATTAGGTAAGTCCCGGGGAGTTATGGGTAAAAAAAAGTGATCTGGTCACACTCCTTTAAACCTTCACATAATGCTAATAATAGAAAGTCCCAAATTTTCGTATAATTTTGCTTTGAAACAAGAACGACAAAATAATAAGGATGTTGTCATACTGATAAACTGAAAATGTACTTACCTTTCATGACAAACTGTTCTTGTGTCGCAACTCCGAAACAACATATCACAAATAAGAAACGCACGTAATCAAGGCGTCCCATTTTTCACCGATGTATATAATTTGTAAATTGAATTTTAAATGTACTAAAAATCCACAACAGTTCTGAAAATCACTTTTGCTTTATCATCGTTAATAACGTGAACTATAACTTTGGATTCCAATTTTGTGAACGCATACATGTAGCTCGCACTGGTTCTGTGAGATATTGTTGTACAGCGACATTTCGTCTCTGCAGGTGAGTCACTTCGTATGCGCACTGAACGAAAGCAGCACACTTCAATGGTTCTTTTCTGTGTGATTTTTGAACCACAAAATACAGCTTTTCTTATTCAAAATTATGTGCGTGTACAAACCTTGAGTCATGGGACGGCACAATTTTGTAGATTAAATGTTTTCCATATTTCCCCACCAGCGGGTATTTATACTGGTATCACATACTTAAAGGCACAGGCTCGTCAGCAATGCGCGCCCGCCAAATGTGTGCCACGCAATACGCAGCTCCATAGCAAAGGCATGGAGCTGCGTGTTTCGAGCACGAATTTGGCGGGCGCGCATTGCTGACGAGCCTGTGCCTTTAATACTGGTTAAAATCTATACGAAGTTAAAATTACACATTTCAAATTAAATAGCGATAAAATAATAAACATTTTAATTTACAGATTATTTTTTAAAGTTAAATTTTCCTTTTCAAATGTTATTATGCCGATTTAACGAACACAGCGTTTAGTATGGTGCCTGATCACCATTGAAATGAAACAACCAAACTTGGGATGAGAGAAAATTCCTAAGGGCCTTATCGGGATTCGAACCCAAGACTTCCGACTCACTAGGCAGATGCTTTACCAGCTGAGCTATAAGGCACAGTTGGTATACTCCCTCAAGTTTCCCCTACAGACCCAATATTTTAATTTTAAAAAATAAAGTTGATTAATTTTGTAAAGTTTTAAAGAGCAATCTTTAGTTACTAAATATTAAGAATAAACTTTTGCCGTTTTGGAATTAAATTTCAATAAAAATTAAATAATTATTTTAAAAAAATTACATGAACATTGACAAATAAACATTGTATTACGTCTTTTCATTTGCAAATTTTATCACAAATAAAATCATGAGACGTCGTTTAAAATTCCTCAAAACACTGTCATTATTTGAACAGTTTTGTGACCTTTATGTCAAACGACCTTTCATACGATCATTACGCAAACATCATTTGTATAGCTTAGTATTATGCACGCTGAAGGTCTGATGACATTGAAACTACGAGCGTGGGAGTTGTATGGGGATAATGAACGACATCCGTCTGTGTGATTTTCTGGCAATCTGCCTTTGCATTCTATACGAAAACTTCAAAATTGGTTTATGACAGACGTGCAGTGAAACGCATTGGAAAAGGATGGTCCATAGTGAAACTCGTGTTACCCTCTCCCACGTCCACCCACCCATAGGCACGTCATAGGCATAGGCGGATTCCGATTATTTTTTAGGGTGGGGGCGGGGGGCGGGTGGGGGTGTGGGGAAGGCCGACAGCCCAGACAGCCTATTATTTTTCATACAAAACTCCGGTCCCCAAAACGTGATATTAATATTACCTAGACTACTACAATATACTGTGCAGCGGCGTAGCTACGGGAGGGAGTGGGGGTGGGCGGGGGGGTGGGGGGTGGGCGGGGGGGGGGGGGGGGGGGGGTGGGGGGGGGGGGGGGGGTGGGGGGGGGGGGGAGGGGGGGGGGGTGCTTGGGGGCACGTGCTCCCCCACAAATTGTCAGTGCCTCTAGGTGCGCCCCCACGGAATTTTTTTTTTTTAATATTGCGTTTAAAAAGTGGTTAAAAAAATGTGAAAACGATACTTTTATATACTGAAACTGACTTAATGTCTGCCGAGAGTGCTGTATGCCCTGATTTAATATACATGCATATATGCATATATGCACGCCGTGAACGGGAAGAGGACTAATACTTGATAGGCTCATAATGAACGATACAATTAGGCGAAATCAGTTGACAAGCTAGAGCCGTCCATAGTTGTTGACATTTCACGGTAGCCTAGTGACCAAATAAATCTTGATCAGCAGTATTTCGGGGGAGGTGGTGTCTTGAAAAATACTTTTCTCTGCAGAACTGTTAATAAAATTCGAAATACAATTTCGTTGGGGCACCATAGCCGAGCGGTCTAGTGATTCAAACTCAGTACATGCTTGTAACATATTTAAAAACAGGAAAAGCAACTTTAAAGAATAATGTTGATAAACTGCCTTTAGATATTTCAGCCACACAGATGCAGTAATACGGAAACCCTAAAACGCAATGCATGGTCTTGTGTGAATCAATGGTAAAAAATTGTCTGCAGACAATATTTAAAAAAAGCACATTCAGTTAGCAATTTCGCCCACAAAGGTGGGCGAAATACTTTCAGTATTTTTTTGGTCAACTCGTCAAGTAAAAATTTGGGTCACTACGAGATAACCACCCCTCCAATAGATCCTTTAAAATACGCCTCAAACCCCACCCAGTACATATAGATTTCCCAAGCTCATGGACATCTGTCCACAGCGGCGGCACCAGACCTGTTAATCTGGGGGAGGGGGGGGGGGGGCAAGAGGGGGAAAACTTAAATTTAGGGGGTGCAAACAAATATATATAATGTAATTTTGTAAAGTTTATTGGGCTTTTTTGATGGTGCTAGCTAATTATGATGGATGAAATTGAGTTTATTATTTACAGCGCAAACAACATTGTAACAAATTGTATGCATTGGTGTGGGATTAAACTCAATTTCCGCCATCGGGGAAAAAACTGTGGGGGGGGGGGGGGGAACTGGGGGGGGGGGGGGGGAACTGGGGGGGGGGGGGGGGGACTGGGGGGGGGGGGGAACTGGGGGGGAGGGGGGGGGGGTGCAAAGACAATAACCGGGGGGGGGGGGAATTTGCAGCCCCGTGCCCCCCTGTAGCGCCGCCGCTGTCTGTCCACAGTTCTATCAAATTATTTTTTTCAAAAGTGAAGGAGTTTTGAAGAAATCACGAATAACGCAACGAAGCAAGACGACTGAGTTCGCTTGTTCCCGTCACTGCCCAAACTGTAAGGGCTGCTGGGTATGAGCGAAAATGACTCAGTTGAAAAAGAGGCCTCGATGAGGGCGAAATCCAAAACGACAACGTCAATAGGTGATGTGCTATCGCGCACCGTGATGGACTTCGATTGAGTTGTATATCCATCCTTTGATACCTAGTAAACAAAACAACATCAGTAAATGAAATCAAATGACTGAGCTGTTTCGGGTGTGTTTGCAGTTTTTCTGTGGCTCCTACTGTATGCTGAAAATACGCCCTGCTTGGGAGGTCTGGCAAATTTTGTGTTTATGTGTTTTCACCTGCAATCTAAGGCACTTTAGGGACTTTTTATAAAAGACCTGAAAAGTACAACTTATTATTTTAATGCAAAAAACAAGAAATAATGTCAGCGTCCATATACTAGTGACCATTCGCTCAAATTGCCATTCTTTATTATATTAATTTCATGTTCCCTTTTCGATGGGTATTATTTCTTGTTCTTTGCATCACACTAAAGTACAAGTTGTATTTGATGAGCGCAATAAACAATGCATAGTTCCGACCTGTCAATCAACCGAACCCGCCGACCAATCACAACAGACCTAGCAGAGATCACCCACATAGGTCAAAGTGCAGTTTTTGAAACAACATGATCACGCGATGTTCCGCCCCATACAATTTGTACAGTGTTGTATGCGATGTTCCGGGTGAATTTTTGGTTTCAAGGCCGGTCGTTTCGTTGTTCAAAGGTACGAAAGCACGTATGTCATGATATGACATCCCTGTATTACTGGCCCTTTACCCGGTGTGTTCTAAGATAACTGTCGACCCTGAAACATGAATACCTTTGAGTTTTCTCCAATGAATCTGTGCTTTCCGTTGAAAGTCCAATTGCTTTGTGCGTTGTGTGTCGCCATTTTGCAGGATAGCGTGTGAGCCATAGCAACAATATCCAAGGGGGCGGGGTTAACTGGGCAGTATCG